>OZ007578.1:14880797-15480797 GCA_963931925.1 Onchidella celtica | reverse complement strand
TCCGTTGCCTTTTTCTTCGAGAGATAGAGTCATAAAGGAAGTTGAGTCAATGTTGAAGTTAGATGTGATAGAACCATCAACATCGCCGTATTCATCACCCATCGTCCTCGTGAAAAAACTTGATGGATCGGTGCGGTTCTGTATTGATTTTCGAAGATTGAACACTATTACGGTAGGCGATAGGGAGCCTATTCCGTTTCAGGAGGAATTGATAGCTTCATTGGCCGGGTCCACGTGGTTTTCCAAGATAGATTTGACGAAAGGGTATTGGGAAATCCCGCTTACTGAGGAGTCTAAACAATACACGGCGTTCCAAACGCCCATTGGATTATTCCAATTTAAGGTCATGCCATTTGGGTTGGTAAACGCGCCAGCGACGTTTGCACGATTAATGAGATTAGTGTTGAAGGACATACCTAATGTCGTGTCATTCTTTGACGATATAGCATGCCATACGTCGACATGGTCTGATCATATTCAGACACTAACAGTAATTTTTCAACGATTACGTCATTTTGGGTTAACTGCTAAACCCGCAAAGATGGAGTTGGCATGTCCAGAGATAGTATTCTTAGGACATATTGTGGGTAGAGGTGTTCAGAGACCTGAAGAAACAAAAATTGACAAGTTAGTAGGGTTGCAAATCCCAAAAACAAAGAAACAAGTCAGAAGCTTAGTGGGAATTTTAAATTATTACAGAAAATTCATTCCAAATTTTTCCTCCTTGTCATCTTCTCTTACTGACCTTACTAAGAAGGGACAACCCGATAAGGTCCAGTGGACGTCTGAATGTCAGACATCATTTGATAATTTGGTGACAGCATTATCATCGTCACCCATTCTGATATTGCCCGATTTTCGATCTAATTTTATCCTCAGAACGGATGCGTCGGACTCTGGTGTCGGCGCTTGTCTTCTACAGGAGAAGAACGAATGTCTCCATCCTGTATGTTATGTCAGTAGGAAGTTATTGCAGAGAGAAAGAAAGTATTCTGTGATAGAGCGTGAGTGTCTTGCCATTGTCTGGTCCGTCCAGAAACTAGGACGTTATCTCATGGGACGAGAATTTTGTATCCAGACAGACCACAAGCCACTGACATTTTTGTCGAAGAATCGTTCGTCCAGCCCACGCTTGTCTAGATGGGCATTGGCTTTACAGCCGTACACCTTCGTTATTCAACCAATTCCAGGAACCAGCAATCATATCGCCGACTACCTTAGTCGAGCCTAGGGGAAGATTTCAGGAGCTTATACATCGGAGGACAGGAACATTGACAGGATCTGTGTGAATGAGTCGACTTTAAAATATTGACATTATAAATATGATATGAAGAATGGTTGATAGGTTGATTGGTTTTTGATTCTGTATTAAGTATCGTGATTAGTTAGCTATTCATGATGTGACACATATATGCATATTGCAGGCCATACGGATCCCCATATTTTTCCCTGATTTCGGTATTTTATATACTGGGGGAACTGATAGGTCATTTTTCTAGTGTAGGTATTGCTCACGCTCACTCGTTGACAGTCATCTTGATGCGATTTGAAATTAATTGCATTAATTTTTTTGGGGTGGGGGATGATGTCACGAGTGGAGTGAGCGATAGTTAATAATTACGGGGGGAAAGGAGGAGAGTAAAATTAACGCACGGAGACAGGGAAGAAAAGTCGTGCATGTCATGAGTGCGGGGTCTGAATGAGGCGAAAGCGCTGGATAACTATCACTGCAAGTTAGAAGGTCCTAGGGAGCGGATCTGTGAATAATAGCCCATCGGGCAGAGATAAAAGGAAGCAGTCGAGAAGACTAGTGAGAGTCTTTCCAGTTATGACTGGTATGTAGAATGTTGATTGATTATTATGATTGATGTATTATATTATATTCGTCTATTACCATGATGTGAATAAGTATATGTGAGGAATGTGGAAGTCCTTGATATTGGATATAGCAATGTGCGCCATGAGCGATAGATGAAAGTGAGTTCATGGATTTGTAGCGCGAGTGAGTAGTGTGTAGTCCGATGGAGGTGTGTTACCGTAAGATGTGTGGTGAGTGAAAGGTGAACTAGTGTGTGTACGCTTCATGGATTGTAAGGAGAGGTGGAGTGAATAGAAATGGTAGGGTATTATACCAATGTAATGTTATTCTTGTAGGTGTCGGGGACGGGCCGCAGAGCCACCTCGATGAGCACAGGGGATAGGCCAGCATAGGGCCGGAGGCCACACATAGGCCAGAAGTGAGGCTGTCAGTGCAGGACAGTAGAGGCACATAAAGTCGTGGCAGTCAGGCCACGGACAGGGACGTAGATATGAGAGTGAATGAGAGACTATATTGTTGCCATGTTGATAGGCTAGTGAACTGATACTGTGTTGTTGCCATGTTGATGGCTATGGAAATAATAACGTGTTATTGCCCTGCTGAGGTGCTAGGGGAGTGCTAAGGTGTATGACAATAGGAAGGTGATATTGAGAGACTGCGGTGCCAGTGAATCATTAATGTACTATTAAGACCCTGAGGGGAGAGGCTGAGGCCGAAGTGCCTTTAGGAGTAACTACCGGATTGTGGATCCGAGGGAGCGTGTGTGTGAGAATAAGGCCGTTGTACGGCAGTCATTTCAATAAGATAATGTATGTAATTGCGCTATTATATGTATAATTATGTTTAATAAATGTGTGAGTCTGATGGGTTGTTTTGTTAAGTGTTAAACTTGTTTGTTCGTGATTGTCGTCCTGTCATAAACTATTACATTTCCCAGTCTGGGATTTGTGACACACGTTTTGCTAGCAGCATCTGACTGTGACGTTCCGGGCTTAGTATACTATCCCCCTAGATCAGTGGTTCTCACTGTGGACGATATCGCCCCTTGGAGGGCGATTTTGATTTCCGGGGGGTTGGGGTGTGTGTGTGTGTGGGGGGGGGGGGTAAACGAGGAAAAGAGGGGACGAGGAGGGGGCAGCCACTGTCTTGTTAGAAAACACGGGTAGATGAGTTTTATGAGCAGAAAACACCGATTTTTTATTTAGTGTATTAAAAAAATAAAAAGAATGCTTCCTGTTCTATAATGAAGAGTCAACGCGCCTATCGTCATTTATAATGCTTTGAAAAGCTCAGCATCATAATTTGTGTGTAGTCTGTCTTCTTGTGAAATACGTCTGTTGGGTCTGAGTGGGGATTTTGAGGGAGGGGTGGGGGAGGTGGAGAAGGAAGAAAGGAAAAGGAGGGTAGGGGGGCGATTATTGCAAATTTGGAGTCTATGGGGGCGTTGGCTTGAAACAGGTTGAGAACCACCGCCCTAGATCATTGGGGAAAATAAAATCCTTTCAAGGAGTTCTTCACATTTGTAGCAAAAGATGTTTTTGTAATAATTATAATAATATCTAACCAAAGTAATACGTCTTTGTGAATAATTTACTCTCCCCACCCTCACCATGTGAGAGAAACATAATTTTGAAAAGAGAATTTGGACAATGGATTGGTTTCACAGAAGCTCACAATACCTGCAAATTTCCGAATGTCTTAATTATAATGTTGGTGACGTAAACGAAATATACCAATAGTTCATTCATTATTTCCCCGTAGAAACAAGGGCATCGTGACATGTTAGTGTCAATAAAACGATTGTGTTGGAATCAGAAATTGTTGTCACTGGCTCTCAGAAAATGGATCTCACAGAACGATGGGTTTATAAAATTAATGTGTACACAATGCTGTTTGCTTGGCTTTTCAGTGAAATTCTAAATGGTCGTGTGCATTTAGAACGAAACATAATGTCATATTATACCGACCTACAGTTACAATGTAGTTAAAATTTTTTAAAAGACAAAAGAAAAACAAAACCAAGTTGTAGTTCGCAAAGGCCCGCGTTCGAAGAAATAGAGAATAATAGATTCTAAAAGAATTGAAATGACCAAACACACAATCTAAAAGATTGAAAACAAAAGTAATTTCTTGCTGTTCGTTTCAAAGGCTGGGCTTTGCGAAATACAACTTTTTTGTTATCTTCTTTTTCACGTTTTTAACTTTGTGCCACGCCCTGTTGAAATCTCACATTTTGAAAAAAAAAAAAGATACTATATCGGTCTATGGCTGTCTGATGCACAGATTCTTGAAGGATTATTCATCAAAGGCCTCTCCCCCCGTCTCGCTCCTCTTCTTAGGAAAAAAAAATGATCTCAACACCCCCCCCCCCCCCCAGCCATTTTTCTGTGTCCATCGACAATATGACATGCACAATAATAAGACAAGACATGACAACCTGTATGGAAATAAAGTTACTTTGAAAATATTAATGCTATGTTACACAGTGTATTTTCAGGAGAAATGGCATCAAAATAAGTGAAATAAAAATGAATGTGAATCAAGACAAAAAAAAAAGAGCATTAAGAGCAGCTGAAGCTCACTTGGGAAAAAAAGAACCGGGGTCATGAAAGTTTTTTGTTTTTTTTTTGTTTGCTTCGTTTCTACGTACCCAAACTTTGGAAACAGAACTGAAATCGCAAAACCAATTTTTATTTCGTGACATTTTCACTTACAGGATGAAAGTTCTGGACTTGCAAACTATAAAAATCGATTTTCACAGTTTCACATTTTTGTGACGTACAGTGGTTGTTTTCTCTCTAGAATGCGTCTATTATCAGAGATTTGACTTGAGTATCTGCTAAACAACCGATTAGTGTGTGCCCCAGATAAACATGTCGCAAGAAATAAATAAGATTGGACTCTGCTTCGAGCGGTTGCGAAATCTGGGCATCTCTCGTTGTGGACAAGAGATCTAATCGTCAGGCTTGCCATATTTGAAAAACACGTTCAAATCCTTCTATTGTGTCACGGCACAATGTGCTTTTAGTCACTAATCTTTACTTTAGTAGGAGGCAAATTCAAAACAGATGGACATAATAATAATCATATACGAGTGCACTGAAAAAAAAAAAAGGGAAAGAGAGAATGAAGGTACCTGAGCATCGAAAGGAAAGTAAGTGACATCCACAGAACAGGCTGTGGTAAGCATCTCCACAGGGTTCCACCATAAATATCCTTCACTGTCCAACTTCATCAGCTGATCACCGAATCCAAAGTACACATGATCGGACACAGAATTTTCCACAATAATATCTGGCAACCACAGATCCCCTTGGCGGATCCAGAGATGATCTACACCTCTGAAGTTACCAGGATTCCATTTCAAACTCTTGTCTTGCCATTTCATTCTGAACTCCACTCGTGCTTTCATCTCTTGGTCACTTGTGCTGACTTTGGCAACGTTTAACACATTGAAGTGCATCTGCACTAACGTGGGATCTGTTTCTAGGTCATCAACGGCCATCGGGTAAATACTCTTGTCGTAATTTTGAAACAGATATGTTTTCAGGGCTTGGATGTTTTCGGTCCGTTCATTTGTTATGTTTGCGCTAGCTTTTACAGAAAATGAACGGAGCCAAATAAGTAGTATGAAGCCCAGCGAAGAAATAAAAGTGCGAATCGGACGGGGGGCGGAGTGCATTCTTCAACTAACACCTTGTTTCGGTACGTATTCGAAGTGGTTTCAAAACACTTGCCACCCCGGGCGCCTGTGCAATTTTACTTGAAATGCAGCACAAATGTTTTTATGTCCACAAAGGCAGAACTTTAGTTCTTCCGACAGCGTCAGATGAGCAACAATACTACGAAGTAAAAAAAGAAAAAGGAACTTTCTGGGGACAATGATTTTTCATCTCCGAGATCTGTTTGGCTCTTCGTCAATGGCACGGAAAACAAAATCGCAGTTTTGTATGTGAATGATGAAGTTTCAGCTCCCAAAAACAAATATTTGCAACAGATTTAGAGCGCTTTGTTCATAATTTGTTGCAAAGAAAACCAGTAAACTGGTTCAATGTCATTGCTTGGTGAAGATCAGCCAGAATTCCATGTACGATCTGACAAGCCAGTGGAGATTGCTGGGCTTCGTTTGTTAGCTGCGGCAGTTCTACTTTGTTCCACTCGACTGAAAAGGAGCGCTTTACATCAATTTATACTTTGCCGAGTACCAGAGAGAGTGGAATCATCGAGCTTCACTCTCTCACGAGTAGCGTTTATTCCGTCAGTCCGACTGGGTGAGAGAGCAGATGTAGAGAAGGGGGTGGGTGAGTGTGGATATGAAAGGCAATATTATTACTGATTAACGAGTTTAAACAAAAGGGTGTTAGACGGGGGGCCAACTTGCTCTATCTCTTCAAATAAGCAGTGAACTTTGCACTTAAAAAATATACTTTTTTTGTTGCATTTTCATTTGAAGTGACCCACTGGGCCTAACAAACTGCCGGATATAACTGGCTAAAGGCTGACATTTCATATGTAGACGCGATTATGTCCCCAATTTTACTTACATATTATGGCGCAATTTTAACTGGGGTAGAGTAAGAAAATATTCGCTACTTTCTTGATTTCCTACCAAAAGCTTTGATACTCTCCAAACATACTCTCGGATAGACAGAACAGAAATGAAAAGCTTCTCATATGTTATTTCTTCATTATTCTGCATGTTATGGGTCCAGAACTCTGTACACATTAAAAAATCTGAAAATTTCGAATAAGCCATTTCGGTTGACTGTTTGTAGCAACCAATATAGTACTATCTCAATAATTTTACCACAGATGTATTTGGAAGATGCTACAAACAGTTTTTTTTTTTAATTTACGAATTGTGACATTAATTTCCTTACAATGTAAATTTAGAATGTGGATGTGGTGAGAAGACAAGAAAGATGTTGGAATGGGGCGACGTTTGTTTTCTTTGGTTGTTTAATATTTGTGTGTGTGTGTGGGTGTGTGTGTGTGTGTGTTCACTCACACTTGTCTCGTTCAATGAACGGGAATGAAAAAGGAAGCAACCTGCAGCATGTTAGAAAGGATCAATTTCCCTTGACATCGATTCTGCCAAAAACCTAAAAACAATACAAACTTATTCTTAACTTTATTGAGCATAGCGTCATTGCTCTACGCTAAGGGCGTATGTCATTTCTGACTCTTTTGAGATATTGAGAAAAGCCTGTTTCTTTTCCTGTCATTTGGTGAAATGTGCCATGATGATTGTATTGGACTACTGCATTTTCCTGTTGGCACATTTCTTTCTCTATAATATTATCTGAAAGCCCTCGTGCTCAAGAATGCAATGAATTGTCAGTTGCCTTTTGGCCTAAGTCTGATAGAAGTATGCCATTATCGTAGAGCAGTGACGATAGCTAGGGAAAAAAAACAAAAAAGACTTCACGTGAAAAAAAATCGTCTTCAGCGGAGAATTGAATCTCTATTTCTGCATGATAGGCTGATAGCCTACATGTACCTAATGAAAATGCCACAAACGATACGATCTAAAACGCTACGGAATTGATCACTGTGTCAGTCTACTCTTTGTACAATTCTCTTAGCCTTTCACCCATGTTTATTGAAACGTTCATAATTATTATCATTGCCCCCCCCCTTTGCTTTCTTCATTTTTAACTAAATATCAGCCCCCTAAACACACAGGAGCAAACAAAAATTGCAATCAGAGTACAAAAACTTGTTTGAAAAATGCAAAAGCTAAACTTCAGCTGGAGGTAAGACGTTGCGCCAACAAATACTGGACAGACTTGTGTAACAGCATGTCAGGCCAGAGTTTTCTGCTATTGTATGACAGTACACAATACAGCCTGCTACTGTCACCCCCACTGTCTTGTGGGTCATCTCGGGAGAGAGGAAGACTAGGGGAAGGTAACCCTGAATACAAATACCACACTGCCTTGTGTGTTGCTATGATGGCAAAGGCTATGGGAGTAAACCCAGACAGAAAATCAGGAGTGGAGACCCGAAGGTGGTTGTCAGGGAGAACTGCATCAAACTGGCTTCCAGCATCTCCTGCAGCCAGACTAGTTCCAAATGTATTGACCTGGTCTCTCCCTTGGATTTAACTAGAATGGCAGAGAGAGGGGTGGTGCCTCTGGGCAAAGCACCATCTCTTAAAAATAGCCCAGGCAAGGCAGCAAAACGAGGAGGCGTTTGCTCGGGCTTGGCAAGCGTCTGTCTCTCCTCTATAAGCCCACCCATTTCCGATTTGGAGAGGACACTCCAGCCATCCGTTACGGATGGGCACAACACGGGAGGTGGCAGTTACCGGTGATAAGCTCAATCCATTTGGCGTACGGATGAGCGCCAGGGGTCCCCTCTGACGGTGGGAGCGGCTTTTCAGCTGCATTGATCAACTACCGCCCGCCGTAACCTGGGCAGCCCCCAGGCAGTTGGGTGTTGTTCCGCCACGTCAGCCTGCTTCATAAGGTGGTTGGAGCTAGACCAAAAGTCAAAAAGCTGACGTAAAGTGTGCACCTGGCAAAAACAGAAAAATACTAAAACTTGGTACCTGGAACGTCAGAACAATGCGCCCAGGCTTGCAACAGCAAGATCTCACTAATATTGACTCCATCAGGAAATCCCAAATTATTGATCGAGAACTTCAGCTACTAAACATCGACATCGCTGCCCTTCAAGAAACTCGACTTCCCGACTCCGGGTCAGTCAAAGAAGAAAACTACACCTTCTTCTGGCAGGGCCTTAGCAGCGAACAGCCGAGAATCCACGGCGTGGGCTTCGCCGTAAAAAACTCCCTTATCAATTCGATCGCAACTCCAATTGGAGTGTCAGAACGCATCATGACACTCAGACTGAACACCCGGTCTGGTTTTACCAACATTATCTGTGTCTATGCCCCAACACTTACCTCCTCTGACGAAACCAAAGACATTTTCTACGAGGCATTGCAGAGGACTCTCCACAACATCCCTCTCACCGAAGGCCTGCTAATTCTGGGTGACTTTAACGCTCGAGTGGGAGCAGATCACTCCGCATGGCCAAAGTGCATTGGGCACTTCGGCATTAGCAACATCAACGAAAACGGGCAGCGCCTTCTGGAGCTATGCTCCGTAAACTCATTATGTGTTACAAACACGTACTTTGACCTTAAGAGATGCCAAAGAACATCATGGCGCCATCCCAGGTCTGGCCATTGGCATCAATTAGATCTTATTCTCTCAAGGAGGAAGAGTTTGGGCTGTATAAAAATAACTCGTTCCCTCCACAGTGCTGACTGTGACACCGACCATGCACTGGTAGTCAGCAAAATCAAAATTTCGGCCAAGAAAATATACAGATCAAAAGCCCCTTCAATCCCTAAGATCAATGTAACAGCAATCAGAGATGAATCAAATAGAAAGTCATTTGAAAAGTTATTTGCTGAAAGCATGGATAATGTCACCCAATGTGACTCGGTAGATGAAACATGGAACACTCTCAGTTCAAAAATTCATGACTGTGCCATCAAGTCTTTTGGACAGCATAAAGTTTCAAACAACGACTGGGTAGCCCAGAACAGCGAAATTCTCCTACCTCTCATTGAGCAAAAGAAATCTGCTTTCAATGAGTATAACAAAAATTGCAATCAGAGTACAAAAACTTGTTTGAAAAATGCAAAAGCTAAACTTCAGCTGGAGGTAAGACGTTGCGCCAACAAATACTGGACAGACTTGTGTAACAGCATACAAGAGGCAAATGAAAAGGGAGATATGAAAACCGCCTTTAGTCAGATGAAAGTAGCTCTTGGGCCAATCATCACCAAAAGCGCCCCACTTAAGTCTGTAAATGGTGAACCCATCACAGATAAAAATGAACAACTGAATAGGTGGGTAGAGCATTACTCTCTGTTGTATTCAACTGAGAAAAATATTCCACCAGATTTTGAGGAACACCTCCAAAAACTGCCAATAATGGCCGAACTTGACGCTGAACCTTCCTTAGTCGAGCTTTCCAATGCAATCGACCACCTGTCTGCTGGAAAAGCCACAGGAAGTGACAACATTCCTGCAGAGGTATTAAAAGACCTAAAAGGCCCACTATTACCACACCTGTATAATCTGTTACTGCAGTGTTGGAAAGAAGGCGTGATACCACATGATATGAGAGACGCCAAAATTGTCACACTTTACAAGAACAAAGGAGACAAAGGCGACTGCAACAACTATCGAGGCATATCCCTCCTCAGCATTACTGGAAAGGCTTTTGCTCGCGTCATCCTCTGCCGCCTTCAACAACTGGCGGAAAAAGTCTTACCAGAAACACAATGTGGCTTTCGAAGCAAACGATCAACTATTGACATGATATTTGCACTTCGGCAAATCCAAGAAAAATGTAAAGAACAAAACAGGCCGCTTATAACATGCTTTGTGGACCTAACAAAGGCTTTCGACACCGTAAGCCGATCTGGCCTGTATGCAGTCCTTAAATCCATAGGCTGTCCACCAACATTGCTAAAACTTATTGCATCCTTCCACACTGACATGAGGGCATGTGTCAACTTTGAGGGCTGCACATCCAATTCATTTGCTGTAAACAGCGGTGTGAAGCAGGGATGTGTTCTTGCTCCTACCTTATTTGGTATATATTTTGCAGCCCTACTCAAGAATGCCTTTGGTCAATGTTCAGGTGGAGTACTTATTAACACCAGAGTGGACGGCTCCATTTTTAATGTTGCCAGACTAAAAGCAAAATCTCGTACAGAGCATATTATGTTACAAGAGCTCCTCTTCGCAGATGATGCTGCAATCGTGGCCCACGATGAAACCACGCTCCAGGCTCTCATCAATAGCCTTGGCAAAGCCTGTGACAAATTCATGCTAAGGATCAGTGTCTCAAAAACTGTAGTTTTGACACAAGGCTTGAGAAACCCCAACCCAATCATGCTGAATGGCTCTCCTCTGGAGCAAGTGGGAAAATTCTGCTACCTAGGCTCAACCATCAGTGGTAGCACAGACATAACAACTGAAATAAATGCCAGAATAGGAAAGGCGGCCACAGCTTTTGGCAAACTCTCAAAAAGGGTGTGGAACAATAGCAAGCTGACCATCAAAACAAAGGTACTCGTGTACCAAACTTGCGTCCTAAGCACCCTGCTGTATGGCTCAGAGACATGGACCACCTACTCCAAACATGAAAGATCCCTCAACTCCTTCCACCTGCGCTGCCTACGCAAAATTCTCAAGATCAAGTGGCAAGACAGGATCTCAAATATCGAAGTTCTGAGCCGAGCCAACATTCCATCAACTCAGGCTCTCCTAGGCAAAAAAAGACTGCGGTGGCTTGGACATCTCCACCGTATGGAAAATGATCGCATCCCCAGACAAATTCTCTACGGGGAACTTGCTACTGGCAACCGACCCAGAGGTAGGCCACATCTGCGATTCAAAGACACTTGCAAGGTCACGATGAAAGCATTCAACATCGACCCCAATGAATGGGAGAACCTTGCAAGTGATCGAAGCAGATGGAGACAAAAATTGCGCAGTGGCACGCTCGCAATAGACTTCAAGGCAAAAGAAACATACCTGACAAAACGACAGAGGCGGAATGAAAACACTCGCCAAAGTGAACCCAAAAGACTGACCTGCAATCACTGCCATCGCACTCTCGGGTCAAACATTGGTAGAATAAGCCACGAGAGAAGCTGTCAGTCAAAGTGAAAGTGAATATTCTAGCTGCTAAGACCGTCTGTAAAGACGCTAAAGGCCATATATAAACACACAGGCTCGAGAGTAAACAAAAACTTGAAAAATAAAATGGCCGGGGCCTCATAAACTTTTTTTTATATTAAACTTCCATACAAAAGTCTTTTGCTGTGTCTCAGTTACTATAATTACCATCACACACAACAACGCATCTTAGGAAATTTCAATGGCGGAACAGCCTAGCTGTTGAGCTAACGGTTTGGGTTTGTCCTGTAGGCTTGATAAAAGGTTAGGCTTTTTAGAGGGGAGTTATTTGGTATCTTGGAACTTATGGTTAAAGTAACCTCCATCAAATCAATATATTTCAGTGTAAATTTAAGCTAAGATAAATAATTAAATTTATATTCTTGTATCGACAGAAAAAACAAAAATCTTACTTTTGATAACTGAACTAGGTAAAAATGGTAAGGCTCTAGGCAGGTCTAAATCCATCACTGCTGGAGCCCTTAGTGAAAGGATTGTAACAATGTGGAACGCGCCTCCGTTTGCTCCGAACAAATAGTGCATTAATTGTAAACACTGTCTAAAATGCTGAGTTGAAAACATTCCAAGACTTAGCTCCAAAGCAAATTAGCATGAACGGGGTAACACTCATGAATAATTCAATGTTGGTCCCAAACTGAGGACAACAGGCCTAAGTACAAAAGATGGTTTTTGTCTTAGGCCTTGAGCAGACATGACTTCATTGAACTGGGTAAATTGAATCTTTTGTTGTCTAATTTCTAGTCCTGGACCCATTCAGTGAATGGAAGCAGCCTGGCGCAATTTAACAATGAGCAGTTTTCTGCGACAATGATGTTGCAAACGCCAAAAAAAATTTAAAAAGCACACATTGATTCTTAACGAGTACACAGAGGGAAAAAGACTTTCCCCGGCGGGGAATCGAATCCGGTGTAACAGGCCAAACTATACCCCCCGCCCAGATTATACCCGGGGTTAAACTGGCCTAGCCCAGAATATACCCCGGGGTATATTCTGGGCTAGGCCAGTTTATACCCCGGGGTTACTTTGGGCTAGGCCAGAATATACCCCCCCAGTCCAGATTATACCCCTACTTTTTCTTAAAAACAAGTCAAGACCACAGTTTATTTCAGCCTGTTCTGTATCACTGTCATCAGATATCATATTAATACATACATGAACACATTCTTGACACCCATAAATCATAATACAATTTAGAGGCAATAATAATAACAGTTTATTTCAGCCTTAGTTTAAATTGGTGTACATACTTACAATCTTGACTCCTGTCAATCATGATACATTTTAGAGGAAAGAAATATGCATTAAAGTGCATTGATATACAAAAGGATTGAGTTTCCATTGAAACTGATATGATTAGACTTCAGCATTAATTTCACTCGGGTCTGTTGATATTATTATATTATTATTATTATAATTTTGATAATTGTTTGGCCATGAGTAAAACACGCATTGTATTTTTTTGTTACAATGATGCAGAGAGAGAAAAGGCCAGAAAAGAACATAGAAAAAAACAACACACACACACATAATAATAACCCAACTGACAGATGGTGCAATTCCATCATCCAGCAGACATAAAACTAAATAGGCCCTAGGCACTAAATTTTTTCGAATGATGAACTCCACCTGTCCAGATCCTCTTGAAACGTTACAAAATGCTAACCAGTAATATACAATATTAACAATAAGAACACGAAATCATCTTATTTACTCTTGAAAATATAGAGAAATATCAATATCAAAATCATCATCATCATCTTGGAAATTACAAAGATATGAGAGGGAGTGTAAAAATGGCAGTGTAGGCCTACAAATCATTCTAGAATTTATAAGCAGCAATATATGTGTATCAACTAAATATAAACAACGTGTTAAATCTTTTCAAATATTCAAGTAAAACTGGACAGAAAGCTTTAGTGAAATAGCCTTGACAGTTGTGTAGACCGACAGAGTAAGTCCACTGAGACAAAAGTAGTGCATTGTAAGAGGTAATTAGATCTATAGCATGTTGAGGCAAAATTCGATGGATCATGCATGTTGCCTTAACAGTATTTCTTGTTAGTGAGTATTATTCTTTGATAGCTTATTTGTAGAAAGATATAAATTTCATGTACATCATGGTTTAAAACACTGGATTAGTTTGCAAGGCTTTTGAAAGATTGAACCTATGTGTTATAGTGAATAAGGGTATGTCACTCGCGAGTGAAATAAAAAATATAAAAAAAGACCGTGTCCATCTTTACCTTCCTAAGCTTGACACTCCCGTGCCAGGGAATTTAACAACTGTGTATTTGCACACAAAAAATCTTTAAACTGACTTCATTTTTATGAGTCCGTTAATTATTAATTTCATCCATTGCGACTAAGTGCATGTCAGTGTCAAACAAACAATACAGTGCAAATTTTACTCATGGGTAACCAACCACAAAAGCAACTACAACATGTCAACGAACATGTGTGAAACTAATCCAGTGCCTTAAACCATGAGCTGCATGAAATGTATACCTTTCTACAAATAAGCTATCAAAGAATTTACTAACAAGAAATGTTCACGCAACATGATCCATCGAATTTTTGCCATAACATACTATTACTTTCTACAATGCACTGTTGTCTCAGTGGATTTAATCTGTCAGTTTACACGACTATCAAAGCTACTTCACTAAAGCTTTCTGTCCAGTTCTACTTGAATAGTTGAACAGATTTAACACATTTTTTTTTACATGTACTTGGTACAAACATATATTATTGCTGCTTATAGATTCTAGAATGATGTGTAGGTCACTTTTATATTCCCTCTTATCTTTGTATTAGTCCAAGATGATGATGATTCTGATATTGATTATATTCTCTTTATTTTCAAGAGTAAATAAGATCATTTGGTGTTCTTATTGTTATCATTGTATATTACTGATTAGCATTCTGTTACGTTTCAAGTGGATCTGGACAGGTTAAGTCCATTATGTGAAACAATTTTAGTATTTTGTGTGAAGTATTTAATGCCTGCTGGATGATGGAATTGCACCATCTGCCAGTTCAGTTGTTAAAATGTTGTTTTTTTTCTCAATGTGTTCTTTCCCGGCCTTTTCTCTCTGCATCAGTGTAACTTTGTATGTAGATCTAATTGTTCTGACATATCAAGCACATTTCTGATTTTCAAAAATTAAAATAAATTTCTGATGATTTTACACTTATGAGTCTTATAATCACTTCACGCCTTGCCACTAAGTATATGTCAGTGGTGCCAAACAAAAAAATACTATACATGTTTAACTCATGGACAACTAATTATAAAAAAAAAAAATAACAATAACAATGCCAAATGA
This sequence comes from Onchidella celtica, assembly GCA_963931925.1. Lineage (NCBI taxonomy): Eukaryota > Metazoa > Mollusca > Gastropoda > Systellommatophora > Onchidiidae > Onchidella > Onchidella celtica. Next base: position 15,465,921 of record OZ007578.1, on the reverse strand, counting down.
CACAAGTAAAATTAGTGTTAAAGTTTAATCATATCAGTTTCAATGGATTTTCAATCCTTTTGTATATCAATGCTTTTTAAGCATGTTTATATCCTTTTAAATGTATCATAATTTACAAGAGTCAAAAATGTATGCTTCAATATGATATCTGATGACAGTGATAATGGACAATTCAAACTAAAGTTGAAATAAACTGCGGTCTTGACTTGTTTTTAAAAAAAAGTAGGGGGTATAATCTGGACTGGGGGGGTATAGTCTGGCCTAGCCCAAAGTATACCCCGGGGTATAAACTGGCCTAGCCCAGAATATACCCCGGGGGTTATTCTGGGCTAGGCCAGTTTAACCCCGGGTATAGTCTGGCGGGGGTATAATCTGGCCTGCTACACCGGTACCCCCGCCCAGAACATACCCGGGGTTAAACTGGCCTAGCCCAGAATATACCCCGGGGTATAGTCTGGGCTAGGCCAGTTTATACCCCGGGGTTACTTTGGGCTAGGCCAGACTATACCCCCCGAGTCCAGATTATACCCCCTACTTTTTTTTAAAAAACAAGTCAAGACCACAGTTTATTTCAGCCTGTTCTTCATCACTGTCATCAGATATCATATTAATACAAACATGAACACATTATTGACACCAACAAGTCATAATGCAATTTAGAGAAAATAATAACAGTTTATTTCAGCCTTAGTTTACTTTGGTGTACATACATATATTCTCGACTCCTGTAAATCATGACACATTTTAGAAGGAACAAACATGCATTAAAATGCATTGATATACAAAAGAGTTGAGTATCCATTCAAGCTGACATGATTAGACTTCAGCATTAATTTCACTCGTGTGTGTTGATGATATTATTATTATTATTATTATTATTTTGATAGTTGGTTGGCCATGAGTAAAACATGCATTGTATTTTTTGTTACAACCATGCAGAGAGAAAAGGCCAGAAAAGAACGCACTGGAAAAAAAAAACCGTAATGATAATCCAACTGACAGATGGTGCAATTCCAGCAGACATAAAACTAAATAGGCACTAAATGTTTGCGACTGATGAACTCCACCTGTCCAGATCCACTTGAAACGTTACAGAATGCTAACCAGTAATAATGATAACAATAAGAACACGAAATCATGTTATTTACTCTTGAAAATAGAGAGAAATATCAATATCAGAATCATCATCATCATCTTGGAAATTGCAAAGATATGAGAGGGAGTGTAAAAATGGAAGTGTAGGCCTACAAACCATTCTAGAATCTATAAGCAGCAATATATGTGTATCAACTATATATAAAAAAACGTGTTAAATCTTTTCAAATATTCAAGTAAAACTGGGCGGAAAGCTTTAGTGAAATAGCCTTGACGGTTGTGTAGGCCGACAGATTAAGTCCACTGAGACAAAAGTAGTGCATTGTAAAAGATAATTAAATCTATAGCATGTTGAAGCAAAATTCAATGGATCATGTTACATTAACACTGTTTCTTGTTAGTGAGTATCATTCTTTGATAGGTTATTTGTAGAAAGATATACATTCCATGTACATTACGGTTTAAGACACTGGATTAGTTTACAAGGCTTTTGAAAGATTGAACCTATGTACATGTATTAAAGTGAAGAAGGGTATGTCACTCGCGAGTGAAATAATAATAATAATTTTAAAAAAAAACCTTGTCCGTCTTTACCTTCCTAAACTTAACACGTCCCTTGCCAAGGGATTTAACAACTGTGTATTTGTACACAAAAAAATATTTAAAATGACTTCATTTTTATGAGTCTGTTAATTATTGACTAAGTGTATGTCAGTGCCAAACAAACAGTACCGTGCAAATTTTACTCAATGGCAACCAACTACAAAAACAACTACAACATGCCTGTCACAAATCCCAGACTGGGAGATGTAATAGTTTATGACAGGACAACAATCACGAACAAACAAGTTTAACACTTAACAGAACAATCCATCAGACTCACACATTTATTAAACATAATTATACAGATAATAGCGCAATTACATACATTATATTATTGAAATTAACTGCCGTACAACGGCCTTATTCTCACATGCACTCTTCCTCGGATCCACAACCCGGTAGTTACTTCCTAAAGGCACTTCGGCCTCAGCCTCTCCCCTCAGGGTCTTAATAGCACATTAATAATTCACTGGCACCGCAGTCTCTCAATATCACCTTCCTATTGTCATACACCTTAGCATTTCAATAGCCCATCAACATGGCAATAGCACATTATCATTTCAAGAGCCCACCAACATGGCAATAGTACATTATCACATTCACGCTCATATCTACGTCAATGTCCGTGGCCTGGCTGCCACGACTTTATGTGCCTCTACTGTCCTGCACCGACAGCCTCACTTCTGGCCTATGTGTGGCCTCCGGCCCTATGCTGGCCTATCCCCTGTGCTCATCGAGGTGGCTCTTCGGCCCGTCCCCGACACCTACAAGAATAACATTACATTGGTATAATACCCTACCATTTCTATTCACTCCACCTCTCCTTACAACCCATGAAGCGTACACACAATAGTTCACCTTTCACTCACCAAACATCTTACGGTAACACACCTCCATCGGAGTACACAATACTCACTCGTGCTACAAATCCATGAACTCACTTTCATCTATCGCTCATGGCGCACATTGCTATATCCAATATCAAGGACTTCCACATTCCTCACATATACTTATTTACATCATGGTAATAGACGAATATAATATAATACATCAATCATAATTATCAATCAACGTTCTACCTACCAGTCATCACTGGAAAAAACACTCTCATCCGTCTTCCGACTGCTCCCCTTATGTTCGCCCGCTGGGCTCTTACTCGCGTCCGTTCAGTAGGACCTTCTAACTTGCAGTGATAGTAATACAGCGCTTTCGCCTCATTCAGACCCCCCACTACTCATAACAGGCACGCCTTTCCCTTACTTGTCTACATGCGTTAATTTTACTCTCCTCCTTTCCCCCCGTAATTATTAACTATCGCTCACTCCACTCGTGACATCATCCCCCACCCCAAAAAAATTAATGCAATTAATTTCAAATCGCATCAAGATGACTGTCAACGAGTGAGCGTGAGCAATACTTACACAAAAATGACCTACCAATGCCCCTAGCACATAAAATACCGGAATCAGGGGAAAATATGGGGATCAATATGCCCTGCACTATGCATATATGTATTACATCATCAATAGCTAACTAAACACAATTCCTAATACAGAATCAAAAACCAATCAACCTATCAACCATTCTTCATATCATATTTATAATGTCAATATTTTAAAGTCGACTCATTCACACAGATCCTGTCAATGATCCTGTCCTCCGACGTATAAGCTCCTGAACTCTTCCCCTAGGCTCGACTAAGGTAGTCGGCGATATGATTGCTGGTACCTGGAATTGGTTGAATAACGAAGGTATACGGCTGCAAAGCCAATGCCCATCTAGACAAGCGTGGGCTGGACGAACGATTCTTTGACAAAAACGTTAGTGGCTTGTGGTCTGTCTGGATACAGAATTCTCGTCCCATGAGATAACGTCCTAATTTCTGGACGGACCACACAATGGCAAGACACTCACGCTCTATCACAGAATATTTTCTTTCTCTCTGCAATAACTTCCTACTGACATAACATACAGGATGGAGACATTCGTTCTTCTCCTGTAGAAGACAAGCGCCGACACCAGAGTCCGACGCATCCGTTCTGAGGATAAAATTAGATCGAAAATCGGGTAATATCAGAATGGGTGACGATGATAATGCTGTCACCAAATTATCAAATGCTGTCTGACACTCAGACGTCCACTGGACCTTATCGGGTTGTCCCTTCTTAGTAAGGTCAGTAAGAGAAGATGACAAGGAGGAAAAATTTGGAATGAACTTTCTGTAATAATTTAAAATTCCCACTAAGCTTCTGACTTGTTTCTTTGTTTTTGGGATTTGCAACCCTACTAATTTGTCAATTTTTGTTACTTCAGGTCTCTGAACACCTCTACCCACGATATGTCCTAAGAATACTATCTCTGGACATGCCAAATCCATCTTTGCGGGTTTAGCAGTTAACCCAAAATGACGTAATCGTTGAAAAATTACTGTTAGTGTCTGAATATGATCAGACTATGTCGACGTATGGCATGCTATATCATCAAAGAATGACACGACATTAGGTATGTCCTTCAACACTAGTCTCATTAATCGTGCAAACGTCGCTGGCGCGTTTACCAACCCAAATGGCATGACCTTAAATTGGAATAAACCAATGGGCGTTTGGAACGCCGTGTATTGTTTAGACTCCTCAGTAAGAGGGATTTCCCAATAACCTTTCGTTAAATCTATCTTGGAAAACCACGTGGACCCGGCCAATGAAGCTATTAATTCCTCCTGAAACGGAATAGGCTCCCTATCGCCTACCGTAATAGTGTTCAATCTTCGAAAATCAATACAGAACCGCACCGATCCATCAAGTTTTTTCACGAGGACGATGGGTGATGAATACGGCGATGTTGATGGTTCTATCACATCTAACTTCAACATTGTCTCAACTTCCTTTATGACTCTATCTCTCGAAGAAAAAGGCAGCGGATAAGGTCTAAGAAATACTGGCCTATCCGAAGTCAACTTTATTTGGTGCTGGATCACGGTAGTGCGACCCGGCAAATCCGTAATAACATCCGGGAATGACGCTAACAGGGTCTTAAGTTCCCTACTCCTTGAACTCGTAAGGTCAGGGTTAATTTTTACGTCCCTGTAACCTTGTGTCGGAGTTAACTCCGGCAATTGAATTTGTAACTCTTCCTGCGCCTCGGTGTCGCTTACGTCACAGTCCAACTGGTCTACGACCCCCGTACAAGCAATAGAGAAGACAGTCTCCTCTGGTTTTGTCTGTGCACACAGATACTGTGGTCTCTCATAAAATCTCTGTAGCATATTAACATGGAAAACCTTACTCGTTCCATCAATGTGGATAGCGTAATCTACCTTTGAAACAACCCGCTCAATAACATAAGGACCTTTCCATGTCATCAATAACTTATTATGGTCCGTAGGTAACAACAATAGGACCTTGTCTCCTGGCTTAAAAATTCTCAATTTGGAACCTCTATCTTTATAGTCTTTTGCTCTTTTCGAAGCGATACTAGAAGCTTCTTCTGCTATAGTGCGCGCTGAAGATAATCTTTCTCTTAAATCAACAAGGTACTGAAACACCGAAATCTGCTCATCGTCTCCCGATGATGGCGACGTCATCATGTCCCGAAGAACATCAGTTGGGCCCCTGGGACTACGACCATACATCATTTCAAACGGCGAGAATCCCGTTGACTCCTGCCGTACCTCTCTGTACGCGAATAATACTGCAGGGATATATCTATCCCAATCTTTAGGGCGATCAGCAGCTACCTTACGTAGCATCGACTTTAACGTCGAGTTCAATCTCTCGCACATGCCATTAGCCTGCGGATGATAAGGGGTGGCAGTGATGGGTTGTATGCTGAATAAGCGAAACAATTCCTTCATCATCTCCGAAGTAAATTGCGCGCCCCTATCAGACAAAATTTTTTCTGGTATTCCTACCCTAGCGAAAATTGCAAACAACGCTTCCGCGACTGCCTCAGACGTTATGGTCCGCAGAGGAACCGCCTCTGGCCATCTCGTAGCATTACATATGACCGTTAAGAAAAATCGATTCCCCCTATCGGTCGCTGGGTGAATGGGGCCAACAAGGTCTATCGAAACCTTTTTAAACGGTTCCGAGACCGTGGGGATCTTTTGAAGAGGAGCCTGGGGTGTACGACCCTTATGCGTCGTCTTTTGGCACGCACTGCATGTCTTACAATACACTTGTACATCTCTGTGGATCGATGGCCAGTAAAAATTTTTAAGAACCCTTTCTTTGGTTCTAGCTATCCCCATATGACCCGCTAATGGGACATCATGTGCCAAATGCAATACTGTTGCGATCAGCAACGCTGGCACAACGACCTGCTTTAAAATGGAGGCTACCGTTACATACTTACGGAACAGAATGCCCGCCTGAACAACAAAGGAAGACGAGCCGTTCTTATATTTCCTCGTTTTCTCGGTTCGCGCTTCCCCAAAACATGGGTTTAATGATGGATCCTCCCTTTGTAATCTCGCCAAGCGCTCTGGTGTGATATCTAGGTTGACCGCTGGCGTCGCCAAAGGTCTAATCTTATCCTTAGCTACCTGTCGACGTGTTTCGACCGCGGCACAAAAGTCAATACCTTTTGATTGCGACCATGCCTGCACATTCTCCTCGGAAGGGGAAACTACCCGTGATACATTCCCAATGATGAGCTGGGCGCCTGGAAAACAACCAACGACTGCTTCGACTTCCCCGCTAAGGAAAGGTGTATCTATCACTATTCTTGCCATGGGTAATTTCTCAATGGCCCCCGAAAATTGGATGCACGGGACAGTCTCACCTGTAACCTGTGAATCTCGAATGCAGTCCCTATGCACTCCCACAACGGTAGATCCTGTATCTCGTAAAACCGAGACCGGTTCGTCCCCAACAAACCCCGGATAAACCCTAAGACCACCTCCTGTATGACATGAATTTATAACGGGGATCTTTCTCCCACAAGGTAAAACACCGGAAGATAATAACTTCTCACAACTGGGACACTTAGAATACTGTCCGCCTCCGTTGTCCGATGTAACACACGCAGCCGCATGATGAAATTTATTAGGGGAACATGGACTGGAGCTACTGTCCACGTTCGCCGCTATCCTACCTGCAGGGCAATTCACGCTGATGTGATCTGCTCTTCCGCAGTTCCAACACTTCGCGGCCCTCCACTCGCGTGAAAAGTGGCCCACGCGTCCGCAAGTCCAACACTCCGCTCCCTGTGCTGCACTAGGCCTGGGTCCCCGTGACCCATCGCGACCGGAACTAAAGTCCCTATGCCGTCGGTCATCGGCAAAGGTCACAAATCGCCCCCGGCCATTACCGCGACCTAGCCCTCCTGCTCGGTCAAACTTACCGGATCCATATGCAGGTGATTGGTGATAGCCCCTACGCTGCCCCTGGGCTTGCCCACTATAGGCACCACGCTGACGCGACCTGTCTTTATGTCCTGTCGGCGACCCCTCGACAACGGCGACGTACCCAGCATCTTGGACGTACGCCCTCGCCACTGGTTTGGACGGATGTGCCGTACGGTATGCTTCCGCCAACTTAGACGCCTCCTGCACCGTCGCGGGTTCGTTTTCTTTCAGGAAAGCCACCAGATCTTTATGGCACGACGCGTACAGCTGGTCACGGATCATTAGGTCTTTTAATTTAGTAAAATCCGCGCCAACATGCGCCAAGTCTACCCAGTTCGCGAAATATTCCGTCAATCTCGCGACGAAGGCAGCAAAGTCCTCCCTGGTATCCGCACGTGCTCGCCTAAACTGCTCCCGGAAATATTCCTCGGTACGCGCAAATCGGCGAAGCAGCAAAGCCTTCAGCTTATCGTAATCTTGCACGTCTTCGCGCTGTAGCTCTTTAAAGTAGGTTAACGCTCGCCCCTGCAATAGAGACGCCAGGTACGTGGACCATAGTTGTTTATTCTCCCCCCATTGCAGTTGTGCGTTCAGTTCGAACCTGTAAAGGAAGGCGTCTATGTCGTCCTTCCGGTCGTCGAACGTAGGGAGCTTGATCCGAACACCACCTTTATTGTGTACCTGCCGCTCAACTATTTCCGTTGGCGTATTCTTTTTGATTTCCAACTCCGCGATTCTTATTCGCGCCTCTCTCTCCTGCTGCTTATCTTCTAACTCCTTTAACTTAAACTCCCTTTCCTGCTCCTTATCCTTAGCCTGTCTTTCCTTTTCCTGAGCTTCTAACTCCTTTAACTTAAACTCTCTTTCTTCTTCTCTCTGTCGCTCTTGAGCCTCTTTTTCTCGCTCTCTATCCTTAGCACGCTCATCGCGCAAATCCGCCTGCTGTTCTTTAATCCAGCCGCGTAGCTCTTGTCCCTCAAGGCCAAGTTCCTTACCCAACTTCAGTAACTGTTGGAGTTCCGCCATTTCACAGATTTATGGTTATGGTATGTATTATAAAAACAGCTAACCTGTCGGTATGATCACTAACGACACGAACAGAGACCTGAGATCACACCAGATATAACAATACCCAATTGTCTCAAATACAATTCAGAAATTTACCTACTTCCTAACTAATTCTATATTCATTAAATGTATAGCACTATTAATAATAAAAAAAGAATAGAAACGACAAGAATGACGAACTTCAGAAGAAGGACCACAAGTACGTCAAGGACAACGAACCAGACTAGGACAAAGACCTAAAAAAGAAAATATAATGGAAAAAAATGCAACCTAACTACGCCGATTACACTACAAGGTACGAACAAGAACAGAGTCTGAAAAAAAGAACGTATCTACAGATAGGTAGAAAGAGGGACAAGAGAATACGTCTTCCTGCAGAACAGAGAAGATATCGACGCTACAACTAAACAAAAATACAGGTCCCTATAGAACTGTTCACTGTGATGAACGCGGTTCCAAGTTTAGCCCACCTCCCGAAGAGGATAAACTAAGCTCACCACAGCAAACCCGCGCCACCGCCCGTATAATCGATTACGACAAAAACAGAAAAACAGCGGAAAAAGACAGAAGAACAGACAGCCCTCAATCCAGGGTACAAAATGTCAGTTTCACTTAACTTTCAGCCTTATGAGTTTAATCGGAGCTCTGGCTGCTTGTCTCCTCAGGCTGCACGCACACACACTGTCTCTCTGAAAGTTTAAGTACACATTAGTACATATTTATAGCAATACATGTGTCGCGATGTGGGTTACATGGGGATATTTCGACTGACACTCTTTCGAGGTCCGCTCCCACAATCGACGAACACACAAAAATAAATACTTGCACTCTAAAAACTAAATAAATCAATTGCTTTCAATTTTAGCAGAACTGTAGGGCAGTTTAATTACAGGAATTAATGTAACAAATATAATTATAAATATAAATATCAATTCAAAGGCAACTGAATCTAACTACTTGCAGGTCATATGAGTTATATGGCAAATAGAATCCGCGCACGTGGCGACGGATATAACAGTTTAAATTCTATTAATTCAATGAGACATGTTATGATATGGACATTTCCTCTAGACACGCCATGGAGAATGCTTGTACAACCATGCGTTGTCTGGCGGTAGCTCTGAAACTGTCTTCAAAAGTAAGTAGAACGGTTCACTTTCATCATTACAAATTAGTATGGACTCTCACCATGCGGCCCTCACTAGGAGTGAGAGCGCTGGATGTAAACGCTGTGGGTTTATATCAAACCAAGTAGCTTAGGCTCTGGAGCTTTAAATCAGGCTCCTCACAATGGACTGCTCAACTGCGTCTCTATGTCCCTCATCTGGCTGAGGACTATCGCCGACCACCTCGTAAATGGATTGTCTACATGTGGCCCAGAACTAAGTTCTGTATGGCCTTAAATACTGGACTGCATCTGCAGCTTACCGTCTAATTCCTGGATTGTGATTGGTGCAACCACTTCTAGCTCAGCTGCCGAACTGAGTTATTTTAAGTAACAGCCCTACGCAACGACCTTGGGTCGACATCAAAGGTCGAATTACTTCATACAATATAATGTAATTTTATAGCAATAAATTCTTAACATGTTCAAAACCCCGAGCTTTTACTCTGGATCACGGTATTTTCTGTACGTCAACAGACGTCTCAATAACATTTAATTCCTACTCACCCCTTCCCTCTTTACTAAACCTAGTTCAAAACACGAGATATAAAAAGTGCTCTGTCATGCACACCTACGCTGTCCGTCTATCCTTCCCCACACCTTCTGTCTATCTATTATAAAAAAAACTGTTCAAAACAAATTGCCCACGAGACCAAGTTATGCTGGCTCGCACAATAATTACGTTTGTAAAAATTACTCACTGCTCTCTCACAAAAATTTAGTCAGTGGAAACATTTATGAATTAAATCTGTTCTTGACAACATGCATCAATACATATTCATCAATATACATAAATCATATCATCATGAAATTTCCATTCATCCCACGAACAAAGACAACACAAATTCCTACCACAAGATAAGTATTACGTGGACAAAACTAAAGTAACAAATGCCCACTGAAAAATACCTACTAACTAACTACAACTAAATATTACGAAAATGGACGAGTCACAACGGACGAGCCCCCAATGTCACAAATCCCAGACTGGGAGATGTAATAGTTTATGACAGGACAACAATCACGAACAAACAAGTTTAACACTTAACAGAACAATCCATCAGACTCACACATTTATTAAACATAATTATACAGATAATAGCGCAATTACATACATTATATTATTGAAATTAACTGCCGTACAACGGCCTTATTCTCACATGCACTCTTCCTCGCATCCACAACCCGGTAGTTACTTCCTAAAGGCACTTCGGCCTCAGCCTCTCCCCTCAGGGTCTTAATAGCACATTAATAATTCACTGGCACCGCAGTCTCTCAATATCACCTTCCTATTGTCATACACCTTAGCATTCCACTAGCACCTCAGCAGGGCAATAGCACATTATCATTTCAATAGCCCATCAACATGGCAATAGCACATTGTCATTTCAAGAGCCCACCAACATGGCAATAGTACATTATCACATTCACGCTCATATCTACGTCCCTGTCCGTGGCCTGACTGCCACGACTTTATGTGCCTCTACTGTCCTGCACCGACAGCCTCACTTCTGGCCTATGTGTGGCCTCCGGCCCTATGCTGGCCTATCCCCTGTGCTCATCGAGGTGGCTCTTCGGCCCGTCCCCGACACCTACAAGAATAACATTACATTGGTATAATACCCTACCATTTCTATTCACTCCACCTCTCCTTACAACCCATGAAGCGTACACACAATAGTTCACCTTTCACTCACCAAACATCTTACGGTAACACACCTCCATCGGAGTACACAATACTCACTCGTGCTACAAATCCATGAACTCACTTTCATCTATCGCTCATGGCGCACATTGCTATATCCAATATCAAGGACTTCCACATTCCTCACATATACTTATTTACATCATGGTAATAGACGAATATAATATAATACATCAATCATAATTATCAATCAACGTTCTACCTACCAGTCATCACTGGAAAAAACACTCTCATCCGTCTTCCGACTGCTCCCCTTATGTTCGCCCGCTGGGCTCTTACTAGCGTCCGTTCAGTAGGACCTTCTAACTTGCAGTGATAGTAATACAGCGCTTTCGCCTCATTCAGACCCCCCACTACTCATAACAGGCACGCCTTTCCCTTACTTGTCTACGTGCGTTAATTTTACTCTCCTCCTTTCCCCCCGTAATTATTAACTATCGCTCACTCCACTCGTGACATCAAACGAACGTGAGTGAAACTAATCCAGTGCCTTAAACCATGAGCTACATAAAATGTATACATTTCTACATACACGCTATCAAAGAATTTACTAACAAGACATGTTAATGCAACATGATCCATCGAATTTTTGCCATAATTAACATACTGTAATTACTTTCTGCAATGCACTGTTGTCTCAGTGGATTTAATCTGTCATTTTACATGACTATCAAAGCTACTTCGCTAAAGATTTCAGTCCAGTTCTACTTGAATAGTTGAAAAGATTTAACACATTTTTTTTTACATGTACTTGGTACATACACACATATATCATTGCTGCTTATAGATTCTAGAATGATGTGTAGGTCATTTTTATATTCCCTCTTATCTTTGTATTATTCCAAGATGATGATGGTGGTGATTCTGATATTGATTATATTCTCTTTATTTTCAAGAGTAAATAAGATGATTTGGTGTTCTTATTGTTATTATTGTATATTACTGGTTAGCTTTCTGTAACGTTTCAAGTGGATCTGGACAGGTTAAATTCATTATGTGAAACAATTTTAGTATGTTTTTAGTTTTGTGTGAAGTATTTAATGTCTGCTGGATGATGGAATTGCACCATCTGCCAGTTCAGTTGTTAAAATGTTGTTGTTGTTTTTTTCTCTATGTATTCTTTCCTGGCCTTTCTCTCTGCATCAGTGTAACTTTGTATGTAGATCTAATTGTTCCGACATATCAAGCACATTTCTGATTTTCAAAAATTAAAATAAGATTCAGATAACTGTACACCTATGAGTCTTATAATTAGTTCATACCTTGCCACTAAGTATATGTTAGTGGTGCCAAACAAAAAAAATTACAATACATGTTTAACTCATGGACAATTAATTATAAAAAAAAACCAAAACAATAATAATACCAACGGACACAAGTAAAATTAGTGTTAAAGTTTAATCATATCAGTTTCAATGGATTTTCAATCCTTTTGTATATCAATGCTAAGCATGTTTATTTCCTTTTAAATGTATCATAATTTACAAGAGTCAAAAATGTATGCTTCAATATGATATCTGATGACAGTGATAATGGACAATTCAAACTAAAGTTGAAATAAACTGCGGTCTTGACTTGTTTAAAAAAAAAAAGTAGGGGGTATAATCTGGACTGGGGGGGGGGGGTATAGTCTGGCCTAGCCCAAAGTAAACCCCGGGGTATAAACTGGCCTAGCCCAGAATATACCCCGGGGTATATTCTGGGCTAGGCCAGTTTAACCCCGGGTATAGTTTGGCGGGGGTATAATCTGGCCTGCTACACCGGGTCTTCGGCGGTACAGGCGAGGACATTTACCACACCGCTATGTTACCGAGGACATGTTCTGCATCGCCCAAGTAGTTTGCACTTTGCTCTGTTCACAATTTTCGTTAGTCTTCCGTGTGTATCGTGATTTGGTTTCATCAAACCCATGCATGTTATCGAAATGTTCTTAACTAATGTTCTTTTTTTTTTTTTTTGCTAATTGAGCTACATATCAACCCCGAAACGCACGCAGAAAGGGAGTCTATCGAATAGCCTACGTCTGCCTGAATTCAAAACAGCCGACAGAAAGTGATGACGCCGAGGGCTCATGGGTGAAAAGCATAGCGCATTAATCGATAAATTTTTAAACATTAAAGAAACGTTACATATAGATCATAATTATTATGGCGTGTTTCAGTTATTGTAGTTATCACTGTGCACTCCATCGAATCCTAATACTATTATTATTGATGGAGGGTCATAATCACTGAACCAGCAGTTTGTCCTGCAGGCTTAATAAAAGATTAGGCTGGTGTTTTCTTAAAATTAGTTTCAATGTAGATGTACAAATTAAGTATGTTGCTCGTCGAAAGACTTAAGCTGCGGAACTCTGGTATTTAGCATCATAAACTCTGGCATTTAGCAGGGTAAAGAAGATGATTAAATAGAACTATTAAACTCAGAAGAAGAACATAAAGATGAAGGTGGTTCCGTTTGGGATATCAGCAATAAAATAATGCAATAAGTTGTTTAGACCGGAAATGGGCAATCTACGGCTCCCAGGCAGTTTTGGATGGGGTGGGCGTCGTTGATTGAAAATTATTTGTACACGCCGGTCCCTGGGCCATTTATATATAATATAAAAGTAGAAAATATTTTTTCCTCAAATTTTGATTGTGGCAATTTGAACACACCTTCCGAATACCCAACTCAGGACAGAATCGGTCAATATTTACATCACTTTTATATGGAAATTAGGTCATCTATAGAAGACCTTTTATTTGAGGTGAGAGTACCCGGCCCCCTGCCCCTCATTATTTTTAGGTCTGGCAATTACTATCAACATAGGTACTAGATTCATTTCTATGATCTTTGCTATCATTACGAAAGGTTTGCCCATGCCTGCCACAGACGATCCAATCACAGTGGGACGAATTACGTTTTATCACTGGTTGCTGGAACAATGGCAATCAGCAATGATTTTCTCTTCGTTTCATTCTGGAAAGGGGTCAAAACAAACAGCCGCTAATAATACAATAAATCAATTCACAACAGAATACTGTGGCTATTGTATATAAACTCTGCAAGACTATTTGTGGCTCCCATCAAAACACTCATTATGTGGCTGCGCGAGGATATAGCAAAACACTCCATATCTATTGTGACCAGTGTTTGACCAAGTTTCAGAAACCCCAATGTTTCCATATGAAAATGACGTTGTCGTAAAAACATAGCCAATCCTAATCCTGCCCGTGACCCTTGAACTTTTGATTACCATGTAAACAAGATCCAATTTGGCCTCGTGAGCAAAGAAACACTTCACTGTTATTTATTTATTTATCTATATAATAATATAGCAATAATAAGGGGGTTGGAAGGACTTGATACGAAAATCCACCCACCCATCCATCCATCCATCCACCCACCCATTCACCTATCCCCCTATCCATCGATGCATCCACCCGTCCGCCCGTCTAGGGCCTATCTATCTATCTATCTATCTATCTATCTATCTATCTATCTATCTATCTATCTATCTATCTATCTGTCTGTCTGTCTGTCTGTCTGTCTGTCTGTCTGTCTGTCTGTCTATCTATCTATCTATCTATCTCTCTGTCTATCTATCTATCTATCTATCTATCTATCTATCTATCTATCTATCTATCTATCTATCTATCTATCTATCTATCTATCTATCTGCATGTCTGTCTGTCTGTCTGTCTGTCTGTCTGTCTGCTGTCTGTCTTATCTGTCTATCCAAAGGACCACAAAGATCTACAAGTGTGAGCTCGGCCATATTTCGCTCGGCTATTGTCATGAAAAGTGAGAATAATATTTATAACTCCATGTCAGTGCGTTACACTTCATTATATTACCTTGGTCTCGGATGTGCGTAGCCATTTCCATTTACGTCACAAAGCCATTGTATCCAAACCTCAGTTGAGAGAATACGTCATGCATACTGCAAGAACTGACGCTTTCTGTGGAAGAAGCCAGCGTCATTCTGCATACAGGAAATGGTTAATAATTCAAAGATATCATGATCTTAAATGGCTGTTTTGATCATTCGTCATTCAGCTGAAATGATTTTGTGGTAATTACTCAGCTCTTAATGGGGAATTCTCAAGCCAAGACTTCCCAAGTACAATCTGATGAAAGATTAATGACGGTCCTGCAGTTATTGTTTTTACGCCTGTGTACTCGACCTCATAATATATCCTGCCTTGGACCATGTGCAGCTTTTGCTAATACCGTGGTTCTAAACATTTTAAAGGTTGTTTACTCCAATATATTCATTTGGCAACGTTTCACCCCCCCCCCAAAAAAAAAAACAACAACAACACAAAACAACACAAACAAAAAAAAAATACAACAAACAAAACAAAAACAGAAGATGCAGATAGTTTATTTTTTTAAAAATCGTTCGATGGAATTCTCAAGAATTCTGACGCAACAGAACCATAGACCTAGCAATACTGATGTGAGAACCCAAGTCACTGGTGATCGAGGCGAGCATCAGTCCAAAATTACATGTATTATGCATAATGTGGAGTGAGAAACATGAATGCGAATCTGTACTTTCACAATTTCAGTGTGCAGTTATTTAATTGTCCTGTTGTTTCTCTCTTGAGACCCCCAGATTTCCCACTCTTCAGGAACAAGTGATATAGAGAAGTAAGAGCTCTATAAATCCTAAATGTTAAAGTATAACATGGCCTTCGCAGATTCCTGAAAGTGTTGAGTCTACAAAGCTAAAGGCGCTTTAGAAGCGTTCAGTGTGCCTGGGGACAATCTTTCTTTTGGTGCCTCAACCATCGCAAAGAGACAGTATTCCGCCGTGGGACAGAAAGAGATGACTTTTATATTGCTGGCTCGTGAAAGTCTTGAGCCTAACTTTTCTCAGTGGCGTAATGAGAGTGTGCAGCAGGCATATGTTTTGGTGCCACACCCATTGCGCACAGGAATCGCCCCGTGTCATATATTCTGATAAAGACTACCGATAGCTTTCTACAAGATAATGGCTTCCATATTGTAGGCTTGTAAAGATCTTGAGTCTACGATATCGATACCTTGTTGGCGTAGCGAGGTTTCACAGTTCCCATGCGTAGTTCATTGATGTCCCTATCATGAAACCCCACAAACTTAATGTATTCGCGCAACTGCAGTAGACAATTCTTTTTTGCCAAATATTGCCCGAGCTCACAGAAGGTTAATTCTGTTTTGTTCTTACACTATTTCAAGTGTTATTTATATTACTAAAATAATTTGAAGATTGGGAATATATTTCAAGTAAAGCAGTTTTCTCCTCTCCTGTAAAATTTGGCCTTTAACACTTGTACAGTTAAAATTTCATTGTAGGGCCAGATAATAATAAGAGAATAATATTATAGTTATTACCAACTCTTGTTTGTCGACGAAGACACAGAAGGTTACTGTGAGAGGATGAACGATTTTCTATTTTTAATATGTGCTTTCATGGTAACGCTAGTGCGTGAGTGAGGGACGGCCACTCATAGTAGTTTATGGACACTTGGCCGAGTACCATTAATTGGATTGTTTCCCTTGTAATACTAGCGCGGGACCCGTTATTCACATCACGGTGAAAAGCGCGCATTTTGATTGGTCAGTTGGAAATGTTGACCACCGGGCTTCCAACTCTTATATCATGGCTTTAAGTTTCTTACAACTCGCTCCTTCGTTGTTATCCACCGACAGAAAGACGGGAACCCGAATTCATTGTTGAGAGTAGGCAATACAAAATAGGTACTCATGATAACGTTTGTTATCAATGGAGATACGTCGTATTAATGGACGAAAGCATCCCGCACAAATTTGTCCAATGTTGTTAGTCCTGACACTTTGAAAATTTATATTAAAACTATTACCGGGTTTCTGGTATAAGTAGTCAGTTAGAATTTTAGCAGCAAGTTTCTACTTTATGATGGTACTAATTTCGTTGTACTTTGATGCACATGTCCTATTGAAATAATTAATAAGAGGGTCTCGGATTTAAAGTAAACTATGAGTTAGACGCATGTTATCCCCGATAATTCCAACCTGGGTCAAATTTATTCAATTATAGCTGGAGGGGACCATAGAGTAATTTCTGCAGTTTACTGGGATACCTAATTGGCTTTTGTGTGCACCCTTTTAACCGTACTGTAAATTCGATTGTGTTAGGACCCTAACCGGTTATGTTGTTCGGCTGGACTCAATGTCCGAGCCTTTCACTTGTCCAACACTGGACTACGTAGTAGCCCTCTCGGACGTCCGCGCTGGCTCATAAAGATGATGCCAGTTCGAGTGGTCAGTAGACTCCATCAAAGACGCCGCAACAATAGGAAGCACAAGTGGACCTTGCAGTACAATAGACCGGCGGCGGCCTGCCGTGGCGCGCCTCGCCCAAAACATGGCCTAGTCCAATTGCGCCAGTAGCAGAAAGACTTTGGCTTATGGCTGGTTGGGCTTTCTTTTGCTTGGTAGGGTTCTCCTATGCCTTTTTGTTTGGTAGTGATACCTTTGTTAGGCTTTTTGAATAAATAAGATTGCCAGCAGAACCCTGTGTTTGTTAATCCTGTGTATCCTTAAGGGAGTTACTATTGAACCCACGCAGTAACCACATTAGCCACTCGTAGTTCATCCAACATTACATTATCCACATTTTGGCAAGGATGTTGGTTGTTGAGTGCATAGTAAATCCACTGCTACCTTTTATTAGTGGCCTGCCCGAAGACCATGGCTGACCAGTTGTAGCACTGAATCACTTCCCTTGACTGTACGCTCGTACTACTTCCATAGTTGAGCCATTAGATGTTTTCTGTTATTTCAGTATCGGGAAAGCCACTTTCTCTGAATCCCATCCACGAATGAGCAAAATAAACACTTAGGCCTACAGGCGAGGGAAGGTAGGGCTTGGGGGGGGGGGGGGGGCATAGTGTTTTTCGCGTTTCTCCTGGTCATCAGGCCCTAAAATTCTTTCACTGCCACATTTGATTTCAGTCACATTTTTTTTTATCGTTGTCCTTATTTGCCATGTTTGAATTAACTCTGCATTTTTTTTTTAAAGCTGTAAGTAAATATTATGCTAACCTTGCTAACTGCCGTTTTTAGTGTTATTATAATTTGTGTTACATGAATAATTCTTTTATATGGGCTGTTGTTTAATATAGCCGTAAGGTGTGGTCTAGAGAATGGCCTGAAAGAAAACTGGGAAAGAGTTTTAAATTTTCAAGTTCTTATTTCGTCTTCAGCATTTAATGAGTTTTAATGTTTTGTTCGTTAAACAAGAGAGGGGCGTGGGAAGGGAGGTAAGGATAGAGGGGGCGGGGGGACCATTGTTGGACTGTGCTTAGGTCATCAAGTTGCTTTGATTCGGCTCCACTTAGTTCGAAATCATTAATGAAAGTTCGATGCTGCCAAAATGCGTCTTTAAATTAATATTGATGACTAACAATATCATGAACTTTGTGACATCAGCAGTTAAGATATGACAAAAGAAAGTGATTGTTGTTTAAATAAATTAAATAATGTGTTCTTGTGGAAGTGTTAACATTGACCTGAAGAACTTATTGAATAGACACAATATAACAATTTACGTGCCTTTGTTCACTCCGATCCAAAATATCAGCTCTTTCGTCTGGCCACCATCTTTCACTTCAGTACGTTTACTTACGTTTCTTCCATTCTTACTGTTTTGAATGTAGGCGGTAAGCAACCCGCCTTGACTGTCGCAAGCTCTTGGTCTCGAGGATCTTTTCCATGCACAAAAGATACTATAAGAAAAACAAAAAAGGGCACCGATCTTGTACGAGTGAATGAATTGATAAAATGATTGAAGTAAGTTTATGAATAGATACAGGTTGATAAACTTCAATGAAGTGCAGGAAATGAACCAGAAATTGAATAAAGACAAAACGACATTTTGGATAAGAAAAAAAATGTAAGGGAAGTGTCCTACAAACTTACTGTCATCCTGCCGACACCACCACTGGCTTATGGGAATGCAGCGCCTTTTTACCGCACTAATTCATGTTGTTCTTTACATTTAAGCTCTTAGCAGAAGAACCATGAATGTCGACTTGACAATAAGGATTATAATTACTTCTTTAAAGCCAGATTAGAAATAACGCATTTTGGCCCATATCAAATGCTTCTAAAAAAATGTTGTTATCTTCCATGGAATTACTTGCATTTTTGCCGTTGTGTAAACTGAATAACACGTTCTTTAATATTTTGAAAGACCACAAATGTTTACATTGGCTCTTTAAATAGAGTACTGGTAATACTATCTAAATATGAGGCCTCAAAAGGTCTTTTGTTAAGTGCGTACAGAGTAATCATTTCTTCTTTAGGCTACTTTATCGTTGAATACTAAGCCATTAATCAATAATCATGTACCACTGAATGAGATGATAAATAATTGAATGCCCAGATTTTGCAAAATCGCATGTCTCTTTTGCTTTTCTTTTCGTTCTGTCTCGTTGAAACCCACAGAAATAACAATTATTGTCTATCACAATATCGCCGTTTACTGTGATTATCAAACAGGTCAACACTTGTGGTTAACGGAGCCATTGCCAGATGCATTTTTATATGCCGGTTTTACACTTTCGAGTGAATGTCATTTAGCTTTCGGCTGTCACTTCATAAAACCCGAAATAACAACATGCAACTAGCTATAAAAACTAAGAATATCACCTGTTCCAAAATATATAACATAAAGAGTTCGATCTTTATAGAAAAAACAACAACAACAACATTAAATTAACTCGTACAGTAGTATTGCTTCGGAAAAAGCTGGCAAACACTCACACACCTCGGAAATCACGAAAGTGGAATAATCATAACAAAGATTGAAACGCAGAAGACACCTATCTCGCTCACCCATCTTACAGTACTGATTGTACGAGAAGTCGTAGGAAAATGTTTAAACGAAGAGGTAAATACAAGATCTTACTGTGGTTCAGGTGTCTCGTAATGGCCATACCACAATCACTGCTTTCTGACTCGCGTTTTCTACTTGAAGTCTGGACGAGAACTAGAGTCTAGATCCTAGAGTGAGTCTACTGCAAAGCCATACACAGCAATAATCTGAAAAGAAAAGCAGGATCAATTTAAGGCATTCACACGACACTAGATCTATATCTAAACGCAACAAGCTAAAATGGAAAGTTAAACGAACATTAAGTGGTACGGAAACCCCTCAGGTGGAGAGAGACGGATCACGATCTGCAGAGGAAGGGGATTCTTTTGTTAGGCTAGATGATTTGGCCTCCAATGCTTTCCGTCCCGTTGATCGCCGATTGCCTAGATCCAGATGCCCTACCAATGCACCATGCGTGGATCATCATGAATGTTTTGCTTTTTGGGAGGTCTTCCCCCCGTCCGCGCCACTTACCAAAAAGTTAAACATAATATGATTAAGATATAAGCTTAAACAACCTGCATTGGAATGGGCGTGGGGGTCTAGTCAGTTTGTATCAATGGGCGGTAGTCAGATTGTCTAATCAGGCGAAAAGGGACTGGGGTAGTTGTGTTTTCTTGACTGGCGCGGACGGGCGGAAGACCTTCCTGCTTTTTTTCCACCACCATCTTTTTCCTGAGGCTAAACATAGCACCAGACACACCAAATCACACTTGAATTTTACAAGTACATAACACAAAACTTCTGCTTTTTCCCATCACTCATCAGTATGGTATATATAACAACATGAACATTGTGTATGTTTTACTCTTGTTTTTTTGCTATTTAAAAATGTACATCTTGGTAGAGTTGCGGGAAGGTCTTCCGCCCGTTCGCGCCATAATTTTTACCGCTATTAAGTAAAGCCCAGGGTTACACATTGTCACTGTTATCAATTTAAACTCACAACACATGGAATGGTCAGATGGACCTGAGGGCGTGAGTGTCTAGTCAGTTTGTATCAATGGGCAGTAGTCAGATTGACTAATCAGGCGAAAAGGAGCTGGGGTAATTGTGTTTTCTTGACTGGCGCAGACGGGCGGAAGACCTTCTGAGTTGCGCTCTGCTTTATGTGCCTTGGGCATCTGGTGCTAAATGGCCTGGGACAGAAAGGGTTAAACCCACAACCCGCGGGCTACCCGCTAAGCCAGCTGGAAGGAGTTCCGTACTCGAGCGCCAAAGACACTACCCCAGCCCCTTTTTGCCTGAATAGTCAATCTGTCTATCGCCCATTGATACAAACTGACTAGACCCTCACGCCCCCAGGTCCATCTGACCATTCCAATGCAGGTTGTTTAAGCTTATAAATAACAAAATTAATAAGTACCGAAAAGTGGCGCTCGAGTAAGGTACTCCTCCCAGCCAGCTGTCCGGTCAGTGACCTTACTCACGGGGGGTCTTATCTGGGTCATACTGACCCATGCCCATGTGCGATTACCAGAATGCCGCTGTCCATGTGGTTTGGTTTGTATTTGCTTGGTATGAAAACAGTTGCTGCCATGCCTTATAAATCACGCTTGATAGTGAATTAACCGGAAAAAATCTTTGTAAGTCTCTAAGCAATGATCAGACTTATGATACCAAACTGATAGCTGTAAGTTTCGTGAGAACGAAGCATGATAATTAGCCACGCCCCCCAAGCCCAAAACAAATGGTTTCATCCAGATTGGCACATACTAATGAACTTTTGTGGGCATTTGGGGTGAAGGTCATTTCAGAGCCTGTTTCTGATTGGTTCTTAGAGATACAGACAACTTTAGATGATGGTCAGCTTGTGAGAAAATGAGATATTGCAAATTTGTTGAGCAACAGTTTGCATGTCGATGTTGCACCTTTGTTAGTGTGGGGAGAGCCTTTTGAAAGCTTAGTCTTTGTGTGTCTGACCAGTGGTTCGGTGATTAACATGTCCTTGTCACAATGCCTTTGATTTAGAAGAGATACAGTGAGCAGTAAGATGGTAGTTACATCTCAAAGAGGACAGTGACCTGATGCGTAAAAATATGGCTACTGTGTTGCGTGGTCAGCTTGACCTTGCCGTATTGATACGAACATGCAGAATGAATGCCTGGAAAGATGATGCTGTATTTTGACACCTCGTGCAGCGTGAGGGTTAACTTCCTGACATCTCCTAGAATCCGGGTGGGCCACACCAAGAGTCGTATGACGTTCATCATCAATCTTGTTTTTTTTTCATGGAAAAAGCCGGGGTTTATGCGCCAGTATTAATGTTGACTAATTACAAAAAAAACTAAAACCAAAACTGGATTTGTTCCGTATTGTTGTTGTTGTTGGATAAAAAAAATTTGAACAGACTGATTCCTATTAAAAAAACTTTCATAAGAAGGAAAAAGAAAACTGCCCGCTTGAGAATCAAACCATGGTCTCCCATTTGACAAGCGAAAATGCTAGTCACCATACTACTGTGGACCCTGATTAATTGTGAAGGAATTATTCCAAAAGAAACCAAGAAACCCATAGCTGAGGAAAAGACCAGAAGCTTCTACTCGCAGAAGACTGAAAAAACACTTCGCATCCATTTAATCAATGAAACTCCATTTTTATTCTGAAAAATCTCTCCAATTTCAAATCATGCCATCATTTTCAACGCTTGCGCAGCCTATGAAAGTTGATTAGAATGAAAGGAACTAAGGAGGAGGACGGAGAAGGTTTCGAATCAGGGGAGATCATTCGAAATATTTATTGATCTATGCTGGTGAATAAAAAAATTCCAAGGGGAAATTTTATTCACCAGTATTCCTGGATAAACACTTCGTTTTTCTCTTCAAGACTGACTCTAGTTGTTACTATTTTGCCACCCCCTTTGGAAGATTCGAGATAGCCATGGAGAGCTCATGTTATCATCACCATGGCCATCAGATCAGCTAAGATAAGACCACAGTAATCTGATTTTTTTTTGTTTTTTTGTTTAACCCCTTCGATCCCTATAGAACGTACGCCGCACGTCCCAGAAGTAAACAACTTATTGTGCTGGGCTGTACAATGTATGTCTCGGAAGAAACCGAAACCCCCGCTCTCATACATGTACAGGACATATGCCTTACTGCCTTTCTTTGAGCAGTTATAACTCTTCTGTTTATAAAGTTCATGGGTTCTGGCTACAAAAATTAGCGAAACACCTACGTAGTCAAAGGGTTAAGCTTATCAATTTTTTTTCCTCTGCACAAGACCTAAAGTATGACTGTCTGTGTGGAAGTGATAAGTAAAATTAGATCTACGAAAAACAGCAGGGCTTTAAAAGTTTAAAAAATGGACAATATTCATGACCAAATTTTTATAATTCATGTTTATAATTAAAAGTCAGCTGGGTGGCAAAAAAGTACCAAAGCAGTAGGACAAATTTCCCCGCCTGGTACTTTGTGTTGTGGTGTGGTTGCTTAAAGTATTCACAAATCTAAATAAAATTTAGCTTTGCAGATAATTTGAGCCAGTCCTTACATTCAGACCTCTTCAGTTATTATCTAAAAATGCTTGTCATGTGTTAATTATGCTTGCAAATTGCAGTCATGCCACCAGTGTTTACAACATATATGGCTGCACATATAACTGCAAAAACTTTATTTGTACAATATGCGCGAGAAAGACTTTCCGATTGTTTGCCTGATAGTGACGTAATGGCAGCCCGCAGCATTTTCATTGTTTGAACAGTATATGAAGAGACAATCCTATTTTAGAAAATATAAAAACCTATTTCAATGAACCTAGGCGTTTCCAGCACGAAAATTGTAAAGGTAGTCAGTCTGTTGACATGGCGGAAAAATGCCAGTCTACCCTATTAGTATTTACAAGGAGTTCCCAACCGCTCTGAACCCCGCTGTGGGTAAGGACAGGGTAAGGGATATAGGTTCAGGGTTAGGGTCAGAGTGCAGGTTAGGAAAAGGAAGTTTAGAGTTAGGATTGGGGGAGGGATTACCAAATCTGGTTACCTCCAGAAAACACATCAAAGTCTTTTAAAAGGATAAGAGTAAGGAAAGATCTGATTAAACATGCAAGAACAGTATTACTAACCCTATCCCTAATCCCAAGCCAGATTTTATTCTGCCTGTACACCTCCCCTTCAACTCAAGATAACTGGATTTGGTAATCCTCCGGGTTGTGGATAGATTTGAGTGTCAAAAAATTCCCTCTTTTAGCACCTTGATTAGGTTGTGGGGACATACGGAACTCTTCCCCCTTGTTATCTTGCTAAAGAAATACCATTTTGTTCAGGGAGAAATACGTAGAGACTGAAACCGCAAGTAATGGCTCAAGAAATTTGGGTTGGCTGCCAGCATTAACCTAAAATTTATGAGATCACTGATTTCAGTGCTTCTGTCTCACAGATGACAAGCAAGATGCTATTCATCATACAAACATCAAGCGAGGAATCACCAGCAATTTTGCCAGAATGCTTAAAGTCTTGCAGCAGAAACATTTGCAGACAGATGTAGGGGAATTTATTTACAGGTGAAATCCAGTTCTCAATTGGTGTACTCTCATTGCTTTCAGGTCTAAAGGAAACATAAGTAAGGACACTCGTGGTGTATTTGTATCAGTTCTGCATACAGAGACAAAGCTCAGAAAAACTTGATTTCTATGGAGATTATGTGCTAGTTTTTACATAAAACATCAAGTTTAATGTAACACTGTTTAATTTTCTAAAATTTGTGAACATCATCACAATAATAGTACAGGATTTTGGAGACAGTAGTCTGCTTGACAAGTTGAGGTTTCATGAAGTGATGGATCTGCATGTTATTTTCAGACCATGTGATTGTGAAAGTGCAGCACAGTAATGAAGCTCTTTCTGTTGCTGGACATTGTGTGTGAAAGTCATGAAGTTCTGAATTTTATAAAGAACTCTGAACAGTTTTTGTATGATCAAACACTATTGTTTAACTTTGTAATTTTTAATAAGAAATTTCAAAGCTTTCTTTTAATACATGAATGATGCTCCAGGTTTTAAAGAAATGATATGTGATTCTGAGAAATGGAACATACTTTTTGCTTTCTAGTTGGATGTAATATAATATTAGTCTGAAATTACACTGACATTTAGCAGGACTCATGAAAAGACTTGCAGTGAAATCTAGTGCAAATAATCCTATTTCATATGAAAATCAACAAAGCAGTGAGTCATTAAAGCAATTTTTGTTGCATTTTGATCTGTATAAAGATTTCATCTTATGTACTCTTAATTCATGACTTCTTTTTCCAGCTGCACCTACAACTACAAGAAAGATGAATCTTAATTTTAAGCTTAAAAGTATCCCTTGATGTGACTCAGCCATGAAATGAAATAGGAAGTAGTTTATCAGAACCGCATTTTAAAACTAGTAACTGTTCTTTGGTTAGGAGGGGAAGGCAATTTCATTATTGGGGAATTGAAAGAGTGAATAGATACAGCCACACTTTTTTAACATCAAGAATATTATTTTTCGTGGCATTTATTTGGCATCATTACATCAAATTTATATTTTCTGATTTTCTGTTACTTGCATTTTCCTTTATGTTTTCTTTGAACATTTGTAAATTGTTTTACCACGTCTTTGCCAGGTGACATAAATATTTATTCTTATGTTTTAGTAATGACTCTTCAAACAACCTTTGTAACTCATTAGAGGCAGTATTTCTGCATGGATTGAAGGATTCTGTGGCACAAAAGGTATTTTTTAAAAATCTTTTCCTGAAGTGTGTGTTTTCTGTTAAGGTAAAGAAAATAATTATTGCCTTTTTGTATATTGCAAGCATGGGTAGCAGAGTAAGCAGTGTCCACTGTGTTATGTAAGATGAAACTGAATCATGTTTTCCCATTTCTTGCTTGTGTTAATTGGCTCAGTGATGTGTTGCAGATTGTCAATACCTTTTTGAGCTTGCGATATCTTTATTTTTAAAGTGAGTAGTTGAAGTGCACTGTTAAAAAACAGTTCTATTGGTTTCAAGATACCGAACAATTTAGTGTAGGAAATGAAAGGATTTGTGTCTTTAGCACAACAGTGCAAACTTTATAGACAGAATGTAGAGTTAGGCACATGACTGGAACTTCAAGTTGAAGGATAAGTTTGCAAATAATCACAATTTTTGAGCTGAATTTTAATTATCAATAAGCAGTCAAAGTTCATACATAAACTTTTTGGAAGAACTGGGTATTCTGTCAGTTATCGAGCTATGGATGCACTGAGCAGAAAAGCATGCATATAGGAAAAGGATTTCTTGCATTCTGTAATTTGAAAACAAGATTGTTTTGCCTAACATTTATCTAAATTTGCATGTAAGCAGTTAGTGCGAGGGCCTTTGTTCACGTTTTCTCCTTCAAAGAAGCCAGCTGTGTCTGAATCATGAGAAAATGAGAAATGAGCCACAGTTGAGGTTGGCAATGAGTTCGAAATTTCTTCATTGTTAAAATTTACATTGTATTTTGAATGTTTCAGCTGACGGCATATGTTGGATTAACTGCTGCCCCTGAGCAATTGGCAACACTAGTAAGTTTTATTTTTATGCAAGATGATACATTTTAGATGTTTGAAGATACTTGTGTCACAAAAATTACATAAACAGTGAAGGGGGAAAAAAGGTGTGGTTACCATCACTCTGAGGAACTGTGGATGAAAACTGAACAAAGACATTTTTAGTACTGTGGGGGAAGGGCGGGGGTGTTTGACTCCGTGTAATATAAATACAGAAAGACAATATTATAGATACTATAGAAGAACATCCAGTGGAACCTGCTTAAGCTGAAAGCGGTTTATATGAAAGTTCCCATGGTCCAAACGTAATCCTCATACATTTCGTGTAATTTATAATTCTTTGCACGTAGAGAAAATCATGTTTTAACGGAAAGATTTACTCGGTTGAGAGAAAGTGCAGTCTTGAAATTGCACTGCCTTTGATGTAAAAGAAAAAAGTTGGACCGTGTTTATTTCATGTCTGTCTACTGGACAGGATTGCAGGGGAGTCTATACTGTACATATATATAGTATCATTAAACTAGCCCGTGAAGATACCGGACAGAAAGGTACCACTGCAAGCGATCTGCATACCATTTTTTTTAACCAGTCATCCTCTTGTTTTCACACCTTTCCACGGGCCATTACAAATGTATCATACAGGTCATATTGGCAACTATACATTCACTAACTTACTAATTCTTGACCGGCAGCTTAAGTACATTATACTCAATCCAAATAGTTCATCACCAGCCACTGCCTTGGCAGTTCTTTTACTCCATTACTCTACTGTACAAAAATTTTGCATCTCACTGACACACAAACACATAATTATATTCTTCTTCCCATACAGAAAAATTGGAGTTGTGTTGTTGGCCACAGTATATGTAGGGAGGCAATAAAGTCAAATTAGCAAGGTGTCTTTTATTGCTTATCTTTGAGAGCTAAAAAATTGTGATTTTTAAACCAACTCTCCCTCAACCATTTTCAGACAATCACCCCCTAAGGTTCCAAATTTTCTGTCTTGATTGTTAGTTATAAAGCAAAACCTTCAAGTGCACTAAAAAAAAGAGACGGCCATTTCTATCCATAAAACCCACCTATGCTTGCTGCCCTTTATTTGCTCCCAAATTGTCTTCCATTCATGTTTTATCCCCCTTCACTGTTTTTGTCCCCTTGTCGCCTTTTTCTTCGTTTTCGCCCCCCTGGAAATCAAAAGCACCCCATAGAGGGTAATCTTGCCCACTTAGGGAACTGCTGAGCTACCTTTTATCCAAAATATTGTTAATACGAAAGACAGTGGGAAACAGTTAACCGAAAATGGCTAAATCGAAATTCACAGTAAACCGAGAGAAAATTGGAATCCCCGATTTTTGTCCTTTTTATCTTTGTTAACAAACTATCACTAAACCGAAATAACCCTATTGTTAAAGTAACAAGAAAATTGCAGGATTCAGTGGCCTGTCTTCTGTGATTTACTGTTCGCTGATTAAAGTTGCTGTACCATCCCCCTCACCCAACCCCCACCTCCCCCAAAAAATCCAGAGCAGAGCATGCTTTGGTCGAATAAGCCTACATGGGAGCGGCAGCACCACAGTCTACATGTGTAGGGGGAGAGGGAGACATATAACCTCGCTGGTCTGAAAATAGAATCAAACTGAAATCAGACGGCAGCAGACAAGACGTTTTGCACATTGCAGGTGACTTCTCGTGTAAAATGTAAGACATCAGAAAGACAATATGGTGTACCAGCAACCACAGGCGTTGTAGTTTAGGCATAGTGTACAGTAATGGTAATGAGATCACCAGGATGGCGATTTTGTATTGTCTGTCCACACTCATGTCTCCCTACTCTGAGAATTAGCTCACTTTCGCCTGCATATCCATGCTTTGTGTGTCCCTCAGCCAGAGCAATCACCCATCCTCATTCTCAGTCAAAAGCACAGGGCAATGGAAGATGTGTTGTGTCTCTTTTGCTTATGCACTTACTTGATTTATCCTCTTCGATGGTGTTTTGGGGTCACCTCTCTTTAAAACTTGCGTTTTTCAACCCTCCTATACGTGAACAGAAACTCTTTCTAAACCGAAAACAAACTTGAGATCCCACCGATTTTGGTTTAACCACTGTCTGCTGTATAATTGTTGGTCTCATGAATTTCAGCTGAAGCAGGTTTCTCTGTTTAAAAGAACATTGACCACATCATAATGCTGCATGCAGAAGATCTCAGAGGTTGCTCTGTATTTTTTTGTATTAAATAAGTTTTATTTAAACAAAGCCCTAATGGAATGATTTCATTAACAATTCATGTAGGTTGAATGAGCAAGAAAGTTAGGACTGAGAGAACGAAGCTTCACATTGTTTTTATCTACCAAATGAAACTCTAATAATTGCCAGTAATTAAAAGTTATGAAATTTAGGATTTCTTTTGTCTTAACGATCAGCCTGCATGCTGGTATTTTTATTTCTGTCATTTTTCTTTCAGAACTTCTGGAGTGTTGCAGTCAAATTCACACATTCTGATGTGGTTACCCAACTTCAGAAATTGTCTCAGATCAATACAGACATTGGTTTATGCAGGGTGAGAATGGTGCAGTGAAAGAGATTTGTGTCCTAACTGATTTTAAATATGTAATGGACAACTCGAAGAAATATTAAATCCATTACATCATACACACTTGGACGAACTGTGGAAAATAAATGAAATATCAAATGCCTTGCTTGTAGTGATGGAACATATAAAATGAAAATACAGCCAGTATTTGAAATGTTTGTTTAATAACATTAATAATGTTGGTTTCAATAACATTAAATTGGCTTGCATGTAGTATATACATGGAACTTGTGAAATCAAAATGCAGTCAGTATTTGAAATTGTAGTTTTAATAACATAAATAAAACCAGTAATTTTTGTAACAAATTAATTTGGCATAAAATGTCATTGTTATGTATCTTAATGTATTGTCATGTTCTTAAAACTAGTGACCCTGATACCTTTGATCCCCAGGCTTGGGTGAGACTAGCACTAAATGATGGATTGATGGAAAGTTACCTACATTCCATGATTGTTGACGTAAAGACCCTCAAGTAAGCACAATATGGGTAAATTGAGTGTTACAGTGTGAGATACGATCCTTTCATCTGAGATGAATTTCAGGGTGTCATGGTATGCTTGAAATTGTTGTGGATTTCGATGTGGGTAATAATGATTTCTTGTTACCGAGGTCAGTCCTTCTTTTCTATGTGTTTTGTTATTCTTCAGATCAATTTTTTAGCGTTTAATATTTAGTGAATGCACTCTTGAACTAATGTCGGATTACATTTGCTCAGTTTGATTCTATTTTCAGTCTTGTAATGAACACAGAAAAAAAAAAATTAGATTAAAAAAACAAACAACAGATTTGGAAAAGAAACAATGACTAAAAAAAAGTTAATTAGTGATCCAGTGCTGTAACCTCTGCAACCGTTACTGGACAGTTTGTTCACTGGTCTTTCATTTTTCCATATAAGGTGGGATATTTCTATTTCATTCAAATAACTTTTGTCCTCATCAGGTACTTCTACCACTCTTATTCATATCTGAGAGATCCAGAGCAGCCTGGGATCTTGAAAAATTATCTCACAGGTAAAAATGTACAGTTGTTCACATGGTAACTTGGCACGTTTATTTATTTATTTTTTTGGTTGTGTTTGGGAACGGAATTTTGTAAGTAGTGAAAATGCAATAGGCTCATGCACACAGCATAAAAGACTAGCAGTTTTCATCTCTGAAAAGCCACAGAGAAATCACAGATTCTGTAGAGTCATATTTCACCAACGTTTAGTGCTTGTTATGTCGTGGTATTATAAAAGGACGTAGGAAATATTCTTCAATGTAGCAAATTTCAGAGTGGGCAGATCTCTTTCAATGGGCCAAATTAAATTATGAAACTGGCCATAGGAAAGAAAGTGAAGGGTACAAAGAAAGATTATACCTTGAGTTTGTATATGATATTGTCAGCCTCAGGGATGTATGTTTGCTGATTTTTTTCAGGGTTTTATTTTTTGGCAAATGCATTTTCTTTCCTGTTTATCTTCATCTGGTTCACTGCAGCCATTTTACACAACCATATATGTGTGCGGGTAATTCCTGTTCAGGATTTGACTACATTTTACTGAAAGTACACTTACACTCCTGTGCATGTTAATTGATCGATCTCTGAAAACTACTAAAGTACCAAAATAAAAAGACGTGAAAGGCGCAAAGTAGCTGTTATGATACCGGCATGCCTTTCAACTCAAATCCATTTATCTATATCCTTCGTAATATCTGTGTTATGTGATTTTGATTTGTCTAGTTGACGATTATTTCATGAATAATTTTTACATGCTGTCCAAATCCAAAGTTACCAGTGATTGTCCATAAGATTTCTGTTTTTGCCTGGATAAAGTTGGCCTGATACCTTTTGTTATTCTTATACACAGGTCTCATGAGTCTGGACTTCCAGTTGTCCTTCAATTCCAGTGTCCTAAATAGCTGGAACAATTCTACCCTCCAGTTAGTGGGAGTTTTGGATGCCCATCGGGCTCCGTCCCCTTCTGTAAGTCAAACCGTGGAACAGCCCGCAGGTTAGTTTTTAAGTATTTTGTGTTAGAGATCCATATCACAGCTTTGTTTTTCTTTATTTCTTAGTAAGAGAATGGCTGAATGCATTTTCAGGAACATGGATATTTTTATACACTTTCAATTTGTTAGAACCTTTTCATGAAGTTTCTTGTTACAATTCTGCTAAAGAAGACATTCACTGTTGGCAATATTTTATGATTATTTATGAAAGTCATTACAAAAAAAGACGTCAAACACCAGATGAAGTGACATACTGTGCCAGGCAGAAACTGAACATGAAGACCAGTAGGCAGATACATTTGTGCATCATAAACATTTACCATAACACTCATATTATAGTAAGATGGGAGAGTAATACTTAGAATTTTATTTGATGCAGTTAAGTGTACAGTGTGTCCTAGTTTTTATTATTCTGTTTTGCAGAATGTAATCATTCCTTTCCTTTACCTTCCTGTTCATATAAAAATGCAATGAATTGATTTATTCAAGAATTATTCAGAAGATGTTTAAAGAAGAATCTTGCACCTGCACATTCTTTCAACTGTGCAGTTTATGGTAAAGTATTTTAAACTTATTTTTACAGAGACTTCTAAAGAGAAAGATGGGCCTGCAGCATCTGGGAAAAAAGTGACAGATGAGCCCATTGTGGCCCCTAAAAATCCTCCGAGCACACTAGTGAAGGAAGATACAGCAATGTTCTCCAGTATTAAGGATGTGGAGGAGTTGAAACGAGCGGTGACCAACTTGGGTCAAACCACTGCGCAATTCTCCACATCTTTATCAGAAGGTTCATCATCCTCTCATGTGTCGTGTCCTGACCCTCACTTTGGTATCACAGTTGAAGCTCAAGCTTCCAGTTCAAGAGCAAGAGATGACTCTGTAGTAACCCCCATAGTGTCACCAGCACTGTTTCCAAGACCAGGTCCAGAAAAGGACAATCTGTGGGAGAAATACGGAATGTTTTCTTTTGGTGACGATGAAGAAAAACGAGAAAGTTGGAATGGTAAAGATAAGGATGTAGTCCAATCATTAGGAAACAAATCTGAAAGGAGTTTGAAGTCCCCTGTTGTTGTGGAAGAGGTAAATCCTTTAGACATGGCGACTTCTCCTACTCGGCCTCGCAGCCGAAGAGTTACAGATGAAGATTTAAAACATTTGTCACCCAGGAGTTTTTCCCCAACCCTGACTGCCCAAAAAGCACCACTGATAACTTATGAT
This sequence comes from Onchidella celtica, assembly GCA_963931925.1. Taxonomy (NCBI): domain Eukaryota; kingdom Metazoa; phylum Mollusca; class Gastropoda; order Systellommatophora; family Onchidiidae; genus Onchidella; species Onchidella celtica. Next base: position 15,433,750 of record OZ007578.1, on the reverse strand, counting down.
GAAACTATACAAGACGATAATGGAATTGTGTACACTCCATCACCCAGTCCCCAGGGAGATTCTTATTTACAGGAAGACGCCTGGCGGAAACGTCATAAATCTCCACAGAGAGAATGTGCTACAACTGGTGATCATACAAGGTCATCTCATTCATTACATCTTAAGGGTGACCAGCGAGTGCCCAGTCCTGGACCAGGGGATGGTAAACAGAACAGAAACAGAACATATGAAGAAATCTGTGCCACTTTGCCACCTTTGAAGTTAGATGCCATGGAACAAGATGCAATTCTCAAGAAAGTGCTGAAAGAATTGGATAAACAGGCAGATAAAGAAAGGGAAAAGAAAGAAAATAAAACTTCTGCGGGGGCAGACAAAAACAGCATGGAATCCAAACAGTCAGAGCAAGCAGGTCAGAAGGCAACAGCAATATCCGCTGCATCCACAGATGCCAGTAAATCAGCCAATGGGATTAAATCTTCTTTATTGGGCAAACCTGAATCAACACAGAAACATTCACAGTCGCCAACACCCGCATCCACTTCTACATCTAAAGCTGTCAGAAGTAGAACATCGTCACCAGCATCCAAATCCAGATCTCAAAGTAGGACGTCCTCTCCTGCTCCACAGATAGGTGACGGGCAACCAATGTCTGATCAAATTGAGGAACATCAACCTCTGAAACACAGTGGGGCGAAACATAAGCTACAAACAAGAGATGCACCGGGTCATAAACACAAGAAACATGGTGATAAAGAAAAAGAAAAGTCACATGACCACACCAGTCCAGTACATGAAACATCAACAGGGGCTGTTAGTAATGCAATTGATGATCAATTTGAAGAAAAGTCCCCATATGATAGAGCAGTGGAGCAAGATAAAGAAAATGATGGAGGTACTGAATCACCTGGTGTATTTGGAAACTCACTCAGCATCATGAGTGGCTGGTCATCTGAAATTGAGGCCAAGACTATGAGAGGCATGTCATCAGCAGAAAAAAACAGAGGTGAGTTAATAATGAAGCCGTTTAGGAGATAAGAATGTAATTAGTGAGCATTAGGTAGAACTCTGGTCTCAGAGTACCAGGTAGTTCACAGTAGGTCCACTGTGAATACTGTCATATTTTTTTTTTTCACAAAAGCCACTTCAGAAAGAGGCCAAGGGACACAACTGTCAGTCATTTGCTGGTTTGCTGATTGCTTGTCTGTTTTGGATTTTACATCCCTTTTCAGCACAGTGAGTTCATCGGGGATGAGACTTGAATCATTGTAGAGAAGCTGGGTGAGTGAGTGCCTTAAAGTTAAAAATGGTGAAAAAAATTGTTAAGCTGGACCTTGCCCTGGATGGAATTTAAGACTGGGACGTCTTGTACAAGGGTCAGGCATTCTGTATGCTGGGCCACTGCACTGGCAATTTTATTTAGAAAAATGAATTTTCAACTGATATAGAGAAAATGTTAATATATGACTCAGAGATGAATAAGTTGATATTCCTGTTTAGTAAGCAGAAGGCTGTGTAGAAATAATGGAGTATTTTGGCATGCTAATACATGCATACTTTGAGGATAAGATGGTTTGTTTTAGACCAGAGATTGATCAGTATATTTATTTCATACTTGCTTTTTCAGGGGAAAGCTTTGAATCCATGTTGCGTTCCTATGCTCCCGTGTCTGCAGACTCCCATCAGGCAGTGACACTGAATCAGGTCATTGAGACATTACCGGTGGACACAGACGATGAAAGTGATGAGAGACCAAGTGTTACAGCCCGTCGTAGCCACGCTGATCTTGCCCAGGTAAAACATTTGTTCACTGGCCATCTCATTTTTGTCTGATTTTTACAGCAGTTTTGTCTGAAAAAGTAGTCAAAATGGCAATTTATGTCAATGGAGGCAGATATTCCAGACGGCAGCGAATAACCATTAAGTTTGGAGAATCTCTAATGGATTGTTTTCTCAGCATGCAATAATGTATTCTAACATCTTGTAGACAGAAATTTTATATTGCAAAAGACAGAAATATCTCTTTCTTGTAAGTGGCACAAAGTTACCAATGCTTTTAGTCAGTTACTGTGGTAACTGACATCAACTGAAATATCTAACAAAGATAGCTCCATTGGCTAGACCCTAGCTTTTTCTATAGATGAAAGGCAGCAATACAGAGATATAAGTTTGCTAATATTTTTCTGTTTCCTTTTTTTTCCCCGGCCTTTGTATTCCAAGTACCTTTGTTCCATTTGTATAACATAACAATTTCATGTACCGAGTTTCCATTCAGGATTTTCCTGCTTTTCACTGAAATGCCACTTGCATCTGTGATAATGTCATTAGGGACGGCTGGATGTGAGTGGGAGTAAAGTCAGTCACTGAATTTAGTGTATATTGTGTTATGGCAGGAGGCAGGGATCAAGCTAAGTGTGCAAATGTTCAGTTTATTAAAAATGATAATGAATAACTTTTATGCAGTGCTTCATGCCCCCAAATGCAAACTTTAAGAGAGGACTATTTCTTTTTATTCTTCACTATATGTTGTTCTCATGTCTATGATGACCACAGACTCAATAAACTGCTTGGTCAATAAAAGCAAGTCCAACATGGGGTTCTTTTAACCGTTTTTGTCTGTGCTGTTCGTTACAGTATTTCTTAACCAGTTTTCAAAATAGGATGATTTTTTTTTGTAAAAAAAATTTTTGTGATTGGATATTTTCAGAGAATTTGAAATAGTATAATGAGTCATGCAATATGCAGACACTAAATTTATCATAGAAAATAATTTTCTACTGAATTTAGAACATGATTTGTTGATGTAACATAAGTTTCAGTTTTCTGGCAAACATCTGAAAATGGTGTATTTTGTCTTTTTTTTTGTTGTTGTTTTTTGATTGTATTATGTTGAAAAGTTGTTTTTTTTTTTTTACCCATCAGGCACTCATACGTTTATCACCTGCGGTAATTGTGTTTTCGGTGTGATGAAAGCTTACTGCTTTAAGCAAGAGCATTAAGACTCATGAAGTCACATTGCCAATATTCAAGTTGGAAAGCTATGGATGCCCGAAAAAAAGTTGGAAAGCTGCGGATGCCCCAAAAAAAAAAAAAAGTTGGAAAGCTATGGATGCCCAAAAAAAAAAAAGTTGGAAAGCTATGGATGCCGAAAAAAAAAAAGCACCCCCAGAAAAGACAAAATTTGTAAATGCACATTGTTTTATCAAAGAACTGTTTCTGCAAATTGGTGTGTTTCACATTCTTCATCTGGCTTGAATTCTTTCAGCCTTTTCCACTGCTACTGCCTCAGGGACAGCTTTGAAATCTTACTGCAAAATGTGCAGATAAATTGCTGTTATTTTATAAGATTTGAGACCATAAACTCAACAAATGCTAGGAGTGCTAGAGAGCCTTTGGGACATCCCCTACTGTCCATTTGATTCTGCCAGCTTCATATTGCTATGTGGCCTGTAATTACATGTATAATGATAATGAAATTGTGGTGGAAATGAAAACCATATTAACAGGTTTTTGATTTGAAACAGTGAAGACTGAAGATACGGTAGTCTTTGCAAAGAGGACAGGTTGTTTTGAGGGACGCATGGAAACTTGTGGTAATTCAGTTTTTACAATTTTGCAGGACAAGCAGATCTCTTTATCAGACTTAATTGTTCGATGTTGTTAAAAACAAATGTTACTTAACCCATAATTTTCAGAATGTAACCCCTAACTTATGAAGCAACCTGCGGGCTGTCAAGGGCTACAAGCATGCCAGATATCTCAGTTTTTGACAAAAGTCAAGTTAGAACAGTTTACCATGCAGCCCTTTGCTCTAATGATCGTTTTGGAGGAAGGGAGATAAGGATCTTCAGACCCCTGATAGAAACAGCTGCATTGTGTGTGGAGTTTAAACAGACTGGTCAATCACCAGATTTTCAGTTTCAGATTTTTGTGGTTCCACCAGAATGTCTTGGAAGTTTAATCTCCTGTTGAGAGAGTATTGGAATATTTGGAGAAATTATTAACTTTCTGATATCAAAATAGTAAAGCACAACTTCAGAGTATTGACTTAAAAAGATGGTCCTGGTCTTGTACTTGCCAGTTTGCGAGAAATGAAACAGTTTGAGTTAATAATTCAGTTTATATTCTAAAAAGTTGAAGAGGTATAATATATATTATATTTCTTGCCTTGCAGTATAGTGTGGCGAACAACCAAGCCTTACAGTACTCTGTGACCAATCTGCTATAGATTTATTATAAATTGTGCCTGAATAGGGGTTAATTGAGATTTTCCCTAATTAGCAGACAAGGAGGTCAATACTTTGTGTGTAGCCTTCTCTTGTTTAGTTACTGGCTCTGTGTTGATTGATTGACTAATAAGTACCACGAGGCATCCGTGCAGCTGAGTATGTAGTTATCCATTTACTATGGAGATCATCTACAAAAATGCAGTATTAAATTTGTCCCATGATCTTGTTATCAAATGCAGCGTCAAGACTCAATTCTGGAAGATTTTGAGGTCTTGAAATCTCCATCTGGCTCCTTTTGTGGCCAGGTTGAAGCAAATGTGAGTGGAAATGGTGTATTTCTGTGACTTTGCTTGTGGTTTCATGGTGTATCTAGTAAACATGACAGCCCCAGAGAACTGCAAGATTTCTTTAGCCAATGTTGAACGAGTTAAGGCTGGTTCAGGAAATTCATCACGTCATTAAAATACTTGTCTCTAGTGTGAAGAATATACACAAAATATTCTTTAATTGTGATCTTTTAAAACTGAGTCTTTACTAGATAATTAGAATGTACTCAGTGATCTTTGTAATCTCTGCATTGAGCTTGCCAACAAAGAATAGATAAAAAATCTGATACATACTTGAAAACATAATTTTATTAATGTGCTGAAATGTCGCTTGATTGGGAACTTTCTTGTTTATTAGGATAGTATTGTATGACGTTCTGTATTGTACATGACTACTGTACAATTTCAGTCAAATTCTCTGGCAGATTTTAGCCAGATAAATCCATTTAAGACAGTTGCATTGTGCATGAAAACTGTTCTCTTGTGCTGTCACATTCTTCTACTATTCATAGCTGTTTCAGTATTTATGTTTTGTATGGTATAACATTTTCTCAAATTTCATAAGTTCCAGCCTTGTAGTTCTTTCTGTTATATTTCTGTGTCACAGATTTTAGTGTTCTCTTAGGTGGAACAAATCATATCCATCTCATATACCAGTGTGCCAGTAATTTTATGGGTTTTGGATTACGGCTACCTCCTTATCATTGCTCGTGACAAAATCAATATTCATATGACGTTAGGCGTCAAAATCTTTAATAGTTCTGAAATTATAAGTTTTTGCCACATGCTTGTCTGGTACTTTAGAAATCTCACTTGAACAAAACAATGAAATGCTCTTTTTGCAAAATGGGAGAAATTGTTGATATGCCAGGACATGAAATTGGTGAAGGGGTGTTAATTTTGTGTAACTTCCTGGTGGGAACATTTTGCAGTAGCAGTAAGCAGTAGTTAAATTGTTATGGTATAGATATTGTCAGATATAAAATAACCTCCTGGAATCATTTTCATGACATCTTTGATTCAGTAGGCAAACTGATTATGAAACAGTATAGAATAAACTAGTCAACCATGTAGAGCTTTTTAGTTTATTGAGTAAGCATACTTTACCATGGGTGTCTGAAAGCATTTCTGTAGATTCACTGCATGCCATTCTCTCTAACCTGGATGCAGTTGGTGTATATAATTTCTTGTCACATATGTACTTGAGCATGTTTCTCTGACGGTCTCTTCTATGGATTGACAATTGTCACAACTATTGAAACAGATTATCACTATGTATTGAGCAGGATGCAGTGGTAGGGGAATTTTTACATTCTCAGGTAGCATTTGTGAACCTTCTAAGTTGAAGAAATGGAAAAGAGACAAATTAACGTGACAGAAATACATTATAATTGTAGTTTCCGTGCTTCTTGGCTCCAATATATTCTTTTCAGAGGGTGAAACGTCGTTAGTAGAGATAAATGAAATGCGTGGCCCTGCAAAATTTTGCTCCATATTAAAAAGATGTAAATCCTGTGCCCTAATACTATTTTGAATATATTGTGGCACTTTGGACTGCAGATGACTGATGACAAAAATGGTAAATCGTATAATATTACCTACTCATATCACAGGAATGGAACTGTTTGTAAATGACATATATAGAAACTTGAAAAAAAAAAAAAAAGATACAATCTTTATATGAATTGATTTGCTTGAAAAACTGATAACTGGAATTCATCATTCATTCAAGTACAGTGAAGCAGCCCATAAAAACTGAGTGATAACTGTGGAAACATTGCATTGATAAGAGGTTGAATTGTAACATTTTGAGGTTTCCTGGTGTAGCTTTAGTACAAATATTAAGTTCCTTTTCTTTTGTGACAGAGAATAGTAATAATTAAAAAAAAGATTAGTGAATGTCATTGGGCCATTATATGGGGAGAGTAATTTATTACTCATTAACGCCTCTCTGGCTACCTCTCAAAATCCCTTCCTAAATGTGTCATGACCTTCAAGTAATTTTGGTTTTCAGTTTTTTTTCATGCCTGTCCACTCTTGTAGGGCCTCACAAAACCCTTTCTTTTTTCAGTTTGATCAAAATGTATTAATGCAGCTTAGTGCATGAAACTTTATATGTATATATACCTATGCAATGACTGTCTAATGATTACAACTTCTGAGGGAATAGGTAACATCTGATATTGTTTGTCACTCAGTCACTGTTTGTGCTGCTGTTTCCAATACTTACCACCAAACACATCTATTATATTATCTGTATTAATAAAAGAAAAACTTTCCCAAATTGCATCTGGCCTTTCATTATGAACAGCTGAATTTTATTCATTATGAACAGCTGAATTTTATCTGTTTCTTTCCGGTAAGCTGCTGTGGATACAGTGACTTCAGATTCATTCAAGGATTAGAACTTGTAAAAAGTTTCAACATGAATATGGTGCTCATTATTCAGTCCAATTTCTGCAAAGGTTTTTGAGTGGGATTTGTCCAGAATGAATAATACGGATACTGATTTCAGAATCCCCTGGGCAGTTTTATTCCAAAGATCCAATCTTGGCATGAAACAGGACCAGCGTATGTTAGTAAACTATATCTCGTATGATGAAATGGTACAAGCAGTTTTTTTTTGTGTGTGTGTTGACATAACTGTGGGACTTTACATCTTTATAAATATTCTGTGTCAATTTGAAATATTTATGCTATCTTGCTTCTAATCTTAAACTTGCATCTATTCTCAACATGAATCTTTGGTACAGATTTAGTAACATCCTGTGAATACAATTTGATGTACTTTCGTTAAAGTTTGAGATATTCAATTTTTGTTGCTTGGTTGTTGAAATTAGATGTATGTGAATAACATTAGCATAAGTAGCTTGCACTTCAATATTTAACCGTACCAAAATCAGTCTAGTTGACATATGAATCATTTCTGTTAGCTGTATCTTTGATAAGATTATAACACAGATTTCATTGATTACCTAAACTCCTTTTTTGGGAAAAGTGCTTAAGTCCTCAGTGACTCTATAACCTTGACATGATCATTATCACAAATTCTAAGTGCAAATTGCATTCACAACATTTGAAGTGGCCCGTGGTGTGCAGTCATCAAGTTCAGCGAGCTGATAGCCTCATTTATGTAGACACTACTAATACAGCACAGCAGAGACAGCGCATATTTAACATAATATTATTGTTGTAATGACATTATTAGAGAAGTCCCATGCAGCCACTTATCTCATTGCAAGTCCTGTAGGACATATTTAGACTTGTCTAGCTTTAACTGATCATAATACATGTATAGTGTTCCTGCTTGAAACTAATCAATAGTTTTATAGTGCCTGTCTATTTATCTATCAGGCCAAGACCTCTTGACACTTGTGTAGTTTGGTTGTAGTTGTGTACTCTGAGCAGTACTGTCATAGTTTACCTCCTAGTTAATCAGTGCAGTATAGTGGTTAATTGTTTTATATCTCAAAGTCTGTCTACATGTGAACTGTGCTGATTCAGTGTGATAATGTTTGTATATCTTAATGAACAACTGAAGAATGCTCACTCTTGTCAGTTCCTGGAATCCTAGCTGACAGTGCTCTCTCTGATACATAATCATATATTGATTATGAATAAACAATACATTTCTAAGATTTGGGAGCAACACGGACATCGAATCAAAAATGTAAAAACCAAGTTTGTGTCATTAAATGTAGCATGACAGAGTGTAAAGATGTAAAACTGTGCCTAAGTATGTGCATGTTAGTGGTGTGCATAGTATGAGACAACTGTTTTTTGGTCACATCGTCTTTGTTGTTGATGGTTTGCTTGCCTGTAATACCACCATAACCAGTGCACAAGAGCTTGATGTTAATTAACAGTATTAAGCATAGTTAGTTTGTGAAGCTTGAGTGGCGCATTGGTTTATTTGTGTATTTGTTTTGACATCTGCTGATTCAGATTTTTCATAGGATTGGGTAAAAGAGAGGGAGGGAGGGAAGGAGGGATGGATGGACTTTCAGGATATTATGTAGACAAATTTTATACCTTCAGTGATCAGCTGTATATATATACCTTGTTTACAGGTACACTGCTAGGATTTACATTTCCTTCAGAATGAATTAAGATTTTAAAAAAAAAAGTACATTTAGATTTCAAATACATTTATTTTAGTTTCAGTTAAAATGTTGTTTAATTAACCAGTTGTTAACAGATGTGAACTTGACACCATTCTTTTATGTACAGTGTGAATGCAAATATTTTACTTAAGTATTGTCATAATTATGTAGGTTGTGTATGCTGTGTAAGATCTTGCCTGCCACTCATACAGAGAGACAAATAGTATCTTTTGCCATGTAGATTATTTGTGTTTGGAAAGATGGAGAGACTCTTCGTGGCACGTGTCCATTAAGGATAAATATATGGAATTTTATAGTGATATTGAAAAGACATTCCACCATTTGTGGTCAGTGCTTATGTCAGTGGATAGTGTTTTTCATAGTGTGAGAATTAAAATAAAGGTTGGCTTTAAAGGTCACACCAGTACTGATTTATTTTATCTCCACTTTTTACAAAAATTGAGATAAGACCATATTATGGCATAATAAAGTGTTTTCTTTCATTCCTATGAAAACTGTCCAAATAGCTCACCTCTGGGAGTAGACTTTGAAGTAGAAACTGTGACAATTTGTAAAGTTTAACTACAAAACTGTACTAGCATTCTCTCAAAATGCACCGACAGGGAAATGGAATACAGCAGTATCAATGAGGTGAATTAGCCAAATCGCTTCATGCAGAAATTTTGTAGAAATAGAGCAGACTACTGATCGATATCTTTGAAGTGTTTGTAATTAATGTTAGATGGAGATTTGCATCATTTATCAGGTACTCCAAAACATTCAAAACTTGCATTTTGTTACAGGAATCTGATAGGCCCTACTATTCAGTTTAATAATGAAAAAGGTATCTGTTTTGTCAGAGTTCACGTATGATTTTCCTGTTCCGTGTGCCCAGAGAGCATGGCTTGAGTCACCAGAACTTCACCTGTAGAGGATGTACCAGGCCAATAGGAATAAGTGAGTTTGTTTATGTTGCCATGTTTTGGTTTAACCCCTCATTTCTAATCATCTTGCAATTGAAGACAAAGTTTTGTTTGGAAATGGATGATGAACTAGCAGGAGAGATAGAAAGAGGCCTGTGAGCAAAGTAAAGAGCAGTGATGTGGAATAATATACTTGTATACAGATATTATAGTACTTGTACCTTTGTACCGTAATCTCCTCACATAAACACACACTCACTCAACACATGTATACATGTCATTCCCTTAAAATTACAAGGTTCTATCTCCACTCTTTGGCTGAACTGAGTTTGCACACTACACACTACCTCTAAAGGCCTTCTCCATTGTGTGTCAAAGTATCAAGTGGATTTGGTGTGTAATTTGTAAGTACTGGTATTACTAAAAAGAAAAAAAGTCACATCTCTATAAACAATGAGCATATGTCATGCAACTTCAATCATCAATATCTCAAAAGTTGACGATAGGGAGGTAGAACCTTGTCATTGTAGGGGGATGATGTGTTAGATACTGGCAATAGAGCACACACTACTGTCAAAAAATCCCAAACAGGTAGACGAGTTTACAAACATTCCCTTTGCAAGAGGTGGGAGTAAACTTCTGTCTGTGTGGAATACTGATGCCAATTTCATTTTCCAGTAGAACTCCTGAAAATGATAATGTTACGTTTGTTTACTTACCAAGGGCTATCATCCAGAATATGTTATGTCCAGTTTTACTCTTAAATACTTGTAGATATCACAAGGTTGTGACTTTATTTCATAACCCAATGAAACAGTTCATCCGACCATGTCAGAGTTATTTGCAAATATTTGAATTTTCATTGAGGTTACAAATTTCAAACTAATTTTTCTCGGTTGATGATTTTGGGCATAAAACATTGTGGCTGCCAACACTCGATACATTTTTTTTCCAGTCTATGGTCCACCTCGTCTTTGTGAATTTGATGGAGGTTTGTACTGCTTTGAGTGCCATGAAAACAATGAATCCTACATTCCATCTTCTATTGTCTTTGACTGGGATTTCAAGAAGAAAAAAGGTAACAGCTGTCAGAACTCAATAGTTAACAGGAAAAAGATAGCCATAAATCTCTTGATAAGACTGACATAGCAATGTGCTTAAAAGTAACATGGTTATTATGACAAAAGAATTGGGAAAATAAAAACTAAACTACAGTGATAAAACGTTGTAAAATGCTGAGTGTTAATTTATTAATCTGAAGGTTTGAAAGATGGGAATCCTTATTTTTGTTTTATACTTTTCTGTTATGAATTTAAGTCCATGAAATTTAAGATAAAATGTTAAAAAAATTTTGAATGTAAGAAAAATGATGTGAAATCCAAATATTGTCTGATTCTGGGCTGTAACTAGTCAGCATTAGCTCCTTAATGAGTCAGAAGTAAAATATTTAAAGACCTAAATATGAAGACTTGTCATGTTCAGGGCAGCAAGTTCTAAAGGTTATTTCAGTTTTAATGTAGATCTAGAAAACGTTGGTGTTTCACGCTAAGTCCTTATACTTGCTTTTTACCTCTTTCCAGTGTGTAGAGAAAACTACAGATTCCTGCAAGAGCTGGAAGATCAAGCCTTGTATGATGTAGAAGAACTCAACCCCAAACTTTACAGTCATGTGTCAGAGCTGCAGGATTTGAAGGTAAAATTCTGTTGTTTTGGTAACAATTGAACGAGACAAATGAAGATTTTATTGCTTGTACTTGAAAACTATAAAGTCTACAAGTTTTAGGCTAAGCAGGTTCACTGAACGCTGAACAGCGTTTTTGAGATGTACATTTTCACAATACCATTTTCTGTTTTCACCTTAAAAGACATAAAGTACGGACAGAAATATTTTAATGCTGGTCTAGTGCAGCTGGTAAAAGACTCAATGCAGGTGAGTTGGGGTATAATATAGATAGAGCTAAAGCAGGTGTGTTGTATCTGCTAAAGGAAAACAGTGTATCATTTGAGAAAAACTCTGCTATATTGCTGTGAGTTTTCACTATTCAGTTATGGTCATTTCAGAAATTTTGCAGCTGACATCATAGGATCAGTTTGAAATTTTGGAGATTTGTTTTTCTATTATCATGGATTTATGTTGGTGTTTTAATCATTGTTTGTTGATATGTTTGCCAGATTCTGCGTCAACAACTGTGTTACCTGAAGTCATACCTTTTCACATGCTCACAGAAAGTTGCCGAGTCACTCAGGCAGAGAGTCTGGCCGAGGGAACATTTGTATGAAAGGAGAGATCTCTATTCAGTCACGGTACAGGAATGGCATCTCTTATAGCGATAACCGAATTTTACATAATGTTCAATCACATTGGCACAGACTAACTGGCATAGTATCTTAGTTTGCATATATGCAGTTTTCCAAAGCATGAAGGCTATTGTTACTTGTATGTACGTACCCCAAGCATTTTGCGCTAGGGGAGCATACGTATGCATACCTATCCTTATTCCGTCCTTTTCCTCAGCCCTAAATCTTATCGAATCCCTAACCCTGCCCCTTACCCTTTCAACCAAAAAACAGGAGGAAAACAAAAAGAAAATCTGAAAGAATAATTGATTAAGGCTTTTATTAAGGCTATTTCAGGGGAAGCTCTCTAGCTCTGAAGTCACAAAAGGCAAAATACATACCCCTAGTGCAAAAAACTTGGGGTAAGTTCATACAGGTAACAACAATCAAGAATAAAAGCTGAATTTGTTGCCATAGACAGACCACATTTTGCTCGGGATTAAAAATTCAAAGTGTAGTATTCTATAAACAAAAATGTTTGTCTTGGAAAATATCATTAGTGTGCATGTCCAAAATGGAAGATCAAAGCAAAATCCTTTTTAAAGTGTACCTCCTGTGAAAATCTATTTCTTTTACTCATACAACTTAGGTTCACGGTTGTTTGACCCTCTGTGTTTCAGGATTTCCTGCAGGTCCAGTCTGGCACACTGTACCGTTTGATCAAGGACCTGGTCAAATATGCCTCCCAGCATGTGTATGAGTGTATACTCTGCAGCCAGAAAGGCTTTGTCTGTGAAATCTGTCGCAACTCTCGGGTTATCTACCCATTTGAGGTGGATACTACCATCAGAGTAAGTTGCCCTTGGTTTTGAGATAAGACGTCTGTCCTTGTAATGTTATTTTCTTTCATTCCTTATCTAGCCTGGTCATTATTACTTTTACACTTTTATTATTTCATATTGGATACTTCTGGATTAAAATTCAGAGAGATTATTATCTCTGTGCTGGTAGTATAATTTCTCTTTCTATCTCTTTTTTTTATATATTTTTTTATATTTTTTAACCTGGTTAATTTTTATGTAATTTACACTCTTGGCTCAACTCTGTTTTGTCCCAATTCATCTGAAATTTTATCATTTTCTTTTTGGCATTCAGGTAATATTTCTTGACCTTGTCCTTCACATATCGTCCCCTTAGAATGACAAAAGTTCCAACTCCTGTCCATCAACTATTGAGAAATTGATGATTGAAGTTTCATGTGCTCATAGCTTTTAGTGATATGACTTTTTTTTTTTCATTTTAGTAATACTTGCAAAGTTATACACTGAATCAGCTTGAAACTTTCACACACAATGGAGAAGGCCAAGGCCCCTAGAAGTAGTGAATAGGTTGTAACTCAGATCAGCCAGAAAATGGAGATAGAACCTTGTCATTCTACAACCTTGTCATTTTAAGGGGATGATATCCAGACAGTGTCTAGATTTCTAAATTCACGTAGAATATTATTTCATAAACATATGTAGTAAAATACATTTGAATTTAGCAGTTGTTGTTTTTTTTCAAACCAACTTTGGTAAATATTTAAAATTCATGTTTTGGTTTCCACCTCTCGCAGTGTAAGACCTGCAAGGCTGTGTATCACAAGACTTGTATGACTGAGAGTCTTCCCTGCCCCAAGTGCGAGCGTTGGGGAAATCGCATCAGCAACAAGAGCAACATCTTGGGTGACCATCCAGAGGATTATGGGATGTCACCACCCTTATAGGGAAACTGCCACAGCAACAGAAATCCTTGTATTTATTGTATTCCAGTGTCCTCCACAAGCTTCCTTGAAGTTACACACATGGAAAACATCAGTGCTTTCATTTGATCCGAGAGGTCTCCCTCAGTGCTGTTTATTAGCAGGTTTCACAGTTGACCATGAGAATGTTTTTAGAAAGACAAGAGGACTTCAGAATGCAGCAGTATGCTGGAGGGACTGTGCACTGGCTTCTTGACCTGAAATGGCAACCCCCCCCCCCCCCCCCCCCCCCACCCAAAAAGAAAACCAAAAACAAAACACCAAAGAAAAGGTTGTAAAGCCCCAATAAAGAAGTATTGCATTAAATCACAAAAGAAATAGAAATGAAATTCTATTCTTCTGCGATACGTTGCAGTGATCTTTATTGCTTGTTTCTAAGGAGAGGCTTACATTACATAATGTTTTTTTTTGTTTTTTTCATTTAAAGGCATGTGCGGCTAAAAAATATCAAAATTTTTCATTTTTGGTCAAATTTGAAAACCTTCTATTTTGGCCTCCTTATCCATTTTTGTATCAGGTACAATATGCAAAGGTTGCGAAAATTTGTGTTTTGAGGGCAAAAATCGAATCTTTCCAATGTGTGTATTCACAACAATATTCGAGAAACATCACAGAATTTGATATTTTTGCCCCAAAGAAAGCCTTAGCAGCAGAGGTTCAGGTTGGTATCCATATATCATGTTTAGTATTGTTGTAATCGGAATTCTATGAACTCCTCAATGAAATGAAAATAAAAATTGTGCCAGGAGGAAGAATTCAATTAGTGCAGTTTTTGTAGACCTGTTTTTGACCTCAATTTACCATATTTGCTGTGATGACACATTGGACGAAGGTTCACTAATAAATAACCACGCCGATTGGTTGAGCGCACGGGAAACACTAGCAACCTCCTCCGTAAATACTCCTTCAACTACTTCAAGCCTGCTTGTTTTTCAGTCTTGTTGAGCAACACAAGCCACAGATTTTCATTTGATTTCCTACTTATTTTGTGATCAGGGAAAGGATCAGTTTTTAATGTGTTTGTGAGTATTTTGATGTTATAATTTCCGTTTTTGAAGAGAATTCTTTTTTTCATTGATTTTCTCAAGACGGACGTTTTCAGCAGATAAATCCCTAAAACTTTTTTATTTTTTGTCCAAATATGCTGAGATTTGCACAGATGTTTTGTCAGTGTATATCACAATTTGAGTAGAACAAAATTACAATATCTCTATCCAAATTTGTTTTATTGTTACTTGACCAAAGGAAAATTGACAAACAATGAGTTGTAAAGGATCACCAAGTTTTGTAGGTAATTATGAGAGAAAGGCTCTGTGAATTTCAAAATCCTTCTATACAAAGATTTATTTATGTCCTAAGTTACCATGTGCCACATTTCAGGACAACTGACAGAAAAAAACAGTAATCATAGGGAAATAAAAAACGTATGATAAAAATCCAAGATGGCCACCGCTGTTATTACGTAATGAATGTAAAAAAACAATTCTGTCCATTTTTCATCACCTAACAATCCAAAGGACATATCTGTGAGGTAAAATATATGATATTTTAAGAAATAGAGAAATTTCTTTTTTTAGGCCGCACATTGTTGTTCCAAGCCCTGCTGTGACCCTAAAGATTTTCTGTATTTTTAACAAGAAATATTTGGCTTATGTGAAAGTTTGTGATATTGTACAGGTAACTTGGGGATTTGCTGTCTGAGATCTTTTTGTGGGATGATAATGTTGGATGCAGATGTAGTACATGTATGTCATGAAAGCTGTGTTCATTGTTGAGGATTGTGTGAATTGATATAGAAAAGGTCCAAAACATTTTCATGGCATATTACGGTACTTTAAGTTTTGTATTGCATTATTTAAGAAAGATATGAATGGGTGGAAGGCTCTGTGACTCGTTTTGGACAGTCATGAGATAATTTCTGCTTTCAGCTACAGTTTTCTCTCATCACTTGCTTGTGGCTAGTTTATGAGACGTGATGCTTTTTGTTGTCTATGTTATATGTTAGATGTTTCGTTTTGTGCCTTCATCATGGCAAATCACTGTCTGAGGTGAGTTTGTCATAAAATACATAACCTGCAGTGCATCAGTTTTCATGAGTGGAAACTGCAGAAATATTCGTTTCATAATTTGGGGTAATTACATGTACTACTATAGTTCGCCCACTGACTCGGGGAATACTCAGATGTGATTTTTAATGTTTTGATCACCAATATGGAAACTGAGGTGTAGAACGAAATTTCCTGTCATACTTTGTAGTTCTGCACAGAGGAAATGCTTCTTTTTTTGTTTGGCTCAAAATTTCGGAACACTTTCTTCTGTGCAACTCAGTAGTGACTCAAAATAAATGAAGGTATTAACAATTCAGCTAACTTCAAGACCTTTTAAAATTTGCCCACTTACACCTTTATGTCTTTCTATGTGTGGTATGATATTTTGTAGAATTTAAGGTTCGGCGGTTAAAAGGCCTTTCAAGTTTACATTGGGGGCGTTACTTCCTTTACAGTATGTTTTATGTTTTACAAAAGGTAGAGAAGCAAACTCAGAATCAGGCCAGTCTTACAGATGAAATATCAGTTCTATAAAAGTTTACAGTGAAATATGATCCCATGCAAAATTTTAAACAAATTAAAAAATGGATGTTGATTCTGGCTCATGGTAAAAAAGATGCACAATAGAAGATTCTTTGTCTCAATTTGAAAAGACATGAGGAAATTGATTGTTAGCATCTGTTTCCAGTATTATTTATTCAAAAATTCGTAAATATGTATATAGGCAATCCCAGTTTCTTTGGTTTTTTTTCCACTTAAAACTACATGTATGGCTAAGTTTGCTGAACACTTCATCAGACGAAAAGCCACTCTTTTAGCAGGAAATAATGAGATAGCTTTGATATGTCGTACTGAATCATTTTGACACGGAGCTGATACTGATAAGATAATGTGTTGGAAAAAAAACATTTTCTCCACAGCTGACATTGAGCTAATCAAGTTAGGCTTTTTCAATGATGTCCTAAGTCAGTATTTTTGTATACTGTGATGAACAAATGGAGAATATGATGTTGAAGAATTGTACATTCTGTCTGTGGTATAAGTATTTGTGTGCAGCTGAACTAAAATTGACATGAGTATATGGAGTAGCTGTGACTTTTTGTAATGTACATACATAAATATTTTTTTTTAAAGTTGCGTTTTATATCATTTTGTTTTGATTGACCTGATTGACCAAAATAAATTTGTTACACCCCTGGCACCCCCCACCCCCCTCACATTTTTATTCCTTTGTGTATTTTCATTAATTCCATTATTATACATTTATTTGTATTGAATTATTTTTTTGTAGTTTCATGAGCAATACATTTCTTTCTATCCTGTCTAGTCAATTGCTTTTAAGTTGAATATTCTGACAACACACTAGTGCCTTGAATGATATTTATCAGAGCATACATCGTGGGTAGGCCTACCTGCTTTTTAAAAGGAAGTTTGTATCAGGCCTGGGGTTTTGAGATATTATTTTAAGAAGGTTTACAGCATAATGGCTCGTCTCTTGCCTTGTTTTGTGGTTTGTTTTTAATGGTTGCTGCCCCTGTCTGTGTTCTCCTCTCCCTGTGATCAGTAAGTTCTGTACCTCATTACCAGTGCGAAACTTTTCAATTAAAAAGCTTAAAATAACCTAGCCATTTAATTTGTAAACTGAGAAGAAAATGTTTACAGTGACATTAACTCTGTGTCCCAGGAGTTTTGCCACATTTGCTGATGCAGGAAGAAAAGAGATGAATGAAGACTAACTACAGCAACATCTATTAATAGAAAGTAAACTTTCTTTCTTTCCTAAACAAAATAGCCTAGCATTCTTGTGCACCGATGTAGCGATGATTGGCACAACGTGACTGGCAGAAGAACCGATATATCAGTGATTGGCACACAGAGTTAAATTGTTGCAGAATCATAACTAAAAGTTTGCATGGGCATTGATAGTCAGTTCCCTTTGACTCAAATAGAATTTATTCTTTCTGTATTCCCAGATTGAAATGTATAGATCTGCAAGTATAGATGTAAAAATCAACAGGAAGTAATATGTGACTAAAAAAGGCCTAAAGACAAAAGTAACTGAAAATATATAAGCTGTATTCAATTTGTGCTTGTGCCAACTTCATATACTGCTTTATAAGCACTCTTGAGAATGTCCACTATAGGCACTAACAATACAGTATACTGTTTCTATGTAACTGCCCAGGTAGTCAAACTTGAAATTCTTATTGCCAGAGAGACTTGTTTTGTGGGACGTAGACAACTGCAGTTCTTCTAGATATCTGAGAGTGTCTTATCAAATGTTGACTGCTGTTACACTCCAGAACCCTAGTCTAATTACAAAGTTGCCTAGAGAAACTACTGAGTTGTGTTCACTGTTCAGTTACAGCTTACTATGTAAAATACCACGCTCTCTCACAGCTGTCTTAAAATATTACTTATCTTCTCTACTATCAGTTACATTGTGATAATCTTCTAATATGCGTTATTATCCTACTGTTTTGTGATAACATTATATCGAGGAGGATGAATTCAAATTGTGTTTTTATAGTTCTGCATAATACAGTGGAGTCCGTATAATTCGAAGTTGTCCAGAAATGGATTAGACTTCGATTTACCTACCTGAGTTCGATTTACTTCTGAACAGAGAAATAACCATAACTATGCTGTTTGCCTCATACCATACAGGTAATTACACCCCTCAAAAAAAAAAAAAAAAGCACAGGCCCCTGTATGAGATCTTTTGATTATTTTGTTTTTTAGAAGTGACCGTACGGCGGTGGTAAAATAAGAAAGCAGCTTTGAATGGCTTGGGTCTAGTAGTTCTGGCCAGCAGACTCTATTGCTTGCCTTTGCCTTCACCGGCCTTCTGTGTAAACAGGGCACATCAATGTAGTAAGTCTACTGGTGGCGTAATCAATTGATAGAGCCATTCCCTCATGTATAATGTTCAAATGCAAGACTGCAGGCCTACTGCGTTATCCCACTTGTTGGCTGACCTTTCTAGATATTGAAGAATGGCCATTATGCAGTGCAGCAATACCCTACTCGTACCCTCTCCCTACCCGTTTCAGGCCGTTGCAGGCCCTACTCATTGCATTACATTACTGTAACCATTCCTTCCTCTGGATCACTGGTGCTAAAAGTGTTTGAACCGGGCTTGTGGGTACTAAGATTTTTAGTGGGCAGGAAATATAATATTGCTTTGAGGTGAGCGCGCTTGATGACTTGGAATTACCTGAAATTGGTCCGTTGGAATTTGAATTATACAAGAAAGATTAAAAGAAATTCGGTTTATCAAAGTTCTATTTACGTGACTCCACTGTATTCGCCCATTGCCTACGATTGTTCTTTATGCTTGAATGTGATTGTAAACTACTTTTGTTCTCAAACTTCAGGCCTGATTTTGTTCTTATTCCTATAATATGCTGCAATAAATATGATTTGGTATCTTTGCTAACATTTATCACTTGCCGATGTGGTGTTATCTCCTTCTCGCTACTTTTGTGATATGCATTGTTGCATTACATTTACTGGAACCACAGAATGGATGTAGTCAATGAATTAAAATGATTAAATTATGTGCAGTGAACAAAAATTTATTGACATTTATGTGGAAATCCACTTGTGTCTGAAATGACTGACCAAATATCAAACGTCATTTGAGTATTTTTATGGCACAGCCCATTGTTTAAATCAGTAAAGCAACATTAAATTTTAGTAATGTCAGCCTTGAACTCTAGCCTTGCATTTCTCGTGTGGGGGTGACTAATTTGTGGATTTTATGAAAACGAGCTTAGAAAAAACATTCATCCCTCAGCCATTCCATGGAAGAATTATTTTCTAATGTGGACCCACAGTGCACCCTGTTCTTTCTGAGAGAGGCTAAGATGTACAGCTTGATTTAAGAGCTTTTGAGAAGTTTACCAAAGAAATAAGATTTATACAGAACTATTTAATTCTATTTGTGAAATTTAGAAGCTCTGAATTCAAAACAAAGTACCCAAATAGGCCATGACAGGCGCAAAGTGGCCATTATCATGCCAACTAGTCATAAAACCCAAAATTCAAACTCAAACATTCACATCACTGGAAGGCTTCTCAAGATGTAATACAGTGTGTTTATTATAGCAGTTTTTCATATGATTTGTGATGATAAATTGGGAACTATACTCAAAAAAAAATATATGTAAAAGTGAACAGAACGAACAACAAAAATATACTCATCATAGGAACAAGACCACAGTTTGATGGCATGCATACAGTTTGCAAATCATTCGTAAAAAAATAAGTTAGAAAAATATTACAATGAGTAATTCATAATATGAAATATACACCATATCGTGTAGAGTATGTTTCTAGGGGCTAATTATACAGGTACAAAAAGTTGATTTAATCTAGAAGTAAATGCAGTTTTGCCGTTTGTTAGAGATACTGGGGAAGATGGACAAGTTTGTTTACTGGTGATAATTAATGAATGTCTCTTATGAAACAATTGGAAGCTGCTTTTTTTCAAAGCACAAAATTATTTTGGTCAGTGTAAGCATTAAAATACAAAATATAATTGATTAAACTATTTGTTAATACAGCAAGCTTTCCAACCATGTAATCTCACTCTCCTGGTCATTTCAACTTTAAAGAGTTTTTTTGTTGTTTTTTTTCATTCAAGACTTGACTGATAATTCACTTCACATTCTGACACAATGTGAATACAGGATAAGCAGAAAGAGCCCGTTACTTGTGTATGGTATTGGTGGACCGTAAAGAAAACAAGGGCGGGCCAGATAATCTAAATGTTATGAAATCACTAACAAAAACCACTTATCTCCAATCTTGTAATGAGTAATTTTGTTGAAAATTTTACGAGCGGTCAAGAGACCACCGAGTCGGGTCTTAGAAATTTACATCCACGTATTACTGAAATGATGAGAAAGCACCATTAAGTACCCTCAATCTTTCTTCAACATCATAATTATGAGAACCTTCAACAGGTCCAACTCAAATACTGTTTCTCCAATGCTGACTTCAAAATGACACTGAACGTTTGCACGTCATTTCAATTTCTCTGTGAAAGAAAACAAGGGCTGTTAAGTAGTCAAAATCTGTCTCTAGCACTTTGAAAAATGTGGAAATAAATTCTTCCTCCATAACTCCGAATAAATGCTGGTTCTTTACAATCTAAAGATTTATTTTTTTCCATAGATATCAGGTACATCAAAATACTATTCCATATCATGTAATATGATGAAATAGTTCTTATGAAGTCAAATGTTCTTCTCTAAAGTGCATTCTGGTCATATAAACAGGGGATTTGGTTTTCCATTTTGAAATAACCATCATCACAATGCAGAAATCTGTGTTGATGCAAGATGTACACATTTTCGTGATCATACAATGAAGCTCTTATGCTTGTACAAACTTCTCCACATCAGCAAACAGACATGCAGCAATAGTGTTCTACTTGCACAATATTACATTTTAATTACAGCAGCATTTTCAAAAATAATTAAAATTTCAGGGTCCTTTCTGTAAAGTCTTTTTAAATGTCTTTGACAGTCTTCCAGTCTTGGTAATGTGAGGCTTAATCCCTGCTTCCCCCCAGGAATCTGTACCCCTATTAACTATATGTATTAAGGTTAAACGCTGCGTCTTGTTTCCAACACAATGCTGGCATCTTAGAAAAGAACAATACTTGTCAATAGTAACAATTTCTCACTGCACAGAAATGCTGTACTGGCACAAACTAAGAAAGACAGAATCTGTAAACTGAACCTTTATCAGAATGAACAAAAAACAAAGACTACTCGCAGGAATATCACTGCCATAGTTATCAAAATTTAAACAAACAAAAAAAAAGTGATTTATTGAACATGATTCACACAATACCGAGATGAAATATTTGTAATATGACAAAGGCTATTTTGACACAATTTCCTAGTCTGCCTCTCACTCATGGCACCGCCAAGAAGTACTTTTTGTCCCCGCTTTTTGAAATGAGAGAAAACAATTCAGTTTGTGATTTGGAATGGGACTGTATGAAATTACTAGACCTACATTCCTGGAAAAGTTTTCAAATGTTTTTCTATAACATGAACACAAGACCAGGACTAAAAACTAATTTTCCCACTTCCCTTTTGATTTCACTTGATATTAATGCAAGAAGAAAAGTTGCCCACCAATTCTTCATAAAGTGGGGCTTTGTGAAATCTATGATTCCATAAGGATACTGCGACCCTGTGTCAGTCACAAATCTCATACTGACTACTATATTCTCGGATAGCCCTTCCCTGTTTTACAAGAGGGAAACACTGCATAACCATACTGCTTAGCAATAATTTTACAAGCTTTTCAAGCAGTCAAAATACAAAAAGAAAAAAAAAGGGCAATTTTACATCCACTGGCAGGCAGGAAAGATATGCATGAACAAAAATATTCACAGCTAGCACCGAAATGAACATCAAGTTATGTACACATTTGCATGTGTGCACACAGTTGCTGATCGTCAGAAAGCAAAGACAAAAGAAAAAAAAAAATTCAATAAAACGAAACAAAATCTGAAGTCAACATTCAGTCAGCTGGTTAGTTTCTGATAGAAAGGGAACGAATTTATTTATGCGATCTATAATATTTTATGAGCTTTTAAATATTGTCAATATCACTAAGTCTGTAGAAACTGAAAAATTCCAAAAATTGATATTTATAATTCACCTATATTCAAAGCCACATCAAATGATCTTGGTTCTAGACCCCTAAACCCAAAAATAATGAAAAAGCAAACTTTCAAACACTCATTGTAACCACATCAGTTGTGCTAAAATAAAACAGTTTTTTGCTTCTCCTGAATGGTTGCCAAAACCAATTACTACAATTTGGGGACGGTGATGATATACTCAAAATACAGTTTCACTTCACTTGTAAATTTATAGATTTATCTTCAGAATAAAGATTAATTATATAATATGATATAATTTTGTGAACAATATCATTTCCTTGTGAAGTCTCTTGTCGTTGTTTTGGGTGGGGTGGGGTGAGGTGGGATGGGGGTGGGAGGCACACAACACTGGACATAAAGTTGGCTCTGAAGTTCCTGCTTGATTCATACAATGGGGACTTTGAGCAGTGCCACTTTATGCATCCAGGAAGTTATTTAAGTTTACTGACAGATCTATCTGATAAGCTTTCTGGTACCATCTGAGAAAGGTGGCCAAATAAAAATGCAGTTCACTGCTATTAGCAAGATCTTTGTAACATAGTAAAATTAGTTGAGAACCATTACTGTTAACAAGGCCTTTCTCTCTTTTAGCTTTGGCAACATTACTGTTTTCATACAACTTTTGTGTTGTAGCCTATAAGCAGATGCGTCCAGGATACAAGGCATAAGCAGTGTCAACGTTTTGTCACAATCAGTCTGTCCCTTTTTTTTTGTCATGGATATATAACATTATAAATGAGTTTATGAATCAGAATTCATGAGTACAAAGCAATTTTATCAGCTCTGCACTGATCTTCTGTTGTACAGGCACACCAACATCATAGGTCACTATCTCAGCAACAACATTCACTTATTCAATAATAACTCTCTTTCAACACACTGTTTGCTGGCATACACCATTTAAATTTACACTGTATTAAGAATAATAAGTATGAACACAGGACACTATCAATAAGTCAGGAGTTATAGACAGATAGGACAGGTTTTAATTGAACAATGAGTATAATACATTCAATTCATATTTTTATCATATTGTGAGTACTTTCCATCTCTGGGTTATAACATTCATCTGAAACTCCTGAATACAATAAGAAATGAGTGGTGGTCTTTATACACATATTTTACACTTCTCCTTACACAAGCTAGTCATAAGATTTTGATGGCTTTCTAATTTCCCAAAACATCAGTGAAATGAAATATTGGAAGTCTCAAAAACTTTGACTGACTGATTTTTCAGGCCGTTTTAGTGTGAACAAAGTTGCTGAACAGATCAAAGAATTTCTTTCCCGCACCAACATCAGTGACTTGCACATTTTCATAATGACAATTAGTTGGTCTTACAAGAGATTTAGTTCTCCCTGTGGAATTCGTGAGCAAGGCTTAGACTTGCTATATTTCAATGAGCAACTTCCAATCCAGAGGAATGACTCTTGTTACGTATAAAAAAACTGTTTATAAAAGAACTCTGCAGTAGAACTATGAGAACGAGTCAAGTGAAAAAAAATTACAATATAAACAGGGCATTCAGTGAATTTCAGATAACACTGATCCTATCAATGCACGACTTGGAAGATTCATTAGAAAAGCAACAGCATTGTATATGTACAACGGGAACAGTCATACAAATGACAATGTTTGTGTGTTTTACTTACCAAAAAGTGAGTTATGAAATCACAGGCCCCTTTCTGACAGCATTGTGTATGAAAACTACACAAAACAATGTTGTAATCATACAGCAAATAGTTTAGACACAACATTCAAAACAGCAAGAAAATTTTGGCAGGTCTCGTTGTGATTCTCCTCACTGCACAATTCCATCAGTGTATTGCAACTTTCCCCATTTAGGTTACAAAAGGTGGCTTTTTGGTAAGAAATTTGAAATGTCCTCCCACCCCCCCCCCCCCCCCCCCCATAATACTAAAGTGCCCATGGCTTTGACAATAATTGTCATATAGCTAAGGGTAGCATTATACATGTATTTGGTAGATTTGAAATTTGGGAGTTACAAATATAAATTTTGATTAAAAAAATACTTCTGTCTTGTTTCTCATGCCTAAAACTATTGTACAAATCTTTCAGGCCAAAAAGAAAACTAAAAATTGTCTCACAATCTCCTTGTTTCCTTTGAATGAGCTCTTTTCTTGTTTTGTTTACTCAAAGACAAGTTCTAGTTTTGCTTTTGAAATCTTCAATTATATAGTAAACGGCTGCACAATGGGTGACTTTCTGTGCTGTTTGCAGTCTTCACCCTGTAATCACCTCATATTTTATTATGCCTGACATGTGAACTATTCTACTGGGTTAAGAAACAAATGCCAAAGTGTTGAAAATGCAGATTACAGCTAATTCTTTCATGGATCACATTGCACATTTTCACAATCACAGATCACCCAGACAGACTGGCCAACATTTGCACATTTCACTCGCACCTTGTGATAACAATTAAACATAAATGATCATAATGTACATTTTTTACAAGATTCCCAACCCTTTTATTTATCCTCCTCTCACCTATCAACTGTAAAGTATGTAGTCCATTTATCATTTAAATTCAGCAAGTTGCAACATTATCTTTCTTTCCATAACTATCTACTGGTACCAGAAAGAAATATAATTCAACCCATACAAATTAAGAATGCCCTCACTAGAATACAAACTGACAGGTAATTTATCTCAAATGTTTTGGGAAAAAATGAACATTTACTTACTTCCTATCTGCTATCTCCTTGATCATAAACTAATTTTGCTAAGTTAAGAGTTGTGTTTTGCCACATTCAAACATCCACAATTTCTGGGCTGGGTGGGCGATTCCGTGACGTCTGAGGTGTATTCCCAATGCCCCCCTCTGACCTCCCAGGTGACCCTCGAGATGAAGATGATAAAGAAGATGATGAGGTGGACACTGTGGAGGCTCTTGCGGATTCCAGCAGCATGTCTGCCGCTCGCTGTAAATCCCAGCCACAAGTGGTCAGTGCCTCTTTGCACTTGTGCACATCCGCTACTCCTAGCGACAATAGTTTCTTCAGCTGGAGATATTTAGTGGCCTTGCTGACATCCCACTGGGTACCTTCTAGTGCTGTCATACATTCCTCTACTGTCACCTGGCAACAGACATCACACAGATCAGACGAACAGAACAAGATGTGAATATTGAGCCATATACAAATATGATGCTCAGCCTAGCAGGCTGCTAACTCAGCTATGTTTATATTATGGTTACTTGGCTTGGCAATGTTTTTTTTTGTATAACATATGCATATATACGTGTATATAGCCCACTGGTCATTCAATATAGCATTAGTCTTGTCCATTTGGATGCCAACTGGCAAAAGTCATGACCAACCCATAATTTCCCAGATATTGCAAAAATAACTTTCCCAGTAATGTGGGGTTATAAAATCTTTGTCTGTGTTTTTAATTCATCAAATTCTAGGTGATTGACATGAAAAGAAATTTTTCCTTAATATCTCGAAAGTGTCAAAAATGATGTATGCCATTAGTGCAGAGCCCGTGGCGATATATATTTTGTTAAATAAAAAAGTTATTGCTCTAACATTTCAAATTTAAGGCATTTATTAAACCTGTGTATTTTTCCAAGTCTCTGAACCATGTAAACGATCAGCCTATCTGCTATATCATAATCTAGTGCTACCTAACTCATCTCTTCTACCTCGCAAATGAAAAAAAAAAAAACAGAAGCCAGTGAGTTTCAATAATGCATCCACTTAAGAATTTGTTTGGTGAACACAAAAACATAACGCCTTTGAAAATATGTTTTCATTGCTAGAACTAGCAGCCTTAAACGAAAGCTAAAATAAAATCAAAATGAACCTTGGATAAATTCTTTTTATCTATGGATGAAGTTGAGATGATGGTGGACATAACAAAAACACTTAAGAAACAAAAATTTGGTCCTACCTCATGAGGAAATATCTTGAGCAAAGTTTCTATCTCTTTGCAATTCTTCTGCCTGGAAAACAGAAGAAAAGGCACATATGTGAGGTCAGAAGATTGTGCTGGTGGAGGCAAACTGTTATTTCACAAAGACAATAACTAGCACCTTAAAGGCAGCACATCACCCATCCCTATCCCCCTTGTGAATTTATTTCTTCTTTACACTGGTTTGGTCAAAACTCGGTTCAACTTCACATTTTTGCATTACTTTAAACTTCTCTGAAAAAAAAACACACAAAAAAAACGGATAGCAAATTTAAACGAAAAAAGGCTGGAAAACAAAAACGTGAAACTGTCACTATCTAAAATTGAACCAAAATCTCCTGAAAGCTGCTGTGACTTCCTGGTGAACATTTCTTTTAGTAATAAGACTATAATATGACACTTTGCAAGATCCCACTATTCTTACTGAAGAATGAAACAGCCAATTATTGCCTCATCATTTTTAAAAAATTTGTTGGCAAAGGAATACATGTAGTTTTATTCTTGATAATCAAAACAATTCAGACAACCCTTAATGTCTTTACAATGGAGAAAACTAAAACCCTCTCAAAAATGAAAAAATACCCATTACTTTTAAAATTTACTGTCTATTCTTCATGCTGCAAATTATCCCCATCCCAAAATGATAAAATCTGATCACAACACAACCAATTTATACAGGGAGATAACCAATTATGCATTGACCCATAGCAGACTGATGTGCTGAAATGATTTCACTTCCCCATATAAATTAAGGATTTGAAACTATGGAGAGATAAGAAAGTTTCAGATTTATAACCAGTTTTTCAGGGATACATCTGGTATTTTCTCCCAATTTCTGCAACGCTTGAATCTTTGATTACTGCATAGTCAGGAGGCTTGGGAAAGATGCTATTGCAAACAAAAGGGGAAATGAAACCGAAAGTTGTCAATGAAAAGCTTAACCCATCTCTTGGGAAAAACTACGAATTTTTCATAAGCCGACTTCTATGCGACAACGATTTCCCAAACTTGAAGCGTCTTATTCACTTATTTCAGCACAAAGCCTGTGCATTTTTTGTTTTTCCCTTCAGAGTAGTTACTCTTGGCAGGTGGCCATTTTAATCCAAAAATGGTTATTCAAGAACTACACACTGACATCACCACACTTTTTATTGAAATTAATAAGTGCGAGTTATCAAAAACACTTAATGTTAGCCAAAAATCTTTTCCAAAAAGAATGGGACTCCCAACCAGGTTCATCTTGACAACAGAAAGACAAAGGCCTTATCACGTGCAGAAAATCTGCTTGGTAAAATATTTCTCGCAGCATTAATAAGATTAACAAACTTTTACTACTGCAACATTTGACTTCACCGTAAGGGCTGGCCTGCTATGGGTTAATGCTTTAACAAGAAAAAGGTTGAGGAAAAAAATAAATATTTGCAATGTACAGAATGAGTGGCGTAAAAAAAAGTGCACAGTTAAAAAGTTGGATCTGAAAAACACAGGCATAATGTTAGTACATCAGTAAATAAATATTTGTGACAAGAAAAAATCTGATGCTCACTGCATAAAATTGCTGGAATGCAATGCATGATGGTAAAAATTTAAATTATTTTTGTAGCATAAGTGAAATAATTAAACTGGGGGAAAAAATAAAACAATTTATAAACTGAATTTGTAAGATAGAAATCAAATAACTTCTACAAGAGAAAAAAATATATCAACATTTCAAAGCAGATTCTCAATTACAAATCAATTATCCAACAATGTTAAAACACACATGAAAAAAACAAAAAATAACACAAGGACAGACACTCCACTGCCAATGGCAGGAAGGTCTTTGCTTCCTTGTGCAAAAAAATAAGCCAAATTCAATTTCTTTGCAATGATATCAATCAAATTGTTAAAGGCCATAAATTTGGCATTTAGTTTCAAGCTCCACCCTTGCCAGACCTTACTGGCAAAAACCTCACACTATCAACCAGGGCATGAATGGTCTCAGGCACAGACCATCCAATTGTTAAAATTTTATGGGTTTTTTTTGGTGTGCGTTAAAAACAGGAACTTTTCATTCTGCATCATGGGTAAAACTATTTTGCCACAAAACAATATAAATACCCCCACTAAAAATACATTGTGATCAAACTATCTGGCTCATTTTGCTCTTTTCACAAGAAGTAATTTTTTTTTTCGTTCTCTTGTAAAACTTTCATTTCTACATTTGGACAATTTGTGCCACAGACCATCATTATGTTTCCCTCTTTTGTCCCAACATACTCAGTAAATTGGTATATAAAAAAAAAAGCATGTCATGTGAAATGAAATATACATATATATATACAACCAGCAATAACCAAAGGTGGTGAGTGGACATAAATTTTTTAATACACTCTGAATTCACCTGCCCTGGACACAAAGACACAAGACTTACCTCCCTGCTCTCCCCTTACTCCTCCCTTTCAAAGCAAAAGATAGAGAGACAGGAAATAGAAAAAAAACAACAACACTAGGCAAAGCTATGAATGGCCGAAGACATGAATGAATGAGTAAACTATGTAAATAATACAGTACTGGTTTTGAATAATACATATTTGTACTTCCTACTGGCACTGGGATTTTGCAATACTAACTTGCCTAGAATAAATATTCTACAAATACACAAAGTACAGTACAAGAAGTAATAAAAAGAGTAAAAAATATCACTAGTCATACTAATTACAAAAAAAAATATGTCTATAAAATACATTTCATACAAACAAGATCCTACAAAAAACTATCTAATGTTCGAGACTGTTGAGGATGAAAATCTCCAAGCCCAGCGCAAATAAAAGAAAACAAACAAAAAAGCAACAGTCTAAAAACCTACCTGACAAACCAAATCTGCATTACACAACAAACACACAAGGACTTCACTTTGACAACAGTTAGGGGGAGATATCATTACAGACAACAACAAGCCAACTTACACAAATCCATCTTCCTACCAAGGGTATGCCTGAACTGCATACTGAAGTAGCCAGCCTTGAATGGGCCAGTGTGGGTATTTAAATACAATCTGACTGACTTTAAAGAGGTCTACATTTAGTGAGCTCGATGGGAACTAACTTTATAAAAGAAGTCTGCTTTCAATGACCTAATGTGGCACTAATTTGGTGAATTTTAAAGAGATGATCTACGCTTTATTGAACCAGTTTAAATGCTTTGAAGAGCTTTAAAGTGATCTGTTCGCAATGACCTTATGTGGGCGTTTACAATGCTATCACTGACTTGCTATACAATCACTTTTAGGTGCAACAGTTTAATGGAGCACAAAATAAAGGGACAACACAATAGTCCTGCATTTAGCTAAATCACTGTAACTTGTTTGTAAATGATGTTTTAATTTCAACAATCGTCTGAAAAGGATGTTTTCTGTTTGCTCTACTGCCAGTAATTGGAAATACAGGTACTGTTTCTCAGTTCTGCATCTGAGTACTGCAGGCTTACCTACGTAACTGCTCATAGAATTCCATCCAGATACTACTATCATTTCCTCCCTAAAGGGCAAACAAAGACAGCAACTTAGAACGAAAATGCTTGTTCAGTAAAAAAAACAACAGGCTAGACATCGGAGTTTTGTACTTTTATCAGGGAAGAAACGGGTTGTGGGATGTAACAAAGGAATATTTAGTTCACTACTATGAAAGCCACCAAGACAACACTGATGCTCTGCTGAGGTTTTTTGGCATTTTAAAGCTTTAAAAAAAATGTCAAAAACAAAGAAACAAATATTGACTCTGCCTGTTCAGATGCATAAAAAAAAGCTTTTGCAGTTTTCCAGCAGTTCTTTTCTGTAATTACTTAAACTTATGTCAGATTTGCTGAGACTGTTCAAATGATACTTTGCGTGGGTATAAAAGATTAGTTTACAAATTATAAAGCATTGCCTAGCACAGTCTGTAATGTAATTTGCCACTTTGACAAAATATCAACAAAAATGAAGTATTTATGACCCTGATGATATGTCCTGCCAAGTGTTTGACGCTTCAGGTGGCAATCTGACAATGTTCATATTGGTATTTGGAGCTTTTGTACCCTAGAGAATGTGACATTTGGCACCTATAATTCTACTACTACTAAAACTGGTATGCAGGGGCTGTACACACAAAGCATTGCTAAGCCCAGCTGGTTACTAACTCTGTAACCACAAATACCAGGGCTAGCAGCCTACTAAGCTTGGTAATGCTTCTTGTATACATGGCTCAATGTGATATCTATACATATTTTGTTATTTGAAGTTTGCACTTTCCCGGAAACCCCAACAATACTTATTTTGTGAAGGCTGATCTCATGGGTTCTGGCAGCACAATGCTGAAAAAGTAGCTCCTTGGCTAAAGGCAATGGCAGGGTTACTTACTGTTTGTCTCTATTTTCTGATAAAGGAAAAAAGTGCAATGTACACAACACTGCCATTTAGGCAAGTTGTTAAATTCCCCCTTTTATCCAAATATGAAGACTTGGCATAAAATGCTTCAGTAGCAAAACTATACAGACGAAATTTGCAAAAGTAAAGATATTGTATGGTTTCGGAAACTGCATGATTATACATTGGGTAGGCATATTTTGCTATTGATAGATGTGAAAAAAAAAATATATGCACATGCTACTGAGCCTGGCTGGATATAAATACAAATGAACTGTGGGTCTTGAAGATTTGTCATGCTTAAAGTATCACTCGTGACTGAATCAAGCAGTTTTTGCAGATACCCTGGGATACAACATTCTCAGTCTGACTTATTTTCCAGAGTGGAGAGTGTTCCTGTGTGTTTAACATTTTGTGAGTCACATGTGCAATAGGTGGCAAAATGTGATTGCTACACGTTCAACAAGTCTTCGAGCGGTCCTTACTCTCTTTGAAAAAATGTGAAAATCAGTCATCATGCACTGCAGATGCCAGAATATTTGCTGATGTTTCGTCTAGGGAGATATTAAAGCTGTTTTGGCGAGTCATAAGAAAATTGCTTTCTGCTACATAGACAATAACAGAGCTCTAGTTAAAGGCCACAGCGTTTTACAAAATAAGATGAAACAGACAAGTACATACTAATCAATGAGAAGTAAATCAAGACTAACATAGACAAGAGGCTCCCTGAGAGTCAAAATTAAACAAAACAAAACTATTTTGATAAACCATTGACAACAATAGACCAATCATGCATAAGACAGGAATCAAACACAAACCAAATTAGACAGAGGATAGAATCTGCTTTGAAGTGCTAATTTACTATTTCTTAATGGAAAATCAAGATTTTAGTACTGATATTAAAAATATTCTCTGCTTCAAACCCATGCATCATTTATTCCTCTTCTAAAGTAAAACAGAAAGAGCAAATTGTAAGCCTGATTTCGAGTATTACTTCACAAGGTAACTATAGGAGCATTTTGGGTTTCATGTCAAGCAGAAACTGTGTAGAGTGAATACTGTCATGCTTATCGATGACTGCAGTGAAATCATTCTAAGCCAGTGCGTTCAATCGTTTCCTTGCGAGGTGTGAGTGCCAGGCTTATGTATATTGGACAGAGAATACAAAGTGTGATAAGACTGGTGATGCTTTAAGCTAACATGGATTCCTGCAGCATTTCTATTTTATATCTTGGAAAAATCATCATTCAAGATTTGTAAAACATACGGATTAATATTGATAGGAAAAAAACAAAAACAAAAGATGTGGACTGAGCAAGGCAATAGATTTATTGTGGTAACGGTTCGCTATCAGTTCTGAAACTGCACAAACAGATAACGGTTTTAGATGATTTTCTTTTTTTTTTGGTGCATTACTGTCATTGGTGTCAATGGTAATTACTTTACTTCTTGCCAATTCAGAAGCCAAATTTTATACACACAATGCCCCTTCCCTCCCCCTAAAATTACGGCCACTCCTGAAACTGATAGCAGCATCTACCTTCATTCAAAAATGAACAAATAATTTAGAAATCTATAATGAATGCCCGAAGATGAAATTTACAGAATTTACATGTGTCCTTTTACTGTCTGTCCTTGTCCACCTAAAGCATCACCAAAAGAGTATGGGTAAGCATGCATTACAGACAGGCAGACTGAGTGGGAGTCATGGCTGAAAGTGAAAAACATGATAGAGAGAAAATTGAGGGAACAAAATTATCAAGGAAAAAGCTGCAAAAAAAAAAAAAAAACAGTGACTGCAAAACTAAGACGTAGATTCCAGCATGAACTTAATTGATGATATTCTACCTAAGCAAAAGCCATACGGAGTTACAACACTGAAAGCTTTGCCTTTGTGAATATTTAAATAATATCATATACAACTATACATTTTCTACAGGTATACAAAAACAACATTAAAGACAGCACAGAGAGAACTATTCTGATACTGTGATGCCCTACACTATAATGTATACACCCTTAAAGATTATAAAAAGAAAGTACCGGTCATCCACCAAGGCCTATTTACTAACACAATGTTTTCGGAGATGTTGAAGGAGGTTCAACATTTAACTGATTTTCAAATACTGACAGAACATAACTGTGAGAAGACTACTGAAAATTGAAGTCAGTGAACAAATGAACCATAAACTCCTGAACATTTTTGGCAGAATTATTGGTTTTTTGTTTTGGCACATAACCTCAGAGAAAAATTTGCATCTTTAAGACTGAATCTGGGAATGCAGATCCATGCAATTTTGGAAACATAATTCTACAAGCTCAGAAATGCCACATTGTAAATCAAAAATTTTTTTAAAGGGCTGCTTTTACTGCAAGTTTCACAGGCTTAGGATTGTCATTAGAGAATACAGCAATGGAATGAGTGAAATTGCTACTGTCTCCTGAAATGTGCGGAGGAGATTCGAAAGCAGAAGGACACTAACACTGAAATAAATGTTACTGAGCACATCAAAAGCCACAAGTAGCTCTGGGCAATGGATTTATCATTTCCCTCTAAATGCCAGACTTGACATAAACTTCCTGCTACTGTTATCACTGGTGGTGAATTGAGGCATTTCTTTTTTTCTTATCATAATAATGAAATTAGATCATCACTGCTGGGCTATTTAATCTTCAAACTGCTAACAACCATGAATTCAGTAATATTAAAAAAATAAAGTAGGCTAGCATTACAGGGCGTACAAATAAACATCTGCTTCATATGTTATGTAACACTGGATGTAATTTGCTACTGAAAAATGTAATTCAAATTACTACAATCTGAAAAAGAAGGAAAAAAAAAGGTCGTTTTGTTCCATTTACAGCAAACTTATGCAAATCTCATGAGATGGTAAAATGACAGAAAAAATGCATGGGACAATTCTGTCCCGCCAGTTAAGGCAAACGTTTATGAATGATTTACTAGGGAAACTACTCCATCTTTAATCACATCACCCTATCGCAATTCTCAGAATTTCACGATGCTTTTGAATCGATAGCTTCAAAACGCAGATGTCTACATAAATATCTACAATCTTCTCCCTTTTGTGTTTCCTTCAGGTGCTAAGGGCTGGGCAACACTAAGCATGACTAGCAATGTGGCATTTGCAGAAAAATTTTGCTCTCAATGGTATTCTTTTCAATTGTCAAAAAACACTATCACTATCACTAACATTGAAGTCTCAACTGTATAGATCACAAATTGATCTGTACTTTCCAAAAGTTTTTGGTTACAACTCCCTCTTCTTCAAGACTACTCTATTTGTCCTGCCTAACTTTGCTTTTGCTATAGAAAACAAACATATAAAATATATATATGTAACATGGATGCGGAATCAAAACTTTATGGGTGCTGGGTTAGAGCTTTCATGTGGGTACTTTTATCCTGCCAGTGCCTGTGAGTAAATGGAAATTCAGAACGGCAGGTGATGAGATTGCTGGCCCATTTCCTTCGCAACATTCCCAAGATAGCCAGAGGACAAGAAGAAAAATAGAAGTAATGGCTACTGCAGAGGCCTATAATGAATAGACTGAACTAGGCTACTATTTTAGCGTAAGTAGGGAGAGCAGGTTTGTATGGCTGGGTCTATTACCTATCCAGGGCAAACTGGCGCAGGTCTTCATAGCTGACACTGGCCGCATTGCTGTAGCTGGCAAACATTAATGGTGATACTTCTGAGCTGGTGGGCGAAGCATCGTGACTACTAATGCCTCCTGGGTAATGGTCCAGGTTGGATTGTGCTGCTGCTGCGGCTGTGGTATGTAATGTTGAACTTTCTTGACTAGTTTGAACTGTTGGCCTTTGAAGGTTGGGAAATTTGAACACCAGAGATTCTGTATTGGCCTGGGCTACAGCTGGTACAGAGCTGATAGCTGAGGGTTTCATTTGCCGATCTGAGGCACCAGATCTCATTGCTCCACTTTCTGCCTTATGTGAAGCTGCTGAAAGTCTGTAATTTTCCACTGCGTTTTTTGAACTGGTTCTTGGAGATAAAGGTGGGGGTGGGGATGAGGGTGTGGAGCTAGGATTGTTTAATTGTGTTGTCGTCATTCTGGATGTTGGCCCATTCATGAATTGCATGTTTGAATGAGAACTGTGGGAATGTGAAGGGATCACGTAATTGTCCACAATCCTGCGAGAGCTTGTACGTGGCGAGATAGGGGGAGGAGCCGCTTCAGATGGATGTGTGGACAGACTGGATGTGCCCAGGACACTTGATGTGTGTTGTTGGTGGGATGAGGTGACAGATGAGGAGACCTGGTATGGAGAGATGTGTGTGGGTGACTGTTGTATGGAGACTGAACTATAAACAGTTGGTGATTGTGGTGAACTGTTCTGTGTAGAAGTTGTGATGATGGGATGGAAGGGTGACTGGGAGTATGGATGTGGGACAGACGGTGCCTCAGCAAAAAATGCATTGTCATCATCATCCTTACTAGTGTGTTGGGGATAACGGAAAATGTGCTGGGTTGTTGTGCGGTTTGGGGATGTGACAGAGGCATGGATAGGATAACGGTGGTGGGCGGGGGAGGTGGCACTGGCTGATCTACCTCTGAAAGCTGCAGGTGTAGAGGCGGACAAGTCCACAGAAAGGAGATGAGGATCTGTTTGTGGAGTGGACCTGCCTGTGTGAGGAGTATGGGAAATACTGCGAGTGATTTTAGGTCTTTGTGAGTCCAGGCCTAATTTCTCCCTGTACGAGGGTGTGGGAGGAGCTGGGGGTAGGTCAGCAGGCGGACTCTGATTGTCTGTAAACTCTGGATACAATAAGTTGGGGACTTGGGCTTTTCTGTCACGGTTCTGTCCAATGGTGTGGCTCAGACTTCTGTGAAACGATTTTTGGTTTCTGGACTGGGAAGTGTTGGATGGGGCAGGGTGTCCATGCCGGAAAGAGGGGGAAAGTGGGGAGGGAGAGGTGAAGGTTGATGACCAAGAGTATTTGTTGTCTGTGAGTGATGACAAAGAGACATGAGTGGGTTCATCAATGGTCTGGTCTGTTGTAGGGAAATTGACATGCAGGGCAAATGGAAGGTGGGGTGAATGAGGATCCAATAGCATGTGGGTGGGTTCTGAATCTGCTACAGTAGTGGAAGAGTGTGACTGTGTGGCTGACAGGTCGTAGGCTGGGGGTAGTTCTACTGACCTAGATTGTTGCATGGGTTGGCGGCTTTGCTTACTATTGGTTGAGTCTAAAGAACGTGTCATGTGTGAGGTATGTAGCGATGGATGTCTGTGTGTAGGAGATTGAGGTGAATGTCTGCCTGTGTCAGATGTGTGTGGGTGGGTATGTATGACAGCATGCTGACGTGACAATGCTGCTGTGGTTGGTGGTTGCTGCGGACTGGGTAAAACAGTGGTTGGACTAGTTATTGTTTGAACTGGTTGTTTTACATTTGTGTGTGGCATTGTTGGTGTTGGAGTTCTGGGCGTGTCATGTCTTGGAGAAAGTGGCTGTTGTGGTCGGGTAGGGGATTCTTGAGATGAGGGTCGGACTAACAAAGGATATTTCCTCTCTCTGGGACGAGAGTTTAGTGGGGTTCTACCTGGTTGGGGGTCTCTAGGTGGCAGAGCTGGAGCTGCAGAGGTGTCACTGTCCTCCATACTGCTGCTGCGTCTCAATGAACGCGACAGTTGAGTGCCAACAACCTCTGGTGTTTCTGGATTTTCACTGACTGAGTGACTACGACGTGGTGGCAATCTTGGTGGGGCCAAACTTTGCTGGGACACTTCAGCTGAGGATTTTTCCTTGTCCATGCATATGCTGTCACTCATTGCAGTTGGTTGTTTGGGGCTGTCAATGTTAGCAGAGTGAGATAACTTTGTAGATGTTGTTCCTGACTGGAGAGGAAGACTCAGATCCATCTGCAGACCTGAAGATGAAAATTTCTTCAGCTCTTCCACAGCCGTTGGGCTCAGGTGATTGCCTGAGTCAGCCACAACAGCATGAGCTACTTGGGACAAATCTCCTCTCATCAATGTGTTGGTCAATTTCTCCACCTCTCTAGTCAGCTCAGCAGCAGCAGCACAATCAGTGGTGTCAGGGGGTAAGTTGTGATCTCCAGCTGTCAATGAAAAGTCAGAATTGGTAGACTGAATATCTTCTGTTGACCCTTCCTGAGGTGATAATCCTGCCTTCTGATGGACTGGGATGCTCCTGGAAAGAGGGCTAGAGAAATTAAGTCTAGGCACACGAAGGGCCGCAGCCCCTCGGTTGCCTTGGCTACTCGTACCTGCTGCACCTCTTCCAGCAGTGCGTATTGGGATCGCACCTCCTCTCAACATGCGCAGTGGGTTGGTATCTACTTCATCATCACCTCCGTCGCCTCCATCCTCTGTGTCAATGCTGTGGGTGCGGCCGGGGATACCCTGTGGCTCTCGTGCTGAGGGGCGAGGTCTTGTGGTCACCACACTGGCTGCCTCTCCCTCGCCCCCTAGTGCCCTTTGGTGGTCCAAATGGCGGTTAAGTCTCCGTTCTCTAAGTTTGCTCATGATTTCTTGTGGTGAAGGCTCGCTCAGATCTTCTTCAAACAATGAAGATGTTTGTTTTTTAGTAAAAGAATCTTTACGTTCCACAGAAGTGTGAAAAGAGTTTGCCTTGAACTCACTGTCCCTTCCTGGCCTACTACCATCTGATGAGCACTCGCTATGTTCCCAGTCAGCTCTTTCCGACTCAGCATTTTCTGATGTGTTGTCTGAGCGGTCTAATGATGACCTCTGTGACGA
Source organism: Onchidella celtica (assembly GCA_963931925.1). Classification (NCBI taxonomy): domain Eukaryota; kingdom Metazoa; phylum Mollusca; class Gastropoda; order Systellommatophora; family Onchidiidae; genus Onchidella; species Onchidella celtica. Next base: position 15,396,269 of record OZ007578.1, on the reverse strand, counting down.
GCGAGCGGAAGAACGATCAAAAGACGTGGATGCTCGTTCTGAGACATCGTCACGTAAACTACCAGAATCATCAATCCTTACAATCTCAATTGTCTTCTTCAGTTCTTCTCTATCTCGCTCTTTAGATGCGGGAACAGGGATGTGGCTATCAATTCGTTTCTCACTTTTGGGTGGGATGTCTGGGGATGCAGGTATTGTCTGTCGTATGGTTGGCTCCACCCTCTGAATTTCTGGGCGGGGTCGGGGAACTGGGATTTCAGACTTTTTGGTGCTGTCTGACCTGGGACGTGGGGCAGGCACAGGGGCAGGGGGAGGGGCAGATTTTGGAGCAACCACTGGTCTACCTTGAGGCAAGGGGGCTGAGATGACTGGCCGGGTGGATGGGACAGGGGGTGAGGGGGTGGAACCTGCACTGATAGTAGGATGATGAGGAACTGAAATGACCACTGGGGCAGAAATCTTGGGAGGGCTAGAGCCATGTCTGGAGTCTCTGATTAGATCTGGTTCTGACCATGTATTTTGCTCAAACTCCTGGGAAGATTTTGATGATGCACGACTCCTGGACTTTTGTGATACTAGGAGTTCTTTACTGCCTGAACTACGCGAGTCTGAGTGTTGTGAAGAGGAAGCAGATTTTTCCTTGAATGAGCCTTTCACCACAAGCAAATTGTAAGCCTGTTGAGCCTCTGGGCTTACTTCATCATCCATATCTCCTTTATGCTCTAGCTCCTCCGAAAACGTTCGTTTACGTTCACCTTTAGGGCTGCCATTGCGCTTGATTGAATTTTTTAATTTCGAAAAAATTCCAGAGTCGTCATCGAAAAAGGAGGTTTTCTCCTCTTGTGAGGGGCTCACAGGTGGACTATGAGTGGAACCTCCAATCATATGAGAGGTCAGTTCCCGTGCCCGTGCCATGGCTGTGTCCACCATTCTTTCATCTGATGCCGACATTGGTTTCACTTTGGCTTGTTTTTTCTCCTTTTGGGGCTCCTGCGGAATAAACAACATTGGTCATTAACGCTCCTCCTTCCGGAAAGTTCAGTGGCTTCAACATGTTCCCTTGGTCTGGAATTTGCTGTAGGATTTGATAGAACCTGAATACAAAAAAATGGAATCCACATTTTTGATACTTCCCTTTTAGTAGAAGGTTATCATGAAAATACACTGAATAAATTTAAAAGGGAGCATGTACATTCTTTGAGCAAGTGCAGTGTTCTTGTACATCTAGCATTAAATATACAAAGTTTTGGGATTGACAAATGTAAGTATGGCTACTAAAGCTGGATACTGGAAGCATTGCAAGTTATTTGTAAGTAAGAATGTCTCTATTGTGATTTGCACTGTCAAGTTCTCAAAGACATTGCATTTTTGACTTCTAAACAATAGAGAAACATTCTGGCCTAAACTTTAGTGCACAATTAGCTTCACTCCAGCTGTTACTCTGTGTTAGGGTCCAAGCAAAGGCTCCCATGTGCACAGCAGAGGCTCCCATGTGTGTACATCTAATTAACAATAAATGTATAGGTGTCACATCTGCATGACTAAAAGGCATATATGTCTGTCTGAAGATCTTGCATCCACATCCATATTTGGAATATGATTTAACATAAGATGCAAGGGAATTACACAGGGAAAGTAATGCTGGGCTTGCTATGTTGGAACTAAATGATGAGACAAATATGCTGAACTAAATGATAAGACAAATGTTACGTGGCACTAAAAATCATCATAACCCCTTCACTGCTACATTTTCCCCAACGTATGCTGAACAGCGTATTCTTATTATAGATTTTAGAATGGACCAATGTCCACAGCACACCCCCGTTATCTATTTTAGAACATACACACAGTGCAGTGAAGGGGTTAATAACCAGCGATGTGTGCAAATACTCCAACCTGTGAGATTTTAAGGTGATGTTGCATTTTCAATAAGGCCAAGCGACTAATCTGAATTGTTAATAACCCATTGACCAACATAAAGAAAAAATCAAATGGGATGGGAACGCAAATATGACAAACATGCTGATGTTCAATTACCGCCCGAGGGGGCTGGGACGGCAGGGGCGGGGCTGAGGATGAGGATGTCCTGGTCTCCCTTGGGGCAGGAGTCGGGGCCACCTTGGCCGATGAATCTTTCAGGTCAGACTCCAGGGAACTGCTCAAGTTGCCTGTGGGTGTGGTCTCTGCGCTGGATGTTACCTGCTTTTCTTTCTCATTCAGGGCCTTGAGAACTTCATCCATGAAAGATGGGCCGAAATCAAATGAACTCTGATGAGATGGGAGTGAAATGATGCTCACATTAATCTACAGTCATAATTTTCTTTCCTTTTCTGCATTAACACTGCAGATGAATAACCTGAATAACCTTTGTGAATGTCAAAACTTTATGCTTAGGGGGGAAATTTTGACTTTTAATTAGCTATCAACATGATCATCATCATCAGTTGCCCTATCTGGAACAGACATTGGCAATCATGGCTCTCCACTCAGATCTATCATCAGCCAGCCTCGAGAAGGAGTAGTTGTGACGTTTATTTGTTGTCCATGAATTAAGACTTTCAGTGAAAGTTTTTCTCTGTCTACCCCTGCTTTACCTGCCTTTGAGTTTGATCTTCCCTGTGACTGCTAAATGTTCGAGGCTCCTGAGGCGACAGATGTGTCCTAGAAATTTCAGCTGCCTCTGTCTTATTGTTTTAATTAATGAGCCTCTCAAAACTGGCTCATTTGAGTTTTTCTCTATCCATGATATTCTCAATATTCTTCTAATAAACCATATCTCTGCTGCATCTAGTTTCCTCTCTATTTCTTTGTTCATTGTCCAACATTCACATCCGTATAAAAGCACTGACCACACATATATTTTCAAGACTCCGATTTTAGTGGTCATTAATATATTTCTGTTCATTAATATTGGTCTCATTTTTTGGAATGAATCATCTGCCATTATTATTCTTTTCCTTATTTCACTTATGCTCCTACCATCTGATGTTATCAAATAGATATCACCATTTCCGAAGTCAATAGTAGTAAAGCCACCCTCTCTCCCTGATTTCTTCAACACTTTCTTAATAAAGCTATATATTCTATATTCGTGCAGTCGTAACATCCCCAAGACCCTAACTCTGCTCGTGACACTCCCAGCTGAGAGCAGAGAATAATGGAATACTCACTCCCAAGTCTGGCATCTTGAAATCAGAGAACAGAGAATCATCCTCAACGTCCAGGTAATTAGGGCTGTATCTCCCGTCCTGTGACTGGTAGGTGGACTGACTGTTCAAAGATTCTTGACTAATCCTATAGGGAAGACATTTTGGGATAGGATTAATCCTTCTGATCCTGACTCTCCTAGGAATTCCTGAGTGAGACTAACTTGGCGAAATTCTAGAATGTAAATGACATCGGTACTCAAATGAAGACTTCACAATGACCTTTTCATTGCTACTGAAGCCTTCTGATGATTTTGTGTGAAGCTTTTTTTTTAACCAGTTGAAAGTTTAAGTTTTTTATTGACACTTACTGATGTCTTCCCTGGAATCCCCAAATATCAGTCCAGCAGGGTATTGAGGTGGAAGAAACAGCTGGCTATGTGCAGGTAACAGTTTCAAAAGATCTTACTACCATTTTATCCCCTTTTTCTGGCTTTCCTGCTTGCCTTTGCATACGTGCTAAATTCATAGCAGATTCTGGCTCACAGAACTCAAAACTACTACAATAGCATTGTTCAGATGTGTAAATGCTGGATAATGGACTGAAAGGAAACATGCAGTCAGCTCGAGTTTCAAAGTTCATGTTTAGCAATGCACTGTGACTATAATATTCTATTGAGCATCATAATTTGCACAATACAATACAATAAAATTCCAATGACTTAATGTTGAAGAATGTAGAATCATCTCATAAAGAATTCACGATATTAACAGGGGAAATCCTATAGTACTAATTGTAAGTATAAATTAGCAGATATTCCCCTCTCTAATGTCTTTGAAAAGTATCACTGAGAAGTGAAATTGGAGAAAAAACAATAATGCATCTCTTGATCAGCAGTCTCAGGGACAAACCACCAGTGACCAAAAAAGAATGTTGTTAAAATTACGTACGTCCCCCAGGTTTTTTGCGCTAGGGTACATATTTTAAAGCCTTTTGTGACTCCAGAGCTAGAGAGCTCCTCCCAAAATGCTCCTAACAACAGTTTTACCTAATTATGATTAATTATTCTTTCAGATTGTGTTTTCCTCCCGTTTTTTGGTTGAAAGGGTAGGGAGCAGGGTTAGGGATTCGATAAGATTTTGGGTTGAAGATAAGGATGGGGTTAGGGATAGTATATATACATAGGCGCCCCCAGCACAAAACACTTGCAGTGCGTACATACTTATAACAACAGCCCCAAAATAAAAGTAAATTTCCTGTAGGAAGAAAACAACACATTAAATATGGAAATATTAAATATTAAGGAGCAAAGTGAATCGACAGTTTTATAACAACATATTTGTACTTCTAAATCGTGCAATGGAAAAATATTCCAATACACATTATAGAACAAAGCCTTCTTGTTTCCATTGCAAGAACAATACTGCAAAACTTTGGAGTTTGACAGTTTGTGCCCTGGTCCATAAGTATTTAAGTATTTCCAATGCAACTGTTCATGATAATGAACTCACCAAGACTGTCCGTAACCGTTCTTGCTCCTGTCCAAAGAGTCCTGCGAGTTGCTGGGCCTGACGTGACCATTGCGGTCAGGACTGTCCTGTCCATGTGGCAAGGATATGAGAGATGAGCCTCGGCTGGCACCCATGCCTGTTATTGACAGAACAGTAGATACAGTAGAGATAGTTTATTTCTCTTTAACCGTAACCTTCCCATTACAGCATTCCTAGATATACATTAACAGTATGATCAAGCTTAAAAAGACCTCTTGCAATTTCTGAGCATCTTCGGACATAAGAAAGGTCAATTAAAAATGACCTCACTTTGTGATTCTTGGGCCACTTGAGCATAAATATCTATTTAGACAAATTATGTAAATAGGATCATATGGTGCAAATTACATAGTTATCTAAAGGAGCACTATAAGTTACCAGCCTTCTACATCTTTGGTGGCTATCTACCACTCATGTTGTATTCATATATTATGCTCCCTAGAAAAAGTGGTGTCTCAGAAGACTTGAGTTTTGCATTAAGAATTCTCCTGTTGAGCAGAAAGAATGATATATAAATACATAAGTTCTTACTACTGACCTGCCTCCACTTTGACTGGCAATTTGTCGTAGTTGTCTCCAATGAAAGACACATCCCCAAAGACAGCACCATCATAGCCAATATGACCTGTGTGTCTCAAGTCATTCTGGGGATGGCTGATCATATCTGCTCGAATTTTTCTCCCAGATTTTCTGTTGGATTCTGAAATGACAGAAACACAAGACACAGATAAAGTGGAGGATGCAAATAATACACAGTCATGAAGCTTGCATTTTACAGGCTGATGACTACTGAAAGTACATTTTGTGGTGGATACAAATGTACTATTCTGATAAAAATATTCTTTAATTTATCCATCTCCATGCCCTAATGGAATAACTTAACTGCCAACTCAGTATGACTGTTTCTTAGTTAAGTATGGAATTAAGATCTCATTATTGATACACATTTAAATTCTTATCAATAATAAGTAAATCTTGCAAATCACACTGAACAGCATGAAAGTAAAATGGTGCTCTCAAAGATAATTATTATGGTCATTCCACAAATGCCTGAGTAATGTTTTGGTTTTTTTTTTTTGAAAATCAAAGAAAACTGTTTACTTTGAATAAAAATTTGCAATTTTGGCAGATGTGGGCTTTCGTTTAAAAACTCGGAATAAGTTAACAAAACACAAATGTAACTGTTGAACAGTGCAACATGATTGTTTGATTAAGGCCAACATTTCATCTCAAAACACCAAAATAATGACTCAGGCAATTGTGGGATGACCATGACATAAAAAAACGAAATTCATGTCAGTCCCACACAAGACGATATTTGGTGCACCTCAATAAGGCCTTTCACTTTTACTGTTCAATGTAGATTCAAACTAATTGCAAAGCATGCTGCAGGTAACACGTTAATATTTGGTGGGCCTTAGTAAGATCTTTCACTTTAACTATTCAATACAGATTCAAAGCTAATAACAAAGCACAGTGCTAATAAGATGCTATTTCCCTACCTTTTCTGGCAAGAGAAGCAGTTTTTGCTGAAACTGGGCTGATCTTGGGCTCAATGAAAGGTACAACATTTGTGGGGTCAAACAATCCTGATTTCCCATTGGCTAGGACACCTCTCCAAACCAGTCCAGGAGGAGAAGAGGATGGTGGGCTGCAAAAAAAAACCATGTATGTTATGACAAATGTATTGTGGGTATACAACTAGTGGCAGCTCATTATGAGAATGAAAAAGAGAAGAAATGTTTTTTTCATAACAATAGAAACTTCTCGATCACACCACTTTCCTCTGTCTGTAGAGAGAGAGATGGGGGGGGGGGAGAGAAAGAATAGAGTCTCTGTCTCTCAGAAACAGTAAATGAAAAGGCAGAGAGAGAGAGAGAGAGAGAGAAGTGTGTGTGTGTGTGTGTCCCTCTCAGATGCAGCAAATGAAAAGGCAGTGAGAGTCAGAGAGAGAGACAGAGGTCACGTTTGTTGTGTCCTGGTAACTCTGACTCAATGTCATGCCAGCTGCTGACAAATGGTGATGACTGACAGACACATTAGCAGTTTAGTTTATTCTTATTCACTGAACAGACACAAAAGTGATGTGTTACTTTGTTTTAGCTTTTAGCTGAGTAGGTTTCTAACATGCCACTTTGTTTTGTCCTATTGAAAACAAGAGAAGGTGGCACAACAAATTTATCTCTTTCTAAAGACACTTGAGACTCAACTTAAAGTCTCATTTACATTCTAACAATGTCAAATGTTCTTGAATATCTTGAATGAAATTTATACTTGTTTTGTTTTGTTGAGTGTAAAACTTAACAAATCTCAGATATGTCCTTTTGAAATGACATTTTCTCCACTATGACCCAGAAGGGCCATAAACAGTAGACTTGGCCTAGTTTCAAATGACAACATTACTAAACAGCACTGATGATGACACATGTGACTGATGCCATTAATTCATTGGTAGGCAGATGAGACCCAAAAGAACAGGATGACACCCACCTACCCAGGTAAATGTACATAGACAGGCAGTCTGGCAAAGCAGGGCTTGATACAAGATTAATGAATGGCCAAAGAAAAAACAACAACTACATATCATCTCCTTAGAATGACAAGGTTTCTATCTCCACTGAACCGAGTTACACACTATACATTACTTCTACGAGCCTTCTCCATTGTGTGTCAAAGTATCAAGCAGATTCGGGGTGTAATTTGTATTACCAAAAAGTAAAAAAAAAGATTTCTTTGCTCTAAAAGCTATGATCACACAAAACTACTTCTCTCAATTTCTCAAAAGATGGCGGAAGGGAGTTAACAGCTTGTCATTCAAAGGGGATGAAATGTTGTCAGCGCTGCTATCTTACCTCTTGTCTATGACAACTAGGACATCTCCTGCCTTGTAATACACATAGCCTTTGTCTACTGTAGGAGATGGGTAATCCTTCAGGGCTTTCACCTGGATGGGTCTCAGCTGCCAATGGATGAGGAAGAGAGAAAAATGAATACCATGTTTATTACCCAAATACTTTAATGGCAAAATTTAAGACAGAAATCTCAAACTTCAAATGACCTGACGCAAACTTCCTAACATGACTTTAAAAACATTCTTTAATTTGTCCACCTCCCTGCTCCTATACATAAAGAGTAATTGTGACAGCCAAAACTGCATTCACAGGACTCCATTTCCCTTGTCCTGCAACTTTCTAGTACACAGTCACAGCAGAAAGGTAACATTTTCACAGGGCATTATGTACATGCCGTTTAGGTAAAAAGTGTCAAGTTTCACAGCGATGTTATGCATGTCTTTTCACATAAATCAGATGGATCTCCAAACTGAGAGTAAAAAAAAAAAATTAGGTACAATATTGTATTATTTAAAAGTGGAAAAATGCATTATGTTTTGAAGCTTGCTATATTAGTGTAAAAATATCAAAATTTAACCAACAAACAATGCAACCTATATCAAGACAAACATGGCTATCCACATGATGATCTAGATCCTGTACATCAATCTCCTCAAGGGTTGAATGGAGGAAACTGACACCGACCAAAGCATCTTGCAACCTGCAGTATGACTTAAAATAAATTTTTGTGCAATGAGATCAAATCGGTGGTCTAGAGGCAAGGTGCAAGGATTCAAATTCCAGTCGGTGCAGGTATGTTGGAATTTTGGGATTTTTCTCATATTTTCCTGTCCCTGACCGTAAGGTAGATAGGACTGAGCACCTAGTCTTCTTGGATAAGGACGAAAAATTTGGCGGGCCCATGTGCACATGAAAGATACCTTGGCAGTTGGACATTGTGAAGAGCGGGCCGTACAGGGCCGCTGCCCGGGCAAAATTCTTAAAAAAACATTAAAAAAACCCCAAACAAAATAAATCCTACCACAACAAGAAAAATAAAAGAAGAAACAGTGAGGTGTAAATGCCAGGGGCAGCGAAACCTCCTAAAATAAAGAGCTAAACACTGAGATCAAATCTCCAACATAATTGGCCTACCTGGGGTAATCTCAGCAAGATGTCAGAAAATGAAGGCCTTTGCTCAGGTTTTGCAGCCCAGCATTCTCTCATCAGTTTGTAGATCTCATTTGTACATAAGTCAGGCTGTTCCAGTCTCTGGAAGTGGGGCTCATCTATAGCCTCCATTATCTGAATGAAATAGACAATGGCGTGAAATCATATTATAAAGAAATTAAGGCCTCTAATCATGAAAGGCTTTTTAACCGCTGAGCCTTAAATTCTACAAAATATCACATCTCATAGATAGATGTAAAGGTGCACATGGACATATTTTAATAGGTCTTGAAGTTCCCTATATTTTTAATACTTTTGTTGATTTTGAGCTACAATTGAGTTGAACAGAAGAGAGTGTTCCGATGTTTTGAGCAAAAAAAAAAAAGCCAACTTTTTCTTCATGTAGAAATAAAAAGTATAACAGGAAATTTTGTTCAACACCTCAATTTACACACCGGTGATTGAAACTCAACTTTAAAAATCACATCTGTCTATTCCCCTAGACAGCGGGCCGCCTAGTACTAGTAGCAGTACTTACTTATTCTCATCTTTCATATTCCAATTTTCCAAAAATAAAATATCTCTGCTATGTCACTGTCTGGTGGTCTCTCCGATATTTGAATTTTGCGATCAGATTGTAGGAAAAAGCTGTGTGCATCTGTTAAATATGAAACTCTCTTGTTTAGAATGAAGGTCCGGCCATTAAAATGCTAGTTGGGTACATGAAGAGAAGGAACCATTGCCTCCGAGACGAAATGAGATGAAATAGTATTAACAGCATCCAGGCTCCACGAGTTTTTGCATCCAATACCTGTATCTATTCAGAGCATTCATTTGTCTTATGAAGCATGCAATTCACATAGAAACTGAGTTTCGAAAAAAGTGGATATCTGAACTTTTATATAAAATTTGCCTCAGTGATTAACCCTAAAATGGACACAAAAGATGAATCAAATAAACAAAAAAAAAAAAAAAAATGAACACTGACTTAGAGACTACACAAGCTTTTTAGACAGCTGGATCAGTTGTGGTGGTAGGCTGCAATGACAGATACAGTGAAGAAGAAAGAGAAGCTACTGACCTGCTGACCATTCATGCCTGCCCAGGGTTGGAAGCCGTAGGTGAAGAATTCCCACAGCATGACACCAAATGACCAGACATCTGAGGCTGAGGTAAACTTCAGGTAGTTGATACATTCTGGGGCACACCTGTAATACGGGGACAAACAAAACATTTTTTGTTAATAAATTGGTAAGTCTTCCAGAACAAATTCCCTAAATGAATTGGGACACCTCTCCATACAAAAAAAATGTTATAAACTCAACAAGTCTTTTTCTTGTGGAAAGACCTGCAATAGCTAAGTAGTAAGAGGCCCTATTTCGTGTTTTACTTTCAAATACTGTTTCCATCTTAAACATTTTCTTAAAAACCTGATGATGGCCTTTGATGATCAAAGCTTGTGTTTTTCCCTTTCGTTTCAATTTCTTTTGTGATTACTTCCATGGTTTCTTCATTATTTTTTATTATTTTTTTACGTCAAGGGATTTGCAACATGCAATCCTTTTCTCTTTCTCTTTTTTTTTTTCCTTTACATTTTAACCCCTCCTTGCCCAATACTTATTTATATTCAAAATTTTGGGGCAAAGTTGGAAATTCAATAAAGGTATTAGGGATGGCTTATGGCTGGGGTTGTTCCATCAATGCTGAATAACTTTTCCTCCTTATGCTGGGTCTTTTCTGATCATAAGAAATTGAAAATATTTTTCTTCTGCTTATCCTTTCTGTGCATGACTATAACAATTCCCCAAATTCTTCTTCCTTGTGTAAATAAGCTTTGTTTTAAATGTCCCTTCAGGGACAGCATTGCGACCTTATTATTCTCATACTGCTTCCAAAGGGATTTTTTACTTATAAAATAATAAGCTGAAACTCTGCCTCTATGAGATCTCTGCTCTATTGTTTTTAAGTAAACTATTCATGGAGGAGTATAGGTGCAAAGTGCTAGGTAACAGGATGCTGTAAAATTCTCTCTATCCCTTCTGTTCTGTCCTATTCTCTCCGTGTCTCCTGTTTTGTCCTGTTTACCCCTACACATAGCTGACACACAATGAGTGGGTTCAAGTGTCAAGTTCACACTGTCTTATGAAGTGCAACAGGGCCAGGTGTTTATACAGGCTTAGCCATGTCACATTGTGCTCCCTTCCAACCCACTGACAAATGTGCTAATCTTTGTTTAAACAGCTACACTAACAAACAGGCACACAAACAAAGGAGAGAACTAGGTCAAAACAAAACACTGTTGCCAGGAGGCAAGCCTGTTATAAGCAAACTAAGAAGCAAAAGAAATTCCTTTTGCATCAGAATTTTTGTGAAATTAACTTTTTTATAATATTTCTGCTCTCTGAAGAATACAATAAATTAAAAATGCATGAATGTTAACCCTGTAACTGGCACATCTGCAATCTACAGCTGATACAAGTTTCTGGTTGTAGAATATGAAATTTCCCTGATTAAAACACGCATCAGCCCAATCCCCTTGACTACCTCTGCAATAATTATAACTCAGGGCTCTAGCAGCCTGAACATTACTAATTATACACTAGCTGAGGTACCCGGCATACTGGGTTGTTTGTTGTTTGCTATCTTTAGAAACTTCATTCAGCACTCCCTCTTAGGGCATTTATGTGCTGTGCACTCCATGGGCATTCAAGAAAAAGCCTGATGTGAAAGGCACTAATCTCCGCCTGAGATTGCCTGGGAGGTGATAATGTGTTCATGGAAAAGAGAGGATTGTGGGGCAAAATAAATGACACAAAGCAAACTCAAAAAAATACTTCCCCACCATTTCAAGTGTCCTAATCTAAACAAGAACCTTCTGCAGATTGGAAGGCAGGCACCTGTAAAAAAAAATTCACGGAAATCCGAGCTATGTGAGCTGTGGTAGATCTTGTTAAAAATCCCATGATTTTTTAAGTACATGTATATTTGTGAGGCTTGAAGTATGAACAAAAGAAAAAAAAAATAATTAAGCACAAAAGCTGGCTTAAATTCCATGCTATTTGAGCCCCATACATATTGTCTACCATCCACAGAGCTGCCTTGCTATGGAAAAAGGCAGTACATGCTAGTCCATCAAATTCATATTTCAAGACAATTTAATAGAATGATATCATCACAGTTCTCTAAAACTGCAGTAACTGGTTTTGATTATTTTTCTGGAGAAGCAAAAACTCTTATTTTAATACAACTGGTCTACTGGCAATGACATTTTGAAAGTTTGCCATTCGATTATTTTTCAGTTTAGGAGTCTGAAGCCAAGACTGTTCCATGTGGCTTTGAATGAAGTTGTTCGAATTCTTTAGTTCCTATAGTCTCAGGGAATGGTGACGTTATGTGCTCTATACATTCTATCACAGCTCTGTTTTTGCACAAACAATAATTTCTTTTGGTCATTACAAAATGCAATTTGAATGAAGCATAAAGGGGAGGGTGAAGAGAAATGTTTCTTGCATCTCCTGTAACATTTTGTGTTTGGTGTATAGACTTCTTCCGTAAAACGTCAGTGTATGTAGACTTACCAGGCTATGGGCAACTTGAGGCTCACACTGAACTTGCTCTGGTAGTAATCCTGGCCTGCACCCAGAAGTTTGGACAGGGCCAGATCACTGATTTTCACCTGCAGGATGACACATAATACAACATTATCCTGACCTCAGTGTCTATGTGTTTCTCACACAGCAAACACAGCAACAGGACAGTGATCGAAATTCAACCTTTATAAATTTGGATTTTGTTAACTTGAATCTTGTTTGCTAAAAACACACTGGAAACTGACTGAAAAAGTTTACCACTGATGGAGTGTTTCCTGATGCCTCTCAGGGGCTGTGGTTAAATTTGACAGACAAATCTTTAAGTTACAATTTTGTCCCACTGGAAATATAACTGGCAAAGCCTTAGGGTCATCATATTTCTAATTAAATTTGACACAACTTCTTCTCTGATCATTTTCTAAGCATAATCATTATCATCATGGGTAATAATAACATCTTTATTATTATCCATTACCATCAACAAGATCAAGATACAATGTGCTCACAAAAAGCTGTTTTCCATGATTTCTACAATAACACTGCACCCTTGGCTTAACCTTACTGCCAAGAGGGAGATACTGTGTTCCAACAAGTGTTTTTGAGCTGCAACATTGATAACTTGTATAAATTTGGTGTTCGGGACTTTGATGAAACCCCAATAAAGTAAGCAATTCTGGAAAGTGGATTTCAGTGGCTCTGGCAGGGCAGCATGAAACATTAGCCCATTTACCTTATTAAAGGGAGTAGTTGGCTTTAAGTTTGCTGTTCATTGCACATAGAAACTACTAAAGCCAATATAAATATGCTCACCAAATTTTTACTAAAGACTAGAATGTTCCTGGCTGCCAGGTCTCTGTGGACAATTTGTTTGCTTTCCAGATAACTCATCCCATCTGCCACCTGCTGGGCATAGTCACACAGTCGAGGGATGGGCAGATCCACACGCAGGGTGGGGTCTTTCAGACACTCAAACAGGGATCGCATGGGTGCTAACTCAGTCACCTGTCACACAAGAACAGAAATCTGTGATTATAACACATCATGGATTGCAATTATCTGTGCACTGATGGGCTGGAGGATAAATATTGTAAGTAATCAGAAGCAAAGGATCTAATTCGTCATCCCAGTGCTGCTTTAGACTATCCCCAGACTATCCCCACTTCAGCCCATTTTGAGAAAACCCCCTTGCAAAGTTTTGCAGTTAAACTTTACGGTGAAATAAAAACAGGTGATCCAGTATTAAGAAAAGAAGTATATAGTGCACCTACAAAACATTTCAAATACAAGATTTTACAATCATGTCACAATTTTTCACCATACTCAATTGCCTGTTTGATGTTGTTCATCAGGGCCGGCCTTGGGACCCCCAGGAGCCAATAATTATAATTGTTTAACTCCTGTAAAACCTACAAAGTGGTATTTGGTATATGTTGCAATGTGTTACTGTGTGTATTTGACAAAACTAGATTACCCTAATGCAGGGCCCCTATTGGCAAAGGGCAGAAGTTGGAGCAACTTAGTCAAAAAGACATAAAGCCGGCCCTGTATTTCATTTAAAGTTTGTGCAAGTAATAAAATTTCACACAAGAATAAAAAAGTCTTTGAAATCTGTGGGAAAGCCATGAAAAAAAAAATATCTGACAGCAACATCACCAAATGCTGTTTATTTATCTATCTGCAACAAATCCTATTTACAACTTTCTTTCCTTACACCTGCAAAAAGAATCCTTTCACAATATTGCCAACACAATATATCAAGTTAACATGAATCATCCTTGAGGCTGCAGCTGCATAAACATTCAAAAAGGGACAAAAGACAGAACAAGAGCAACAAAAATGTTGAAGAAAGCAATTTGTTGGTGTCTGGGAATAAAGGCATAACTTTTTTTCAAAATGATTTTCAGAAGCAAAGAGAAAAAACAACAAAAAATGACAAACACACAACAAAGTGTTATCTTCTAATTCATCACTGCACAAATGTGGAACTTTCTTTTCCTTATGCAGCTATGTGAATCTCTGTAATTACACTCATCACTGCCTCCATGATTCACATCATACGTATAAGTGGCATAAAAGCAAATCCAGAGTTGAGCCCTTATTCCTTGTCACCTGCAATTTCTTCACATCCATTTCAGCAAGAAGTATTAATTCCTTTTTCTTTTGCCATGCTGTCAATTTAAAGGGGATTTTCTCTCAGTTTTTGAAGTTTCACTTTCATCAGTTATCCCCTCCTCCCAATAAGAGCAACTAAGTTCAAGCCAATCATAAATCTGTTATGTGTCATTTTTTCACTTGCATTCACAACTATTCTAGGTCAGAGTGGCTTTATCTCATTTTTTTCCTTTGTAATACAATATTTCTTTTTCTTCATTCAAAGCCTTTAATTCTTCTGCTGCAGGATTTTCTGAGCAACTTTCATAATTTTGAGCCCAGGCGAGATTAAATTTGTGATGAATGAACTGCATATAATTATCATCCCTTTACTAAATCCTTCAACTTTGAATCCATGGCACAGCATTTCAGACACTCTTGCAAAAGCGCACCAAGTTCTCCTAACGAACAAAAGCCTTTGGGGCTTTCTGAAAACCTATGAATTCATGTGTTGGAGTAACTTGTCAATTCAATCTGGGTAAATTCAAGGTTTTTATTTGTCTCACCAACTAAATTTCCATCAAAACAACTTATTTCATTCCTTTAGTGACAGCATAAAGGCAAAGAAATTTTAAACAATATCAACTTCATGATTACAAAGTTTTGTTTACTCAACTTGTCATTCTAATGTGAGGATATTAATCTGTAACAACTCTAGAATTCAAACAGCAGCGAAGCTAGCGAGAAAGCAGAGAGACCGGCCGCTGCCCCTGAGCAGATTCTTTACAAAACAACTTACTGCGGTTTTTCCAAAAACTTTTAACTCCTTCTTTTAGTGGTTTTCTCCAGTTTGAATACAAAATAACAATGTACATCCTTTAATATTGTATCTTCCTTGTGTTTTGATTTCAAATACAAACTAAAAATACAGAACGAATATACATGTAGTGGACATTATTTGGAATGTATTCTGGTTCATTTTTTCATGAGCTCGCTAACCCTTAACCCTATCAGTGTCACAGACCTCCATAGTGATTGCTGACATTTTCCTAAATATGTGCAACGAGACCCCTATAGTAGTCAGTCGGGGATAGACTGAATCTATGATAAAGTATTTTGCGAATATGAACGAGGGCATTACAATTTCTTTTCCAGGAGTTCCAGGGCTGATTTATGGGTAGTATAATTTGCCACTATGTCCCAGGGCTATGACACTGAAAGGGTCAATGTCAAAATCTAGCTCTGCCCTTGAAATCAAATTTCGTAAATAACGTTTTCTCAAAATTTCCCTGGCTGAATTTCTTCTGCAGAAAATTCTTACATGCTTCGAGGTTAGGCAGCCCTCTCCCCTCTAAATGCAACCTGTCAGTCTATGTACCACTTTCCCACTATCCATTTACGCCCTCTCTCTTGTGACAGTAACTGATACACCATTTCCAAGCCACTTAGGATTCAACATTGCAATGACATTTTAACAGAAAATTCACACCCCCCCCCCCCCCCCCCCCCACCAGCCTGGGTCTCAGATAAGTTGGATGTGAATACTGTCATGATTTCCGAGAGCTCTTGAGTATGCAACAATCTAAAACATGCATCATGCTAAAACACGGGTCACGCCCACAAACTGCAGTCACATCTGTTTTGGGAAATCTGAGCTCAGGTCAGGGGTTGAAAACCAAGTTCTGGGGACTGCTGATTTGAACAAGACCATCCTCCAGGGAAGAATTCATGGGAAGCAGAGAAGGAGAAGATGAAGAAAGAGACCAACAGACAACATCACTGAGTGAACTGACAAAACTCGGCCCAAACCCAGGCACTAGCACACTAAGGGGTTACACAGACTAAGTCTGGTGCAGGTGCCATACTGGTGGCTTGCTGCCTGTAAATTTTGTCGCATGCCAACTCAACAGGCACTGCCTATATTACCTTGGTCTGTTTCACCCCTAACAGTGATCCCAGGAGGCTTTTTGTGCAGCGTTCCATTCTGTAATGCCCCTACACCTTTGGAGGATTAAGGGGAGCAATGAATAGTGACAGTAGGGTAATTTGAACAATGACATGATGTTTTTTCCCCACTACTTACCAACATAACATTGTCATCTGTGTCGACCACCACTCCCCACACTCGGACAATGTGGTCGTGGTCCAGCTCCTGCAACACCCCTGCTTCTTTCAGGAAGTTCTGTGTGCCGGTATTCATACGCTCTCGTCTCAGCCGCTTGGCAGCCACTTGTAGCTTTAAAATATACAGAGATGGAGGGATAAGGCATGGAATGAAATCCAAACTGCTCAAAACATAATACTCTGGAATTGTCATAAGCTGAGCATTTTAACAAAGGATTCAAGTCAGCTGGATCTATCATTGATATCTGTCTTTCATTTGCTATTTCTTCTCTACTCTATCACTAAAAGCATGAATCTGGTGCTCCAAAATCCTTGCTGTAATTTCCAGCCCTATAGTTTTAAAACTGTTGTCAGAGATAAATCAGACACCCTCAGTACCACTGACAACAACAAACACTCTTGGCTGTCTGAGAAGATTATCATTACAATTGTTTCAAAATTAGCTTACAAAATGACTAAATGTAATATATTCTAAACAAATTGGGGGATGTGAGAGACAGAGATAGCAATGGTAAAGGGGGAAGGGAGGGAGAGAGAGAGAGAGAGAGAGAGAGAGAGAGAGAGAGAGAGAGAGAGAGAGAGAGAGAGAGAGAGAGAGAGAGAGAGAGAGAGAGAGAGAGAGAGAGAGAGAGAGACTGACAGACAGGCAGAGAGAATGAGACACAGTGGGATAACAAAGTGAAAGAATAGACTTGCTACCTTCTCCCCTGTCTCTGTGGTCCAGACTGCTTGTTGTACCACCCCAAATTCCCCCTCCCCCAGTGTCTTGTTCAGCTGCACTGAGTCTACAGGGATCAACTGTTTGCCTGGGGGCCTAATGAAGGGGGCCCCCGTGGACACTGGACGGGGGCCCCTCTGTGCAGGTGGGGATGGGCTGAGAGTCCTGCTAGTGCCATCTCCACCCCCTCTCAATATCGCCTGGAGAAGACAAAACAAGTTATGTTTTCATCAGTATTTCATTCAAAACATGAAACTGTAACAAAAAGCATTAGATGAGCAGTGGCAGACCTACATGTTTGGGACCCTGAAGCTTGAACTGTTCTCGGGGCCCCTCCACAACCAGCAACAATAGGGTAACATCCAAAATTCACTCATTAAAACAGGGATTAGAGGCCCTGAAACTTGAGCTTCATTAGTATCTCAGTAGATCCACCACTGTAGATGGGATTTGGAAAATCTTAGGGCTGAAAGTGAACTGAAACCTCTCAACAGGCCAGAGCCTAGCTGTAAACCTGCGTATTTCTATTTTTATGAATACATGATACATGGTATTAACATATAGGCGAAGGGCCTTCTCGGCAATGAAAATCAAGCAGAAGAAGCATGGCAAAGCATTTGATGAAGCTCAGACATTATCAACTGCAAGTATCTGATAAACAAATGTGGTAGCATAAGCTATGACAAGACAAATACAACACAAAGCACATTGTTGTATTTGACAGGAAAAACAGAGTAAACACTGCAGTAGGAAATACAGGACAGTGGGATAGAGAGGCAGAGAAAATGCCAGAGCAAAACGAGAGAAAGAAAAAGCGAGAGAGAGAGAGAGAGAGAGAAGATGAAGAAACAGACAAAAGTGAAAGATAAAGAGAGAAAGAGAGATAACCACGGTGAAAGAGCAGGAGAGAGAACCAGACATACAAACGCACAGGGAAAAAAGTAAGATACGCAGGCATACATTGAGAAAGACAGCAACAGAGTGAAAGAGCTAGACAGAGAGAGAGAGAGAGAGAAAGAGAGAGGGGGGGTGGAAGAGAGAGAGAGAGACAGTGACAGAGAGAAAGAAAGGCAGAGACAGGGAGAAAACCATACAGACGATGACAAAAAGAAACAAAGAGAGTGGAAGAGAAGGTGAGAACGAGAGAGTGTAATAACATCTGAAGAAGATGAAGTAGGGATGACACAAGGTGGCATAAAAAGGAAAAAACATAAGTTGATGTCTAAATCTAGCCCTGGCCATCAGTCATAGGAACATGCCACGCAATCCGACTTTCTAATTCCAACCAGGAAATCATTCTGTACATGAGAAGGGTAAAGACACCATTACTTGGGGCTTGTGTTGTGTGCCAAAATTATAACTGGACAGGCTGTGTTGTGTGTAGTAATGACGAAGTATGACACACGCACAACCTGGCGTGGTGCTGGAGATATGGAAAAACATTCAGCTGGTGATTATAAGGAGTGTCAGGAAACGGGAGCACCCCCCCCCCCCCGAAGCAGTGACTAGGGAGGTTTCATGAGTGAAACAGGCCGAGGTTGAGAGTGAGAGGAGGAATAACTGGAATTGACTTGAAATTTTGAATTCGGAGAGGGGGGATGACTAGGTGCAACTTGATGAGTAGAACACGGCAAGGCTTAATGAGTATAGCAGTGCTGTTGGGCTAATAAAATAAAGAATAATATTAGCACGGGGTGATTTAGTTCAAAATTCAATTGAAAATTACATTCACCTGATTATATTTAGACCCCTGGCCCTATTCCTACCAGATTTGATTTGTCAATCAATCCAATTAAAGCACCCATATTTTGTTTCTGGGCACGATTAATGCCAGTCCTTTAGAGACTGTCCTTAGTTGTTGTTTTTTTTCCTTACAATTCAAAATGACAACACACGGTCACCCAAACTAATCAAGAGGCAGCAACACTCTTTGTCTCTTTAATTAAAGATACTGTAAAACTTTGTTCACTTTGACATGAAAATTTGGTCATCAATCAAGAGAAGTGGGCGAATGAATTGGATAGACAAGATAATCTGTTGGACAAATTGAAAGAATGGATGAACTGGGAGACTGATGGATGAATAAGTCGGTGGATGGACTATGGATGAATGGGTGATAATGGATGGACTGTGTGGGACTGGATCAGTGGACGAACGTCAGTAAATGAACTGATGGGTGCTTAAGTTTTTTTAACAGTGAGTTGGTGAGATAATGAATGAGGGATGGATGAAATGAAACACAATATCTGGGGAATGACAGAAGAATCGATGAAAGGATGGGCTGAAGAAATAGTGGATGGACGCAACGATGAATGGCTGGATAAAGATACATGGAAGGACGGGTGGATAAATACAACTACACGTACATGTTTACACGGACAAAGTAATGCCCCTCAGAGAGATGACTCTAAATGACTAAATTATATACGAAAAATATAAAGAAAGAAGACTATGTTTACAGAATAATATAATTAATAAAGTACATCATTATAATACAGTCATGTATAATGAAACCGTACTGCGTCACTTCAAGAAGATACTTACCGTTTTTAATTTTCCCAACATACTAAAAGTCTCCTCAAAGAATTACACCCTTCAAAACCTTAAGTCTCACTGGTCTAGTATACACATCCTGCTGACAACAATTGTATCCGTTGCTCCACTACTGAAATGGGTCTCCTCACTATTGAACCGTTGCGAAGTGTAATCCACTAAATTGTTTGTTGTCAAAAAATCACACTGTCTTGTCCAGACTTCATAAACATGATCTTTGCCAGCTTCCAGTTCATTTCAATCATACTGCCCTCATTGTTCCGAGATCCAGGCCTTCTAATTCTCCAACAATTGGTATAATATTGCTACAGAATGAACAAACACTACAGTTACACTAAATTGTGCCAAGGACGTTTTTGAACTCCACAAAAAAGTGCCAGCATAATTATCAATTATAATCAATCTTCTAAATGTCATATCAACCACATCAAATGACACACATCCACTGCTAAATGACATGATGCCCGTTATTATAAAGATAAACACACTCGATACGACTTAGGGATAAGATTTGACTGTTCACTGCATGTGCAACTTAATGCTCATAATCGCACAAAATACTTCCTATCAATGAAAAAACGGGTTTAAACGCCACATGTGATACACATTAAGCCCCATTTTCTATGGATGTCGTTGACTCTGTTGTTCCTTATATACCTTCGTTCACTTCTTTGCTAAATTTTAATGTCCATGTTCGTCTACATCCCCCCTCCCCCTTTTCTTTCTTTAAAGATGAAAGAAGATAAAAAAAAGGTTAAGCATCGCCCCCTATTCATAATTTCTGGGACGGAAGAGGACAGGTAGAAGACAAAGATATCCATAAGGATTAATTTGACAAGACAAAATGACAATTCCAGAACTATGACAAGACGTACAGAATTAATTAAGTTTATCAACATCAGCAGAGGCCAATCACTCTGCACTGGAAATTTTGAAGCAGTGACGGCAGGAAATGTAAATATTTTACAAGTAGAACAAAGGGCACGCACGGTTTGGCGGGAGTACAGTTTAGCGACAAAGGAGCTTTTTTTTTTCCCTTCTATTTTTCTTTGTGCATTATGTCACTCCAACATTCCACATTCTATTCTCAGACTGTAAATTCACATTCCTAATGCAGGAGGAACCAAACAATGCACTCTCAAATGAAGGAGTTAGAATTAGAAGGTCTCTCAGTTCCACTGGCACTTAGATGGATCCCTTGTCATTCTAACCCCCATAGATAAACTGAGGGGGTTCGAATTACAAGAGGCCTAAGTGAAAATGACACTTGGACCCCTTCTGATTCTAACCCCCTCAAACTATACCCGAATACAAAACAAGCACAACGCTCGGCCGTTTCACAGAAATGACTGCAAGTACAAAAAAAAAAAAAAAACGTTTACAAGAGACACCAAGAACGTTGTGACTTGCGTTCCGCTTTATTATGTGTTCAGTTTCCATTTTGTGAAAACCAAAAGTAGCTAGGAGTCGTGCTAAATTTTAAGCCAAGATATAAAGAGAGGGCATATTTCATTCTACAATTAATGATATTTCAAAGACATTTTGCCCTAGACTGGCATGCGGTGTTTTCTTTACCGCGACATGACAGCGCTGCACAGGTCGCAATGGCAAACGTGCCGACTGAAATTCAAGACTCTGATAATTATCAGCGAAGAGAACAACAACAACAGAACATTATATTTCTCACACTCTCGTTTTCCTGCCGGACGCCCAAACTTTGCCCATTCCATACAGTTGTCGTAATCCAAAAGAATAGAACACAACATTCATCCTGTACAAAATCTACATACTGGACGCCAGCGGTTGTCTCTTCATTAACTGAAACTGAGCTAGCTCGTGACTGTGTACTCTACTAGCGGATGTTGTCAAAGAATAACATTGTCTTCCAAGAACTCGTTGTGCAAAACCGTTATGAGCTAGTACGCATATTTTATCTCAATCACCAAAAGACATTTTCTGTATCCCTACAATTTCTGTCCCGGTCCGCATACAGTTACTTATGAACAACAACAACAACAGCAGCAGCAATACAGTTACACAGTACAGTAAGCCACGCAGTCTGTACAAAAACTGACAAAGTCTTCTAAATGACACACCCGCTATTGATGCACGCATGACGTAAACAAACTCACACGCTTCAAAACACCCGTGTCTCAATAATACTGGACTAATGAACCTTACACCATTATGTTTCGCACGAATTCCTACCAAGTTACCAAAAGCCTCTAAAAAGTGACATACCCGTTACTGCACAGACTATGAGAACATCACAGCACACTTTTCAACACTAGCGTGATTATGAACCACGAGGATACATTTACGTTGTATATTATTAAACCACCAGGTTATGGACCAACAATTTCTCCGAGTGTCCTCCTGCAAAGCGACAAACTAAACTACGTCGAATGCTTGCTGATCAAGTAGGTTACAGTGAAGTGATCCGTAAGTTCATAGGCGTGTCAATCGGGTCTTCTCGTCACTGGCTCGAGTAAAGACAATCCCCCCTTAAGGCACACCCACACAAACTGTAATTACAGAAATATTTTCTTCTCTCTGTCACATATAAGTATGTTGTTTCCCCATTGGCTTTAGCAATAATTACTCTGTACGCTGCTTTGTTACCGAGCCTTGTGCTCATATTTAATGTTAGGTACCGTATCTTCTTTACGGCGGTAACGATGTAGATTGGAAAGCATGGACCGGGAAAGTTAGCGACTCCCGAAGAAATACGTACCGATGCTGAGAAAATGAGATGAGGGAGGGGAGAATAACGAAAGGGAACGTCAGAGAATTAGCACATTTATGTTTATATCCAGAATCTGCAGCGCTGACACTAAAAGAATAAATCTTGTTTTTGTTCATCAGCCCGTGCCTTCACTCTGTGTTGAGCTGTTTAGCATATTGCGGGCCAAGCATCATTCATCCTTTGCTGTACTGTATCAAAGCCAAAATCAGTAGCCAGTCCGAGTAAAACGGGTTGCCACAACCAGTGCTATAACACAGCCAACGTGCGTCTTTTCTTTTATTTAACAGCAACCTAACCAGATTACAGGGATGACAATGAATTCCTCGAGAAAACAGAGTAAGAAAGAGCATAACTTGCAGAGGAAAAACACAAGAAAAACAGGGACAGAAAAGCAAGATCACAAACCAAAAACTGTAAACTGAGTGAAAAACAAACAAACCACCGCCTGAAGGAAAGATTAAATCGACGAGTCAATGTGAAATGGATCCAGGCACAAATTTCTCACATTATGACCACATTCGCCACCCCGGAAAACAAAAACAAAAAATAGGCCAGAAAAAAAAAATGAAAACGAAACCAAAAGACAAGGAAGAAAAGTGCATACGTTTCCCCGTCACCGCCGACACTTGCAGATACAATGTATTACGTTTTGTGGGGCCTGATGCATGACACACTCAGTAGTAATGTATGGGTTGGTCCAGGCGGGGAGTGACGATGTGTGGCAAAATTGACATCAAAGCGCTTGTGTTGTGTTTGTGTATATGTGCCTCGTACATGGTTTGTTTGTATGTAGGGAAGCTATGTGCTTGGTCTCTGGGGGTAGGCAAGTGGAGTAAACGTGTAGAATCGTTCCATAAGCTTCGGCCATCTTGGTATCGTACCATGTGGGCGCTGGGCGGGCAGTAATTCCGATTATAATTATATTATCAAATTTGTTTTTTGTTGCGAAATAATAGATGTGTACATTTGCCAATATTATCGGTCAAAGGTAGGCCTAGATTCTAGGGAAGGAGTTCCGTACTCGAGCGCCAAAGACCAGAAACTAACTAAACACAACTACCCCAGCCCCTTTTCGCCTGATTAGTCAATCTGACTACCGCCCATTGATACAAACTGACTAGACCCTCACGCCCCCAGGTCCATCTGACCATTCCATGTTTAAATTGATAACAGTGAAAGAAAACAATGTTAAATTTCATATTAACGAACAATGACAAAGAATAATGAATAAAACAAAATAATAAACTGACGAATACAATAATAAATATAATTATAATCGGAATTACTGCCCGCCCAGCGCCCACGTGGTACGATACCAAGATGGCCGAAGCTTATGGAACGATTCTACACGTTTACCGGCAAGTGGGGAGGGGCAGCGGGGACAGACAGACGGAAAGAATAGGCAATTGGATAAACTCGGAGATATATATCTAGATAGATGAATAAAACGACAGACCCATAGCTAGATCGATATACAGACAGCACAGACAGTTGAAGTCTGGAGAAAGCAGGACCACACGATAACCACCACACTGTGTCAGCAAAAAGCAAGAGGACAATAGGTAGATAGGTAGGAAGATAAGTAAGTACATGTATTTAGGTAGTTTAGTTAAGAAAGGTAATAAAGACAGACAGACAGACTGACAAATAGATCAATAGACAGACAGGCAGACAGACAGACAGACAGACAGACAGAGACAGACAGACAGACAGACAGACAGACAGACAGGTAGGTAGGTAGGTAGATAGATAGATAGATAGATAGATAGATAGATAGATAGATAGATAGATAGATAGATAGATAGATAGATAGATAGATAGATAGATAGATAGATAGATAATTTCCATCATATGGCATACAAATATTACGTCTGACCAACACTGCTAAACCCTGTGTTAGATAGATAGATAGATAGATAGATAGATAGATAGATAGATAGATAGATAGATAGATAGATAGATAGATAGATAGATAGATAGATAGATAGATAATTTCCATCATATGGCATACAAATATTACGTCTGACCAACACTGCTAAACCCTGTGTTAAGTACACGAATTTGCGTGTATCACTAAACACTCCAACGCTCTCACATCTACTGTAAGTGGTGTGCACGCGGCACTGCCAATTAGCCAAAGTGGTCCTGCCCTATAATGACATACAAACAACAGTTCAAATAATAAAAATGAAAATAACAGAGGGACAATAATATGAAAATGGAGACAGATTTCAAAAGATGCACCAGTTCATTTAATGTTCGGTGTTTCGATCTGAACTAAGAAAGAATGTGATTTACAGAGAAGAAGGACTCACTTACTTTGCTAATTCCTAATGTACCAATATGAAATTGGGTCAAGTATGGCTGTTCACTTGGGAGTCTCCTAATGAGAGGTCAGAATGGCGGGGACATTCAAAACATCTCGTTTTCATGAGCCTTGACACTTCCGAGTCTCCATACATTGACGGTCGTGCTGCGCTCCGAAAATCCAAATCAGGACTCGCAGCTAAGTACTTGTATTGGTTTTACATTCCACATTTAAAAAAAAAAATTGTTCAGTTGTTTTATTGGTTCATTGTGCCATCCTGTTAGTTTTTTTCCTTGGTAAAGGTAAAAATACCGAAGGCTTGGCATGTCTTCTCTTTCCCAATGCGTTATATTGTATTGTTTCTGTATTATTTTTTACACGAGGGTCTGCTACAAACAACTTTTTTCTTTTTGCCATATTTTGCCTAGTGCATACTACATAATAATATAGCCTGTGTAAAAATTCTGGAAATTCTGCCAACTATATGTATAATTCCGTTCAAATAACTTCCTCGTGTATTATACCAGAGTGTCATGGAATGGCAGGCCGAGGACAACCTGTAATCCCGCACACCACAGGAGAGTCGCCCACTACCACTTTCATGTCCATGCCTTCGCCTGACAAGTGGCAATAACCCTGTAATGAACGCCAGACCAGGAACGTTAATCGATAATGGTGTGTAAATGCCCTGGACAACGACATTGATAAATTTACGTAACACACTACATTACGAAATGATAACTCTCACACAAAAAAATCAAAGTCCACGAAATTATGTAAACCGTGTTGTATAAAATATCCCCCAAAATAGATATGTTTTGATGAGAATTGAGATTGTAGGCAATTCAGGGGAGCGAGTGGAGAGAGAGAGAGAGAGAGAAGAGAGAGAGAGAGAGGACACGTTCTGATGAGATCGTGGTCAATTCAAAGGTCTCGATAAATTGGGAGCGGGCGAGAGAGAGTGAGAGACAAAGAGACCGAGAGAGGAGGGGGGGGGGAGGGAGAGAGAGACACAGAGAGAG
Source organism: Onchidella celtica (assembly GCA_963931925.1). Lineage (NCBI taxonomy): Eukaryota > Metazoa > Mollusca > Gastropoda > Systellommatophora > Onchidiidae > Onchidella > Onchidella celtica. The sequence continues at coordinate 15,370,419 of OZ007578.1, read as the reverse complement.
AGAGAGAGATGCACGGTTATTGATTATCAAGAGACGAAGCGCATTTGATTCGCACCCGCGACCGCTTCCTCATTCGTGTGTTAGTTTTGCTGGTATCAAAATTCACTTATTACGTGTCCGAAAATGATAAATTCAAACATTCCGAAAGGTAGGACTCACCATTGTTTCTGATCGTGCATCCTGGGAATAAACTGGGCAAAAATAGTACACACATTTGGTTGAAAGGCCCCTCGGTACAGGGGTTACATTTTTCTAAAACTAAGTACGACATGTAAGGCATGTTGGCGACGTCTAAGAAAAGCAGCTGATAGGAAGTTGGATACCGCGCTATTCTGCTATGGAATTATATAATTGAAATTTTAAGACACTGTCCCAAATGATGGGTCGTTTCCCATACAAGAAATAAAATATCCAGAGAGAGAGAGAGAGAGAGAGAGAGAGAGAGAGAGAGAGAGAGAGAGAGAGAGAGAGAGAGAGAGAGAGAGAGAGAGAGAGAGAGAGAGAGAGAGAGAGAGAGATTTAAAAAACCACAACAGGATATGAGAGGTACGCAAAGACAGAAAACACACGAATTGTCAGACTCTGGACACGAAAGATGCGACCAAAAAAAGTGCCGCAACACGAAGGAAGTACGAGACACGACGTCGCAGTTTTGAACTACAAGAAGCGTAAGCTTAGCCAGATCAAGCAAAGAGCTAACTCTGCCAGACATTAAAAAAGGGAAAAAACATCTTACGTGAGGCTCCAAAGGAAGCTTTGCCACTTTACGCTTGTGCTTAAAAACCGTTGTCATCATTGTGTCTCAGTGTCGAAAAATAAGATACCCGAGCTCGATTATACACTCTTTCTAGGCTCTCATACCCTTATCTGACACAGTCTTGAACCAAATGCACACCCGAACCAGGAAATGATATACCAATAATTTAAACGTTCGAGATTCCCCAAGGAAATTCCGAATACCGAAATCTTCACTTTCTGTCACGACAAGTTGAATCATATTCCTGTATGGCAGTCAGTGTCGCAAATTAATTCTTTTTATCTTTCACCAAGCCAGGCAACTTCAGAGGTTCTAAAAAAAAATAAAAAAATTACGTGGTTATGCCTTCTTAACAAAGCCGACTTAAAAAAGTTGCTCGGGAGCCCCAAGGGTTTAGGGGACCCCATGCATGCAAATTTACATTGGTTTATGAGCAGTTGCCTAGGGGGTGGGCCACAGCCTATTGCTCTACCGAGGGATCCATAATGATATTAAGACGGCCCTGACATCCACACTGTGGTCAAAACGGGGTAGACGGACAAGGATTATGGTGGTGGAAAGGGGGGTTGATGGAGGGGGTGCTCTGTACATACAGTAGTAAGACATGAATACCCGTATGTGGCCCCTAAAACACTGAATTGGTAAATGTTAATGCTTCGTGGGGATTACAGTGAAGAAGAAAATGTCACATTCTGGAGTCTTGTCCATTAGGTGTGTGTGTGTGTGAGAGAGAGAGAGAGAGAGAGAGAGAGAGAGAGAGAGAGAGAGAGAGAGAGAGAGAGAGAGAGAGAGAGAGAGAGAGAGAGAGAGAGAGAGAGAGAGAGAGAGAGAGAGAGAGGCAGAGGCGGAGGAGGAGGGGGAAAAAGGAGAAGAAGGCGAGAAAGAGTTGGACAAGTTTGGCATATGAAATGAAGGAGAATGGTGCTGAAAAAAGAAAAGAAGTGAAGTTCGTCGATATTTCCACAAAAAACACAATCACGAGAAGAAAAAAAACGCAAAAAAGTGCGCTAGCTAATGCAACAAATATGCACATTAACCAAACAATCAGAAATGCTTTTGTGGTTATGTCACGAATAAATGTGCACAACATGGGAACTAACAAAAAGGAAACATTACATGTATTGTGGGACGTCAGTCAGGCGCTATGGGATATCTCGGTCCGCATCTCACCCAACAAACTGACAGTCACCAGCGCACATGCCGAGCAACACACGGACCATCTCCGATTCAAACCAGCTTCAATTTAAAACTGCAGGATAGCCCAAACGCTCAATACCACAGAACAGCCATGAAGCGCCAGAAATGGACCGCGGCATCATATCATTATGTACACACATGCACACAAAATCTTTGATGATAGAAAATCATAGCAAATTTCTGATCGTCGATCACGCATGCCAGACTTTTATCGCACGCCATCACCCAAAACACACACGCGCCCATGAAAAAGCGCAAACAGAGCCTTGCAGAATCACACACGAGCGCACGCGAAATCTAATTTACATTTAACAGAAAAAAATAAAACTACAAAAAAGTCAATTCAACACCTTCACGGTTCATCGAATCTGGAAAGACGCCCACTGTTGATTTATCGTGGATATGAAAAAAAATGGGCCAGAAAATACAAACAGACCGCCAGAAATAAGGCGAGAAAAATTATGGTCCATGAATTATGTAAATACACACTGCACACACGAGTGGTAATGAATCAAACTGACGGAAATAAATACCAAGTCACAATCATGTGGCCTGCACAATGTTAATGTGCACAACAGCAAAAAAAACAACAAAAAACCTACGATAGGCGTGTGTGGCCTTATGCTTAGCTGTGCAACAGGAAGGGGTGAGTGAGGGACGGTAGAGTCACGGCTCAGGGAAAGGTTGTCTTCACATACAAGTATATCACACAATTACAATCATGCAAGCCAAACAGCCATACATACAATTACAAAGCAAATATCTGTTTGTTGTCTCTTAGTCACATCTTTGTGCACGTCTCTAAATTGGTAATTATCATAGCTCGCAGTTCCCACGGATCACGGAGGTTACAGGACTCTATAATTACATGTATTGTAACCCATTCATATAATCTCTTTCAATGACACGATTTACACAAATGACGTCGTTTCACACAACTGTCATTAGTGGGGAACAGAGAGACAATCTGTAACTGTGTCCTAAGGCTGTTTTTACAATCTTCAATTCTTCTGTACTTGAGCCACTTAAAATAGCCACGCCCTGACTTAAACGCATTTTGCACATAGTATGAGTGTGCCCTATTGTTCCATCGTGAGTAATAATATGTTTCAGTGCTAATCGTGCTAACAGGTTTTTAAGTTTCTTCGACAAACTCGGACATCTCAGCAACAGCCAATGGTTCTATTTGTGCGTGATGGATGTGTAAAGTTTAAAACGACTGGAGCAATCTCTCAGGGTCCAGGCGAATGTCATATCTCCGGCCCTGCCATGAAACTGCAGACGTGCACAATATACTTATAAAGGAGAAGAAAAAAGCAACAATTTCATTTGAAATGTATTGATTTTCTTCAATATATTGTTAGTTATGTAAATAAACATTTGGAATATTGTTCTACAGGGGAAAAAATTCCGTCAAGAAGTTCACAGAATATCGATATGGCTAAAAAGAACCATCTGCAGCTGTGCGAACACACTTGAGCTGTTTCACGTTAAAGGCCAGGCCAGCGGTATGTCTGTAGCAAACGTAGCTTGTTGTCGAAGATGTGAGATGTGAAGACTGCTTCAATATGTAGTGCAGTTGGGAGAGGAAGTTTTTTAAGAGGGTGAAAAAGAGGGGGCGGGAAAGGTGTCACGTTACGGGGAGGGGAAGGCAAGAGGTCAATGTGCTGCTGCTGCTGCAGTGAGTGGTGACGTGCGTGCCGACAGAGGGAAGCCATGTCGTAAAACTCCAAAAATCTCGTGCACTTCTGATAAACCACATGATAATGAAAAGAAAAAAAAAGGAAAGGTAGGCTGGGGGAAAAGCATGGACAGAGAGAGAGAAAGAGAGAGAGAGTGAATTCGGAGAGTGACAGAAGAGAGAGAGAGATTCACAAACGATCGCTACAGTGTCAAGTTTCAGCTTAGGCTGACCTTGAAGCAGGCTTCAGTTGAAAGACGACACAGATCTTTGCAAACACGATTACATCGGCCCGGCCAACATATTTGGCAACTGGCGCTCGGCGTGTGCATCCCTGGAGTGTATGTGTACCAGTCTCCGCCTGGCTGTGAAATCTACTAGCTTTTCATAACTTTCTCTTTTACTCTTCATGACACCAATTTAAATGCTATATATACAACTTTCTCTCTCAACGACCCCAGGCGATGGAAGCCTTATTGCTACCCTCCCTTTCTTCTCTAAAAACGCGTAATTCCGTTGCGGGGGGGGGGGGGGTGTGAGAGGATAGGAGGAGGAGAAGGAATCTCAGCCTTCATCTTTTCCCTTATTCTCGTTCTTTAATATTTTATTTACTTTCCTTCAAACAAACGACTCAACACTGACGTGAGTACTGCTGTTTTTATCTTGCCATGTTCTTCACCCCCCCCCCCCTTTTTTTAAAAGGAAAGAGAATTAAGTACCATTAAAAAAAAAAAAAAGCCAAATTCCCACGTGCTCCTTTCCATTTTTCGGATTCAATGAGATTTGTGCTTTTTCCCCCTTGAATTAGCCAGTGAAATCACAATGTCTAAGTCAAAAGTCAGCTTAAATCACGGCGATGTATGTGTTTTGTCTGGAAACTGTCCCAGTTCGAAGGACGCCGTCTTCATTCATATTATTATTATTAAGCCTCGCTCTCCTCAAAGCCCCAAACCCGTACAGAGATCTTATAATGTAGACCGTGAAATTCCTTTATTCTCTATAAACCAATGCAGCTGGTGCATCAATTTTACTAGGTCCAGGTCTGGTGGATTTTTGCAACTGTGCCAAATAGTATTGGGGCAAGAAAGAATTCTGTCACGATCTAAAAAACACTGAACACGTGGTCTACATCATGATGCAAGTTTCGCTAACCCTCTCATTCACAACCGCTCAACTGCCGTAAAACTGCTTTTTCAATGCATTAACACGATTAAATCCAAGATTTTCAAATTATATAATTTCCTGCTCGAGGTGTTTCATTTGGATGCATTCCGTAAAGGCGTGTGAAGGAATGTTTTAAATGATAATTGAACAAAACTGTGGAGATGAGGATTAATGGGGAAGGAAAGACTTGAAAAACTTAATGCACGTCCAATTTCTCCGAAACAAGATAATCTTTCTGATGGCACAGTCGTCAATTGGTGCATGGGCTCAAACAAACCACACAATATTCAGACAAATCGCCAGGCAAATATTGGCTTTCAGTTGTTAGGGGAACGTTGGCTGAGCAGTCATGGCCGTAACGCCTCTGATCACATTAACACAATGTGAAACAATTAACTCACACTCTAGGGAGAGCCAGACTACAGAGGATCTTCGGGAGATGAGAATCTCCGTGCGTAAAATACCACAGCGTTTCAGCCACTGACATCTTTGCACTTTGTGTTTCTTTATTCTATGGTTATGTTTCATTTACATAACAGAAATGATGATGTACATCATCATGCCGTGCTCTACAGTATGTTAAGTATAAAATAATGCATGTAATTTCATTCGGACGAGCGCAAATTCTGGCTACGTCCAGAGGAAACCGAAACCAACATTTTATTACTGCTATAGACTCTACTCCATTTACATGGCCAAAGCTGTCATGTAGATCACCATGCCAATGCCCCGTTCATATTCTGGGTATGGATCGATTAAAATTTCAGTGAAGCCATGTTCTGTGATGTGCAGTGAAGCCCTCTACTTCTTTTTATACCACATATCGCTGATCATATCACGAAACCGCGTAAGGGCAAGGGGACCTACTTTTGCAGAGGAGGAGAAAAGGGCTTGTTTTACTTGAAATATATTTCCTATCCTAAATTAGTTGTATTTAAATAAATAAACCTTTGAAAAACTGCACTGTCCCTTAATCAAATTCCTTCAAGGAGTTCACAGTATGTCTGTTGATACAACAACAACAAAAAAGTTGCCATCTACAAGAGAATACACTTGTGTGCTTTCATGATTGGACCAGCGATATTTATCCTATCGTCACTGTCTGTTTTCTCATGAAATGCTAGACCACTGCACTGTAGTGTACGGTACTACAGCATACTAGGGATGAGTTCCATTTGAGTCTCAATAGGGACACTACAAGGACGCGACTTTAGGAACCTCCGTGAATGGGGTGTCGCAAGGGGGGGGGGGGGGACGTTGTACACAACCTGGCGAGTTAGTCCTCTGAATCAGTGTTTCTCATCTTTTTTTTTTGGTCCCACGCTCCACTTAATTTTTCCAAAGAAAAAAAATGTGCGCCCCCATCACAATCGGACAAAGTCAGCATACAGTTGCTACAAAAGGATTTAAAAAATAATCTGAGCTAAACAAGGAAACTACCAATACGGCATAAACAAACAACGGTTGATCTATACACTTAAGTTAAAATAAACTATAAAATGAAGACTGAAAAATCTCTAGATCTACGCCCCATTCTGAAGTCCTACGCCCTACCAAAATGCTGCCACATCCCATAGGGTGAAAACACTGCTCTTTGTATTTTTCTATTTTTTTTTTGTGGTAAATGCGCGGCTCGGCGATTGATACTCGAACCCAGAACATAAAATATATTCCAGACTGAAGTTGTGTGTACCTCACAATTATTATGGTACTCCATCGGCACACCGTATTACACCGCACTGCGATTTAATCAACAGACCGTTCATTAATGACAGCTCTCATTACTCATGAATAACCCACATCAGAGAATACCCTCACGCCTAGCAAAATAAATAACATTCCATTCTGCTGCTCACACACAAACAAGATCGTGCAATACTGGGGAGTGGATACACATTCAAGTCGTTCAATATACAATTGTAATGCGTTGCACCCATCAGGACTCGTCCACACCAAGCGCGCGAAACTGATGTTGATGACTAACTCCCGCCAAAAGTAATTCTGAACAATTACAACTCAATGGTTGATGCCTGTATCTGTCAGATCTACCACAGCTACTCACAGCTAATTAAGAAACTTACTTTGCCAGTGTTGCCCGCTGCCCTAAAGCTTATTTTTCTATTCTGCAACTCCAAACTGCCCCCAATAACTGTGGCGTGTTTCAAGTGCATGCTTAACCTAGCAGAAGTGGTTCTTCTTTGTGCTTTTTTTTTTTTTCACGGCAACACATTCAACTTGTAATTAATACTTCTCAGTGAACAAGGAAAGACGGCAAAAAAGACTGAAAAAAGTATAATTATCCCAGTCACCACAACTTAAAATCTTAAATCTGAAGCCATACATGTACAGAGGTGCACAGTACTGTGTGCGACTTGACAATGTCAATGTTGAAAGTATACCCTCCATTATACCCCATTCCGCATTTGACAATTACAGTAACGTATTGCGGAGCTGCTTTGTTATATGCGTCCACAATGCAGTTTTACATGCTTCTAAATACGTCTGTGGTTTAAACAGATCTGTCACACCATCTCTGTATAAACCAATGCATGTATTACACAGCTCCGCTCTCAGCGTCTATATAATATGAAAACAACAGTACAAGTATTCTTGGTGTCCCTATCTGTCTAAAGAAATCCACTATGCTTAGTTTCGTCCGCGGAAAAAGCTCTAATATTTTAACTCCTGTGCTCTTCTTTTCAGCAGGAGAATTTCAGACGTTCTGAGTACAATCATGACTTTGCCACGAACATGTACTGGACGCGCCCATGACACCCGATATCTATATATCTTTCTATCAGAGCAGGGCCAACTACCCCCTCCCTCTCCCACACACACAACAACAACAACAACAACGACGACGACGACATAGTATTTTCCCATCAAGTGTCCCGCAGTACACCGAGATCTATTTCAAAACGTCACTCGTATATCACGAAGTTTGGTACAACCCCAAACAATTCCATAGTTTGTGTGTTGGTTGCGTGACCCGCAATGACATCATGACAGCATGACTCACTAGACCAGAGATAAGCACGATTCCAGGAAACAAAGATACCAGTTATCTATATTTCGTTATCTAGTTTTCCCCACAGACGGCCAGGACAATGTGGATCTCTATGTGTGCGTGCAGTTCCGCTGCAATACATGACGTCAGATAATATGGTCTTACAAGTGCTTAACCCTTTAAGTGCTGAACCTGTAGACGCTGATGTTTTGAATAGTCTTAATTATTTTCCTATTGGACTAGTCTGATCGTGGTCTTGCTTGACTTGGGGAATATGGGATTTTCTCGCTACAAAGGGCAAGCCAAACTTCAAGGGCTAAAACAATGGTCTCACGGATCCGCCTTCAGAAAACTGAAGGTTTAATTCGCCCTAAGAATGTAAAACTGCTAAACTGCTTCAACACACGATCACTCCCTTATCCTACCAAACATCTGTTTCTCGTACATTCAACCCATGGCCCCTTGTTGTGGCGCCCTACCTTGTCATTTCTAATTCTAAGGAAATTGCTCATCTTTCTCATTTTTTCTCCTTCTGCAATGCCTTTTCTCTTTAGATCGGGATTTGATTTGTAGAACACGCGAGGTAAATGGGTGCAACCTCGGCGGCAGATTCCGCAAGATAGAAAACTTAGACACTTAACCTACCCATCCAAAAGACAGACGGCACCAGCTGGCTTAGATATGTAATAACAGACATCATGATGCTCTACTTTAAGGTTGCCGCCACAAAAGATCCGTTGTTGAGCCCATCAAGTCAATTCTGAACGGCAACACTATAAATGATACGCCAGACAGAATGAACTAAAACTGAAGTCACTTTAAGAAAGCCAGAAAAGTCGATCCAACTACTGGAGGCGACAAAATGTCATGTCGCTAGGAAGCGTCCGAATCTGTTGATTGCAAAATTTAATGGTGGCGTCTGGTAGACAAAACACGAAAGAGCTTTAATTTGCACTCCCTTAAATCTAGTTCACTTCCTTTTTATTCTCAAACTTCGCCATCCTATGCCACCTCCTAATTTCCAAAAACGATGGCCCTGCGCCGAGTTTTCCAAACTCTGAAAGCCAGGTTGATAAAGGCTTTACATTCTTCTCTTTAGTCGCATTCAATATACATTTGGTCTATTTGCACTTCAACAGCTGACTACAGTGTGAACACAAACTGAATGTGTTCTGAGCAGTTCCCAACAGATCTTATGGAGGATATTTCGGTATTTTCATCCGATTATTTGACAAATAAATTTATTTACTGGTATCATGCCAGCCTTGATGAGAAAGACGTAACCCCTTCACTAAATACAATGTTAAATCTACAATACGATGAATGCTAAAGATTTTGCACGTATTTCGACTGGTAGATCAGATACAAACTCGATGAACTACAACCAAAGATACTAGACACAATAAGATGAAAACTTCCAACAGATTTTACCGCAATAATTTAGAAGCAATCTATCTCCCTCAGACGGATTACATCAAAGAAAATTGGAATTCATGAGGAGACGCATCAGAAACCTCGCCCAAACGAAATTTGTGCACGTTAACAGGATACTCCCTGACGTGCGTGGACAGTGACGGGATAAAGTGAGCGTCCACAGACAGCGAGATCATCAGTGACATGGAGTTATGAGGGTAAGTACAACCACACCAGGCAAACGAAAAGTTGGGCATAAGGCACTTGCGGCTGACGGGTCGGCTGCACTGGGTGTAACACACCCCACCTCCTTTTCTCCCCCCCCCCCCCATTCCCCACCCCTTTTAAAATTTGTGAAAATGGTTTTTGCACCAGCTGATAGAATCGCCCCGTTCTGTACAAATTACGAAGAACGACAGGCGCCGAGACATAGTAGTTTTATTTAAAAATGATTCGGAGCATTGCACGACAGTCTTACAACATCACAATTTTGATGATGGTAACGAAACATTCTCCTTGGGGTCCTTGGGGGTCACACTGACATGTACACTGACATGACTTGAGTCCTCGCTCTCATGTACTGCTGGTTAATACACATTTGTCCCCCTTGGACTATGAGGCCCGGCAAGTTGTCAGTTTCGTTTTGACATCATCATTCGGCCAAGTGGCTGTGGGTTTGACAAGGCCGCAGTTCTGTGGCGGCCCGCAGGGTATGAGGGCACTAAGTGTATGCTGATCTTGGTTTTTGTTTTCCTATCGGTTAGCAAAGGATTACATGACAATGAGTCACCGCCTGTGTGTTAAGTTGTCCAACTGCCTGGGGCACACAAAGAGCTCGATATAAATTAGGGCGGTTAACGGTTGAATTAACCACCTAAGAACAAGTAGCTTAATGCGGAATATTATGGAGAGAGGTGGGGACCAAGAAATTGCCTGCAGATAGTAAATGTGTGTGTGCCAAAGCGTGAAAAGATAATCGGTGAACGAGACATGACTGACAAACGAATCGACGGACGGACAAACAGACGGATGAAACAGCACACATACATTCCAGTTCAGTGGGATACAAAAATAGACAGATAGATGGTAATAGATGGACAGATGGATTGCTTCAGAATTAACTATTCCGAATGGCCACCTTCTAAGGCGATACTTTGGGGGGGGGGGGGGGGAAAGAATCATGCAAGCCCAATCAATTTTTATCTCGATCTTCAACATTTGTGTGGTAGCCTGCTGGTATGTTTATGCACAAATTGGCAGATTTGGCTACTGCAACAAATTTACAATTCCAAACCTAACAGCCACCAGTTTCGATATTGCTTGAAGCATTTTTTGCTTCACAAACCTAACATTTGTCGGACCATACAAAATAATGAAAACCTAAGTGAGACAAATTTCGACTCAAAACCAGAGCCTGCGAATCCTCCTAGAGAGAGCAAAAATTAAGATATACGTAAAGCTACACACCCCTTTCCAACAAATAAATACAAAGTACACATTAGATCTCTTTTCTCCCCATCAGTAAAAAAGCCGACCATTTTTCAGCCCTGCCGCTGACAAGTCATGATAGTGACGACCAGTATCTCTCCTGAACTCTGTCTGAAGCACCACTAAGCAGATTAGGCTCTCACTCCGCCGGCTGGCTATCAGACAGTGACTATTTACAGCGAGGTGCAGCTATATCCAGATTATCTGTGTGCCCCAAGGCTCTATTTCTGTGGCATTGGGGAAACTCACCCCAGAACCGATGATTTCTCGTTACCACTATGGCTAAGTATGAGTTACAAAAGTCTTGCGGGTCACGTACAGTCATGTACTCTCTCTCACTCTCTCCCATCCCCGTGCTTATTATATTGCTTGTCTGAATCTGTTTTTATCTCACCCGAATCTTCACTTGTCTTCCAATATGGTCTAAAACGACTGTCTCCTTGCCCTCTACCCACTGGCCCCTTTCCGCACCTCCCGGAGGGGCTCTTAAGTCCTTGTAATGATTTATTTTTACAGAAAACGAGACCCATGTTTTGTCACTTAACTGCACCAATTTTTCTTTAGCTCTAGAAGTGTACACTTTAATTACGAAGGAACCCTTTTTCGTGCGGGGAAAAAAACAACTGCAGCTTCTTCAGTTCTCGTTCTCTCTCTCCCTTCCTCCCTCCCACGGACCTCCCAGAAGGGCTCTTCAATCCTAATGACTCACTTTTTACGGGGGATGAGACCCATTTGTTTTCTCCTGAATCATACCACTTCTTACCCCTAGAAGTATACGGCTCTTTTTCGTACGTGCAAGACAGGAGCTGGTCCTTCAATTCTTTGCCTCAGTCTCTCCCCCCCCCCCTCCCCCCTAGCAAATTTCTGCCCGTTGCCATCTCCTCTTCAGTTTATAAGGGACACGTCATGTGACACAGTCGAGACCGGCCACCATTCACATAAATGTAGAATGTTTACAAAAGAAGTACAACTCGGCCAAGGTCTACCCAAACCTCTCCTCCACCTGGCATCCACTCATTCACCTAAGCAAACAGACATACTGTAACTTGTCTCAACTTACGATAGCAGTGTGCTCTGGGACTGGATGTAAACAGTCGAGTGAGGACTTCACCCTAAAACGCTAAATCACACGGTCAATCATTGAACTACGCCCAGCAGTGAATGAACGTGCTGGAAATCAATGGATTGATACATGAAACACACTGGTGTTACGTTCCGTTTAATCTTTAACCAAAGTTTAATATTTGTCTATCCGTTCCAATAATCCCTCAGCATAGCAACAATAACAACAACAACACCCCCCCCCACACACACACACACACTTCTGCTGTAAACAAACTAACATAAATGTAAGTGAAATAAGTTCCCGCTCGTCTTTGTATTCTTTTTCCGCAACATTTGTGACGATCGGAGGAAAAACAAAACACAACTACAACCCAAAATATAACAACAAACAAACCAGAGTGTTACCCTCTTCCCCCCCCCCCCTCATTCGACCAAATTGTTTCCTCGCAACCATACATTCTATTCTGCACATGAGTCAGCCGTCATCTTACATAACAACCACGTTGTTTTTTTTTTCTTCTTTCTTTCTTACTGTTAGAATCAGAGGATCTTACACTATATCTCTGGTTAGAACTTTCGCAACCACAATTATAACAGAACACTAATGTTATAGCTGGCTGCCTCTTTTAATATGGATCACCGGTTTTCAAGCTGTGGGATTAGCATGAGCGCCCTAAAATGTCGAGGACTCATGATTCTGAATGCTAGAGGATTATGACATGGATGTGGGGCATTCTGTGGCCCTCAGAAGAGATACATTTTGGCAAAATGACAAGCCAGGAATGTACTGTTGTCCCTCAGATTTCAAAACCAACAGTTCCATACGAAAAAAAAAAAAGCAAGAGTGAACACAACCCGGTATTTTCTCCATTAGGTTTGGTAGTCAGGCTACGGTCCCCTAACTGCGGCCACCCTGAAAAAGAACTGATATCAAAGTTCTCAGAAACTTCAATTTACGCAGCGTCTCACGGCTCCGTGGGTTTGGGCGACTTTATTGTATAAGAATTGTGGCTTACTGAGCCTTGTCTGTTTTGTCTCGGTTGTACTGTGAGCTGTGGACTATGGAGTTAAACATCACCAAGCCCATTGGGGAGACCAAAACATGTCTGTCTCACTGGTTCGGGTGCGTTAAAACTGCCTTGCGTCCGCTGAAGGAAAGACAACTCAGTGACGGGGTGAAAACAGACGCAAGACATGAAGTTGCATTCTGTGTGCCACAGGCCTTAACGACACAATCCTGGGTCACTGTATTGCATCACAGCGTGGCCACGATCACAGACCCCGGGAATAGACAACACTGCACTGGTAACACGTTTCGAGCTTGGTATAACTTTCTACAAAGGTGCAGGTTCGAAACGTCCACCTCCTGCCAATAAAAAGGGTGTCGTGCACTAAACATGTGTAAGAAATCTCTGCGCTTGAATGGGCTCATACTAAAGGTATCGTCAGACGGGTATCAAAGACAACCATAACACCAACTACTCCTCACATACAACTCAAGCAAAATTATATTAATATTTAGCGGTAACCTGCGAAAAGGTGTAATATAAACCAAATACTAAATGGATGACTTGGTTGGTGGCCAAAGACTTCAAAAGGTGACCAAATTGCCACCGCTGAAAACCCTCTCCCAAATTGTTTACACAGACTCTGGGCACGCGTGTCTGAATAGCGCGATACAGACGCAGAGAGGCGTGAGATTCCGCGATGTATAATGAATACTATATTACGCATGTCTGGGCAAATCTAATACAACCGACCTATATAATATATGCATGGCACGCGCTCTCTCTCGCTCGCATTATTTATTTCTGAATAAAAAAGTATCCGGCTGTTGGGTGCGCTACAGTGACATATGCGAGGTAGAACTGAAAACACTGTTTTGGCTTTCGCAATGAAAAATGGGTCTTCAAATTTTATGGCCTCGTTCAGCTTCAGTCTTGTAAAGAGCCGGATCTCGCCCTCTCTCCCGTCCTCTCACCCGCAGCATTTTCAGAGCAACGCATAACACATTTAATTTAAATGCATGGATACAAGCTCGCTATTATCAATGCGTTTATATACATGCCTGGCTCTACTGATAGTTAAGATGCCTTCTTAAAGCTGGCCTGCGTCCTGCGCTAAGCCCTATACACAACAACCACTTACCAACAGTTTCACAAGAGGATAAAAAGTTGATCCCCCCCCCCCCGTCATACTTTTTGTTTTCCCTACATTTTTAAGTATATGTATAACACGCCAATAACAAAACCATTAAATGAAACAGCCTCATCCCCTTCGTAATAACACCCGACCCCCAATCTCCAAAGAAGAAGAAGAGGAAGAAGAAAAAGCACAACAAAAATGGCTGCTACTGTAATCCTTCCATAAACACTACTATAACAACAACAAAATCTCCTCAATACTTTAACCCCGTTACTGTCATCGCCAGAATAAGCTGGCTAAGGGTTTGCAAGACAATGTCATCGTAAGCTCCAAATACCAAGTATATAAGATGACCAATTGCAGACTAAATACCCCGGCAATGCAAAATCATTCCTTCTTGGCAGCAATGGGGGTTAATTCACATCCAAAGAAAATCCACTGTTGTATACATTGGTATTGTATTGTGGAGACGGTACACTCTATATTTTCAATACAGATCCAACAACACTAAGACGATAGGATCGTACATCCAATTTAATTCTTCATTCACCAATGTCGAGGGGGGCACATTGATTTGCTTTTGACGTGTGTGGTTAACCATAAAGGTATAGCTGCACTGGCGTTGGCTGTCGAAAGTTTTCATACACTAATAAGATGTATACATAAGGCTGTGCTGTGCATGGTCTTAGTGCGAGCCTCTTTTGATAGATAGGTAGAAGGTAGGTAGGTAGGTAGGCAGGCAAGCAGGCAGGTAGCTGGGTAGGTAAATGAACGAACGGACGGGCAGACAGACAGAAGGACAGGCGAATGGATGGATCGATGGACGGAGGGACAGTTAAACTGAAACTGATGCAGGTGGAAAAGATGTCAGGGCTAGTCGGAAAGACACGCCAGGAGAGACATACAGACTGACAGACACACAGGCCAACAAGTTGCAGAAATTTTACATGGAACTAACCTAACTTATGAACAGACGGATAGACAAAGACTCTAATATAAAATCCTCCTTGTGTCTGATATATTTCCCAATTTAAACCATCCGGACACTGACAAGCATTGATAAACACAGGGCAAGCTATATTTAGCTTCCTGGATGGAACTCTTCAACTGAGGGATTCATTTTCCAAACTCATGGTCGGCACGTCTATACTGTATCGCTTACAAATTTGCTGCAGATCAAAGACGGGCGTTTATTCAGCGAGCAGTAAAATAAATAAACATTCCTAAATTTGTCTCAAGAAAGATAATAACGTGAGATAGATCTGCCAATTAAAAGCCGGAACCAGATTTAATGAAAGGCATGGCAGGATGTTATTAACGGTAAACATAGTGTACCCTTTTTTAACCTTTTCTCTTTCCCTAGGAACGTGGGGGAGGGGTGTCTTAATCTACATATCTTTGATTTAATGATCCCACGGTTCGAAGGACTTTTACAGCGATACAGACCCCATTAAAACTTCAACACATCCGATTTACTATAAAACCACAAGCCATCAAATTCAAAGTCACTACTAGAGCGTCAAGCCTACATTCCCCCTCCTCTTCCCTGTGCTCTCATACACTGTCAAGAAAGATTATAGCTGAAAGCTTTAAATACAAATAAAACGATTTTACACCCGAATTCTGATTGCAATGTCCTTATATGATTTAAAAGAGTTCGCACAAAGAAACTCAAGCACAGGGAAATTGCAAACAAAACTAAACTGCTCTCCTTTGAAAACGCACATACCCTGCAATAAAAATGAGAACATTTACATTAAAAAGTTTGATTTTTTCCCCTGCAAGGTCCACAACATTATGCTGAGACCTTCGAGAATAAAAAATCTAAGACTTTTAACTTCCCACAATCAGAACAGAACAATGGAACTGTGCATGGGAGGTATTCAACTCTTAGAAATAAAAACAACCAAAAAAAAAACCGAAGCCAATTCAACAAGATTACTCACGGCCTTGTTATCATCATTTTTTGTCTACAAGACACAGCTGTCTGTTTTGATTCACACTAACAACCTTGTCCATTTTCCCCTCCGGAATTAGCACCGATATAACATACATACACAATAAAAAAGATAGAAATCCCCGATTCGAAGTCTGAAAACACATCTATCTATTCCACTTACAAACAGAATTCTGAGGCCCAGTCTGAGCTTCGTCCAACTAAAAACCAATCATAGAAACTGGCCAAGATCAAACAGCGAGCAAGCCCTGAGAGCTAAGTATGGACTACTATCTCGGTAACCATCGTTGGTTTAGAGCAGGGAGTGGACGTGCCACGGGACGGTATCTACGGGCAGAATCTCCTGTCTGAGGGCCAACACTGGAAGTAAGCACTGGAAAATGGCATGGCCAGCAGAGGTCAAGGCCGTACAAGTATTTCCTGATGAACACAGTGATATATTCTACACACATTGTTTCCATGTAAAGGTCTAGTTTCCGTTGCCATGCAGCAGCCAACCAGTTGCAACTTCACATTTTTATGTTGCTATGTTTCATTTAAGCCTCTAGTGGCCAGATCATGATTTGCATTTACCCCCAAATCCTGTAGCACGCACAACTGATCTAAACTGGTAAAAAATAGAAATTAAGTGTTAATAATGAAAAAAAAAAAACAGCATTGGGCAGCGTGAAACATACTTCAGATATGAGAATAGTAGGTATAATAACAATAATAATACCTCCGCACTTACCCCCTCCCCTTCCGAGTGGGGGTGGGCAGCTTAAAATATGAATTTGGAGAAACAATACCAGTCGCCCCTTTAGAATGACAAGGTTCTATCTCCACTTTCTGGCTGAACTGAGTTACATACAACACAATACTTCTACAGTACAGGCCTTCTCCATTGTGGGTCAGAGTATCAAAGCGGATTCAGTATGTAATTTTGGTAAATATTACTAAAGAGAAAAAAAAAAAAAAGTCTTATTTCTAAAAGCTATGAGCACATGAAACTTCAATCATCAATTTCTCACGTGCTGATGTCATTCGAAGGGAACACAGTGCTGATGCTGCCAAATATCGGAAGAATCGACCGACTGCAAAATGTTCCAGTATTCTTTTGCTCCAAAATATTTCTTTCCATCTCTTACAAAAACAAAAACAAACAGACAAACAAACAAAACCCAGAAAATATGAACACACCTCAACTCTTACTCTCGTATACCTTCGCTGGTAGTTTTTCTACACCTTCCGACTCGGAGCAGTACCGTAAGAAAGGGGATATGAGGGAAGATGCTATCTCTTGGTTATCTGTGCGATAATGATTATCTTGAGCCCCAGGGCTGAGGCAAAGTTCATTACGGTAGATATGGTGAAGGTTGGCCCCTCAGTCTGGAATTATGACCCCTTGAAGGATGGATGGGATGAGAATGGCAATTATCGGTGTCTTATTCCTCCGCATCCCCCCTCCCCTATGTTTAATAACCTAGGCTCAGCCTTGAGGAAAAGAAAGGAAAATTAGCTGTGGAGAGTCTGTGGTAAAAGACAGTTGAAATCAAGGTTGTTTCTCCCTTTGCTTTCCCTAACCCTCTCTAATGAAATATAACCCCGGGCGTGTTGGAGGAAAGAAAGGGCAGCTTTGAGACTCCGGAACAGGGGAAGAATATAATAAGAGGTGCTGTTTTTTGTTGTTGTTTTTTTTAACCTACGAAATAATGCTTCCATTACAAATGCACTTTCTGTACAGCTAATGAGATCTCTGTACACCAGGTAGAAATGAATGGGCTGGGATCACGCACAAGTTTAGTTTTGACCTGAGATCGTTGGCCATTGAAGAGATCCAAAGATCTGACAGCCTCCACTGTGGCCGCGGGATATTATCCGAATTCACTTCTAAACGTAAATCCTGCTGTGGGTTTAAAAACATGAGATTGTGAACTCAAGATAAACTAGGGCCCATGTCCCTCTTTCCCTTCCCTTTCTAATGCACTTCGGGGCAGATCAGAGGTTTTCAACATCAGTTTATCCAGGCTGAAAACAATGTATTCAAATCCCCCCCCCCCCCTTTTCATGACAAGGAACACCACATCTGAAGTGCACTCTGGTGTTATTCTGTTAAAACACCGTCACAATGCTCAGCTTTCATGCTCCTAAACAACACGACAAGATACCGACTGTGCATCCTAAACATTTCCAACATGCACTCTTCTGAAAAGCAAATGGAGTAATTTGTATTCTGGTCACGCAAACATCCCAAATTAATTTTACCACGGCCCGTCCGGCCCCTGACGCTAAAGAAGATTTATCCGCCGGCCCCAAATGGTTTGTAGACATCTGATGCACAGATGGAGGGGGAAATACTGCTATGGAAAAGGTCCGTCGACGTTGCAACAGCAAAAATGTTGACGTTCTCCTCGGCCAAACTAACTCTTTGTCTGTCTTACTTTCATGCTAGGTCCAATAGTAACAGCGTTACGCTCTGGTGCTAAAGATCCAGGGTTCGAATCCAGCATGGGACGGGACCGATACAATCTAACGTACTTCTCGCTGTGTTTTAAGGTACTCACGCAGGCTCAAACCTCGCCTCTTACACAGCTTTACTGTCCTCCAAAAGACGTAGATCCCATAAGATCAAACCAATCTTTCACTTCTTTCATCTCTCTCTTTCCATTGTATCCTATGTCATCTCACTCTCCTTCTCCCTGTCCGTCCATTTCTTTTTCGTTTTTTCGGACTTCTCTTCCACCTGTAATTCTTTCTTCCATCCCTTTTTACCCTTAATACTTCCGCCTTGACTGCCCACAATTCACCCTGTCTGCATCTTCCACAATCTCTTTCTCTCTCTCTCTCTCACACACTATCAAATTTAGTCCTTCTCTCTTCCGCTCGTCCTCACTCAAGTCCTTCTCTTTTTCTTTCTTCCCCCATGTTCCGGTGGTTGGCACAGCCGTCAGTGAGAATGACAAATGAAATCATCACCCGACACCCCCAGGGACTGAGATGAAACGGTCATCGCCGGCAACAACTGATTGCACTTAGCACTCCAGGCAACCTAGGTCAAGCCAATCGGAACTGTATAGTACCAAAGTGTACCATCCCTAGGTACACTATCTATTCAGAATTTTCGACGGTTTACAGTATTCCATGCATCCAATCTGTGTCTATTTGATCATCAACAATAATCACAAGGGTAAGTCTAACATAGCGTGAAAAAAGTAAAAAAAAAAAATGGCGCGAATGATTCATTATGGTGCAATTTTGAGTTGTTGTTTTTTGCTTAATGCTACAGCCTAAATGACAATTTCAAAAATTGTGGAATTATTTTCGCAAGTGTCAGCTAATCAGAACCAATCGCATCTGTATCGACCTACTGTCTTTATCCAAGTTTCTGGCAGTTTTAAGAAGTTGTGAAAATGTGTAATACAATGATCTCTTTTTTTTTTTTTTGTGTTCCCTTTGATAAGCCCGCACGGGGAGACTATTTTTGACGCATTCAATTTGGTGCGCATCGTCATGGTGCGCATGGGATCTGTAGCAAGATTGTAGATCATCATGGTAAAGAACGAGTGACAGACAGACAAAAGGGCAGGGCCACAGGTTTATCCGGGGAGTGCCGGGTAATTCTCACCTGATGATAATAAAACCTGACGTGCAATTATTACATTATTTCATTGTTTTTTCCTAATTACTGCTGCTCCTATTTCCTGCCAATATCCCCAAGACCAGAGGTGAACCAAATGTTTGTTGTTTTTGTTATTTTTAAAATTGTTGTGCCCAAAAAACCAGGCGTGGGATCCACAGTGAACTTTTTCTGAAGAGATGGTCCTTTGACCTGGCCAGATGGGCCACAACTACAGCCTCTCGCTGACAAAGTGGAATCAACAGCCTTTTCAGCGTAGTCCGGGGACATGGCCATAAAAACTTAAAGTGAGCAGCTTCTTCCCCCCCCCCCTCCCCCCGGGAAAACACGAAAGCAATTAAAAAAGGACTTGAAATGCCAAGTTGTTAAACAATTATGACGAATGAGTACCAAGTACAATCAACAGTCATGAATGAAGATGTGAAAAGATCTCCGTTTTAATGAAACCAAACCAAAGAGACTAACGCCAATGGGAAAGTCACAGTTGTCTCCCCACAAGAGCAATCAACCGGCAGAGTTGTCCTCCCCCGCTACAAATGTGCTGTCAGGTCAGGGTTAAGTTATGGCTGTGTGTCCTACAATCTTTGGATAAACCAATCGATACTTCTGGAATCTTCGCCTTCAACAGGTCTCCGTGCTGGAGGGAGGGAGGGAGAAGGGAAGAGAGAGAGAGAGAGAGAGAGACACACACACACACAGAGAGAGAGAGAGAGAGAGAGAGAGAGAGAGAGAGAGAGAGAGAGAGAGAGTGACAGCGACTGAGACAGAGACAGAAAGAAAGAGAGACAAGACTGAAAGACAGACCCTATCGGATAGAGAAGGGGAGATGGGTGCTCCAATGCAAATGCATCATTAAACAACGAACGTTTCTCCAAGAGAGGATAAAGCTATCACAAACTGTAGACTACAAAGTTAATCTTGTAAGTGCAACCGCATTTGCGCCCCCCCCCCCCAAACCTCTCCCATTTTATTTTTTTTACGGCGCGCCTTCTTTTCTAATAAACCCGAAGAAAGGAGGGAAAGATGTGCTGGTCGTACAAACGGGCGAATGGATCCGCCCACTGAACCCACAAAAGTTTGACATTTTGCTCTGAGTGTAAACAACGTGATTGGACGAGTGGACAAGCCTGATAGTGTATACTCTGAATTTGAGTTTGGAGAAAGCACGCAGAACGATAACGGTCACATAGTGCTAGGAAAAAGCAAGACGATAGACAGAATAGAACAGAGCGATAGGACAGATGAAGTGCCAACCAACCACCCGCTGGGAAACAGAGGAAATGGACGAGTCAATGACTGGCCGCATGACAGTAGGAAACAGTCTCTGAGAAAAATTAAGGGGATAAAAGCAACAACAAAAATTCCTGATGGTGCTGCATTCCTCCGCAAAATCTAAAAAGAAAGACAGAAAACAAAAACAATAAACAACATCCACTCTCAGCTGTATATATAATACAACACATACTTGACCCCCCCCCCCCCCCAAAAAGTGTGACAACAATGCCAACCTTGCAGACTCCACGACGCCAGGGCCTGAATCCAAACGTTAAGACAGGAAGCACCCTGCTGAGATTTATAGACAGACCCCCCTCCTTTCCCCACTCCCCACGCCAGAGTCACAGCTCCCCCTTAACGTTTAAGACATAAATATTTGATAAAACACATTGTTATTATCAACGCATAAGGCCAGGGCTATTGCTGAATTTTGCACTCCTGTACGCTGCACACTGTACCCTCCACATTATGCGAGCAATAACTGAGTTTCCCCGCGGCACCTTGTACAACGAAGGCACTTACAAAGTGCACCCTTTATTCGGATGTCATAATTCTGTGTGAAAGACAGCCCTTGTTGTGTTCAAGGATTAACTACAGCGACCCATGTGCGTTACTGGGTCTGGTAGACTTCTGTCACTGGAGGATTAGGCCTGTGTCTATGCAGGGTGTTTCACAACAGCCCCCTCCTTCCTCCCCCCCCCCCCTTTGGAAAAAAATAATATTAAATTCAAATCACAAAACTGCACGAAAGATTTCCTGCAATGAAATTTCATAAAATTTGATAGGGTATTTCCAGGGGTGCCTGCGCAAGCACCATAACTCGAACGTTTTTTGTTGTTGTTTTTTTTTTGATATTCTGTTTCCCCTTGGTAAGTACTACATTTTGACATGATGTGAATCCTATTGTCGAATTAACTGACCTAATTATTGATGAGGATTTAAAGATTGTAACAGACATTTGATACTTCATGTCAAACTTTCAAATCGCTCTCCCGTAAAATTTGCAAAAACTGGCAATACAATCTTTGCGCAAGCACCACTTGATTTCATGTTTCTACAGCACCCGCCTAACAAATAAAACAGCTTTATGTCCATTCAGTGACATAGCACGTAATTGTGATTCATTTCATGACACAAAAATAACCCGGTCATCATGAATAAACCAGAAGCGCTGTATTTATACCGTCCACATATAATTATTCGCCGCTAGAAATGTTAAAAGGGGAGGACAGGGCCGATTTTCTCTTGAGCAAACCATTTCTTCTTTAAACTTTCTACTGTCTGTCGAGCCACACAATCCCTCTCTACTCGCCACGCTCTACTCCTCCTCCCCTCCCCTCTCAAATTACTTGTTGAATTTAGGAAGACCGGACATAAAAATGAGATTATTTAAACCAGTGCCTCATTCGTGTAATCTAGCTGAAATCAACTTTTTTTTTTCAGGGTGAAAAGTATATCGAGTTCAAATTAAAGTTTTAAAAATTGGCAAAAATGGAAGCTGTATGCAACAAAGCCCCACGTAAGAAATAGGCTCATACCCAAACGATGCAATGAAACACAAAGAAAAAGGGAAGGCAAAAAATGCCAATATTTCGGCAAAAGTCTTCTTCAAAGGAAGAAAAAACAAAGGAAAAAGAAAAAACAACGACAGAAAAAAAGAGGAAAATTGAACAGAGAAAACACTCGAACAATTAAAAAAAAAAAAATTAGAATATGAAATGTATGAAACAAAAATAGAATATTAAATGAACGCATCTACTTATCTGCGACCTCACAGTTTTACTGTAGTTTTTATAATATTTCGTCAAGTACAAATTAACAGGTTAGAGTGTGTTCTATCACGCCAGAATGAGTTTTAAAAAACAACAAACTATACAAACCATACACTTTTAATTGGAGTTATTTTGGCATCAAGTGTAACTTAATCCATCCACATTACTGAAATACACCGATGACTCTGAATTCACAGGTGATAAATAACCAAAATTCCATTTTCACATGTCTAAATGCCGAGATAGAGAATATCAGTATACAGACGTGTTGCTTCGCTGCACCGAAAGCACCAAAATAAAATGATGTCTTGACGCGGCATCCTGCAACGATCGATATTATCTTTTCTTTCATTCACATGGTCCGGTTTCTCTTCCTGCCACTCACTGGCACATTTCTTTCGGATGTAACCGAATTTGCCTCGGACCAGCCATGAAACCGACCAAGTCCATGATATCAGCATCCAAGTCGCCCAACCAATCAGATTCCATCAATGAACCAATCCTCAACTGAGCAAGGATACTCGGACACCGCGGCCTGGACACCTTCAGAGTTAACGATCGCTGTGGCTGCATATATGGAAAGAAGCTCATAATTTTATTATCGTTGCCTGCCTTTCTCGTTGCCATGCCATAAGCTCTATCTTCCCGCTTTATTTTGATTAAGATGCAGAATCGTTTCGACTATTAGTTCCGACGACAAAGAATACAAAGATAAAGTAGATGTAGTTAACCTTGCAAGTTTTGTGGCTATGCTTACGGAGACCTATTCTATTTCATGACGTTATACTGTTTCCTGTTGTTGGCATCACATTTCAAATGACAGTGCGTGCGGATTCAAGGACTTCTGCATGGAACACCCAAATAAAATCTACATACAACATGAACGTGGCCCATGGAAGCCGCTCGGGGACTGTACTGTAGTTATCGAGCTGACGTATGTCAGAACTCGAACTCAATTGGAACCGGCTTAATGTGACGCGGGTACCTGGGATGACCCGTAGTGCACCCGAACTCTGATGAAGCCGTATCAATGCAGTGAGTGTGCTGTCAAGAACAACCCAAAAAATGTTCATAAAGCATTTTCACTCTCAGATGGCTATTCAATACATTACACAGACACCGCTTGCCCGGAGCACACACACCATGACCTCTCTCCTTTCATCTTTCACATTCAAAGCATATAGATTTAGATCTACATGTACAGTAGTATTATGTGTATAAAACTTGCTTTACTGACGTCTTTCCAGTCAGCGTTATGAATGGATATGTCAATACTCAAGTGTTCGCTCCTGCTGTAATAACACTGCCACTTACGTCAACCAATGACAGACAACAAAAACTCGAGTGATTCCATGACACAACCTATTACAAGTCTATCATTGATAATTAGCCAATATGTACATGGACCTTTCTCAGTTTCTCTCTGTTACGACTCAGGTTATTGTTAATAATAATAATACCAGTAATAATAATAATAAAAGAATGATACTAGCAATCTCCTCCTCGGCTTTTAAAGCGTTTTATCACAGACAATAACACCATAATTCACTCCCTGCACTGAGAAGACGAAGGTTAAGGACAAAATCACAACCGTGGCAAAAACAGGTGGATTACGCATGATTATACGCGGGAAATCCCATGTCCTTTTGCGTGGGTTGTCAATATTTGTCAAAGGGGAAAAAAAAGTACAATCCAAGTCCAAACTTGCACTCTGTTCAAACCCTATAGACTCCATCCATATTTTTCAAACTCGGTTGTATGTGAATCTGTTCCAATCAGCCGTGACAACCAAACTATTCGATACAAAAACTGATGTAGGCAGTGGGTTTGGAAACATCTTTTTATGAATACTTTTACAAATTCGCACATAATGCACAAAAGGCAATAACTCGATCTTCATTGGAGCAGTGGCCGCCCTATATTAATCTGTGGCCAATCGAACACTCCTTTTTAAAATAAAAAATAGATACTCGTTAATAATAATTAAAAAAAAAAAAATTTAATTAAGTTCGTGTCTTTCCGTAATTCATAAGAGACTGAATCCAATGATTCTCGCAAAATTAATGCAACACTTGACAATTTAGTATTCGGGGGCTTTCGAGGCCGACCTGCACACAATATTCATCTTTCCATTAAACAACACCTCTGAGAAATTCACACCCGCAGGGAACTTCGAATCTGCACTAAACACTAAGCAGGTATGCAGCAGTGGTGACGACAACGACCAAGCCAAATAGCTGGGGAGGTGTTAACGGCTCCAAATGGGACAACAAAACGTTGGACTCTTTCATTTGCAGTGCAGTGCTAGGGCAATCAATCTTAACGCGCTCTGAACACACACTTGGAAACGGCACGATTCCAGTACGTTTCTCCGGCCTTCTTTTAGATTTTTCTCACACTTCTGTGTTGCCTTGACACGCCTTTTGTTTGATTTGTTATCTTTTATCTTATCTGCGCATCCACATTACTGTCTGCGTTTTAGGACAAAAATGTGAAGGTTGAAGTAGAGAATTAGCAATAAGGAAAACGCTGCAGACAGACAAGCATTTAGGCAGACAGCCACAGACAAACAGACAAGCAGGCAAGCAGACACTGACAGACGCAGCTTTGAGAGAGCTCAGACAGTTCAGCCCCAAATGAGAATTCCTTGCAGATTTGAAGCTAACAACCAAAAGAGACTCCGGTGCCACCCACACAGAAGCTGTGCGAGTAGTAGTTGAGACAAATTTTGACCGCGTAATCGTAATGTTTCTACATTATTACCGCCGGAGACCATTGCAACAAAGTAAAGAAACCGTCTCAG
This sequence comes from Onchidella celtica, assembly GCA_963931925.1. Taxonomy (NCBI): domain Eukaryota; kingdom Metazoa; phylum Mollusca; class Gastropoda; order Systellommatophora; family Onchidiidae; genus Onchidella; species Onchidella celtica. Next base: position 15,345,079 of record OZ007578.1, on the reverse strand, counting down.
AAGTAATCCAAAACAGCCTAATGGAAACAAAACGTGAGGACTTGCAGACAAAGCGCAGCCGTTCGACATTTGCACGACCCCTTACAAAAAAACTGACCACAACTTACAGACTGTGCAAGGACCGCAGTGTCTATCAGCTCTGCATAAACATACAATGTATTGCTATTAACCCAGAAAGTGTGGACAGTGGTGACTCAAGTCTTGTAGAGGGATACAGACGTGTGTGAGTATGTGTGTGTGTGTGTGTGTGTGAGAGAGAGACAGAGAAGGGGAGAGAGAGAGGGAGAGAGAGAGAGAGAGAGAGAGAGAGAGAGAGAGAGAGAGAGAGAGAGAGAGAGAGAGAGAGCACCATTTCAAAACAGTCCCCGTCCTTCCACGAACAAGCCCTTGGTCACGTTCCAGACCTTTAGAGAAGAGAAATTTGGTTTGTTTCTTTGCTAGAGTAGCCTGCCTGGCGAGACACAACAGAACGTGCCTGGACGGTCTGGGACGAAAAGTTGGTGTCCAGGCTGTCTAAGATCTGTGTGTACAAACAAACTCATTAGTCAAATTCTAAACCTGGAGTGCGGTGTGAAATGTAAACACCAAAATGACTGTTTACCCAGGGGGACCCCAGCAAAGATCTACCTCGGAAAACTGGCACGGAAAAGCTACTTATATCTTGAGTTTAATGCCTTCTGTGATCTACGCTAAAGAATCTTTTTTTCTTCTCTTTTTACAACAAGTATTATTATTTTACTTTATATTTCAAATGTTTGAAAAGATTTTGAACTATTCCTGTTTGCTAGTCTGCAAAGAAACCTCTAAGTCATGAACAGTAACAAAGTTTACTGTTCGCGTTGCTTTGATGCCACATTATATCTCTTTTCAACACAATGGCGCTAAATCTGACCTAGGTCAGGCTACCGACGAATGAGTATCTTAATATCAAAACACTGTGGAAAAATTAATTAGACATGAGCCTGCCGCGTGCGGGATTCGAATCAAAGACCCCTGACACCTGGGTCAAGAGATCTAACCACTTGGCCACTGCGACGGCGAACCATTCCTACCAGGTGGGCTTACAATCCAAAGCTCTATGAAATCCTGCTTCAATTTCCTTCCATCACTCTTATCCTTGACGACCACTGGCTCAAGTTTCATCAAATCTGGGGCTACGCAGAGTCTTAGGCAGTTCAGAGAGACCATCTGCAGCCAACCACAGCCATAGAAACCTACCGACCTTCTGCAAACGGAAGTATGGAATGTCAAGTCTATCTCATCGCAGCTGGAAAGCTCATCTACTACCTGCCCCACCCCCCACCCCCCCCCCTCTCTCTCTCTCTTTCCTCGTCTGGCCTCAGGCATGAAACCTCAAGCCCTTTTAGGTTTTAACAGCAAACATGAACAGTTAAGTGATAGTGAGAAGTTCTTTGGAGTACCCTGGACTATTTGAGTGCCTTTGATGTAAAGTGTTGACTATGTGACTCAATCCTAATGCTGAAAAAACATACATTCCCGGTCCCAAACATTCCAAGGTCGTCACTGACGTCCTGTCACTCAAGTAGTAGCACAAACCAACTTTTTGCACTCATTTAATCCGATCTACCCTAATCCTTTAGTGTCCAGATGTAAGATTTTCTTAGCAAAAAAGTTATGAATGTTGGAACAAAATAAAATAAGCAAAATATTCAAATGCATTGAAAAAATGTAACAGAGAAAATATTACGTGTTCATAGGTTAATAAGCATCTGAATTTAGGATATTGGGAATCAAATGGAATGTTTCAAATATGGAATCCAACGTTCTGGAGAGTTTCAATTAATAGGAATCAAGCTATCCACAGCCGGGCTCTATCGAATGTATGGTATTCTGCAATCTCCAGCCACCCTCTCCTTTGTAACGTCTCCCCCAAAGGGTTAGTGTCCTATTACTGCAAAGTGTTTTCTCACTTTCCCTATCCGCTTGTGCACTGAGCGTAAAGGGTCTAGGCAAACACATCCAGCGAAAAACAACCTAACTATCACAAACGATTAGCAGCCCCAAAAAGTATACTGAGCATGTTACAAAAACCAGCCAGTCGTAACATTTCGAAGACCACGGTCTTCGGGACATGGAAAAGCAGCTAACTGGAAGGTCAGGAAGGACTTTGGTGGTGGAATGTGGAGTGAAGAAACGATCTGGAGTTGGGTCTTTTTAAAGCTCCTGTCCAGCTTAAAATGCTGAAACCTCTCGATTATTGGAGATAAAATAATCCGTGATGTATCAGATTTTTGCATTCGAATTACGTAACTTCTATTTTTTGCCCTCTCTCTCTACTTTAATCTGTCTGTTGTGCTACATGGCTTCAGGGGATGAAAACGGAATCACTAACTTTAAATACGGTCCAAAACCATTAGCAATCTGAAGCATTTTATGGGTACAGAAATACACTGTAACATTTTTAACAGCACTGTGAGTTTACATTGCATTGTATTAAAACTATGATGATTCTTAAGATGAGGAAACCTCAGACAGCACTGAAAGGATCGGGCATTCTTCATATTCCCCTGTCACATTGCAATATCTTGGACTCAATCCTTATCTAGTAGTAGTATCTCCCCCAAGAGACTTTCAGTATTACAATTTGAGCATTTACGGCTCCAGGCTATAGATCTTAAAGCCCGTGTATCTTTAAGCTCTGTTACAATATGTAAAAAGACACACTCAAAAGAAAGCTTGAAATTGTGACAAAAAAGCTGAATGTGCTGTCATTTATTTTCACCGCTCCTTCAAATCAGTACTATACACATCCAACTTGGCACCGCTAGAAAAGACTGACAGTTTGTTTGGGGGTTTCATTTCCGTCACTTTGAAGAAAACCTCAGTTCTTGTAGCAAAATAGCTCAGGCATTGCCAAAACAGCTATCTGTGTGGGCTAGTGTAGTGAAGATGATGGCCTTGTTAACACTTACTTTTAACCTTCCTTCAAATCAGACTAAAAGCCAACACATTTCCGAAGAGATAAGACTGGCAGTTTGTTGAAGAGTTTCATTTCCATTGGTTTCAGTCAATCTCACTTCATCTAGATAACAAATTGTAACCCAGATATAATCAAAACAGCAATAATTATGTGTGGCTCCAAAACTCCCATGGCCACGCGAGTTATGGCAGTACCTGAAATAATAAAACCTCAATCCCCCATACCAAGCAGTCAGAGCAAACATCAACACCATATCCGGTACTTTATTATGTTATCGGGATAAATAAATGCCTGGCATAATTCACGCGAAAGAAACTGTGTCAGGGTGGAGAGTGGGAGTGGTGTTTTAAAATGATTACCACTGTCCTATCTACTGCGTATTCCAGTAAACAACCATGAAAAGTGTCTGGGCAAGGCGCATCCCGCTGAGTTCCCTCTCATTAATTTTTAATTCGGGTTATTTACCAGAGTTTACGACATTATTATCAAAAATCACATGCCATTCCTCCTTTACTTGCGTTTATTATGAAATGAAAAACTAATGGTTACAGTTCTTCAGACCTCCTCCCCCCCTCCCCCTCACTGTCAAACACTCTCGCATCATTTTTGCTGGTAATTATCTAAGAGCCCATAAGAAGTGACCGTTAAAATGTTGGTCTCCCATGTGCTCAAATACGAGGAACCGTTTCATCAAACTTTCTGTGCTCTTCCAAACTCTAAATAACTTCATTATTTACACACAAAAATAATCTGCACACAGCTATAACCGATTATTTTATTTACTTCTCGAGGCATTATTTTTTGCACTGAATTAATGAGGTAATTTTCATTTCAAACAAAGGACAAAGGTTATAGTTTTTAAAAAATATGACAGCACAAGTAAATCTACAAGTCGCAAAGAAACACTTGACACAAACCTTGTAAATGACAGAATAAAAAACTCCGAAAAAGCAAGTTTCTCACAAGCATGGAACTACTGAATTTTATCCATGAACTTTTCCAACAAGACTACAAAATCTATCTACGACAACTCAGACACGACTTGAAACACAAGTTTCAGAACAGTAGAACCCTACAATAACATACCACAAACTACGATCATAAATAACTTGCAGCGCGTCACACTCCAATACCAAAAACTAACAACTGGCAAAACAGCCGAAGCTGTATAGAAAAAAACACGCTCTATATTGGTCATAATAATTACCTGGCTCTAGTACACTAAGCAAGAACACAAACACACACAAAAAGGCTCCTACAGAAACCGAGAGTAACGTAAGGCTAATTCTCCAAGCTTGGCACAGTCCATAGTAACTCCGGCCTGATGTCCTCGCTGCAATGCTCTGCATGACTACTGTGGTGAGAGGTCATTATGCATGATCTAATGTAGGAAAAACAGTAGCGGGGCTCGGCAGGGCAGAAGGGAGGCACAGGAGCGTTTAAAACCCGATGTGCTCCCAGCCGTGACTTTACATTCCACTGGTTTCTGCCACACGGCGCTTTGAATTTGACCTGGATAAAACTCTATATATCCGCAATAAACCGTTTTAACCCTCTGGTTATCGAATCCAATGTTGGAAATTCTGAAACGCGTCATCTGGTGCCCAATATCCATTATTTGGAGCGCTTTCTAAAATACCGATGACCTCTTTTTCAATATTGCTGGGCCTTTCCTAAAACCGCAAAAGTACTAAGGACCTAAGTTTGCAGGAGAAGGGAAAATGCCGTTTCACTCTCAATATACAGCTCATCTTGAATGCATTGCTAGGTATATAAAATAAACATTTGAAATACTGAACTATCCCTTAATCAGTAGAAAACAAAATTTACTTCTTCCAGAGAAGTTCATCGAATATTTGGCAAACAGTGAATAGCCATCTAAAGTGTGCGAATAGATTAGTGCCTTTTTGCGACAGAGCCAGCGATTGATATTAACACTTTTGCATTCATTTGATAATAACAGTTTTGCAAAGTTTCAGAATCTTTTAAAACGATAGTGTATGTCTGAGCAAGTAAGGGTTAACATGCCGGCCTGATTCGCGTACTTGAACAACAGACCATACTAGTGCAATGAACCCTGTCTATGTATTATCTGTGTGTGAAATCCGAGTGTTTGATATCTTATCGATATCTCTGCGCACGAAAACGATAATCCTGACACAGCCAGGGGAAGCGTGAATTGTTTGCAGATATCTGGGGATTTCCAGGTCAGCCGTCAGCGTAAACAGGACAAAGGCTAGGATGACTTATAGAGAATACAATGTCCATAATATTACATTTTTTGATGAGATATCCATTACAGGCGGCATGCCGCTAACGGAATACATTTGTTTGGACTACAAGCAGTGACCGGAGTGCTGGTTATGATGACAACTGTAGTATATGGAATCTCTCGTTGATTATTGTCATTATTTTACCCTCTACTTGTACAGACACTCATACACTCCTTGGCGTATTTACATGTCCTCGCTGATGTGCACTTAAGCACAGAATCAAAAGGGCAGAGGGCAGAGCGGAGAGGGGGGGGGGGGCTATTTTAGACAGAGAAAGAGAAAGTGCTACAATGGGGGGGGGGGGGAGAGAGAGAGAGAGAGAGAGAGAGAGAGAGAGAGAGAGAGAGAGAGAGAGAAATTTCCCTCTGTTAAAAAAAAAAAAAGAAAAGAAAAGAAAAAAACGCTCCACACAAATTAGAAGAATTAAAATCTCAATTTCCCGCAGGGCTGAAAAGCCGGATGTCCCCACGGCTGAGCAACACCCTGGCGCTTGTTCTTCAGTTCTTGCTCCAAGGCCAGACCACAAAAATGTTCAAGTATTCCAGACTACCAAGGAGTGTGCCCATAAAGACAATGACGACTTTCGTCCTACAACTTACAACCGTCTCAGCCCGTTGGAATGCGTCTCACCCTACGAGCCCTGCCTAAAAAGGATTAAGATATGTCATTCTGTATGTATGTCCCCTGCCAGCGTCTATCCTGTGTAAAATAATATGTGGTGACAATCTCCACAATTTCGAGATTCCCGAACATTCAAACCGTAGACATGTCTATCAAACTTGGTATAAACTAAACAGATGCTCACGACGCAAAACATTTCACGTCTCCAAACTTGGTAACACTCCAATTCATCGAAAAAAAAGTAATGGTGTGGTGATATGCGTTAGTAGCGTCTTGTTCGGTTTTCAGTCTTTAGTTGGGATTTTTGTATCTGCCCAATCAGCATTATGACGACACTGTTTCGGCCCCATGAGAAAATGAAAACACTTGAAGTTGCGTTTTGACCCAGTACTTAATAAAACGTTTTGCCCCAGTGCTCTATAAAAACAATATAATTTGCTCGTCTTCTTACCTACTATTCAGCCAAGGGATTAGCGAGCGCTTCTGGCAGGGTTCCCTTTTGTCTTGTCATACTTTTATATTCTGTCTATCATCTTACTTCTTCCCAGCACAATATGTAACCCTTGCCGTGTCGACGTGTTTTCTCCAAATTCAAACTCCAACCTACTACTCTTCTGTTCATGTCGTATTCATAAACTCGTTTTTCTTTCGTGCTGTTCCCTTCAGTCTACTGCACTAATACTGTCCTGTCTTATTCGCAGATTCAATCTGGACATTCTGAGTTAAAATGCTGAGATGAAATCCACGGCAACCACTGAAACGAATTCCCATTATTTCAAATAGTTTTTAATTCTCATTACAACCTTTGCTAAACACGTGACCCCAGCCTCAACCCAATTACGCACACACACAAACACACGGAGCACTGGAAGAGAACCAGAAAAGCCGTACTGGCTCTGTAGTAAACAATGCCCTAAGAAAATGTTTATTGTGCAGAGAAAAGACGCCGAAACTCTTGACATAGGAACCATTTTTAACTCTTAGCTTTTCCTGGAGTGAAGTGCAATTATAACGAATTAAAACAAAACGAAACGAAATAAAGGCCAAAAAAACAACAACAACTGGCGTCTAATCTTACTCGAATTCCTTCGCTGTATTGAATTCATTGCAGCTGACACGGCCATGCTGGGAGGAGAAGCTGAGAACCAAACTCACAAAGGCAACAGCAGCAACAACAACACAATATAAAACATGGTGTCTTCTTCGGTTCCAGGTAGAAACACGATCGTCATCACCACCATCAAAAAGGGGTTTCCAGTGCCGATCTCAGCAATGACAGAAACATCAACAGCACCGACATAACGACATCAAAAACAAATTTATACCGTGGGGCAAACAACATCAACAACAAACAACAGCATGTATCTTTAAGGCCTTTCGGAAATTAGAATACAAGAAAACAGAATAGTAAGTTGAAGTAAGTAAGACCACGACAGATTGGGAACGACGAACTAAAAGGACAAACACTTGAGAAATTGACAGGCAGTGACCGGCAAACATGTCGTTTGTCAAACCATGTCGCTCATTATTACTTACAACAACAAAACTTGATCGTAAGGTATTCAAGACTGACTGATTGATGGTCATTCAATGTAAGGAAAACGAGCGGACGATTACTGCTGATCGTAACAGACATGCGACAGACAACTGTCAGTCTGTCTACAGCAGATACAACCTTACAAAATTTAATACACCTACAACAGGCAGGGCGAAGCATACCGTAATGATCACCACAGGTAAAGAAGTCGAGGGGGGGGGGGGGAGAGGAAAGGGGGAAAGGGGGACACAACCATGACGATATCAAAGTGTAAGAGTTGTCCTTAGGTCTCTGAGGTCAAGACAGCCTTGCGGAACTAACACTAAACACAGCACGCCACACGCCCTTTAGATTTTACAGTAGAAAAGCTTTAGAAGGGGGGTCTTCGTCTGGACAGACTCCAAGACAACGATTCTAAAATCTATACAAGTAGTGCCTCATAGAAGCTTTGCCATACCCTCCGGAGACTGATTTATTGTTTCTCAGAATCCATCAAAATACCGGCAATCCAAAGTGAACTTAATACCAATTTAAGAAAAACAACAGCATCGTTATACTATCATCAATTCGAAGTTAAGAACAAAATAAAGTTATTGTTTTTCTTTGCTCTTCTTCAGGGCTTCACTGAGAAATGTAGACAAACTGACGTATTCTCACAATGAAAAATGAAGACATCATGATACATGTATCCAAACACTGAAAAATGTAGACGTAAACATATCCAAACACTGAAAAATGTGGGCATATCGATATTCAAACACTAAAAAAAAGTTGGTATACTGATGTCCAAACACTGAAGAATGTAGACCTTATGATGTCTATTTAATACAAATAAACATGCCAACAAACCCTAGTATCCGAGACAAAATGAAATTGAGTTTAGGACCCCAGGCCTGTTTAAAAAAGATGAGAACCGCTGTTCCATGCTGCGTTGAGTACATTTATGCTTGACTTATCAAGATCTCGCCCCGGACATTGGAATGTGAATGAGCTTGGGATGGGAGGAATGGCAATGGAAATGGTGGGGAAGAAAAAAGAAAACAGCACCTCCTGTATCATTTTTGTCCTTGATGTACACGGATTCACAGGTCTATTACAATGCGTTGTTTATAGGCCACTTGCCATTGTGTAACCTTGGACAGGAGAGCACTAATGTCTCAATGTTAAATGGTGTATATATTTATATGAGAAAGAGAGAAAGAGGGAGGGGTGGGGGAGGAGAGAGAGAGAGAGAGAGAGAGAGAGAGAGAGAGAGAGAGAGAGAGAGAGAGAGAGAGAGAGAGAGAGAGAGAGAGAGAGAGAGAGAGAGAGAGAGAGGGAGAAAGAGAGAGAGAGAGAGAAAGAGAGAGAGAGAGAAAGAGAGAGAATTTTTGTTGTTGTTTGGGGGGGTGGGGAGCACGATGACTTTCACCAGGCTAAAAATGAACAATAAAAATAAAATATATTTAAATACTATATGGTAACGCAGACATTTAAACCCGTAACAACAACAACCACAACAACCCACTTGAAAATAAGCAAAGACCAATCCCGCCCCCCCCCCCATATCACCACCATCAACGATAACAAAACCACTACCACCATGATCTCTTCCCCCCCCCCTCCTCCCCCACCCCCAACGCACACACAATTTCCGATGATATCACTCCCACCAGTCCCCTGCTATTAACAGATCCCACTATGAAGACAGACACTGCATTAACTCTTGACAAAGCCTGGCTTTTATCCCAGGCCCGTCAAGTGGCTGGAAGATGGGCCGATGTCACCCTGACATTCCCTTGAGCCAAGACAAAAAGCAGAAAGCCCTTCCAGGATCAGGTTAAACATTCTCCTTTCTCCTTTCTCTCTTTCTCATAAGCGAAGGGGTTAGAATTAGAAAAGGTCTAAGCACTACTCGCACTTAGATCCCTTGTAATTCTAACCCTCTCAATTTATTTACGGGGTTAGAATTACAAGGGATCTGAGTGCAAATGGCACGTAGACCCCATCCGATTCAAACCCCCTTCAAATTTAATATTGTTAATCGAAAAAAATCTTCTCTCCCGACAATCTTATGTCCATTAAGGTTCTGCTCACTCTCCTCCTCCTTCCTCCCCCCCCCCCTTGTCTGCTGGCGTATGTGCCTCTGGAGCACGTAACTTTGGGGGAAGGGGGGGGGGGGAGCTATTATTTGATAACTGTCCCGATAACTGTGCAAACAAAAATCCGGCAAAGACCTCACGGGCAATACTTCGGCACAAAAAACAACAACAAAAAACAGCACTGCTAAGGAAATCAGATCATTCAACTTTTCTTTCTCCCTTTTAGCCTAGGCACGCCTGTTTTAGTCGGCCGACTACTTGGACGGACCTGTCATGACATTAAGTTACTGTCACATCCAATTAGTTGGTAGTATCTGCCAGGTCTCATTGAAACTCAATATCGTGATGTCACCAACCAACTATTTGGCCTGTCAATCGGTTTGGGCATGACCAGTCTTATTTCCACCCCCCTTCTCCCCTGAGCCAACAATTTATAAATGCTGGAACAAGATAAAATAAATAAAATGTTCAAATGCATACGAAAATGTAACTATTCACCAAGAAAATATCACTTGCTGACAGGTTAATAAGTATCTGAATTTTGGGAATGTTTTCCCCTACACATGTTCCTCCCAATCACCAAATGCCAATCTCGATTAAATTAAGGTAAAACATGTATAAAGCTGGGTTTTCATGTGTACGGAAACGAAAACAGAAACGGAAACGCCAAAGCCCTCCCAGTAGTGAAACAGAAAAAGAATGTTTTCATGTGTACAGACAGCGCCTGGCCCTAAACTCTCTCTGGTCCAGTTCCCAATACACACCCTGGTTCGTTTTATTTGTTCATACCAACTACTCTCGACGCTTTGTGTGGTCAATAATATGCCATGGCACTCAAATGTCTTTCATCCAAACCTCACTCTCAACGCAACCTGACAGCAGAGTGGCCATAGTGCACGTGAGCAAATCTAAAACCGGATGAGTGATTAGGAAATGGATCACCCAAAAAGCTCACAAGATCTGGCAAAAAAATGTGTTTGTCCGTAAACATAATGTTGATTGGACAGGAAATAAAGGGAATGAACGCACAATCATTTTTTTTTTTTTTTTGTAAAGCTGATGTCGGCAGGGCAAACACTTAAAAAGCTGATGTCGGTGTGATGAATGGTTGTGTCATGAAATGCTGCCAACTTACTGACAACATACAAAACAATGAAAAAATATTACATACACAAAGAAAACAAAACGACGAATGAAAACAGGATAAGTATAGGAGGTGGGAGGTTGGGGGGGGGGGGGATATAAATGTGTAACAGCTGTGAAAAACCGTGCTTGGTTATCCCCCAGACCATGCCATAATAATATCAGAAAATTCATCACACACCCCCACCCCTAAACCCCGACTGACATCCCACAGAGCAAGCAACACAGAATATAATGACACGAATTGATGACAAAGAGCGGGTGATGCACACACGCCACACTGAACTGGGCACGCTTATCCTCGTTAATTTGCTGGGTGGGAAACATAAGACAAGAGTGGGGCTGTGTTGGTGGTTTGGGGTGGTTGGGGAGGGAGGCGGAGGGGCAGGTTTCAGAGGAGGGATTTAAAATAATACATGTAGTTATAACGATAATCAAAACAACAAGACCGTCTGCAAAAGCCATAAATCAAGAAAGAAGTGAAAGGGGGGGGGGGGGTGTCAAAAATTTATAATTACAGCAATGCTCATAATAAACAAATGTGACATCCATAATGATTATTGCTGGGACTGATTGTGAAAATAATAATTAAAAGTAAAACAAAAGAACAGATGCTGCTATGCGCAGCGGGGTGAACGCTGCAGTAGCGTGTAGGCGCTTAGTATTTTGTCGAAGGAGCACAATATAATATATATAATAATATAATACGATTTCCCTGAACGTCGACGTTAATACAGTCTGTATTAGTCGTAGGTGGGCGATACCAATAACAATATTAAAAGGAAACGTTCGTGATTCCGAATATTTACATTCATGCGAAGGCGTTCAGAGGGCAATCATCAGTCCGTCACTACTCTACGCTAATGGCACAAAACATTTTTGACACTTTTGAGTATATTAAGAAAAAACTGTTTCTTTTCCTGTCATTTGATGACTTATGGCATTATGATTCTGTTGGATTATTACATTTTCCTATTGGGACTTTTCTATTTCTAATATTATCTGACAGCCCTCACGCTCAGGATGGCAATGAACTGTCAGTTGCCTAATGGCAAAAGTCTGACATAAATTATGCCATTATTGTAGAGCATGGACGAGTCAGAAATATCTAAATTTTGAAGGTTATATAATATTTTCTATAAACTGGGGAGTACCGTAAGGCGTATCGTGCGGAAATGCCGTAAAAAGTACTCTTTTAGTAAAACCAAATAGTGCATTTCAAATCTCTGGCTCCGGTTAGCAAACTACATGACCATTACAGAGTATCAGATTCGATATCGCACGATAACAAGCTTACAACGCTCGATAATCTCGATCTCTGCCCAAGCCACAGGTGTGACAACTACCACTGATATTATCCTCACAGGTTATCATGCTCGAGCGCACAGTTTAATAACTGCACAGGCCTAGTTCAATATCAGCAATCATCTCACGGCACACATGCTGGCGTTTGAACTGCTTTTTTTTTTCCCCCCTAGCCTTATACGAAACACTATGTATTTCATACAGAACCATCGACATAGTGGATAATAAGATACACGATAGCGGATGAATATTTAGAAGGCTGTTGTTATAAGGATGTACGCCCCCCCCCCCACCCCCAACCGTTCTGCGCTAGGGGCGCGTACGTATTCGCACTTTCGCTAACCCCTTCCTTAAACTCAACCCTAAATCTTATCGAATCCTTAACCCTGGCCCTTACCCTTTCAACCCCCCCCCCCCCCAAAAACAGCAGGAAAACAAAAAGAAAATTTGAAATAATAATTAATCATAATTAATTAAGGCTGTTGCTAGGAGTATGGGGGGGGGGGGGGGCGCGTGCTCTAGATCTGGAGTTAACAAAAAAAAAAAAAGCTTTAAAAAAAAATTCGGGGACATACGTACTTGTAACAACATCGTACTTAGAATTAGCGAGAGTATTATCGTATTATCGCAAAAGACCGTACATGCAAAGAACAAAATTTTGCAGTTTACATTTCGTGTTAAGGCCTGATTTAATTCTTTGTTCAATTTCCATTCTGTGATGAGATATAGAAGCAATTATAACCCAGATAGAAAGGTTAGAGCACATTAAAATTTCATTCGATGAAATTCTATGTTAAAATATAATCCTGGCCTAGAATGTCGTATATGGTATTTTCTCTTAAAACGGCATGGTCACCGTAGAACGTTATAAAATCTCTCCATCTTTAATTTTTCGCGTTTTATTTCTTGCTGGAATCACTCTCTGGATCGACTTCCCCCCCCCCCCCGGCCATAAAATTAAATGACATATAACCAAGACTATCGCGTTGACATGCCGGCCTAAAATCGGTGCATGCATTAAGCGATGGAGAGCACTGATCTGCCAAGCTGAAGTGGTAGTTTGCACTTTTATGTACCAGCTGCACTGCTGCTGTCTGTACCATCGACCTATCTATTTATCTGACTGTCTGTCTGTTACACTGTCTCTACCGTATACCATGTACACTTTTTTCGCCAGTCTTCCCACAACCACCACTACACTGAAACGAGACAGGGCGATTTTTCAAATCAGATAATAAATGCCTGGATTAGCTGAGTATCACAGGATCAGGTCATTTTACCCTCTATACGTGTCATCATGAATGTCTTTCCTCTACAACACTCTACAGATGTTACAGAGATGGTATTTGATACTGACGTCATATGATACGCCATATGATTACAAATCTATTGCACTAAATTTTAATGTGGTTTCAAGACGTATCTGCGTACGACTTTCAAATGCATACATGTATCTACTTCTATATAGTGACCAACTGTCTCTCTCTCTCTCTCTCTCTCTCTCTCTCTCTCTCTCTCTCTCACACACACACACACACAGGCAGACAGACAGACGGACGGACAGACAGACCGATGGGACACAGGGGGTGTGGATGATCGTGATAGATCAGGACAGAATCCCAACCAACAGCATGTTAACAAAAGCCCACCGCAGCTCGCTGCAGTACAAATGACACCTGATATGTAAAAAAAAAATATCCCTGACCGTATAACATTTCAAGTGCCCTTTAACCACGATCTGCTATAGCATGATGATGGGAGGCTTACTGTTATTTCCCGACAACTTCAATGCAACAATCACGAATGTTGACCTGCACAAGCCACCAAAATGACAGGAAAAGAAACAGTTTTTTTCCTAAGGTCTCAAAAATGTAAACAAAATTACGCCATTATGATGATGTACATTTTGCTTAATGTGCAGACTGTCATCATTATTTTGCACTTGACTGGATTAGCTTTTCTCTTCAAACCTGGCAGAAATTAATTTCATATGCCCTTCCCAACAACTGAAATGCTGGACAGTCCACTAAAAATAAGGGACAGTTGGCAGATGTGTCAAAGACAGGGAAGCATTTTTCATTGGACACGTACAGAATAATGTAATCCTGATCAAAATGGGCCATAGTCAGACCTGACTAATCTGCCAACATCACAATACTGGATGACATAAATTCAAAATACTTTCCACTTGCGTACTTTACATCTACCAGGTCTACTAAAGGGCTTACGAATGTGATCATGACAATTTGCCGAGCAAACAAATTGGAAACAGTCTGGTGGGCTTTGTTTCCCGGGTGCAAATCAAATGTTTGATCAAACATTAATTTTATCTATATATGGGAGACAGGGGTGAGTGGTAGTATAAGATAGGAAAAGAGCCACTGCCAAAATATTCAGCTGTTGGTCTTGGTGATCCCATCTCGAGTTTGCCTACCATACGTTCCACAGACCACGCATAACAAAAAGTGGGCGAAGCACCTCTATATCCTGAATGCAAACAGGAGGTTTAACTAAATACCAAATCTATTTCCAAAAAGGCAGAAGGGGCGAGTGGTGGTGTGAAGTAGAGAAAGTGTCACTGGGAAATATTCAGTTGTTTGCATTGTTGGCTCCATCGCAGTCTGTCACCGCTAAAATCCTATTCGTCTGCTCCGACCAACCTCAGCACTTAAATCCCACAATCATGATGATCCAATGCTTTAAAGACAAGCATGCAAAAACAACTTCACAGGGAAATAACCAGTTCAATTCATGTTTGTTGTGTGGTATCTAGCGGAGAATGATGCAGGCATACCTCTTCTCACACGAACACTTGGGTTTGGAAACCAGCGGCACAAAATTAAATACTAAATTCAATTGCAGAAAGCACATTATTATACTCCTAGGATCCTCTCCAAAGGCACTCTCGAACTTGATGGCTGAGAGGTTGAAATGGGACAGTGTTCATACTGCGTCACCGTTCTACTCACACGAAACAAAAGAAAAATGGGCATGGAAGAAGCATAAGAATCAAAAGTCCAGTAACTGAAAACAGCAATCCAGAGAGAAGTCAGAAGGAAATGTATACACCATACGCACTTTGCTCTCACCACTGACACACTGACCTGACCAGCCACTCTTACCTTTCTCAGCTTATTAATCGCTCCTTGGGGACATTCCTTTCTGTAGAACTTCTTGAGACGTCTCATCTCTGGGCGTGTCATGCCGATATCCTCAAGGTCTTCCTCCTTGACATACTTGAGGTGTTCCACCGTGGACACCTTGAGGCGGGTGAGCAGAGGCGTGTAGTACTCATTGAGTTCCGCCTCTGTCAGGAATTCCCGTAGGTCTCTCATGGCTGGCGGGCTGGCCGGAGCCTGCACTGACTCAGAGCCTGGGGAGGACACACGGAGACGAGGGTTTAGTGAATGGTGGCCATTTTGTCTGTTATTTCATGGGCAATAACCTTAGCAATTGTGGTGGCAGGAGTAGTAGCAGCAGAAGAATAAATAGTTGGTGTAAGTGTCTAAATAATAACAGCCGTATTTCAGACTAATGACAGAAATCAAATGAGTAACTGTAACATCAGACACTTCGGCTGCATTATCAACACTAATGATGGTGATCAATGTGTATTTGTAGTTGTAATAAAAAGCACCTCAATTGTGGTAGCAGTGACAATAAAAATGATTGGGACAACTGCTGTAAATGTAGCAGCATGAGGATAAAGTCCTGGTGGTCATGAGAAGACAAAGTGTGGTAGTGATTTGTGGTGAATGTCACTCCAGAATTAGTAGCAGGGGTGGGCAAAGTTGCGGGAGAAACAATGTCCTTATAAACAGTAAAACCAAAGGTGGTGGCCTAATCGAATAACAACGATTCGTGTGCCTCTGCCATATGAGTCAATACAGAGTTGGTAACTGAAAGAGAGATCATGTTAAACCCCAATGCAAAGTACTCAGTACTGGATCCCAGCATTTTAATTCTTTCAATGGCACAAATACGGATTTCGCAGTTATACAAAGCATTATGTACTTCTCTTTTCGAGATTGATGGATGAGAAAATTGAACAAGACACTGCCCATTTTAAACAACAAATTATAAATAAAATAAACATGACTGATAAAGCACTACATTCATCTCCAATGTCCTTGTTATTCATCACTGCAATGGATACTTTTCCCATGGTGTCAAGAATAAGAATTCTTAATATGAAGATAATGATTATATGAATAATGGATGTATCACATTTAGTGTAAAACAAAACGACAATTGGGTAAAGGATGGAGATAAAAGAAGAAAGAATAGTATGGGTAGTGACCTGCGGTAGGAAAGCTATGGCCGTAAAAAATAATCTACTATCGTTTTGTTGGTTCATTCTCAAGTCTATCTACAGTAGTTAGCGGGGGGGGGGGGGGGACGGGGACGGGGACACACACACACACACACACACACACTCACTCACTGGATAATGTGAGTAAAGCAACTTCCACTCTCGAATGCAAACCAGATGTTTAACTAAACACCAAATTAATGTATTTGCAAAAGGGAGACAGTAGTGATTTCAGGTGGGAAAGCTTGTCATGGTGAAACCAGTCAGCTATTTGTATCGTTGGTTCCACCACACTACGTCACGCCCCCTAAAACCAATGTATTGCTCAGATCAAACTCAGCATTCAAATCAAACAAAACAAGTCCATGCTACAAGTGAGATGCACAAAAACCACACTCGGCTTCCCAACTGGACCACCACAGAAGTGACATGTTTAAATCATGCATAGTTTATTGAATAGACCAGTGCATTTGATGCAGTCACTCTATCCACATGATAATAAGGAAGACCAGGCATGCCAGAAAGACAGAAATCTGAAACCCTAGCTATCACCATTGCGATCTAAAACAAATGGTTGTATAAAAGGAGGGGGAGGAGACGGGGAGATAGAAGGGAGAAAAACATAGATGGGGATGGAGTGGGTGAAATAACTTTAAATTTGCGATAATTAAGGTGAATATTCAACATAATCCCCACTGGACGCCCACATCTCCACAGCAACGGTTCGAGATCTCAAGAAAAGCCTACAGCACTATAGGACAGAGCACACAGCTACACTACAACATAATATATACGAGTGTCACAGATCTGAAATTCTAGTCAAACCATCTCCAGTGTGCTGACTTGAGATCTCAAAGCCTATAACACTGCAGCACAGAGCACACGGCTACATTATAGCATTGATGTGGGGCTTTAATAAAAACTACAGCCCCGATTTGAGATCTCAAAGCGTGAAATACAAGAGAGTTCGGGGCACACGGCGGCTCTACAGCACAGATCAGACATTAAAATTGGGAGTTAAACCATCTCCATTAAGTTCATTCCAGGTCTCGGTGCCTACAGCAATACAGGAAAGAGCATACAACTACTCAGCTACAGCATAGGTCTGAAATGTGCTATAAATCAAACCTAGCATAAATCTGATGGCCACTGCGCTGATTCCAGGTCTCAAAGCCTATAACACTACAGGAAAGAGGATACGCCTACTCGTACACTATATGGCATACCTCTGAGGCTTAACTCAAAACCAATAAAAATCTGAGGCTTTAATCAAACCCAACAAAAATCTGAGGCTTTAATCAAACCCAACAAAAATTTAAGGCTTTAATCAAACCCAACAAAAATTTAAGGCTTTAATCAAACCCAACAAAAATCTGAGACTTTACGTCTAACCATAGCTACTGCGCTGATTCCAGGTCTCAAAACTATAAGACTACAGGAATGTGCATACAATACACGCCTACAACATACATCTGAGGCTTTATTCAAATCCAGCACAAATCTGAGGCTCTAAGTCAAACCACCGCCACTACGCTGATTCCAAGACTCAAAGCCTACAATACTATGTACTGGACAGAGAGCACACCGCTATACTACATGACAGGTTTGAAGCTTCAATCTAACCAACACCCGTGCAGTCCTACAGCTTCTTGCTCACCTCTCCAGCATGACGCCATAATTCGCTGCCTTCTTCAATTTGTGAAATAAATCTTGATTAATGAACACATACGCGTTTCTTTACGTAATCCTGAAGATGTAATGTCAAGGTACCGTTCCAGAATATCTTTTTCCCGCGTACCAGTGAGTGTCGCAACCACCATGTGGTGCAGAAAAGCACAGAATGATTTATTCGTGTACTATCAACAGTTCAATACCCACGCTGAACCGCAGCATAAATATGATTAATACTACTACTACTACTACTACTAATAATAATAATAAAAACTTTTGAGAAATTACCGCCAATGACAGAGCTATGCAAAATTTGAATGGATGTCTGTTAAAAAAAAAAAAAGTGCAAAACAAAGTAATATATTACAAAATTTACAAAGAAAAGTAACCTGTAAGCTGTCTTGCGTCAAGCTCGCGGATCACTGATAGGAAACCACTAGTATACGAATGTCAGGACGAGTTATGTAAGGAACAATATGAATTAACGTCGGAGAACTGGGCATCACTGTAATAAGTATTTATACTTGGGTTATAAGTCAAGATCGAAACACAGTATTAAATTTGGCTTGTTAACAAACTGATACAAAATATAATATTATAACGTGTGTTAATGCATGCACGTATCAGAATATCACTGGGAGCGTAATAATCTAGTATCAAAACATATTAAATCATGTCAACATGACATTCCATTAACCTACACAAGTTTTACAGTAAAAAGAAAACAACACACGAATTGGGAACCACAACGGATGTAAAACGAAACTACGGTGTCTCCGACATGCGATACTGGAATGTACACATTAAATATTTCATCACAGTATTGCAACACGTGTGTCTCCGTGGGTGTTTTACGAACACACAAAACTGAACCTACTACACATTTCAACTGCTCACACTGACAGCGAGCATTTATTTGATCCGAGCGAACACACTCGCCCTCACAATGATCCGCAACATGTGCACACGTTAAACCGAAGGTTAAATAGGCCCCTAGAAGGATTAAGATTTGCCACACCGATATTATGAATAGAGAAATTACACCGAGAGGTCTGAGCAATAACATTTGCTGCAATAATGCGACGATTCATGACAAAACTATGCGGCCGATACACGGGGATTCATTTTCCGTATTGATCTTCACAAAGTAAATCATTTTATATTGGACAGATGCTGTTTCTACTTAGATGCACGCCCGTCAAAACTAAGGGGATGATTCTTTGAACAGAATGATGTAGTGTTTAGATGAGTACATTTACATAGGAATGCTGATAAACACCACTGCATGAGAGTGAGAGACGAAGATCGATACAATGTATAACGCTCACAAAGGCGGACGGTGGAGATATTATAATAAAAGGACAAAAGAATAGAGAAAAATACTGAGAGACAGACAGTGGTAAAGGCTGTTGGTGCACGTGATAGCAGAAGTTATCTGTGTTTATATGTGCGCGACCCGCACGTGCCTTACATTGTACAGATGGTAGTGGTGCAGTGATGGATGGATGGATGGATGGATGGATGGATGGATGGATGGATGGATGGATGGATAGATGGATAGATGGATAGATGGATAGATAGATAGATAGATAGACCTAGAAAAGCTCAAGACATCAGCTCACAATCACTGCATCCCCTCCTCAACAAAAATGCAAAAAATCCCGGACAATGAAAAGAAAAAAATGCCACGGTGTTATGAATGAAGGGAATGTGTGCCACATGTTGCAATACACCGCGAGCACATCTGTGATCCTTACACGTGAGATTTAATCTATACACTGGGTGAAATTCAATCATTCGTAACTTTGTGGATTAGTTATCTAACAGTACAAGCCTTGCCTGGCTTCAAAGTGGTAGATCCTAGTATAGTCGTGAATGAACATCCCACCAGCTACTCGCCGAGAGAGAGAGAGAGAGGGGGGGGGTGGAGAGAGCGAGAGAGAGAGAGAGAAAGAGAGAGAGAAAGAGAAAGAGAGAGAGAGAGAAAGAGAAAGAGAGAGACAGACAGAAAGAGCGAGAGAGAGAGAGAGAGACAGAGACAGAGACAGAGACACAGAGAGAAAGGGACAGACAGACAAACAGACCGAGAGAAAGAGAGACAGACAGACAGAGAGAGAGAGAGAGAGAAATAAAGATGTATGTGTATGTGAGAGTGCGTGCGTGTGTGAGAGGCAGCGAGGGAGGGAGGGAGGGAGAGAGAGAGAGAGAGAGAGAGAGAGAGAGAGAAAGAGAGAGAGAGAGAGAGAGAGATGGAACAGTTTGTGTTTCAGTTTGGAGAAAGCACGACGTGACGAGAACGTTCACACTGCGCTATGAAACAGCAAAACGCCAGACAGAATGTAACAGAACGATAGGACAGAATCAGAAGTCCTACCAGAAGCGTCCATCCACCTCCTGCGGGTGTGGAACAGTAAACCAATGCAGTCGGACAGACAGAGCCTGCTAGGCGGTGATGTCAACATTATGGACAAGACGCGCCACAAGATAAGCAGAATATGTCGACAAATATTCACAAATCCCTTTGTTTTCACTTAAATACGTTCCACCTGTCACAGAACAGCATTCTGACAATCCATGGGATTACAGATACAGGACTCCCTATCACACAGCAACACCAATATTCCCTGGGAATGCTGCGAAGTGTAACAGCGCTCGGAGCTGACATATTCCAGATCTTCTCTGCCTTACTGCTGCTGTCAAAAGAGAACTCGTAGGTAACATGGTAGGGGCTTTCCGACTTAACACCTTAGAAAAAATCAACTTAACATTAAATTTATATGAGTAAGAAAGACGAATGACGCTGATTCCAAAAACGTAGCACCCTGTGCTTTATCCAATTTTACCACCGTGAAAAACCTTACGTTTTTGGATAACCTCGGTGAAAAACTGACCGTTTTTGTATTAGGTACGAACCTGAACAACTCTGATTCAAAACAACAACAATAACAGTTAAAACCTTCAATGGCAAAGTACTACAATGCCGCGTTTTTAGTACCACATAAGGGGCCAGCGAAAGGCTGACTTGTCCGGCTAATCAGACAACCCCAAAGACACCAGAAACACTTTGACATCCATGTGACACGCGAATGCCCCCCCCCCCCCCAATCTATTTTTTCCCCCAATCAACTTACCATGAAACAAAACCCATTCTTAAGCAATATTCCAATTGTCCGGAAATTTGTCCTGATGAATCCCAGAATTCCAATAAAATAAGGAAACAAATTCAAGGCACCCACACAGATCCCTGACCACCAGGACAACAGCTTAGAGTCACCGATAAATCGTAAACCTAACAAGTAACGACTGAACCCCTCGGTGGTGCGTGGTCTGGGACAAGCAAAGATCACCATAACAAATTACGGTAAAGCGAGAGAACCCCGCTGACCGGTGTGACATCCTGGAATATCCCCCATCCTGTTTTAACCCCCCTGATAATCTAGGATATCCTAGAACATCCCCCTCTATTCTAAAGTATCCCCCAGCTAGATTTCACTTTCTTTAGCAGTGGTTCTTAACCTTTTTCTGGCAATTGCCCCACAGACTCCAAATTTTCTTCCATCGCCCACTTTTCCCCCTATTTCCAAGGGAAAAAAGACAACAAACATGTTGATGATACAATATAAAGCAGAAACCATTCTTTGTCAAATGCAATAAACCAAAAAAAAAAAACCTTTTCTGTTCATCAAACCCATCTAAGCATGATGTAAGAGAAGTCAATGACTGTTATGTATTTGCCCCCAAATCGCTCTTCATTCTGGTTCCCCTACTTCCATATCGCCCCCATTCCTCTTTTTCGCCCACTTGTCGCCCTTTTCTTCGTTTCCTCCCCTCCCCTTCCCCTGGAAATGAGAATCACGTCACCAGGGGGCTGATATCGCCCACGTTGAGAATCACTGTTCTAAAGTTTTACTGACATCACTGGCGGGGTTGCAGACATTCAAGGTCAGTAAGTCACACTGCCTATCCAATGAAGGCTGACAAAATGCAGTATGTGCATTGTAACAAGTAGGGAAAAACATTTGTTGCGGCGTGGACTAAAGGTATATTAATCCAGCACCCCCTTTCACATTAATTGCTGATTGTGTCCTGCTGCATTGACAGAAGTACTTCCAGGAAATGAGGTGGGGGTGACGCACAAGAGTTTTATGCTATCATTATCTAATGGAATGATGGACTTCCAAGGAGGGAAGAAAAGGTGGTGTGACCCGTAGAAAGGAAAGGTAGTCTCAGATGAGGCTGAAAGATGGAACATTTTTAAGGATTAAAACCAGGATGCAATTCCCTGTAATCCATAACTTTTTTAAAGGATCTCTTACTCAGAACACGCTAAGTCTGTAAAAAGATCGGGAAGGCAAAAAAAAAAATGGGTACACTTGAATGGGATGGGCTGCTTGTCACTTAACAGATCTTCACCTCGTCTTATATGTGTATCCCCGAATGGTCCAAGAATCCGGATTTTTTTCCCCAACTGTCTCGAATCTGCATTGTCTTTGGAAGTTGATTGAATCCATTCTTAGCACTGCGCCCCTGATTAGGAAGTTTTGTCCATGAGACCCAAAAACAGGACGTCTGTAGGTTTTGATGACTATTTCTCATGTAAACTAGAAACAGACTCTTCATGTTGATGCTGCCATTTGCTCGGCTTTGGTGACAGACTACTTGCAACATACATTAGAGGATTGATAACAAAGACGTCTGGGGACGCTGAGCCAATTACATCTTCGAACTTGGGCAGCCAGTCCTTGGAGCTGTTGAGAATATTTCTGAGATGGATGTGTGACTAAATGCAATGGAGAGGGGACAAGTCGGCTGGCTTCTCCAAATGGCAGCTCTCAGAACTGACGACAGTGATAGACTTTCCTGAAGCTGGTGGTGTAATCTTCAGTAACATCCTCCACAATGTTGCTTCGAAGGGGGAAATTCTATCAAAGTTTGTAAATCCCTCATCAGCACTAGTTTGGTTACTGCTGTGTCACTATGTTTGACGTGCAATAATTAGTTCTTTAACACTCCTCTTGTCCCGTGAAGACAACAACTTGCTACCGAAGAGTTTATATGACCTCTTTGCTTGCTACCGACTGTGCTGTACAGACAGTATTTTCCATGAGGTAGTCCCTCAAAAACTTGAAAAATTACACCTAAGGTGCTTTATCAAAGGATACACATTTCTGTCGAAGCATAGCCTTCTATATGATGAGAACTTTAAGATCACAAGTGGCCGCTTAAGATTATATCTCGACTTCATTTTGTGCCAGCTTCGATTCGGTGTTGTCAATTTTAGCACGCTGGTGCATTGTCCTTTCCTTTTTCTCCTCACAATAAAGAATGGGTGCCCTGGTTGTCTGTTGATACTGAATACAATGTACTTTATTGTCATTGCTCCATACACAGTCCACCCCTGAATTTAATCTCTTTAATTACTACTACTAAAAGCTCCAGAAAAGGGTATGGTTGATGGACTGGAGGAGAAAGATTTATGCCCCTAGTCCAATTCTAAGGGTCGGCTTCAAACGCATGTTAAGTCACACTCACACTTTGTAAATGTGTATTTTTTGTGCGTGTGGCAGAGAAAGATTGTATAATAAATAGAAATGCACACGAAGAAAAGGGGGGGGGGGGGCGCGGGGGAAGGCTGCCCAAAGACAAACAAAAAAAAGGTGGGGGGTAATTTGTAACGGGGGGATAAAATAGGATGCCTAGTACCCATTGACCACTATCCCCCATCCTATTTTAACCCCGGGGGATAAACTGTTATAGAGGGGATATTCTAGAATATCCGGGGGGATAAACCAGAATATTCCAGAATATCCGGGGGTTATTCTAGGATATCCTAGAGTATCCGGGGGATATTTTGAAATATCAGGCGGGATAGGTTTTGGGGGGGATACTCTGGGATACCACACCGGCGCTGCCTGCCAGGATTATCGGTCCTTAAGCTGCGATGTTTCGGGGGATTAGCCCGGGTATTTCTGGCCGCCTGTCGCTTCCAGCCCTAGTTTCTAGATATACACTGTTGAACATAACTACAGACTGGTGGTCTATGGTTTGTCAACTGTGTAAACCCTATTCCTGCTTTTCATTCAAGAGATTTGTCTGTCTGTTTTTTGTTGTAGTTTGACCCCTTTTCCAGCATGACCAGGAAATGTCGCAAAATCTGAGTTTTGAGTCTCCATCAAATTGGCGACGAATGAGTGGCTTTAAAAAATGTGATATAGACGTGTGGGGGGGGGGGGGGAGAGAGAGAGAGAGAGAGAGAGAGAGAGAGAGAGAGAGAGAGAAAGAGAGAGAGAGAGAGAGAGAGAGGGAGAGAGAGAGAGAGGGGGAGAGAGAGAGAGAGAGAGAGAGAGAGAGAGAGAGAGAGAGAGAGAGAGAGAGAGAGAGAGAGAGAGAGAGAGAGAGAGAGAGAGAGAGAGAGAGAGAGAAAGGGTAAAATTATGTATGTATATGTATGTACTGACAGCATGAGGCGGATGCGTTTTCACTTCAAGTTCGATTCAACTGGTGAAGTGCAACGGAATAATAAACTTTTAAAAAATACACTGTAATTACGCCATAAACAATTATGCTCACCCGTTTACCCTCATGCTTGGTTCACAGACACATCAAATCTTTAAAATACATTTTCCCCAGCCACCTTCTCCGGCACCTCTTTACGCAGTTAATTCTTTATGGGACCTAAAAAAAAATGTTTGGGTCAACAGTTTTGCTTCACGCCTTTAAACGCTCTCTTCGCATATAATCTTTGGAAAAGAATTTTAAGACTGCCAAAACCCATAAACCCACCAGGATAGAACTACTTGCAGAAGAATAAAAACCCAATATAGAAAAGCTATTACCGAAAACCACTGCTGGGAACGTACGAGGTTCCAACATTTTTACATTACCGATTTCAAACCCCAGCCAGCAGCTGATATTTACAGGACATTGCCCTGAAGTTCAAAACTTGGAGTTGCGTGTTGATGTCACCCTCAGTATTTAGAGCTAATTTTACAGTTCTTCTTCTTGTTGTCTTTTTTACACTCCTCCCTCTCCCCCGAACACTCTAGTCGTGTGTAAGTTGAGTTCTCTTGACACCGGGTTTATGCTGATCTTCCCTCTCTATGTTAAACTGATGAAACTTGTTGGCCCGGAAAGACCGGCCGTACTTTTACAATACATCTTCCATGCAAAACCTCTAAAATATTGTAGTATTTTGCTCGATCATGCACTCATTACCTCCATGAGCTTTGTTTTTTTACATCCAAGCCACTGTCAGGATCTTGGCTGCAAACCAGGTAATATTCTGCCCCGATCATTCACTCATTCCCTCCATTTACTTCCTCGCATATATGCAGACACTAAACTACTGTTAATGCATTATTACTTCTCGGGGTTTATAGGGTCACAGCAAAAAACCATACTACAACGCCAGAGTTCTGAGGTCCTCAGACACACCTGCTGTTGCAGCTATTCACATGCAGATGGAGTAGTAACCCCCGGGTCTCCTCCCAGCTGGGCTCCGTCTGACTGTTGGCGTACACTATACAGATAAGACTATCAGAACTTCAGCGAGAACCCTTATATATATATAAATAAAGTAGATTCTCAAGCCTCTGTGTGGGCGGCTTCAACCCCGCAGAACTAGCGGCCTCGAGTACCTCACTGCTTCGAAATGTACTCGTAATAATTATTTTTGCTCCTTGCAATGCAGCTTGTTCTCCTCTTGTGTATCATAATCTCTTTGTTTCTGTCCCATTAGTATACGAAATTGATCACCTCATCCCTGACCCAAAGGATCCAAACAAATCTCAGTGTCTGACTGACATGAACAACTGATGATAAAAATCTTAACAGCTCAGAACAGTGACTTGCTATCATTGTGGTTTATGGGTTACTGCACGGACATAAAAACAACAGTACATAAATGCGTAGCACAGGCTTCTATATAAGGTAAGGCGAACAGGTCTCGTTGCATCTGGCACAGAACAAGACAATTTTGACCCAAGTTCAATTGGCCAGTCACCACTAGATTTGAATCTGGGTCACAAACCTAGTGCCAAAAATTTCATTCACGGAATCAGTAATCTCGCCCTGGTTTCAGTTTCTGTAATCGCAACGGCCAGACTCACCATCAGCATGAACTGTCGCTGAGATGGGGCTAGACACAGTTACAGTTGATAGTTGCTGCGCGCACTGCACTTACGGCAATAATGCTTAGACATAAATAATATTTACACGCTGTACAATGCATTGCTCGAAAACTTCACAATTGTTATACAGTACAAACGTACTGACATCTACATTGTAATGTCGTTTTCAGGCCATGCCATCAGTTAATCAGGACATTATGTTGTTGTTTATGTGTATTAGGTCTACATGCACCAGAACTCAGGGGAAATAATAGACTGCGTTCTTAGCATGGCATACTTAAATACAAGTGAGCGTGTATGGATGAAGGTCGCTCCGGGTCAGAGGAGTGACAATTTCTGTCATGACTACATTTGAATTTAAATGTTCTGTCCCAGGTCTGACATTTTTCACGCCGTGCTCGTGTCTTTTGGACTCTGAGACCTGAGTTCTTCGATGGAAATTAAGGCACTGGGCAGCACTGTCATGAGATAGGATAATAATGTTCAATAATAATATTCAAAAGGCGTGACATACATTTTCTTGTGGAAAATTCAAAATAAAGACACAAGTTTAGTGACGTATAAACGATCTTGGGCCACAGTCAAGAAAATCTGAGAATTTTAAAATAAAAAACATTGGGGTGAAATAAAAAACCCACGTGTTTACATAAAGAAAATAAAAGCAGGCTTCATTCTAATACATGGCGATTAATATCGCTCTGCTACTTTCACTAGTGGATTCGACATAATACGGCTATACATATCCATTCTGTAAATGGAAATGTCAACATACATGAAATATCGCTAACCTGATCACCTATATCACGATGAAAATCATGTCTCGCCAATATTAAAGACTCCTTTCAAATCTTGCACAAAGGAACAGCATGCCAATGGACATTAGATTGGATGTGTAATACATTACCGTCATCAATTATTTCATTTTTTTTAAGGGAAGAGACAGAAAGGCCAAATCCCATTATTCACAGCGCTAAGATGGCCTCATGATATGTTATTTTTGGCAGGGATCCTGGCTAGCCCAGGCTTTGGTTATGTTACAACAGGAATCACTGGAGGGGGGTTCTGGGAAAGGTCGGTCTTTCCCCTAGTTTGATTGATAGATCGACGACAAGAGTTTCCAGGCCAGGGGCTGTTGTGGAGATGATAACCTTGGCGCATCAGACAAAGGAGTCGATATCCTGTTTGTTTCTTTTTTAATTCTATTTTCTGCCCGGAATTTTCTTCACCCCTTGAGGAGGGGGGGGGGGGGCGGAGAGGAAGAGAGAGAGAGAGAGTGAATTAC
Source organism: Onchidella celtica (assembly GCA_963931925.1). Classification (NCBI taxonomy): domain Eukaryota; kingdom Metazoa; phylum Mollusca; class Gastropoda; order Systellommatophora; family Onchidiidae; genus Onchidella; species Onchidella celtica. The sequence goes on along the minus strand of OZ007578.1, from coordinate 15,317,784 downwards.
CGAAGCGCCTGAAATGCATGTGTTTATCCCCTGTGGTTTGTGAGTGCGTGTGGTTTGTTTTTTTTTCTATCCTTAACCAGCATGATTTCTTTCCTTTCTTTTTCATTCTTTCCCCCTTCATTTTCCCCCGTCGTGTATTCGTAGGCAATGACGTTCACAAAGGTAGAATAAAAAGACTGTTTTAGATGTAAGTCAGAGAAAGCTTAGACAAGGTAGGGCCCAACTTTACCTGTCATGGTTGTGAAAAGGGAATAAAATGGTTAACATCTGGGATGTAGAGAAGAGCCGAGCTCCCAGAATGCTTTAAATATAGATCTAGATGACAGCTTTTCTTGAACAGCGTATCCCAACCCACATATACACAGAAAAGAGAGAGAGAGAGAGAGAGAGAGAGAGAGAAGAGAGAGAGGAGAGAGAGAGAGGAGAGAGAGAGAGAGAGAGAAGAGAGAGAGAGAGAGAGAGAGAGAGAGAGAGAGAAAGAGCAGTTGATTTCGAAAAATCTACCCATCTGAGGTCCACAGAACTCTAGTACCAATGCATTAAAAATAAACTTCAACTAGACTACAGAAAATAACTGATGAATAAGAACACAGGACAGAAATAACAACTGCAACGGTATCATTCACTTAACCCAACAACTTAGTTAAAGAACTTGTTCCTCAGAATGAACTGGGCGGTTGCAGAGCTCACTACACGTAACATCAACATCCTAAAAGTGAACGAAACATCACATAACAGAGTGATCGGCACAAAGAAATGTAAGGGCTCCGTGGGTGGCCCTGTTTCCTGTCAAATTAAGCAATACTTACATTCTATTACAAAGTTTCATTGCCACTAAACCCTGTATCTACCACACCTCCTCATCCCACCCCACTCCCACCCCACGTTACATTCCCATTAATGTTGCCGCACACACGTGACGTGCACCTTAGAAACTACAACAGGTTAACAGGTATGCATCCAATTAAAAAACAGGGGAAAAAGCAATTCCTTTCATTTTTTTCTGCTTTGAACTTCACCCATTCGTCCTGTCACCTTGACCTTCCTGAGATTACCAACCGCACGTGAGTTCTCAGTAAACCTGTCCTTTATCAGACGCTGAGCTTGCACATCTTTATCCTACTACGAAAGTTTATAGGTAAACACAGTGATCAACAGAGACATTCACTGAAAGCCCGCTGGATAAACTGTAAACAATTCAATGATTTAGCGACAATAATTGTGTTCCTCTCTGTTTGCCTTCCGCTGTCTAGCTACAGCACAACAGTCCTTTAAACACACGAGTTGACAACGCGCTAATGAACTGTCACTGAACCGCTAAAGGTCAATGCACGCGAGCAAGTGTGACAAGTCGTGACCTTAGTTCTTGTTTGTTCTATCTTCATTTTCTGAAAACCTGGAAATCTTTTGATGTGTAGAAGAGATATAACAAATGCACACTATGAGACTTGTTCAAAATGCGTTGTGGCACTTACCAAGCTGTTTCACAGTTCCGAGTTATTCGTACTTCTTATCATAATACTAAAGCCGCCAACATTTACCGCCGAATTTCTCAGCTGTACAAAAAGTGGAGTTGGAAGAAACAAGAACTAAAGTCGCGAAGTTCCAACGCCTCCAATGGCTGAGTTTGAGTTTGAGTTTAGGGAAAGAATGTCGACATGATAACAGTGACATTTGGATAGAATATAACAGAACGAAAGGACAGAAGGAGATCCTACCAGAAGCGCCCACCACCCACCCGCCCAGTGGTTACGTTCATTCAAGCGTCAACAACTCGCCCGCTTATACGTCCAGTGGACCGCAGCTCTCACTTCGAACTCAATGCATGCTGATCAGGGATAAAAAATGAATAAAGTGCCGCTCAAATTGTTGAAGAACATCGTCCTATTCTGTCCCCTTTACTACTTTCCCCTGTTACCACTGGAATTCAGCTCTTTTTGCCTATTCCCACCGGCCTTTGCAAATTTCATTAGCCGTAATTGTAAATGGGATAGGGGTCCACTCTTTATCAAATTACTTCCTATTTCGCAGTAAATTGAGCTGCAACAGTTCACATTAAGATGAACGGATGCATGATTAGACATACGAATGATAGGACGAGCGCGTGTCTGGTCATTACTTCCAATTAAAACCAAGATCGATAGATGAGAATGATGTTCACATTGATCGAATGGGACGGACGGGCAGACGGACGGGCGGACAGACAGGTAGACAGACAGACAGACAGACATTAAAAAGTTTAAGCCATCTGTTGTGTTAGGCCCAAGTTCTCTGGGTATCATTAACCTGTAAAACAAATAGATGTTAGAAAACCTAAAACAAATGCACCCGAAATTGCACCCTACAGAACACAAAGAACCTGCCCAAAAAGTCGTCGGCATCCACGCCATCCCCTCTGCAGGGGCATGCTAAAGTTTACTCAAAGGCCCCACATAAGATCATTACAAAGTGGTTGGTACGCAGGAATGGAAATAGAAAAAGCAAACATCCACTGCAGTAGACGGTTGGCAATGAGGAACGATGGGGATTTGGCGGATGAAAGGCTTACGAAGCTGTTTGAATGTGCAGGGAATAGACATACTGGCAGAGACAACAGTGATGTCTCGTGACACTCTTGTAGAATTTGTCCAATTTCACAGGGAACAAAAAGTGTTTATCTTTAGTACCGCTTACCAAACCTCCTGAAAGTTAATGTGGCACATAATACCTCTGTTCTCTTATTGGCCCAGTTCACTAGACCAGTTTAAAAAAAAAAGACCTAACGACTGATGGAGTGTGTTATTCCACAATCAGTAGCGTGTTATTTTATGGGCAACACAATACAACTTGAGACCCATCAAGACAGGAAGAACTCAATCAGTTTTGAACCCCAAAAATATGATTTTATCTAATTTTACAGTTACGCCGATTCAGTGGACTGGACTCACTTTGAATGAACAGCGTAGAGATTATAAATAAAATCATCAACGCCAACGGAGTGAGATAGTAGAAACACCATGACAATGTGGGCTAAGAGCAACGAACAATGAAAATAAGCAGCGATGAAGATGATGACGATAACGCCAAAGCATCGTCCAATCAATCAGGAAGAAAGGAGCGAGAAAGGGCAGGTGGAAAATATGGCACTTTGGCACGTCTCTGGAACATTTCAAAGACTGGCAAGTCTCCAACAGGATGATGAAATGAACCCTGTGATACTGAATCCCATTCATGCACGCTGTCTGGTCTGAGTTGGCGAGACACGCTGTTTCAGACAATGTTCCGTAGTGCGGTTTCAATGAACTTCTGAATGGGTCTTCCACAAGGCTGTTTTGACCACTTCAGCACGGGAAGGGTAACTGTCAAGAACGGAAGAATTAGAAACTTAACCCAAACCCTCACATTTTTCTCATATACTCACTGGACAAACAAAACTCATTTTGGTTGGCTGGCCAACTGGCCAAAAATAATAACTTGAAAATGTCCAAATGTAATTTAAGGGAATGTTGATCTCAAAAGAATCACGTATTTTTGCCAAGAAGAAAGTGGGGAAATGGACGAAAGCGGGCGAATCTAAAAGGACAAGAAGGCTTGAAAGTGGTGAGGTGATGGAAAGGCAGGGAAATTAATAATAATAATAATAATAATAAAGGAACCTTGAGATGACAGAAAAGATATCACGCAGTAAATGCTTGGGTCAAAATGCACCCATTTGTTACCAGAAATGAACGACGCCTACCGGTCTGGACTGGACGCCTTGGCAATACGGGGCCATAGGTCAGTGGGTCAAACTTGAAAATAACAAAATAAATCTAAACCTTGTTCATATGCGATCTGAGCCACCACCATCATCACCTTCTTTTAATAATAAACAGAAAAATATTGGCGGGATAAACACACCCTCAAACGGGGATATTTGTCTCCAGAAAGGTCAAGTTAAACAGCTTGAAACTTACCACCACAAGATGTACGTGAGCTCACTTTCGACATGATTCATGTCAAATTCGCGTAAATGTCACGAGCTAGCCCGTTCACACGCATGCACATCCAAGGCGTTCCCATCAACTGCTGAAATAGTTTCCTTGAGTGGCAAGATGAATCCCCTTCTCAACGTTACTTGATAAAGTTTAAAGGAAAAGAAAATTAAGAGAAAAACAGGCTTGGGTGGACGCGTCAGAAATGTTGCGGTTTATGAAGAACACAAGGCTTCTTTGCCTTTTGAGTATGGTTCATACGAATAAAAACTGGCACAAAAGTGCACAAACCACATAGTTCCGGATACTTGAATGTATTCTTAAGGAAGGAAAAAGTTTCTCTTTATCTTCCAGGTTCTCACGCAATTGAAAAAGGAGGGAAAGTGAAGACAGTGCGGGAGAGAAATGGAAGAGAAAAAAGACTGAATCAAATGAACAGACGCAGCTTTTATTGCTACTGTAACACCTTTAAATTTCGAAAAATCTATCGACTGCATTACTACACGGTTGTCCGGAAATAAATTACATTACAATCCAGGTGACATGGACCTTACTTTTTTTTTTTAGCTCAGGCGTTGATTTTGACATGTGGAATATCAAAAGAACGCCCAAGTAAATTACAACAGCCAATCAATGAATGGGATAAACAAACCATTAAATTGCACTTAAAAATTATTATTACTGATCTTTTCATAGATTCACCAAATTAATTTTCAACATAATGACAAGAGGGTCCATTCACAATGAATCACATCCAAGAAACTGTAAGTACTAGGAATATTCCACTGTAAAATCCACTGCTAATTCCACACATAAGTGCTGTGAATCATTACAATAAGAGCAAGGACCTTCCAGCACACACTGTGATTTCTCTTGACATTCAGACGCAAGACTGATCCAGCAGCGGGGAGACCACTGCTCACTCACGGCAAATTCCAGGAAAAAAAAAAACGAACAAGAGGAACAAAAAAAAAAGAGGAATAAAATACCGGCCACACCTAATCTCCAGGCGGCCTCCGGCAGCAAGTGATCTCACCGAAATGTAGGTAGTATCTACGTCAACAGCGGGGTGGCTCCCGCCGGTATATTTTATCTGTCTATCCCAGTACCTGCAAGCCTGGTTTATAAAACTGCAGCAAAAGCCTGCTCTCACATCACTACATGTAGCCACGTCTGTCCAATGTTCTAAAGGATGAAACCCAAAATCCCGCAGTGCTCCTGCCCGCACAGACGCGTCTATAACATGCATGATACCTGGACCTTAGTTTTCAATGTGTGCTGAATTCCTTGCGAAACGCACGGGGTGGTTTACTCTGCATTAACAAAATGCTGCGAAACCAAATACGGTGAAATACAGTGAATACATGTTACTGCATGTAATTGTATTTGTATTATATAGTGTCCCAGTTCCGGACACCATATAATACAAATACAATTACATGTTGTAACATTAATATAATTACTAATGATTGATATTCATATTCTTACGATCCCAAAAATGTTGAGTACTCCATGATAGTATTAAAAGGCACAACTATGAAATGTCCAAAACATGTGTTAATTTGCTAAACCTGGGACTTTTATTCAAGGTACACACACACAGGTGTGCCACAAGTAGGTATATCTTGCTCTAGTGTTCGCTCGGTGACATCAATGGCGAAAATTCAACACTTGGCCCAGCCACACAACAAATCCCGCTGTCTTCATTAGTTAGGCGAAAAGCTGGGGTCTGGAGATGGGGCGAAGCGACTTCAGGGGCGTCGACCTCGGGGAGTTAGTAAATAATCTTGTCATCAGCGGAAATTCAACAGAAACAGTAGCCATGGCAATAGCAATGACATGCCTTGTCATACTATAATGGAGCGAGAGGGTGTGAACATGCATGCATCTAAAACTCTGTGACTACGTGGATTACAAAATTAATTATGAAACTGTGGACTATCGAATCGCAAACTTTTGACGATAAGCTACGTGGACACATCCATTTTGGCCAAAATTCAGTCTTTAAGTTGTTTTGACTTTACATTTGTTTTTAGCCGCAAAGAAGAGCTGATGTATTTTTGTATTTTCACTCATCGAACAGAATGGAAGCGTATGATAGAAAATTTCGTTGTGACGACGAGACCAGAGTTGGAGAAAATGCACTTTAGCTAGTCATAGTAACTATGACCATCATTCCCCATCAGTTCATCATTCTAGCGCTTCCGCCATCATCTCTGCAATTGGCAGACAGAACAAGGCTGGGTAATGTATGTCACGGTCCAATACTAAATCCTGATAACAATACCGCGTCTTCAGCCAAAAAGTAAGATACTTGGTTCTATTGACAGGAACAGCGACACATTTAAATCCGATCAAGCAACCACACACTTTTGGCAACATGAACACATTTTTACCTACTCGGTCAATTACTTGGTTCTAATTACAAGAACACACCATCGTCCAACATAGTCGAATACTTAGTTCTTACGACAAGAACACATTTTCAACCAGTCAGATAGATCTATTAAGTTCTGATAAAAAATACCATGATTATTTTCAGTGAAAACAGTTAAATATTTGTTGATTTTATTTACAACAATAATAACACATTTTCATCCTGTCAGTCCAATTACTGTCTCTGATAACAGCACCTTTTCGTCCAAACTGTTCAATACCGTGGTTTTGCTCACAATGCATGTTCATCCAAACTGTTGAATACGTGGTTTTGCGCACAATGCGTTTATTCAAACTGTTGAATACGTGGTTTTGCTCGCAGTGCATGTTCATCCAAACTGTTGAATGGGTGGTTTTGCTCGCAATGCATGTTCACCAAAACCGTCGTCTACTAAACTTGATTCCAAATCCCCACAGGGGTTATACATGATACGTAGGGAAGCGACCGAGCAACAGGAACACATTACATTCTCTACCAGACTAATGCCGCTTGCATACGGTTAAGAAATAAACAACTGAAGCCGCCCGCTTGGCATACAGGAGAGATGTTTCAAGATGGAAGAAAGGGAAAGAACATACTTGTATCACTGTAGAAATGTCACCCAAGTGCCGCTTTACAATGTAGTTCTTGCTACGTTTTGCCGTTATTTGTTTTTAACCCTCACTGGAACAACGCCCACACTTTATCAGTTGTCTGAGAATTGGAAACTCTTCATAGGGATGAAAATAAACCTTAACCACTTGACAGGCCTGACCCTAGCTGTAAACTGGCATATTTCGTAGTTTTATGAATACATGAGTGGGCATGAATTTATACACAAGCTGAGGAGGGACCAAAATCTCCTATGGGCTAAGGTCAGTCCTGCGGAGGATAATTCCCGCCTTAGAATGCACTATGGTATCGTCCAAGGTCTTGAGGAGAGAGAGAAAGAGGTGAAAGAATATCCCTCGTTTTCATGTTCCTGCTCCGCAATCGTAAAGAAAACGAACAAAAATACAATGCAAAATGCCTTCGCAAATGCAGAAAAAAACCTGATCTACTTTTTGGACGAAACAAAAGACAAAAAAAAATACAACAAAAACAAACAATAGGGGGAGAAAAGTGGGCATAAAGTGGGGAATTTTTTTCCAATAGGGACAAGGCCGTGCTACAAAGCCACAAAGAGCCGGTGTCTACAGTGGTGAGAAATGAATAGGGGTTTAAATCCTCTGTAATCCAAAATTAATGCAGGTCCGTGAGGGAAGAGTTGTTTTAAGGCGCCGGGACACTGAGGTCTGGCCTTAGGTGACCCTGCAGCCTGAAGAAAGAGTGAAGTGGCTTCATATTTCATTGTCCAACAAGCTTGCTGTTGCGTAAAAGACTGGGAGAGATGCGGGGTGAAAAACACAGTGTTTACGATGTGTTTGACTGGGTTAGGTGAGAGCTAGAGCTTCAGATCTGCCATCATATGAAGAAAGACGGCATAATGCCAAAAACAAAATTTTACTAGGAAAGCCATAAGCATTGCTCTGTCCAATTTCCATTTGGAGATGACCGCAAAAAAAAAAACTATCAGTCTTACAAAATTATAACACAGACAGAAAGATACGCCACACTGAAATTTCATTCCATCAAATGGCGTTAAAAAGAGAATTTGACCAAGACGAGCGTTCACGGTTTTCTTTCGTAGCATAGCAGAGTCTAAGGACGAAAAAGATGGAAAGTAAACGTAAGTGAGAGGGGAAGGAGGAAGTGCAAAGCATACTGAAAAGAAAAGGAAATAATTACCGTATGAGATATGACAAAAATGTTGGGCTGTAGACGAAGACCCAAATCCTGATTTATTGCAGTACGGCGCTGGAGAAACTGGGAGAGGAGTCTATAGAATTTAGAATTACTTCCACTGACGAAAGATGAAGAGACTAAGATGTGGCTAAGTTAAAACAAAATGTGGGACGGAAGGGAGATGGGCCAAGAGAGGATCCAGGCTTATGTATTTCGTTCTAGTTTTAAAATTATTCTTTCATTAAACCCACCAGTATAAACATATGCGCTAACCACCGCAGTCTTTCTTTTCTTTGTGTGTAACAGCCCCTGGAAGGTTGCTGCGACCGAAAGCGAGGGTTTTAACATTTTTATGACGATTTTCCCGCGGCGTTCAATTTCCTTCTGCATCGTCCAACGTCGTACAAGCCTGGAGTTGTCCAAACTCATAAATTTCTTAAACTTTTTTTTTCTCCACGGAAACTTTGCACCAAGCTCCACAATGCCGACCGCTGGCGACCCACAGCCGATAATTTCTGCTCATTTAAACTCATGCATTTTGAACGACAACGAATCAAGAAAGTATGAAATAAAACATTTTGGCTACATCTAATTTCCATCGTTTCCGACCGATGAAAACAATAATGCTTGCCCGATGGCGTGATTGTTGTTTTTCTTCGTACTCACGTTACCAAATTCAGGAGCGGGGCAGCAACACACTCCCAAACACAGGCCATCGGCTAAGGGATTTCTCGTCCTACCGAAGACTGCCATGGGTGGTGCAATCTCTGGACTGTGCACCCTAACCATAACCCTAAAATGACTCTGAACGTCACCGAAAATCCCTGTAATATGTTGGAGCTGTTGCTGCCAAGCTCCTGAATCTGGTAAAGTGAGAACGAAAAAAAAAAAATCACGCTGCCCAACGACCATGCAGAGATGGCCAGCTTCACATTTTACCTGCTCCTTCGAAGACGATACGCGTCTTCTTTGGTTAGAAAAGTATCAAAACAGAAACTACGGCCTCGAAAGGGCCTGGGAAAGTGTGAAATTAATGTTGTATGCATTACTTAGGCTTCGGCGCACCGCCCTAGGGATTCCTGCCCCTTCAGGGATATAGTGGTGATTCGGGTCACAGATAATGACTGGCCTGTCTGCGGTTATCTCAGCGTGTGTTTTTGGCTGTTTCTATCCTTAAGCTCTCTGATTTTGTCGGCTGCTTACTCTCTAAAAAAAACATCATAATTTCCTTCTACTTCTATTGTCTGACAATGGACAATATCCCCGAACTCTCGTTTTTTAACCTCTCGGAAACAAGTTTTCTCCCCTGTTTCTAGTATCTGATATGGACGTTAACATACAACTTCTTTCAAGCGTTCCTTGTCCTTCCCTCTCAGTTTGTTTCTTAACCAGTCAATATAACAAATCCCCTCATGTCTTCCACGTAACATCTGGCCGTCTGTGACAGTAATGAAGAACTTCTCTAAAGCAATTACTCAGAGCCTTTTCAGATCTCACCACATAATTGTGTGCACAATTGGCTATCTCCGGAACACAGGGCCTCAGAACCAGCGTTCACAACAAAATGCCTGACCTGTTGACCTATCTGCGGGCAACGTTTCGAACTAAAACCAAAGCCACAGACATTATCTCCTCATGCGGTCTCAGTCAATCACTGCGGTCCTTGTCACAAAGTTGACCTCTTGACTGACAGGTAAACTATAGGCTGTCCATCTAAAATCTTTTTTCCATGCCTCAACAGTAAGACATGCACAATTTATACTAAAGAACAGCAATAGCAAATGGAAAGTACATGGACTTTGCCGTGAAATCCAGTGCTACAAAGCTGATCTGACACGTAATCTGAAAGCTGCCCATATAAGAAGTCTTTCCGTGTCTTTGCAATAGGACATGCACACTCGATACTTGCAGTACAGGAGAAACTGGAAAATACAAGAACCATTGCCATCAAATCCAGTTTCATCAGGTGGATCTCGAAACTGATATGTTAACTCAAAGTAAACTCTAAGCTAAGCGTACATCTCAAGGGTCCTTCCATGTCTGACCAGCATAAATGTGCACACTTTATTCTTGGTTATAGTGAACAAGAATTCTCTCTTTGGAATTGTCTGCCTCTGTCTATGAGAGAGACGGAAAATATTACGACTATTAAACATCAGCAGAAGAGTCACTTTTTTACTCTGAAGGTCCATCTAGCTTTTTTTTTTTTTTTCCCTGAGTACGCCTGTGTATTTAATTGTGTATGTGATTTACATGATATAAATATTGTAAAGCGCTTACAGCCTGAAGCGCTACATAAATGCTATGTATTATTATTATTATTAAGAAATTAAGAAAATACAAGAGCTTCCGTCACAATACAGAACACTGAATAATCCGCCAAAGGGACATTTAAGAAACAGCCTACAAGATTCCTTGATGACAATACACAACTGGTACACAATAATGAAAATAATGTCAGAAAGATTAGTCCAAACTTCAAAACTTAAAAAATCTTGTCAAAACATCTACTTTGGAATAAATTACTGTATACTGGATGTCAATGGAAGCTGAAGGAGGAACTGGCACATGTGTCTCAGGATCATTTGCATACTATTCACATTACACTCAGGTACCTTTGTGAGGATGACAAAACCTGATTTAAATCCACATAGATTTACATAGTCTTGGGTTTACCGTTTTAGCGGATCTTGTGAAGACAGAATGACGGGAGCTTTCAGGTTCAGCCAGACAGTAGCTGCACCCAACTCTTCCACTAAGCCCCACAAATTCTGCACCGAGAGAGAGAGAGTGAGAGAAAGAGAAGGTAGAGGGGGTGGGGGGGGGGGGAGAGGAAAGTGAGAGAAAGAAAGATAGAGAGAGAGAGAGAGAAAGAAGAGAGAGGGGGGGGGGAGAGGAAAGTGAGGGAGGGAGAGAGAGAGAGAGACGGTACATAAAGGACGAGGAAATTTCTAGATCTTCTTCACTTCGCGGGCAATATAACAGCTTGAAGCTAGCATTTGCAGTAACAGATCTCACTCCTTCTCTGTTTTTCATACTGCAACCAAAACAAACAAAATACGAAAAAGGCAACTAACAGGATGTCATAATACTGATAGTTTTGTCTAGACATAACCACACTTGCCAAATTAAACTCACTCGCTAATGGGTACCTATACAAAAAAGTATAATGGGGTCGGGGGAAAAAAACAAAGTTAAAGCTGAGCAGTTTGGATAGTAATGGATAGGCACAAAAGGGGAGGAAGAACTCACTGGTGTTAAATAACCTATACCAGTATTCTCCACTTGTCAGTGAACCCCCCCCCCCCTCCCAAGTCTCATCTCAAACCTCATGTCCCATGCTTCACAGGTCAATAAAAAACAGTGCTTTCAGCTCAAACGGTCACGGCCATCTGGCTACAAAAGTGGGTACTGTGCATTTATTGCAGGTCACTTGTGCACAACATCACTGGTGAAGGTTTCCACGTGTCCGAAAACGGGTGTACACATGCCTTCGCGTCATATCGGTTTAGTTCTTGCTGGTTTATAACGTATCCACATTTCGAATTCGTAATAGCAGATCGCATCCTTGGTGCACAAAGCAAGCGGTTTCTACCAAGGTCTTGGGTTAAAATGACGTAGGGCAAACATGCCAAAAGATGTTTTCCCTCTTTCCCGAGTCGTAAGGGGTGGGGGAGAAGAGGTGGAAAGGGGACCTGAAGATTACTAAAGATAGCTGGATATTGTAAAAATATTCATTTGTCTCATTCGCCACACATATTCATCTGAATTTTACAAGTTTTCGCAACTTCAGTGAAAGTAATATTATTATCTATGTAGTCCATAAATACAGGTATAAATTATAACAGCTGGGTTAAATGTCGCCACGTACAAGCAATACTGAGAAAACAAAACAAAATCAACAAACTCGGAGGATATTCAGTGTGAAAGCCCTATTCAGTTACTGCATAAAAAACCTCAAATTCTTCTTAAAATAAATATTTGATAATTACCCACTATCTGAAATTATTCACAGACCAGTGAAAATGTAGCTGTGCCAAGTCTAAATAAACCACCTGGGTATACTAATTGGTAAATGCAAAACAGAACTGTTTATCTACGACATGAGATCAAATAAATAAAACTGTTTTCTCAGTCCTTATGCCGTGATTCTGGACCAGCAATGATGTGTTGAGTTAAAGATGAAGTCCTTACTATGAAGTGATTGACACTGGCCTGTCAACGTGCTGGGCTATAGATGAACTGGTTGCTATCGTCAAGTGACTGCCAATAGGCCATCAAACCAGTTTCCCCACATCATCAAGTGCACCCGAGTGTGATGAAGCATGCACGAGTTTCTCCTCTCCGCTCAAGATTGCCCAGTAACCTCGACGGGATATTGAGGTCACTGTTTCTAAGATAACAGAGGCACATAGGGTAGACAAGATGCCCAGTGGCACAGTCGCAGGGACACACAAAGCAATTATGTCGTCCAGGACAATCAAAGGTCCTTCCTTGGACCTCCCCTACCCCTGTCCTTCACCAAACAGAGTAAGTGCCACGGATTCCAACATGTTCTCCCTCCAATCCCGCCTCCAGTTTACTAATACCCTATAGCCCCTATAAAGAACTGATATAACCCAGAATTGCCTGTAAATTTTCTTGTCCTAATAGAACATTAACCCATGTGTCAACAAAGAGACATGGCACCAGTCTAAAGCCCCCGCGAGCGAGTACATGCAACTGTGTCTTGTTCCTACAAGACGGTGTCAGGGGAGGATACTCACGTGTTGCCCTGAACCTTGCGGGCAATGAAAATCAGCCCCACTAATTACCTAACCGCCCATTTGTTGAATTTAACACCACAGAAACACGACTTTATGCACCACTTAACTCTTCTGAAAGAATTCCAGACCCAGAGCTAAAAGCATTACCATTATTTTTTCAGTGCTGTGTGTGTCATCAGGTCTGAGTCAATGCTCTGTGTCAGTAATGGATCGGTTCTACGTATTTCTTGTCACAGAATGTCGGAGTTGTTTCCTGGGTTCATTCAGTGTATTGAAGACAACAACAGAAAACCACATTCCGAAAGACATGGATCCCCGCTTCGGAAACAAAATGTACAGTTTTCTGAATCCATCATTTACAAATCTATCAAACGTTATGTCAATAAAAAAGCAGACCCATGACGAAACTCGGTTTTCTATATCCCAAAAATTACACACTTAATGGTAGTTTTTAGAAGCCCAAAACCAACAAGATCATCGCTCTTCATGTCAACAAAATTCAAAGTGAGAAAATTTCAAATTTCTATCGTATTAAGAAAACAGCACATAATGAGTTTAAAACTTATAAAGTCATCAAACTTTTACGACAATAAACCGTGACCGGAGACCCGATTGTTTGCTTACCAACAACAAAACTATGTGGCTCTCAGTGTTTCTCCACAACCTACAAAGTTATTGAACTTTTGTGTCAGTAAACAGCACTGCCAAATTCGACTTTCTATCCTCAAACCATTAATAACACATTGGTAGGGTTCACAGGTATCCAGAACTCACAAAGCTTTCAAACTGTCGTGTCAATAAACGACGAAATAAAATTCGACATTGTCTGATCACAATAACAAAATAACACCTGGGACAGGTTTTCCAACCCACAACTTACGAAGTTATTAGCACTTTTACGTCAAAAGCGAAAATTATGCAATTCGACTTTCTAACCAAATGACTAGCTCAAAAGATCCCCCCCCCCCCCACGAGTTCAAAGGCTGGCCACAGAAGCCTAAAAGGAAACAATTGCTGATTAAGACTTAGCAAAACGTTCCAATAATACATCGATCTGTTTGCGCCCCACGCCCCCCAACCTAAGCCGGTGAAATGTGAGGGCAGGTTTGGCTAGCTTAAGTAGGTACTTGAGTGACCATAAAGCCCCTTGGGGCCCCCACGACCCAACACTTCTGATGTGTTACGGGAAAAGGCCGCATAGTAAACTCCAATCGTGGTCCAAGTCACATTTAAACATTACTGTTTCACTGACACCAATTTACGAGACCTCATTAAATTTTGAGAACTGCGGGTGCTCATGTCTATGTCCACGTTTGTGCAGTGTGCGCAACAAGATTACTATGGTCTTCGGTGGGAATTCTAATAGAAAAAAAAAAAAAAACGCCTTTTCTCTGGTTCCTCGTTGTGTACAACTCGGAGACATTTTACAAGGGAGTATTTACGTATTTTTGAACAGTGTATTCCCCCCCCCCCCCCCCGTGAAATGTTGCTTTGGGGGTATACAGCCTTGTAGTACAAAGAAACAGAGCTACTCGTTGACGTCACACAGGACATGGTCATAGGTTACAGCAATGTCGTTTGCACAGTAAAACATTTCACATCTGGAAAAACTACCTCTACTTCATACTGGTGATCTAGAACTCGAGATTCGTTCGGCCCATAGGGCACTGAGGCAAGTCTGTTTTGTCTCGGTTTTGTGGACTGCAGTTAAAAGGGACCTGAAGTAAGTTTGTCTCGCAGGTTGATTCAAAAAATATTAATAGAGTCTGAGTAAAAAAAAACCGACGAAAAACAGACTTGACTCTTCACTCAGTCAGTTTCACTCCTTCAGTTCAATTCTAACACAAAACAACAACAAAAATCGAAATAATCAACATGCAAAAGGCGCGACGAGCCTTGTAATTCCCGTTATAGTCCAAAGCGGACACTTCAACATACTAGAAAATATTTATGATCGGCTCGCGATAGCTCACTTAAATTAAAAATCGTTCCTAAATTTGTTCACACATTATTTCGATCTAGATCTAATATTCAAGTGTTGCGCTTTAACGAAACGAGTTGTCACAATATTGTTTTAACTACCTGTAACACGGCAAAACAGCAAACAAAAACAAACAAAACCACTATCCAGCGACAACACTATTAAATAAATTAAGACATAACATCTCGCAAAATCACTGAGAAAGGGGGGGGGGGGACGATAAATCACAATGTACTCCGTTGTAAAAAAGATTCCCAGCTGTAAAACCTTACAATGTAACATTACTGGCAACTGCCACTGACCACCGGTCAAAGACCAATGATTATTCGAAAGTGCCTCCTTCCTTCTACCACCCCCCCCCCCTTTTTTATTTCCTGAAAGAGGATCACTGACTGCCTTTCACAAAAGCAAGATTCAGAAAAGCCCCACATATGGGTGACCTGTGAAAATGTGCCAAAATTTATTTTGCCACGTGGAAATGATCCATTATAATTAGGCAATGGTTGTTATAAAAGATGACATTCCATTTCTTCATGTATATGATCAACGTACATCACACCTATACATTAATGTATTACCCATTTATTATGATTGTAATTAAATTGGGAGGTTTATTAAAATTGGAAGATGATTGACCGCCTCTATTAAAATTGTTGGCATGCCAAACCTTCCTCTCAGACAATATTATTATTATCTCACAAAATAATTACAGCCCATGGGACATTATCAAGAGATAATGATGTAACATCAATAAATATGAACAAGCTCATGGTAAGCCATGGAAATTTAAGCAAAAAATGCAAGAAGCTGAGAAGACACTGTGAGAGAGGGTGGTGAATAACACCCATGACAGAGCTGGTTGGCCATGTCTGAAAAAAATAACGGGCAGATGTTATTGAGAGTTACGTGTCCTCACTAGTACATTGCCCGTTGAAAAAACTGTCGGGGTGTCCACACTCTTTCCCATCGTGAACATTGTCGTCGTTTTCAGTGTAAATCTCCTACAGAGCGTAGATTAGCAAAATGTCTAGAAAACCCCCTCTCGGGATCCTTGTAGGACGTTTATTACATTCAACATCAGAACTACTAAGTATCATTAATAGACACAAATGTCTCCCCGAGTCGAGTACAAATTAAATTGCAGACAAGACGGTGATTCTAAGACACATCATGGTCTACAAATTTCGATAATGTCTCCGCTTGCCACCTTTACTCTTTCTTTTTCTAATTCCAATCGTGAATCTTTTACCATCGATGCTCAAAACTTGTAGAACCCCCGGGAGGTTAGAAACGACTATTAACATACAAACACGCAGATAATAGTCGGGTTTTTTTCCCTCACATCTCTCGCAGCTGATCTCGGTAAGTAAGAATGCATCTTGTTAAATCAGACTAGTAATGGTATCAGTTGACCAGCTTGCACTGGGTACACGGTAAGAATATTCGCTGGGGTGGGGGAAGTGGGGCGGAGACATGGGAAGGGAGGGAGATATTACTGGAAAAGAAGCCTATGCTCCCGACAGGCCATCGACGAGTGTGTCTACATCTACTGATTCTGTCTCCAGAGTCTGGTGGGACTAGGCGATTTTAGTCCTCCTTGACACTTTCCCTGCTGCTTGCATAAAATTTCTATTTCGCGATCCCCAACTGACCACAGGCCGACCTTGTATAAATGCCTGTCCTCTCTTAGCCCCGGTACAGCAATTAGTTCTCTCTCTATATCCCCCATGATATAATAACTATCTCTCCATGTTATGGTTTGAATGTAACGCCGTTACAGAGCATGTGGACCTGAGTCTAACCAAGGCCCTGGTCTGCTAATTGAGGTTAAGGGCCAGCGGCTCGCCTCGCACCTGCCATAACTGATTAATCTCAGGTGGTTTACATGCTTGATTCAGACTTGAAGACATTTTTTAAATATTGCCTGGTACACGGATGTGTGCTAGGTACAGATGATTCTATCATCCACCGGGAATGGCTCATTAGCTTTAGAGTATAGAGATAACTGGACCACAAATTACACTGTCTCGGTCAAAACTGCCTCGGGAAAGACACCAGGGAAGATTTCTCCCATAAAACGTGGCTTGTTTCGCTTTTTCTCTAATAACCACCCTGCGAAAGCTGATCACAAGCAGAAAGAAATGAGGAAAGAGGAGTATATAGGAACGATTTGGAGAGAGAGAGAGAGACAGAGAGAGAGAAAGAGAGAGAGAGAGAGAGAGAGAGAGAGAGAGATTAAAAAGAAGCCTTATCTAAAAACAAACCAAAACAGTTCGGGGCTTAATGTTTTAGGACACACTGGCTCCATAACAGCCATTTTGCCCCTGGCTTCCAAAAGAATAGACAGAAGGGATTTAGAACAAAGGGAGAAGCAAAAGAAAGGTTAACTACGAAACCGGAAGGTCTAAGGCAAGAATTTACGCCAATCTGGATGCACATGCTATACACATACGGTGCGTGGCAAGCTGGCATGCACGACCTACATGTGAGTAGCGCATAATATACGTTCAGAATTAACCTCGCCAAAACCGCTTCCTGGATAAACGAACGTAACCACATGGCCCCTACCTTTAACTGAGGAGGTATCTCACTGTAATCAATGGACATTCTCGTCTAAGCCAGTCTAAGAAATGGTCGGGCAAGAGAAGGAAATAGTTTGGGCCATCCTTTTATTGCTAGACTTGCCACTAGCTCTGCTATCAAAATAAAGAAATATGGTCTGAAGAGATAATTAACTATGTCGTTACTCGAATGGACACACTAACTTGTTTCAGACGATCTTAGAAATTGCCGTCGAGAAGGAAACAGTTCAAGCACCTTTTTACCGCCAACACTGGCACTAGTTCTCCTTTTAAAATGACGAAAACATATTTTCATCACTTCAAAAGCTGTCTTAACAGAGATATATAAAAAAATAAATGAGCTGTGTTCGGTTTTTCAACAGTGCGTCGAAGAAGTAAGACAGGATAGTAATATCGCAACCGTCTACATTCGTATCTCTTTGTATACACTGCTTTTCTTTTTCAAAAATCCCTATTTATATATTGAATGTACATTAAACAAAGAACGCCTTCATAAACCGACATCTCTAACAAAACACGCCGGCACTCATAAACTGTGGACAATTTCGGTCAAACACGCACAACTGTTGTCTGACTTGGCAGTTACAAATGATCCGAATGGCGGGATACACACACGCGCGCACACACCCTCTCTCTCTCTCTCTCTCTCTCTCTCTCTCTCTCTCTCTCTCAAATCCTAAAGGCCCCAACTGCCCCCTTCTCCTCCCCAATTCTAAATGCAAGGCCGCGGTTGACAATGACATGACAAATGAGAAACAAGAACAGAACATTTTCATGCCACCTAAATGCATGAGAGCATTCATATACAGTGAAACCTGCACGTGGGGGTGGTCTGTAGAAAGAAAGAAACTAGCAGGGGCAGTTTCTTTTTTTTTCTTTTTTTTTTAAATTCTAAATAAAGGTAATATCCCAGGAGACAATGCGCTCAATGAACAGTTCTTCTCAATTTAGAGTGATAAAAACAAACGAGCAAAGGAAAATAAAATGCATTTACATGATATTTACACCTTGTCCAGGTCAGTTTTCTATGACATGCACGGACAAGGCTTTGTCTGCAGTTTCCCAGGCAATGCCTTCTCAAACTGAAGGAAAATTAATCATTTTTTCGTACGTTCACAGAAAGCACGTCATGTAAACTGTAGCATCTGCAAGCTATCCCTTGCCCTCCCCCGTTATCGTGTTACACTGGTGAGCATGTGTTCATTTGACAACCGCCAGAGTGTACTGTACTCCGTGACCTGACCTTCTTTTCTAGTGAGTAGTTTTTTTCCTCGCTCGCTTGTTGTCAGGTGTTTTGACTCGTTCAGTAAATATTAGTATGTTCCCGAACATTCGATAACACTGTGGATAAGAATGTTTACGCCAGATTTGGCCTTGAGTGATGTAACCTGATAACGTATTGATGCGTGATTGGTTAGTTTGTGCGAGGGCAAAGGTAACGTTTATTTCGGGAACTTTCTGTAGGAATGTTTATATATATAGACCTGTGTGAGTGGTTGGGGGGGTGAGTAAGTGAGTTTCCTTTTGTGTGGCGTAGATATTTAGTTTCGCTGGCGTCTTCCTAGTAATTTATTGTTCACTATACAGTTATTAAACTTTAGTGTTATTTAATCTATCGTCGGATCTCGTGTTTATTTATTTTACAGCTGTAATAGTTTCGTTTTCTAAAGGGTTGTAGTTAGATCAACTAACTCCCCCCTACTATAACGTGCTAGAACAACCTCAGCTGTTACATAAACAAAGGCTCAGGATGCACATTCTGAAAGAACTCAAAAACCTGGCAAGCACGTCAGAATCTAAGTCAAGCAAACTCAAGATTAAATCACTGAATACAGAGCAAGGTCGTACACACAACAATGCATACGACACGGCAGATTTATGTACATGTTTGTCAAATCTGTATACAACTTTATCGCAATATGTTTTGTTTCTCCCCGTGCCTCAGACTTTTTCCAAAAACACAACATATAAAAAACAGTTGTCTCAGGTTGGCACGCTTAAAAAATTACTCTAATGCAAAATCTGAGAAATGCTGGGTGATTAAAGAATAAGTCAGTACTTCCAGAAATTCATTCAAAATCAGGGGTTAAATTTCCATTTATGAAAACTGTGTAACTACAGAAACAGCATGCTTTGAGTCGTAGAAGATCATGGCTATATCTAGGTGACCTGGCAAATTACTAAGCAATACGATTTTCACAGTATTCATATCCGTAATTAACATCAGCACCTTTTCAAATGTGCTGAATTCTTCTTTTGATTTACCCGTGTGCTAAAAACAAAGGATACTGAATAAGAAAATGTGAAAAGGATATAAAACAAAACTTAGAAAGGAAAAACAGCAAGAAAACCTAATATGAGGAAACAGGTGAAAGGGACGAGCACAAACAGCTTAAATAAACAAGACGGGGCATAAAGCGTGGATTCCTTGACTGTTGCCATCTCTGGGCCCTGAAAAGGCAAACATTTCGCGTTTCCAAGGTAACGTTTGGGGAGGTGAAATGGCAGTGCTTGTGGTATGCATGTGTCAAACTCGACCAATATGTGAAATGTTTGATACTAAATTCTCGGAAATTAAGGTGTGATCCTTGTGAAGCCAAGACAATATAGAGCTGCGTCCTCTGACCCAGTTATTCGTCTCATGGTCTTTTTCTATCTGTTATCTTCATTATATCTCTTTCGTTTCCGCGACGTCATTGTTTGTTCTTTCTTTCAGCCCGTTATCTTCGTCCCCTCTTCAGTTCATCCATCGTTCTAAACTCCACGAATTCTACATGTACGCTCCTCCCTCAAAATATTGGTTACGGGATCAATATCCTGCCAGTCCAGTGATCAAACAGTGTTAAAAAATTTAGAAGATGTTTTTTTGCCACTGTCATTGGCCGTCTGTTTACAAGGAATCATTCTTACACAGCCGCAACATGCAGCTTTTGACATTTCTATTTTAGAGTAGTTCAATTCTCGTTCATTCATCACATGTCATATTAATGAACTGTTACGGGACTGGCGTTCGCTCGCTCTCTCCCCCTCTCTCGCACGTGTATGGCCGGGGGAGGGGGGGGGGGAGGGGCACAGGGCGGCATGAACAAGTGTCCCTAGCAACCCAGAAGCTGGACTGCGTTAGTGCTGAGTGAAGGTGCTCATAGGGATCAATGTATACAATCGTGTTCCCAACAATGATTCATTTTTTTCTGCCCCCTGAACTCTGTCTGTAACTGCATAACAACGTGGTCCATCATTGGATTTTCCCCATATTCCAAACTTTTCCAAGCTAAGTACATCTTTCCAAATGTTGGCTAAACAACATACCCCTTTCCCTTCTTAGCGCTGAAAACAGTTTCGAATCTACATAGAAATATTTTCTTCAAAAACACATGCTTTGTTTTCCTATTTGGAATAAGAAAGTGTTTTTAACCAGAGCCGATGGATCATTCCACGGTAAGCGAATGCGATCTGACAAACTGACTGGCACTCGGAGAATAAAAGACGATCCTAAAACATGTACAGGTACGAGAATGCCCAGCTGTTGTGTTTGTAGGTCGTCCCAGCCTGATCAATGTTTGTTATGCCTCTTAGTATGTGGGTCACACCGGGAACTGAGCGCACGGGGTACTACAATACTCATCATGTGCTTTGGAAAAAGTCCGTACGAGCCAAAGGCAAACTTCCATATTGCGCTGGGTCTCGCTACATTTTTTTTTCAATTTCCATTTTGTGATGACCGAATAAAAATTTTAGTCGTTCAAAACTGAGATGGTTAGAATTAGAAGGTGTCTAAGTGCCATTGCTACTTCGATCTCTTGTTGTGTTTAGGCCTTTGTTTCAGGACGTTTTGCTGCTCTTGGCATATATATAGCTCACTTTTCTTGTTTTTACTTTTCTTCTTCTTGTTTCTGTGTCTTCTTGTTTCTGTGTCTTCTTGTTTCTGTGTGTTCTTGTTTCTGTGTCTTCTTGTTTCTGTGTGTTCTTGTTTCTGTGTCTTCTTGTTTCTGTGTCTTCTTGTTTCTGTGTCTTCTTGTTTCTGTGTGTTCTTGTTTCTGTGTCTTCTTGTTTCTGTGTCTTCTTGTTTCTGTGTGTTCTTGTTTCTGTGTCTTCTTGTTTCTGTGTGTTCTTGTTTCTGTGTGTTCTTGTTTCTGTGTCTTCTTGTTTCTGTGTGTTCTTGTTTCTGTGTCTTCTTGTTTCTGTGTCTTCTTGTTTCTGTGTGTTCTTGTTTCTGTGTCTTCTTGTTTCTGTGTGTTCTTGTTTCTGTGTCTTCTTGTTTCTGTGTCTTCTTGTTTCTGTGTGTTCTTGTTTCTGTGTCTTCTTGTTTCTGTGTGTTCTTGTTTCTGTGTGTTCTTGTTTCTGTGTCTTCTTGTTTCTGTGTCTTCTTGTTTCTGTGTGTTCTTGTTTCTGTGTGTTCTTGTTTCTGTGTCTTCTTGTTTCTGTGTCTTCTTGTTTCTGTGTGTTCTTGTTTCTGTGTGTTCTTGTTTCTGTGTGTTCTTGTTTCTGTGTGTTCTTGTTTCTGTGTGTTCTTGTTTCTGTGTGTTCTTGTTTCTGTGTGTTCTTGTGATGGACATTAATTGTTTTGTTGTTGTTGTTGTTGTTGTTGTTGTTTTAGAATTTTGGCTGGGCAGCGGCCTTGTTCGGCCTGCTCTTCTCGACTTTCAACTGCCAGGGTATCTTTAACGGGCGCAACTTGCACATGGACCCTCCGCGTTTTTCGTCCTTATCCGAAAAGACTAGGAGATCGATCCTACCTATCATCGGATCAGGGACAGGAATTTTTCGTAAGATCCTTTGTTATTCTATCCCCCTCAATTTATGCACGGGGGATAGAATTACATGGGATATAAGTGCCATCACTGACGGGTTAGAATTGCAAGGAACCTAAATGCCAATGGCACTTTGACCACTTCTAACTCTAAGCCCTTCAATTATAACACTGATAATAATATACAGCATATTTCATTCTATGTAAGTGTGTGAAATGGTGAAACTGACCTAGATCGGCGTTTACTGCGTTTTTTCGTCAGTCGGTAGTACTCTTCACGTGAGACAGGATACCTCAACAGCTCTGAAAGTTCTCTCACTACAACAAAGACAGGTGTAATATACCTTTGTCTTTCAAAGGTGTGCTGCCAACAGATAACGTGCAACTACCGGTAAATTGAATTTACAAACACACGAGGCGGGGTGATAAACTGTGAACTACGTGTAGACGCAAGAAGACACACAAACTTACTTTCAGGTTTGTTTTCTAAAGCACCGAGACGTTTTTGGCAGCTCTGATGAGAAGATACCACAAACCTAACAATCTCTCGCACTCTCTCTCCATATATATAGGTGAAACCTTGCAAAAGTTACGCCGAGAACTCTATGATGACCATACAATCTAGAAATATGCAGTTTTTACCATGATTCCTTAAAAATACTCTAATTTGAGACAGACGAACAAAATTGGCTATTTATTATACTTGTACTATGCCCAGCGAGGACAATGTTCACAGTTGAGTCCAACCTTTTCCACGCCGTGTTTTTACATGTATTCCTCTGCTTCCTCGTCCGGAATTTGCTGAGTATTAAGTCGTTCAAAACTGTGTGTTCACTAAACGAAAGTGTACACTGCGCATACTGTGTATAAGAGTTACAGAACTGCCCACAGACTTCAGTGATGCGAGTAAATGTGACAGTGCTTAGCTGCTGTTTAAAGAATAACAATACGCGTCAATAGAAGGAAGATCTGAGGTAAATTCGTTATAGTAATGATCATAATCCAGTAAAAAATGTTTATCCCGAGTAACGCTGGTTGCCCCATCGCGCGTATTATAACAACAAAAATAACTACTATTACACAAGCATACTATATCAGTTTTGTCCTGACAACGTGGCAATGCCAGACTACAGTTGCTACAAAAAAAACAAAACGACTGTCATTTTTTTGTCTATCTGGCAAAGTGATCGGTTGGCAATGTAAATTCAGTCTAACATTTCCCAAGCTCGGGTATCGGTTTGCTTCTCTCCAAACTTGCAAAAATAACGCTGCCATTTTAGGACAAAAGACCTTATTCGCGCAGAGCAAAGGTTTGACAGCAGACAAAAGAAACATTTCGCGTTGAACACCGCTTAATTCCAAGTCTGAGATTGCAGGATGCACGTCGATACCATAATGGTCACTTTGTGCTGGGAAGATATAAGACAAGCAGAATATAACAGATCGATAGGAGAGGAGATCCTAGTATGAGACCCTACCTACCAACCACCGGCTGTAATGAGCAAAAGGCACTCGCAGTCGTACAAAATCATAACACAGAAAGATAAAACATTTTCTGTTTTATACAATTATGTTAAAAAAGTGAATCTGACATAAATTGTCGCATACGGTTGTTTTTTTTGCGTGACACTGCAAAACAGCAAAATGTAAATTTAGGTCAAAAAGCGTTAGTCATCTTGTCGTCTTTTATTTCAGTTTGAATACCAGAAGAAATGAGTGGTTTGAAGGGTGGAGTGGATTGATGGCACAGAGACCGTCTCGGAAATGAAAGCAGTTATCAATTTCATCTCTTAGTCATGACATTCATGTTCTTCAAGTGCAGTTTCCACCATTATTTTATACGGCATTTAGAGAAAACTGTACGGAGCAATATTAAATGCTTCAGGTCAGGTTCATTCATCGAGACAGTGAGTGGATCCTGTCATATTGCTTCCCGTCATGTCCTATTTCAAAATTAAAGGTTAAGTTGGGTTTATTTTGTCATATCAAGACACTCACATTCTTTCACGCCAATTAATATAATATATATTTATTTACTGATCTACTTATTTCACCTAGTTCTTGCCCCACGTTTCTATTGTAGTAGCAGTGGCCATTGCCGGTGACCCAAATTATAAGCATCCCGGCAGTTGCGCTGAAAGTCTGCCTGACCTGTACCGGTGGACAGCACTGTTAGTTGGCCTCCAGAAATACATCTGGACAAAGGGATGTGGTTATTACTGAAAATTGTGCTGAAAAACAAGAAGAAGAAGATGAGGAGGAGGAGGATCTCTTCTGTTTCTTCCTGCCTCGTCAACCTTTGTCTGCGTGCACTTTTACTCTCCAGGACAGAATAGAACAGGCGTGACATGTTTCAAATCGAATTTCTTGCTGAGTTTGAGTTTGGGCTTAACCGCATGATATCGGCCACTTTGCGCCTTTCATGGTTTCTTCGCCATCTAACTTCAGGTTGATTTTCTGTCAGAGAAACTCTTACAAATAAAATAAAATGAAAATGAAATTTTGCATTTCCCTAAACGACTTCATTTTTGGTTTCACGTCAAACAAACAGCAACCTACATGATCTAAGCGATTCTCCTAGGCAGAAATAAACATGCCAGTCTAGGCCAAACTTTATCATCTGCTGATATATGAGTTCGTTCACCGTCCCAGACTGAAAGTGCACATGTCACCTTCAATATATTAAGCATGCGAATGTGATGGAATATGCTTACCTCACTAACCCCCCCCCCCCTCTCCTGCTCCTTCTCTCTTTCTCTTTCTCTCTCTCTCTCCCCTCCATCTCTCCTTTGTCACGCGCACTTGCAATCCCATTTCTTTATCTATCTATCTATCTATCTATCTATCTATCTATCTATCTATCTATCTATCTATCTATCTATCTATCTATCTATCTATCTATCTATCCATCCATCCATCCATCCATCTATATATCTATCCATCCATATATCTATCCATCCATCCATCCATCTTCATGTATATATCTATATATCTATCCACCCATCCATCCATCTATCTATCACATTTCTCGCCTTCGCTAAATCTACACAAATGCATAATGTTATGCTCGTGAGCAGACACATACAATCATGCTCCGCTCCCCCTCTCTCTTTCGTTCTTTCTCTCTTTCTCCGAGTTGAAACCACACAATTACCCTCTAGCCACACCCCACATTACCTTCCCGACACCAATCCAGGTAACATCAGAAGGATGTGGAATATTCCTCCTATCAAAACCAGCGTGACTAAAGGACCTGCCCGCCTTTCTCCTTTTTTCCAAAATGCACACATTATGTACTTTTCTATTCACACAGACATCACTCACGCAAAGTGCACACGTTCCCTCGCTGGTGAGAATCGACAGACGGGATCGAGTTCAATGTAACCGGTAGGCAACGCAGAAAGCGGCACTTTCAATGAGTAGACCTATGTAACTTGTAATGTGAATTTACGTTTGTCAGATGATGGAAGTTCACAGCAGCCGAAGCTCTGGAATTAATTAAAACAAATTCTCTGGACGCGCACGTACAGACAAGAAAGACAGACGGACAGAAGGACTGACTGGAATAGTTGCTGCCACTAGGCTGGAAGTCAGGCAGACAATGTCGAAAGAACGACACTCTGATTGAACATAAAAGTTTAAGAGTCACAGAAAAGTCTGGATGATGGCTTGAATCAGTAAGTCAGTCAATCAGTCAGTCAGTCAGTCGGTCAGTTAGCCAGTCAGACAGATAGACAGACAGTCAGACAGACAGGCGGACGAAGGGGATAGACAGACAGACAGACAGACAGCCAGACAGATAGCTAGATAGATAGATAAAATAACAGAAAGAGCAAGGCATTAAAAACCATCATGAGTCATCTCTGCCCCAGAAAGAGGCCAAACCTATTTATGTTGTGCGTGAATCAACGTACCTGAGTTTCCAGATGCCACACCTGCAGTTTAAAATGACTTCCGGGTTTGGCTTTAAATAACCATTATGTGTCAGGGTCTACCTGCAGTGTTCAAACCCAGACGCCGGCAGCAATGTGAGCAAACCTTCAGAAATAAGCACTGGATGTTCTGCCCAACGCCGAGAAAATATTTCCTTTATACACGGTATAGAATGATGGAACACCAAGAGCGTGTTGACTAGTTCGATAAATGGACATGCATTTCTCTGGCACTAACAGCGCCACGGCTTAAATTTAACCTGAGGACAGCCATGCAGGCCTACAGACAAAGAGGCCAATTCTGAGAAGCACCAACAAGCTGATCTATTCACTGACTTAAGGGACCCCTTGACAGAACAGGGTCACGACAGAAACCTCATCATGGCGATGGCGATGGCTCCTCATAAGATGAAGCTTTCTGTGGTGGCTGAAGGGACAGAATACAAAAACGGTTGTCACTATCGTACTTCACCAACATTTCTATCCTGCTCTATTCTCTTCTTTTTACTAAACGTACTGTTTTTCTCCCTTTTCTCCGCCCAGCGAAATCTGCCACATATTAAATGGCAGCTAAACTAAATTTCAGATTTCCAAATAAGGTCGAATGTCTAGTGTATGATATAAAGAGAACCTAAGTTACAATTTGAAAATAAAAATAAAAATCTTATAACCATGAAATGTAAGACCAATGAGGCAGGCCTGTCCAAACCAATTCACCAAGATTCCCAAACAATGCCTCTACCCCCCGTGCCATGGAAAAACACTGTAAACGTCCAAAAGAAAATTTTACAAGAGACATTAAAGAAAAATTTGGTTTTTATTTTGAGATAACCATAAGAAACTATTAGTAGTACAAAATTATAAGCCAGCTTGAAAGACAGAACGTATTTCGTTCTATAAAATGTCACCGGCGCCGTAAAAACCTGAACTCAAGTCCCCGTTCCCTAAAACTGTAGTAATCGGGTTTGGCTACTTTTCAGAAGGAACAAAAAACTGTTTTATTTAAGCACAAAAGGTGGTTTGATTACAATGAATTTTTGAAAGATTTGCTATTCGATTAGTTTTCTGCTGAGGGGTCCATAACCAAGATCGTTCGATAAGGTTCTGAGCGTAGCTGAATATAATATGTAAAAATCGATGATTTGGTGAACATCGTCACGTTTAAAAATAGGCTCAAAACAGAATTGTTCATGACAGTTCTTCTTGAAACTGAATGGTTTGAGGATGAGAATGGATCAAGTGTTTGTAATTGTATGCGAGTGGTAGCATGATGAATTGATCTTATGTTAATCCTGTTTCTAACTTTAGTTCAGCGCCAGCACATCACTTTTTGCGGCTTTGAACGCTATACAAATTAATTATTACAAATATATTACATACTACAGGTTTAGGGAAGGATGACGAAATGATTAAAAAAAAAAAACCAATTTGACCTAGATTGGCAGATACGCTCTTTTTCCATAACACAGGCAGCCCAGTGTGTCGAATTCACAACACGCATCCGAATCTACATAGAAATATTTTCTTCAAAAACACATGCTTTGTTTTCCTATTTGGAATAAGAAAGTGTTTTTAACCAGAGCCTATATCCTCTAGGCGACTCCTTCCAAAGATTGTAGAAATTCTGCATTCTTTTCGCCTTCCAAAGACCCAGTCGGCCTCACCTTAAAGCCTTTAAAGAACCCCACCTCTATCTTTTATTGACATCAATTTCTGTAATGCCCGATCCCATCTCTGAATGGGCCCTCAACTTGTGTGTACTCATTTACATGTGGATAATAAAAACTTCAATTCCTCTATTCTTCCAGCCTATCGACTTCCCATAATGATCCATCGGGGGGCTTCGCTGGGCACAAATCGTTTCTAACAAAATGAAGGAGAAATTTATCACACAGCAATAAAATGGGCTCATGTCTCTGGACAATTCCTTTCTCTTCTTTCACCTCATAATTCTTTCTCGTGTTTTCTGTTTTCTTTACCATCAGATCTCGTCTGAACTTACGGGCATTCCTAAATATTAGGAGTCAATTCTCCACTGAGATCTACAGCAACGCTCTATAGATCCATTCACTTGCCAACCATTGGACTTTTCCAGTTTTTCAATGACTATCTCTCCTCACTGAGATCTACAGCAACGCTCTATAGATCCATGCACTTGCCAACCATTGGACTTTTCCAGTTTTTCAATGACTATCTCTCCTCCCGTCTTTTTCTTCTCCTAATTCTCTTCACTTCCTGCCAATTTTCTTCAGCGCTAGTTTTCTCCGCCTCCTACAGCGTTCGATACTTTGTGTTTTCTGTTGGTTGTCTTGCAGCCTTTGATATCATAGGGACCGTTAACATATTATGTCATCACATGGGGGGTGGGTGGGGGGGGGTGTCCTCTCTTGAATGATGACAAGTGATGACACGGGGGAAGGGGGGTGTTGAGTCCAAAGATGATATCATCAATGTGGTTTGGTAACATTGAAAAAGAAGAACAAATATATGGATTAAATTCATATTTTTATTATAATACCTGCCAATAAAATAACTAATTAATTAATCAACCAATACCTTGAATGACTACTACTACTACTCAATATAGGTAGTGGAAAGATCTTGTCAGTTTGCTGACAGGCAGCTTCTCTGTATGCTCTTTGGGAGTTGAGATGGTATTAAATGGTTGAATCAGCCTGTCAGGGACACCTTGTAAAGCGCTTAGAGCATTAGTGGATATTAAGCGCTATATAAAAGCTCTTATTGATTTAATTTTATTTATAATCTGTTAGTTTCAATTAAAATAAATAGCAAACAGCACTATACAGGTATTTTTAGTCGTTATTTGTCAAGTTTTGATTACGTCATCAAACGGGGGAGGGAGGGGGGGGGGGATAGCCATCTGATGACATGTGATGATAAGGGGGAGGGAGGGGGGTCAAAATTAGTCAATTTTTGATGACATAATATGTGAACGGTCCCATACTACCATCCTTTTATCCCCCTAAGTGTATGTATGGGTGCGTGTGTGTGTGAGAGAGAGCGAGAGAGAGAGAGAGAGAGAGAGAGGTAGTCTGGAGCATCAAAACGATCCTACATCTCTGACACAAAGTTCGGCACAACTGTCACCCCTAACCATGGAATACACATTAATTTTTCCCAACAAACACAGACACATGAAAACGTTTGAACTTAAAATACCAATGATCCTCGACCAGCGTCTGTTTCACTTCAAATGCCAATAGTGGGAAAAATACCATCTGTGGATAGCACAATAGAGCTAATCCTTAGACACAACAGAGCTAATCTCCAGACAATATTCCCATTTAAAAAAGCCGTCATTCAGACCACAAGGCTTACGGATCTGCATTTGATTGCGGGTATAAATTTGCATCTGATTACCATCCACATTTTCCAATTCCCTGTTTGATAAAGATCAAAGGATAAGACGGAAGCTTTAGCAAAAAACGCAAGACAGATTACGTGGGAGACGGGCAAAGGAAAGGGTGAGTATCTCGGGAATAAAAGAAGAGAGAGACGCAGAGAAAGAAAGAACGGAAGGGTGAAGAGGATTAAGGGAAAACGTCACAACGAGAACAACCAGTCATTCGCAACCTACGTTGGAGGAGGGAAAGGGGGGGGGGGAGAAAGAGAAGAGGGGGGAGGGGACAGAGGGGGAGAGAGAGGAGGGGAGAGAAAGAGAGAGAGAGAGAGAAGCAAGACTCCAGACTGATAGAACGACAAAGAGGAAGAGAGCGCCCGAGAGAACAGCTACCCGTTCACCACCCAAGTGAGTATATCTCTATGTATACTTCCTCCGCCAATACACACGTACCCCTCCCCTCACACACACACGTGCACACCTCTTCACTACAAATATGCATGACACACCTGAAGCAATACAAAAACAGAAGAAATAACACACTGGCGGGCATTTTAAAGTAACCAAGGGATGAACATGAAAAAGAATGCAGGGTTTCGATCGCTGTTGACCCACTAATGCTAATGTATTATTCATTGGGCACAGATCCAAACCGGCCACAGCGTTTCCTACAAACTGCAATTCTCCCCATCAACTCCCACTCATTTAACCGTTTCTCCCTCAGGATACCATAGCCATTTCCCTTCCATAACTGCGGTGGTCCTTAACCTTTGAACAGTTCAGAAAAGGTCGATATCCTAGACCTGCTTCAAACTGATAATATGTGTACTTAAATCAATGTTTGGCTCGGTATTAATGAAATGGGCGTACTGTTGTGGTATCACGGCTAAGCCGCTGTATTGCTCGTATCCACAGTATCCGCTCCGCTATTTTCACGGATGTATGAAAAACTCTCTTTGCCTCAATAGCGGTGAGGAGCGGAGCGGAACGGGTGCTGTGGACAAGTATATTGAGGCAAAGAGTGTTTACGTCATTGTCCATAAAAATAGCAGAGCGGACGCTGTGGGCAAGAGCAGTTACATTTTCTTCAGTGTTCATAAGTAATGTACCCCCAAATTTTACAGATTACATGTTCTATAAGAGAAAAGCTGAAATTCTTGGGAGAGCGAGAATAAGCGACCTTAGTTCTTGTTTGTTCTACCTTCACTTTCTGAAAAAACTGGAGATCTTTTCGTATGTAGTGGAGGTATAACTAGTGCAGTTTGACACTTGTTTGAAATGCGTTGTAGCATTTATCATAACATAATACTAAAGCCGCAAACGTTAAGTTTAACGTTGAATTTCTCAGTTGTGGAAAAAGTGGAGCTGGAACAAACAAGAACGGACGCGGCCATTATAGATTCAGAAGAAGAGAACCCAAGTCCAACAAACGTTCTAGTCCTCGACTTGCTATGCGGGCCAGATCACTCTCAGACTATGAATCTGGGTGTCCTCCAGTGTTTTTGTTTTTTATCTTTTTGATGATAACTGGGTTCTAGCTGGATCGATGCCATCGCGATCTATAATGTCACGAGCAAATTAAAGAACTGAAACACAAAATAATCCCATGACCTTATTCTTCTTTGTCCTGAACTCGAGCCGGTGGCTTTCTTTAACCATAACACCCGCGCCGCCGCAATTTCTTGCAGGTCAATCCAGGTCACCAGGACGCTGGAAACAGGAGATCGATATGGATTCTCCGCGATAACACCACTGCAGACATAATTAAACGCAAAATAGAAAAATACAAAACGTAAAAAACAAAATGAACGAATTTCACGGTCACCGTCTTGAGCTCTTGTAATCGGACAAGAAAAACTCTTTTCATTATGCCTCACACGATAACAAGAATAATATGAACAACAACGTTCCTTTGGGCACTGTACAAAAAGGGGGAAAAAAAAAAAAAACAACAACAACACATTCCTCGTCTCTCTTCTTTACACGATTTTTAAAAAATGGGTCTATGTATTTCACTCTGCACGCCTTTCTTTATTCTTTCCACAAGCAAAACCACCACCACCAACGACAACTATAAAGCTCCTTTGAGTACTAAAGTATGCAAAAAAATTCCCTCTCTCCATTTTTCAGATAGCACATTTTTTTATTCTCCATGAGCTTCGTCCTGCACGTCCATGATCCCATCGCTGATGGCCTATTCATCTCCTTTCAATCTCTTGCCTTTTGCTTTGCCTTTAATCGTATTCACCCCCCCCCCCCCCGAAAAAAATATCCATTCCTTCACCGACTGCTGTCTGCTGTTTAGATAACATGTGTCCTGTGGTTTCTTCGATATGTCTTCCGCGTTTTTATGTCCCGGGTTCTTCTTAATCTGAATCGATCTTCTTCCTCCGCGCCAAACCAAAGACGCCGAACGCCGGGAAATTTCTT
This sequence comes from Onchidella celtica, assembly GCA_963931925.1. Classification (NCBI taxonomy): domain Eukaryota; kingdom Metazoa; phylum Mollusca; class Gastropoda; order Systellommatophora; family Onchidiidae; genus Onchidella; species Onchidella celtica. The sequence goes on along the minus strand of OZ007578.1, from coordinate 15,285,828 downwards.
TTCGATTCCCTAGTTGTGTAAGGCTTTGTACAATGTTTTGGGGGCAGTCTTTGGCCATGTTTCCATTCACAATATTTTCTCAGTTTCCATAATATGAAATGCGACGTCAGGTGCCCGTGCAAAGATATCCAGGCTTCCCAGGCAGCACAATCGCATTTCAAAGATCTGAGAAGGAACGTCCTTTTTATCAATGCCACTTTGTTCAAAACAACAATTCGAAAAACAATCCCCCTCCCCAAATTCACCCATTAAAGGTCTTGAAAAAATTTTTTTTTAAAGCCAACAGCAAACAAAAACAAAAGGTCTGGCGAGTAGCCTCCTTCGCTGACATACATAAGAAAAACAAGTACCAATCAGCAATAGCGTTTGTTGCAACGATTCAAAATAAAATGAATGGAAGCAACGCTCTAGCACGCTGACAATGCCACTGTTCTCCTCACCCTAGTCGTTTTTTCAGAATTGAATTTTATCTTCCAAACAAGACGGCGTGCCATAACACTGTTGATACACGTGTTAACAACTGATACGCAAAATGAAAAGATAACAGGCTTACAACAACACTGGAGGAGACTGAAATTTCCGAATGGCGCTCAGGCGAACAGGTGTGTTCATCGCGGTTGAGAGAGACAGACAGACAGACAGACAGAGAGAGGCAGACAGAGAGAGACAGAGACAGATAAAAAGAGACAGGGGAAAGAATTCAAAGTGAGAGAAAGAGGGAGAAAGAGAGAAATGGGAGAGAGAGAGAGAGAGTGAGAGAGAACGAAAGACAGAGAGAGAGGAGAAGAAGGAAGAAGAAGAAGCAGATGCAGCATCAGGACAGTGTGTAATGGCAAGCACTCAAAAATGAACGTTCACTGATTTCTTCCTACTGTTCTTTCAGATTCGCTGCTGTCAACTGCCAAACTCTTTGCCAATGGTTCCATCAGTACGACATCCATTTTGGCAACACCACCGACTCCCCGCACCTTCCCATCCTCCCCCTAACCCCGGAAACAATGGGTCCACAAAGATCCAAGGCCAAGATCTCGGTGATAACGAACCTCAATCCCATCTAATCACAGGGTAGCCGATTGGGAGATACAAAGCAATAGGAGAGCTTTCTCCCTAATAAAATATTACATGTTTTCTGTCTCTTACACACCCCGTTGCGTCGGGATGGTGACAGAGTATGGAATGGCTGAAATGGGTGGTTATCTACCGAAATCTGAAAACGAAATTAAAAGGGTAGTGGTCAGTTAATGTGCCCTTCCTCCTTACCCAACATCCACCCTCCAACCCCTGATAAACCTGCAATGAGAGAGAGAGAGAGAGAGAGAGAGAGAAGGTGACACAGAGAGAGAGATTTCAGTTAGCTACTCTTCGACTACCGACGGGGGAGTCTGAAATTGCTAACATTCTACATTACAAGATCATCCGTCACAAGAAAATGAGTTACAGTTCACGACAGAGACAAGGACGTAGCCTGTAGCCTATGATGTAACTCAGTAAACGACTTTTCAATTTCTGAAGTCTCACCTCCTCTTTGCTTTCTTCTTCTTTTTTTTTTAAAGAGAGGGAGGGAAGGGTTGGGGGGAGGGGGGGGGGATAAGCTTTGAAAGTCACTCCACTAGAAGCCTCACTAACATCTTCAAGTTTTGTTCACCAGGTTGCCAATAAACTTTAAAACATGTTTCCTTTTACAACACAACATCTACAATTGGGTACACATTAAAACAAGAAAATTGTGTGTTTATTTTGATCCGCGGTGTGATGTACATATCCATCCAAGCCCCCCCCCCCCCCAGCAACACGTCCGGCACGCCCCCATCAGAAGCCAGGGGACGCCGACTAGTTTGTTCGCGGCTCCTACACTTATTGTTTTTGGCATTGCTGCTGAGCCAAGATCTCCCATCGGAGACTTCACTGTTTGTTTTATCAGCCTACGATGTTACCAGTTACTTGCTACTATTACCCCCAAGGCGCCTGGATTGTTTGTATACTCCCCCCTGATGGGTGTTGACTATCTGTCGCAACATGCTCTGTCTGATGTTTCTTGTCTCTTTACTTGACATGTGCGTTACTTGGGCATATCACAAGATAATGAACTAACTAGTCCTTGATCTCTTAAATTAGTCAAGCGTCATTTTTCCCGGGCATCAGTTCAGTTCTTTGAAAATACATATTTCTTACTACGCCTATAGCCACAACTCACATGCAGAGTAACTGTATTCACAATGATGATGTCTGATGACATGAATGATGTATTATTATATGAACGCCGTGATGGCTCAGTGTGATCTACAGTGCAAACCAATTCATCACGATCTACAAACCACACTGTCAATGTAATGATGTAAACTTGTACAACCTGCAAAATATGCACTGTCGCTTGGGAAACAGTCGCCATTAATGAACTGAGCTAACCTTTAGGGCTCACTGACCACCCTTGAACCCATTAAAAGTCGAATTCAATGAGTGAAACCACGGCTTGACACTAACTTCTCGCTATGACTTGAAGCTACCTGCTCGCCATGGCTTGACACTACCTACTGGGAAGACCCGCTGACCTTCGCAATAGCAGTTGGAAAAGCGCGCAGTGTTGAGTAAACGTTCGTATTGTTTAGACAAACTATGAGATGTAGTATGCAGATTCCTAGCAAGTCAACCTCTACAAAATAATGTAAGCAATGGCCTTCGGGTCTACTTCTCGCCAGAGTGACAACTTAATTATGGAACTAAAATGGCGCGTACTGACATTTTCAGTGACAGGGCTCATTTTGAACATCTAGTTTATGCAAACTATGACGCAGTATGCAGATTCCGAGTAAGTCAGCAAAATTCTACAATTATCTCCTGCAAAAGTAAGCAATGATCTTCGCGTGCACTTCTCGCCATTTGAGAGAAACCTCATTATAGAACCAAAACAGCTCATACTGACATTTTCAGTGACAAGGCTCGTTTTCTATTGCTTAGCTCTACAAGCTGCGTTACAGATAAAACTGAATGTATCCCAGGCCACAAAATGTCAGTGTTGTAAATGAAAGAATCTGAAAAATGAAAAGCACCAGCCATAATGTACTTAGAAAAGCTTAATTGCATTTACCGGAGCAAATTGAACTACTCAAAATGTCAGTGCAGAAAGAATGATAACCAAAAAGTGTCAAAACCAGCACACACATAAAAAGACAAAAAGAAATAAGCAAATAAAATTTAGACGAACCACTTACCAATACAGAATCGATTCAATGTGTCATTTCCAGCTAAATATCCTTTGATTTTGACTAACGCCCAAGTCTCTAAAGCACTTAAAAAGTATCCACAAAATAAATATGAATACAATGTCTTAATTAACAGTAAGAGCGATAAAAACAGCATTTATTTACAGTACTCTATCCAACCACGTTCAGTGTAAAGACGAGAACAAGTTCAATCTCAAAACATAACAACGGACATCTTTTGGTCAAACGCAGTTCCTCTTTTTTTTTTTTTTTTTGCAATCCAGGAGACATGGTCTCGGCAATATAGGACACAGTCAATATTTTATCAAAAGAGCGCCCAGTCTCTGACAAGGCCGTGCATACACACGGCATTCCTCAAATGGATTCTGCCAAGTGGAATTTTTCAAAACATTGTCAGGTTAAACTTTGCCACGCCAACGCACCTTCATGGTAGAAACATGCAATGTATGATCAGTAGACTCAGGAAAAAGCTGGGCAGGACAATGGCAGGTGAGCCAAACAGTGGAAGGTTCCAATGGCGTACCAAAGTAGTGAATATTCTGGATGTTTTGTAGGTTACATGGAATTGCCTTACTGCTGTCACAGTCACGATGGGCACAGTTATCCGTAGCCAAAACAAGAGTGCTTCAGGTTGACCTTGTTAGTGCTATGAGCATTCCACGTGGTGGTTGCTGTTTGACCCACAAGCACTACGGAATAACTGGACGCGTGTATTACATAATTTCGTCTTCCAACGCTACAGAGGTGTTTTGTTGTTTTTTTTCCCAAGTCAACAAGAACCTTTGCCATTTGATCACGACATGGGTTCGTCATGGACAGTAGGTGGCGTCTGGTCAAACTACGAACATTCTGCATCTTCATGAAGTTCTATCATGATAATAATACCATCTTTGGTTCTGAGCAATGTCTGAGTTTACATTTAAATAATTGTACTCTCGATGAGATTTTTTTTTTTAAAACAACCTACATCTGAAAATACGTTTTCTTCTTTTTCGTATTCTTCAGTTCTTTTTTATAGCAGCGTTGAGCATTCCTGCGTTCCAGCTTTGTCATTTGGCTGATTTTTGTTTTCTAACTCTATAACTATTGCAGTTTTTCAAATGTGAGCAGCTAACAGTTTTGTCCGGTTGTAATGCTACGGCTTTCTATCAGTCACGCTTAGCTGACTGGTTCATTGCAGCTTTAATAACACCAACAATAAATAACACATACACGGCACTTCGTCGTGTCAAAAACACGCTCTAAGCGCTTTACAGCCATTCTTTAACTCACATTTGATTCGTCAACACAAAGATCATGCTGAACATCGGACAAGAGTCAGAAACAACTTTGGCTGCATTGCATCAATTGTAAAGGTGTGTTTTCGGGCGTTTCTAAAACATTTCCGTGGTTTGTAAAGCTTTTAGGGCTCTTCGGACTCTTGAGCCTATTTCCGTCACGGAATTATAAAAAATCACCAACCGGCAAAAGTAAAGACAGGAGCAACAAAAGTGCCCAAACAATTCTCTTAAAAACCAAACCCATTAAGGCACAACAAATGAGTAGACAACCTGATAATTACCGCCAACTTCGTTAGCGCTACATTTAAATTCCGTCATGCAATTCCGGAGTGTCTCATGAGGACGGTCACAATGACCCGGACACACCAGATAATCGGCAGAGAAGACTTTGCTGCACTGTATGAGACACAATGAAGATGCTGGATCACAAATCCATTACTAAACGGATCATTCTGTCCGGGCTGATCTTTGCATTCTCCTCAGTGGTCGGGAAGCCAAAGTTATGAATACTAAAGAGGGATTAAGGGTGATCTCAACCCCAGACATGAGACACGATGACGCCAGACGCTGTGATATCTGTTCCGCATTAAAAACTGAATAACTTAAAGATGGACGATGACTTAGTACTGTGTATCGCTACAATTTCTCCTAAGCATTTCGCACATCGTTCTCAGCTGTACGTTTTCGCCAAAATAGGTAACTTACAGATAAACTCCGAGAAAGTAGATTTTCTTCCTTTCCGCAAGTGTATCGTTACAATAGAAACGATGAAACTTCTTGATAAAGTTCAACAAATACTGTCTGTCTGTCTGTCTGTCTCTCTCTCAACGTGTCAGATACCAAACGATTTTATTCCCAAATCAATCCGACAATACCCTCCCTGACATTTGGGAAGCATACATGGAACTGGATTACCGCGCAGCGATAGTTTGGTAAAGCCTGGCAACCGTTATCTGAGCGGTAGCGTCCACGGCCGGCCATGTTAAGGCCATAAACACGGCCCAATGATTGGACAATTATACGGTGGTGTGGATCTTTGGGAGGCGAGAAGATCGATGATGAAGGAAATGAAAGGAGACAAAGAGTGGTATCGCTAGTACCCCAAAGAAAAGACTGATTAGTACCACAAACTACTCCGGGAACTCTTGGAAACACACAACGATGAATAGAATCTACCGGAGTTTGAATGAGAGCAACGTTTGAATAGATGGGCAGGAGAAGAGGTCATTTTCGTCATTGACACGATAAACGTGTTGAAGACTAAGGGGGTAAGACGATGGCTTGATTTCACAGAAGCAGAGGACAGAAGAAGAAGACCCTACCAGAAGCGCCCCCCCCCCCCAGCCACATACCTGAAACAATGCCCTCTCACTTCCCATCCCAATACACGTTCATCTAGCAGTCCTTGTGATCGACACTTCCCTATATACGAAACTTAAAAGATATTGCCGGTTACATCCCATGAATGGTTTTTAAAAAAACAACAACAAAAAACTCCACTTGACCGCATCTCGGCCTGTCTCCTTAAGAAAGCCAATCTACAGTGAAAAATGATGTCAACCGCTACTGTGGTAACAACTAGGAAAGCGAGAGAACTAAAGAATGACAGGACATTTTTTAATGCAGAAATGTAATTTCGAAGACAACTAATTTTCTCCCCCCCCCCCCCACACACACACACACACACAATCACACAATCATTATTCCATGCCAACACGGCAGTACTGGCGAACTTCCAAGAAAACATAACATCCAACTGCTGAAACAGAATAACTGATTCGTATGTCTCTAAGCTCCTGGCCGTGACAAAAATGGAACGACCTTCCATACCTTCATACAAAAAAAAAGCTGTTATAGGAAAAAAAATCTGTTACTCACATGCACGATCTTTAAGCCCTTTACATGATCTCTGCCCCAAACAAACAAAAAAGTATATGTTCTGGACAACGTGTCTTCCGGTGCACTGAAAAGACACTCTGTTTCTGCCGCGAACGTTTCCTAGCCAAATCTCACGAAAAGCAAAACAAACAAACAAAAAAACATAATTACTGGTCTGTCCATCCGTCTGTCGGTCATGCTGTCCTTCGCTGTCCAGTCCGCTGGACATAGAGCAAAGTTCCATCGATCTCCACGTCTCTCGCCACCACCATCTCCCCAGCACTGGGGTGATTACCTCAGGGGACACAATGAAATGGAAGCACTCCAGGGGAAAAACACTACACGAAATAGGAAAAGGTGAAGACTGAACAAAACCTCCCCAGCCGATTTCTCCGCCTCCCAAAGACTAGTCAGGAACGTCAAGAGGAACAAAAATATATAATTGTTATGTGGTGGGTCTTTAAAAAAAAAAGACCGGGGATGGACAGAAGGGCTGTGGGAGAAGATGGCAGAAAAAAAGGCGGGAGGGTGAGAGGGAGACAGAACAGCAGAGAATTTGTTTCAAGCTCACAACGACGTTGCAATTATCAAGTAATTCAGAATATCATGACTGGCTTTATTTTTTTTCATTTACAAAGTGGTGGGGAGGGGGTGAGTTTAAGAAAATAAGCCTAGCATTTGATTTGTCAGGAACGCACGAATCTTTATAGGTCATCACAACATAAAGTTCGGATTAATAAGTGACATAAAAAGGGCAGATTGACACCGAAACGAGGAAAAATAAATACAAATAGTAAGAGAAAGACTATAAGAAATGAAAAAAAAAACATGAACGAAAGAAAACGGGGTGAGACGACACTTCCTTCTCTCTTTCCTTCTGTCTCAGTGGTCCCAACAGCAATTAGCAAATCGAGTTTCGTTGCCCGAAGCCTGCAAGCCCCCACAGAAAACGAGACGTCTTGAAGACTGTGCAGAGTACAATATTTCCACAATACTGTCTCGGACACTGGCCAATTCAGGAAGCAAATTTAATATCCAAATCGATAGCAAATACATACATCACTTTCCTCTGCTTGTTTGGACTTCTCAGTTAAATCCTCCGAAGGGGAGATACAGAGAATAATTCAACCTCTTGGAATGGCAAGGTTCTATTTCTATATTTTGACTGAACTGAGTTGCACACTAAACACTACTTCTACAGGTCGTCTCCATTGCGTGTCAAAGTATCAAGCAGAATCGATGTGTAATTTGTAAGTATTACCAAAGAGTAAAAAAGTCGTATCTCTAAAAGTTATCAGCACATGAAACTTCAATCATGAATTTCTCAAAAGTTGATGTGTCATTCCAAGGGGACAACCTGTCAAAATGGGATGCACAGGAAAAAGTATGAATCGAAGATTAGAGGCCAGGATTGGAAAAAGGCAGAGAAGGGAGAAAGTTGAGAAACGGACAGAAGGAATAAACCTGTTTGCAACATAAGAACTGGGTGGGGACGCCCCTGGACAAAGGGGAAAGGATAAAACGGAAAACTGGGATGGAGGATTGATGACCGATACGTGGACGTGACTACAGAAAAGAACAATCCTGGGCGGAAAAATGTGTCCAGGACCAGATGCCCAAGTGAGTGAAAAGGAGTGAGTTGGAATGAAGACTGATGTCTGTGAGAGGGGATAAGGGCTAGAGAGGAGGGGGGGGGGGAGAGAAGAGGAAGAAGGATCAGGGGTATTGGCAAGCGATTGAGTATACCAGACTTGATGAAGGAGCTCTCATCAATCGATGACAGATCACATATTTGACGTGGATGATGTCAATGTTAAGAAAGTGATGGTGAACCTACCCTTCTCCCCTTTTGTGTAACTTACTTTACGGTTAATCTGTGTGTGTGTTTCTCTCTCTCTCTCTTTCTCTTGCTCTCTCCCTCTCTCTCTCTCTCATGCTTTCTCTCTCTCTCTCTCTCTCTCTCTCTCTCTCTATCTATCTCTCTCCATCACTCCCTTCCCCCTTGTGTGTTTGAGTGCAAAAGACAGTTTGTTAATGACCCAAACCTTTCCTGATTCCGATTCCACTGGCCAAGTCCTCCGCAACCTAAAGCTGAAATATGCACATAATCATTATGCCAACAGACTGATATATTAACATGTAAAGCAAAAGTGATTATTAAAATATGCCAGCTACTACGACAGCTGAAGCATAACGAGCCAGCATGAAACAGAACTGAAAAAAGGGTTCAATGAAAACCATCAGTGCTCAAGCTTCTTTGACACTAATTAGGTTTTCAGTGTTAAGAAATGGCCATGAAGTGGTTGTGAATGAGAATGAGTGGGAACCAATCATAGGACGAGAAGAGTGAAGACATTCCAGAAAACACCATCTCAATCAACGCCTCTCCCCTTCCCGTCTTTAGAGAGAAAAAAATACATTAAAAAACTCGTCTTGCACTCCAAAAAAACAAAACTCTCCAGTATGCGATCCCATTTTCGATTTCCCCTCAATATTCTTCCTCCACACCCCCTACTCCCTTGAAAAACCAACAATAAGAAAATTGCGCCTCAAACGTCCCAATACCCTTCTGAATAAAGGCCCCCATACCCCTTTACTCCTTTTCGTTTCTTCAAAAAGCGTGCAAAGACGCCTGGATCCATACCAACAACCTTAAATTTGCACTAAGAAAATTGGACCACACTAATGACACTGGCCGTTCCCTCTTCAATCTTCGTTTTTAAAGTCAAATGTCGCCCGCTTCATTTCCACATCTCTCTTTTAATCTCACTGTCTGCCTCACTTCTCCCCCTCAGTCTTGTAAAACAGGAATGAAAGACGGGGAATTATCTAGAGAGTGGAAGGAAAGGCAAAAATCAATAGCAGAACAGGGGCTGACTTTGATGAAGTTGGGTTACTACTCCCCAAATTTCAGGACATCTTTGCCTCCTCTCTTCCCCCCTCCCCCCCCCCCCCCACCCCCCTTGCTTTAAGTTACAACCCTCAAATTTCAGAGTCAGAATCTCTCTCATCCCGGCCCCTCCCCGACCTCTCCCCTCTCACACTAGCATCAACACTTCCTCTTTCGAGAATTACAGGTCCTGGCGTAAAGTGGCACACACAAAATCGATTGAAATGGATCACGTTTGCACGCAACAAACTGACATCCCAGTTTACTAGTGTTCTACGTTCACTTTTCGCAAAAAAATGCGTTCATGTCAGCGAAGGAACCAGAAACGGAAGCACAGCACGATGCCTCAAATCCAATCTGAACACGGCGTAAGTACTCGTGCTCCAGACTTTGATCAGCCACAAACAAACAGGAAGCGTTTACGTCGTAATTAATGGCAGTAATGAGCTCCAGATCTGCCCCCCTTGTTCTTTCATATTCGGCCCAACCATCGGCTCTAATGGCATCTGGCGCCGCCAAGCAGGAAAACGTGAGCTCCAGCCGTGTCCAGCGACAGAACGCCGTAAAATGCAGACAAGAACATTTTACTCAAAAGCCAAACAAACAAACAAACAAAAAATGGTTAAGAGAAGGTATTTCGTTTTGTCCTCGATAAAAGATCGCCATCTGCATGGACATCCTATACAGTTGTGATATAAACTAAGGTATCTCATATTTATTTGAAAAATATCTATAGTGTGTGTGTGTGTGTGTGTGTGTGTGTCTGCCAGCTGGCCATTTATGTGTACGTGTGTGTGTGTGCATATATTCCATCATGTTATTGTAAAGCGCCTTGAGGCATGGCTAAAGGCGCTATATAAATCTACTTTATTATTATTATTATTATTATTATTATTATCTATTTTTATTTTTTTTTTCGTTCAGTCTTCAATTCAAATATGGGGGAACCAGAAATGGTGGATAACAAGCTAACACTGACAGTCAGAATATTGCTTGTCAGGCGCTGCTGAAATTTTTGAAGACCGCTTAGATCTAACAACATTCCCCTGCATTCACGGAAACACCTGCTCATCCATCGCGGTTTCTAAAGTATTACCATGCATTTTGAAATACAGGGTGTAAAAAAAAAAATGTTATAAACACTTGGAAGTTACATCAATACAATGTCAATTAAGATACATTCGAGATTTATGATTTTAAATTGAAGAGGACAGATGAAAATTATAGAGTTATCGCATGTGTTCTGAACTGTGATGACCGTTCTGGGCCAGACACTGGTGAAAGCAGTTCGATAGAGTTGTGAATAACGCTGAGCAGTTCATCAGACAACAGAGACAAGAAGCACACGAGGGCCGACACGAGGACAAGGAAAGGCAAATCCCATCTTCTGAGGGCTAAGAAAGACCAGAGGATAACAGAAACATCAAGAACCAAAACAAGAACAGGAAAAATAACACCAAGAAAAAGAGGGGTGCAAATGCCTAGAGCAGAGATCCTCCCCAAAACAAAGGCCTCAACACACTGAGCTGTTCATTTCTGTATACATCTGGTTTGAGATACCCCGTACATATCCTGGTTGCAGGACTTAATTCATCTCAGGTGATGGAAATGGATGGGGCAGTCACTTTCCCTTGACAACCGCATTTCCTGTCACTATTCCCCTATAAATGTCTGCAACTTTGGAGAATTCTCGGTCTTGGTGAGTGGGCAATTGTTTGTATGTCTGCCTGACCACGTCACGGCCATGAGTGCACGTGTGTGTGCAATAATGCTTCATCAGCGCTCACGGTATATGCGTGTGCGCACGCATCTGAATTAGTGTGCGCGCCCGCCAAATGGAATAATAACGACAAACCAAATGAAGCGACTGAAAGGGATTTAAAAAAACAAAAAGAATTGGAAAGTATAAGAAAAAGAACGCATAAAGTGTGCACGTGCCGAATGGAGTATTAATGACATACCAAAAAAGGTGGCGACAGAGACGGACAAAGCATTCATGGATGAATAAGAACGAGAAGAGGGGAAAGCATAGATGGTTCCCTCACTCCCACCATTTGGCCAGTTTTTACTCTAGGAAATCAAATGAAGATAATGGTCTCTGGGCCCCCCCTCCCCCCCCCCCCCCCCGCCAGAACAAGAAATAATAAAACAAGTAAAGTGAGGTGTAAATGCCAAGGGCAGCGAACCTCCTAAAATAAAGACCTCAAAGTCTCTGGGCACTCTGGCCACAGCAACAACAGATGGCGTCCTGTATAGAAGAGCAAATACAATCAGTCCCCTCCACGCGACCTAATAGAATTAAGAGCAGGTCCATCACTTTACCACAGATACCGTAACCGTGTCCATAGGGGAAATACACTTAGTGAATCCAGGGTGACCTTCCTGTAGAAAATTAGCACTATTTGTACTATCAGCATGAAGAACATCTCCAAGGAGTCAGCCATGCATGAAAGCAGAATTGTATGATAAAGTCGATCTGATGAATATGACTAGAGTTATTGGATAAAACACAGCAATTTTGACACGGTGTACTGTCAGTGAGGTCGAGGTCTATTCCAGAGAGACTACGTGTAATTTTGGTCCTGTTTAGAAATAAGACTCGGACTCACGAAATTGTTAAACAGATAGTCCATTTCAGAAAGAATGTTGTTACAATTACGTACATAGCCCAACTTTGTTTGTTGTAGTTGTTGTTGTTGATTTTTGCGCAAAGGTTACGTATTTTAAATCCCTTTATGACTCTACCGCTAGACAGCTCCTCATGAAATACTCCTCACAAGAGCCTTTATTAATTATTCTTTCAGATTTTCCTTTTGTCTTCCTTCTGCTTTTAGTAGAAAGGGCAGGCAGCAGGGTTGGAGATTCGAAACGATTTAGGGATGAGGATAAGGACAGAGTTAGGAATATGTACGTATACGTGCGCGCCCCCAGCGCAAAAAGCTTGGGTTGGGGACACACTTATAACAACAGCCATTCATAAATTAGACAAAGACTTATGGGATCATTGAAACACATAATCCTTTCAATAAAACAAGGACTTCGAAACTTTTTTTTTTAACATAAGACATTCTACAAATAAGACAACGACTTCTGGGTCTTCGGAATACTCAGTCCACCATGCCCTACAAAATGGAGTAAGGAAACAAAAAAGCGGTGGCGTGGGGGAGAAGCGGATGCGAGTCAGAGCAAGAAACAAAGCATTCCTGGCATTACCGGCAAACTGCATTGTCTCAGTCACTCAAGTGGTAGCTATGATAACAGTGAAATCTGACACTGGCGTGGGAGGGTTAACTTTCTAGGGAAGGGGTGGCCGGCCAATGAACAGGGGGAATTACAGATTGTCGGGAAATATCAGTGTTAATGGAATGCCTGGACATGCCAGGAACTGTAGGAAGCGGTCACTGGCAGGAAGTGGTTGGGGTGGGAGGGGCGCAAGGGGGGGCGGCAAAGAAATCAGGATGACAGACACACAACCCACAAAATTTTAATGTGCAGATTTGAAACGAGAGAGTATAGCAAACATCAGCAGGTGAGGGGTGGAGGGGGAGAGGGGGGTGTAAAAGGACGACGAGCAAAGGATGCTCTAGATCCTGGGACAGAAATGGTGATCGATGACAGAGACAGAAAGGGTAAACCTGTCAGAGAGGCAGACGGCGAAATGGATCTGAGTTAGATAAAGAAGAAACTGGGGGTTTGCTAGTGTCACTGAAGATCACGCAATAGACATTGTTTATTTTAGGACAGTGTACAGCACTGCAGGATGGATATGTCTGTCTGGTGAGTGAAAGTGTCAGGATTGGGAAGGGGGGGGGGGCATGATTGATGAAAGTCTTTGAGAAACATTGACACGGCATCCCAGTTTGCAGTGCGTTCTATACATTTCGAAATAGATCTTGAGTCTCAAAAGATAAGAATTACTGTGATCTAGCTCTGGCGTGTGCGGGACAGTTTTCTACTTTCCATATACCAATGTTGTCCTCTTGCTTCTGACACTAGGACGCACTGTCAAGGCACCTGCTAACGTCACTCCCTTATTTTTTCCAGGCTTCTGTTGGTTACGTTCCTTACTAAAACGCTGTCACTGACTGGGTCATTTGCTCTAAGCCGCACTATATGATTACACAATATTTGCTGACTAAATTCTAGATATGCCAATAAAGGGAAAGAATGCGTGGAGGACAATCTTTTTCTCCATACTTGCAACTATTTTCCTTCCCGAAACCGCCGATTTTGCTGCCGCGACTGGGTCATTTGCCCTGAGCCGCGTTCTTTGATTACCCAATATTTGCTCACAACATTCCAGACACGCAAATAAAAGAGGGAGAGTATGTAAAGGACCTTTTCGCCCGTACTTGTCACTGTTTTTCTTCCTGAAAACGTGTCTGTAGTCTCAATTTCCAGCTGCCAGACTTCGCCAATGTTTGTGGACTTGGCTCCTGGCGAGCTGACCCGCTCTCACACCCCGGCTATTGGCTAAGTGCTTTTCAATCTAATTGGTCCACAAATCGCTTCTAATAGTCGCAACAGGGGCGGTGGGCGGTGGTCGTGTTGTTGATGGCAATATGAGTTAATGGCGATGTCCGGCTTTCCCAAGTGGTGTTTGTTGTTGTATCTGGGGTGGCGAGGGCTGGCTAGAAACAAGTAAAAAAAAAAAAAGGTAACAGTAGTAGGGGCTTCAACTGCTACAATTTATACAAGACAAATACTCGGGTCTAGAAAGTATCTTCCCGCTTCACAGTCTCTAAGGGTTAAGCTTGCTTTTGACATATAATCAGTCACAGAAGGTCTTAGTATTGAGAGAGTATATTATTTGCCAGGGAAATTGCAGTTTAGAACTGCTATGCGATACAAAAAACAAAGAAAGGAACGTTTAATTAATGAAATGCTGTTTTGTCTCTTTAAACTGCAAGAGAAGAAAGAATATAGAGAGATTAAGGTACTCCTCGCCCACTGACTTCAGCAGCAAAATGATAACGTACAGGAAGTCACTGTAATCTTTTCGCGTAAATCTTCGTCCAAACTGCATGTCTGCAGTCTATCAGGAACAGAAAACGTGACAGAGTTTGGCAGCATTGGCAGTTTATGGGAACTTGACCTAATCGGTTACCTGAAAGCTACCGTTCGGTGTTCTGGTCATCGTAATGTTAATGAAATCCAGCTCAGAACAAGGCTACTCCTTCGCGTAGTCGTGACGCTGTATATCAACATACGGACAGACTGCAGACAGCTCACCTTAGGGCCAGCGGCCTTTGGCTATGGCCCTCAAGAAACAAAGATCTCCTCGCCGACAGATCGTTACTCGCTACAATGACTGGGAATGTCAACACGGCGTTCTCAGGGCGGCTGGAATCTATTCCAGAGAATGTACAAGCAACTTTGGCATCACGGGTAGGTATCATTATGCAGTAAGTCTCGTTGCTTGATAGGTTGGATATAACACCCTTCTCATTACAGTCTAAGCATTTCACGTTCATGACAACCGAAGCCTCCGTGTTCGTTACTTTAGATTAACACTGTAAACGGCACAGACCTGCTCCTGGTAACTTTTAACAGGTACCCTGTTACTAGAGACGTACACGACATCAATTAGAGAAGCGTATTTTAATGCCTTTGTCTTCCAGTTAGGGTTAAAAAAAAAAATTACAGTGTCTTCAATGTATATGAAATAAGCCCATTCCCTGTGTTATCATAATAATGGAACTATACCTTTGCACACAAAGACATGTGAAAATACATGATAGCAGACTGCCTGGCATCACTGTGTACTGTTCAAACTGCCAAAACCAAGTGTCTTGGATGACAAGTTTTCGGACCCACTGCACATCCCGCTGAGTGTCCGAGCTTGGCAAATACCGGAACCACTTGTAACAATACTGGTAAGCCCCGTGTATGTGTTTGAGGAGGGGGGGGGGGAGAAGAGAGACCACCATAACCTGGCCCGTCGTCCCTGCACACTGTATTTTCGGTTCATCAATGGCACACATTATTATTATTTCCATAAACAAAGACGTGTCACTCGCTAGGCCAGTTTACACATTCTTTTTCACTCAATGCTTTCATGCATACTGCTCTGGATGTCTCCCAAGACTTCCTGCATCCAGGACTAGAAAGTTTCAGGTCTCACAGACAATAAAACTAACATAAAGCGGCCGATTATTGTGGCCATGCCAACAGGCCAAAACGCTCACAAGAGACTACTGTTGCTTTTTTTGTGGCCAACTTACACAAGCGTTCTGGCGGCCATTTCGAACACATAAATAAAAGGCATTGTCAACTGGCCAGCACTAACCCTGAACCTAACACTTCGTGATAAATTCACTCTGAAATTTAAAAAATAAATAAATAAAAAATATAAACCACGATTAGTCAGGTGGCTTGACAGTATTAATAAAATACTCGTACCTTCTCTATCGTCAAATTTAATTAACACCAAACATTCGGTGGTCTTTACTATGGATTCTATGTGGGTCGGCTGACAGTGGATGGCATGGACAAGACTGGCCACTGCAAAGACCAGCAACTTCGCCTTATGTCATTTAGAATATATAAACAACTTTTTTAAAATACTGTTCTATGAGGCAGGTAGGGCAATTCATAAACAAAGTCAAAATTTGGCAAAAGAGAAAAAAGTTGCATGGAGCAAAGCCTCACGTAAGAAATAATACCCAAACGATACAATGAAACGAGGCTTTGCTGTATTCAACTTTTTTCTTTTTGCCAAATTTTGGATTTGCATAATATAGCCTTGCTGCGACCCCACAGTTTTTCTGTGGTTTTTATAATAATTCATATGGAGTGCACACGATCGTACATGCATTTTCCTTTCCTCTCTTAATCTGCCTGAACATCAAGGACAAGAGCTGTGGCATTCTTTCGGGTATACCAGTATGCTCGATGGTTCCTTGGTGTGCCAAAATAAGAAGAAAAATAGCAATAAAAGTCAAGTCTAGTTCTCACTAAATGTACCGGGTGCCAACCGGCAAACCTGCTTGAGAGATCAGCCAAGAATCAAGGTCTCGGTGGGCCAAGGGCGTACACAACAAACCATGCCAAAAGCATGTCGGAGGTAAAAAAAAAAACAAACGGTAGAAAATGGCAGCAAAACAACTCCCCCCCCCCCCCCCCAAAGGCGGGGTGGGGGGGCAGGGGTTAGTGAAGAACCGAAGGAAAGGAAGGAACGAGCATTTTCGTTCTCCGCGGTCTCAGCAGATGCATTTGGCAGCCAAGCAGGCATTCACCCGTGCACCACATGTAATATTTTAACCAGCAGAGCGGCGTGACACTGCAGAGACCACCTAGTGCCCTGGCTTAGATCAACAGCGTTAGCTGCCAAGTTACCCATTAGCCATACTTCACAATACAAAATCGCACAATGCTTCTATGTATTGGGTGCTATTCATTATCATGTCTATTTACGTTTGTTTTTATTGAATTATATATATCTCCGTAAAGCCGCAGTGTGCGTCACTCCGCCTTGCGACTTCAGCCGTAAAGCCGCACAGTGCGTCAGTAGCAACTAGGCATTCTTCCAATCCTGTATTTCTAATCCAATAATTCCAAACCAATAATAAACTAAACTGTACTTTCTTAGAGTTCTCCCCCTTAGTTTATGGCGCGTTTGTTAGCAGACTTGTTGAAAATTATTGATTTTTGGTGGATTTTTTGATGGAACCAAGGCCTTCAACGAGCGGGCAACGCCCACCTCGGTTGACAGCTCAACAAGCACGTCAGCTGATATGCTCCTGGGCTGATAATTCCTCTGATTCTGAGAGTGATACAGGAGGTAATAGTTCTAGAAATGGCTTTGCACGTTTTCATGAAAGATCGAGTGACAGTGATGCCAGTTCTGCTAGATCTAGATCTGCATCTGGATCCAGCTCAGAAGATGAAGAGTATGAGGCAGATAGACAGCCACCAACAAAAAAGCAGAAAGTATCAGCTGGTGGTAAAGGTAAAGGAGTAGGTAAATCTACAGGGGTAGCTCGATCTGCAACAAGTAGGCCTACTGGCACTGATGCAGTTGACTGGAAGGAGGTTCAGACAGGACAAACAGAGAACACCATCAGATTTTCACCCCCTGCTGCTAAGCCGTCAGGTGTCAACGCTAACCTGTCAAATGAGTCAACACCTCTGGACTGTTTATGGACTTCGTTAGATGATGCTGTCCTTGATCAACTGATTACACACATCAATGACTATGGACAGTTTAGGTGTGACCAACATGCTGTTGCAAATGGAGGCCAGCCAAAGAAAAGATCAATGTTCAGAACGTTTACACCGGTAACCAAACAGGAAATGTTCAAAGTCCTTGCTGTAGTAATGAGCATGGGAATGGATCCAAGGCCACGAGTAAGAGATTACTGGGCATCTCAAACCCCTGAATTATACACCCCATGGTACAATGAGATGTTTCAACGTGAACGTTTTGAGTGTATCTATCATTCAATGCTTCATGCGGCTGGCGTTGGGGCAGAAAATAAAGAAAAAACAGAGCCTTTCCTCCTCTGTGCTTCAGCGTTTTCAACAGGCATACTATCCATTTGAAAACCTCAGCGTGTATGAAATGATCATTGGATGGAAGGGCCGGTGGCGTTACAAACAGTATAATCCTCAAAAACCTCACAAGTATCACATAAAGTCTTTTGGACTATGTGATGCCGTCACAGGCTACATTTACAACCTGCTCCTTTACTTTGGAGGAGAAACATCATATTATGACGGAGAACAATATGAGGGAGATGGCCATGCTTCAAAAGTTTTTCGAACCCTCATCCAACCAATCTGCAAGGGGCATCATATATATGCAGACAGGTTTTATACCTCCATTCAGCTGGTGAACATGCTGCTTCATGAATATAAAATAAACTACACTGGCACGATAAACATCAACCGTCGAGGCTTTCCCCCTCAATTCAAGACTGCACGCCTTCAGTATTTAGAGAAGAGATGGTACCTCCATGAAAGCAAAGAACTGCTGTGTGTGTCGTTCAGAGACAAAAAAGCAAAAAAACCAGTACACCTCATCACTACCAACTCAAAAGTGGGCACCACACTGACAAAGAACGACATTGAAAAACCAACGGTCATCACTGAATATAATAACAACATGAATGGGTGTGATGTTGCGGATCAACTGGCTGCATACTATGGTGTGTTTGACAGGAAAACGAAGAAGTGGTGGCGGAAGATATTTTTCTGGTTGCTGGAACTTGCCATCATCAATGCCCACATACTGTTTTCCCTCACACGCACAGATGGTAAAAAACTCAGCCTATTACAATTCAAGCGCCGACTGGTACGTCAACTGACAGAAAGTGCCACAGTTGCTGCTCCAGCTCCTGCAGCTAACCCTACTCCACCTGCTGCTCGTCTGCCTGGCAGACCAAGAACAACAAACCCTGTAGAGCGGCTCAATGGTGCAAATCATATTGTGGATTATGATCCTCGGGATCGCAATTGTGTTGTCTGCAGCACAAAGGAAAAGCGTCAAAGAACACATTTCTTTTGCTCTGGCTGCTCAAATAAACCTTACTTACACCCTAAATTGTGCTTCAAGCAGTACCACAGTGCTGAAGCACTGATGCAAAGCAAATAACTATAGCTGTGTGCCTTTGTGGGGTCTCAAAAGACAAGGCTTTATGACTATGTTTTTTTTTTCAATTTTTTTCATCTATTTGGTCGTATCGACTGTTTTCTTCAAGTGTTCATAAAATTTATAAATGTGTTTGGATCTTTGTGAAACTTGGTGTTGTGACTTGTAAATGGATAAATATTGTGCCTGTGGAGTATGAGAGATTACAGTCACTGGATTAGTTGATACTAGAGGGGGTAAGTGTGAATTGTTGCATGTCTTTTTCATTACTGATTTTTTTTAGTGACGTATTTATTATAATTTTTTCTCATATTATAATTTTTTCATCCATCTGCTTGTAACATCTAAATTCCTTATTCAATTTCGCACATTTTGGTATATAAAATGTTATACTTTTATGAAACCAGCACATAGTAATTTAGGTTTTTTTGTACCAGGGTTGGGCGCATTTTACATGGTCAGGAAATAATTACGGCAGAACTGGCAAAAAATTACGGAGATAAAGAGTTTTAACAGACAATGATGTATAACCCTGCGGGGTAAATAGGATTCAACAACACACATAATTTTGCCTTTCAGTGATTGTCTCATTCAATGATATTAGCCCATCTACAGTATTAAATTCACGAAGGTCATTTAGCTAACTTGATATAAACGGTGACCTTCCTTCGACACATAAACGTTAGCGATATCTATGTAGGACACCACACAAAACTGGTCTGGAACCTGATAAGGACCACCTCTTGGATGTTCGCAAACTCATGCCACGGGAGGACTGGAGAGCGAAAAAGAAAGAGAGACAGAGACAGAGACGGGGGGGGGGGGGGGATGGATGGATTGAAGTAACACGCGACCATTTGATGGAAAACCGTCTTCAAAAGGACTTTATAATTCTTAAGGCCAACACCAAAAAAAGCCTTCAAATACCATGTCACACCAAAACTTTTACCAGGAAATGCTGTCGGTAACACAAACGTTCATATTGATCCAGCGCAGACAAAGCTTTAGTACTGCATTGTGATCTAAATACGGTAGGAATTCCAATAAAATGTGGCAAAGAGAAGATTTGGGGGAGGAGAGTAATTAAGTTAATGTATTCAGCGTGGCAACATCTCATGTAACAAAATACAATACAAAGAGAGTTGAAATACTGGAACGTGAATAATGGGGATATGTCAGAAGTACAAAGTCTACCCCATACTGCCATGCGAACGTAGTAAGGTATGAAGTCCACGGTTTCAAGGAGCAAACACACATACAACCACACATTATTATGTGAAAGCCATGGCTTAAGCACACATCCACACTAAGGTATAAAAACCACGATTCCAGACAGCAACAGAGCGTCGGCTGGAAATAAGAGCGTTCTGTTCAGACGTGGAGCTAATTACCACACAACAGGTCCTGCCAAATGCACGCACGTGCCATCTGTATAGAGTCATAGACGTGGAAAGCTGGTTCGTGCCAGGGAAAATGGCTGAAGATTTCACATAATACGTGGCTGATAATAAAGTATTACTGATAATATCGATAAGGAGAGGCCAAAATACTGTAGAAGAACGCCAAATATGTTATTATATCCTTGTGTTTCTAGGATCGTATAGAAATTAGAAATTCTGATGAAGAAAGCGTCTTTCGCAGTCACATGTACATGTATTTTGACATTGTGTCTAACTATTCCAGAGGTCAATTATTATGTTCCTGGATCGCATATTGTTTGGAAACTTGAACGCAAAAGGCAACCTTTGTGATTGGTGTTTTTTTCAGCCTGACACTGACCACAACAAAGCTATTCATTGGCACTTATCTCCATGCTGGTATACTGTTTTTATATTACGTCACTGTCATGAATTACAGAAATAAGGATTTATTTTTTGTTCCGTCTCTTCCCTCTTTCTTTCCGTACTGATTGCCTGCCTAGTGGTCAATTTGCGCTCGCGGGGAAAAAAAACAAACAAATAAACGGGTATCTGCAGCACCTGGACGATGCAGGAATGATGATGGCAACCAATTCACTGGTAGCGAAGAAGTTCATGGTCAGAAATCGTAAAGTCATGAGGAAGGAGGGAACAATTTTTAAACTGGGGTGGCAGGGGGGGGGGGGGAAGAGGAGAGAGATAAAGAGCGAGAAAAAAAGGAAGAGAGAGGGAAAGAGGTGTTTTCGGACCGGGGACTCTCGAGAATTGTTTTGTTTTTGTTTCTTTAATCCTGAAATGCCATATCAAGCCAGGATATGAAGCCCAATTAATCAAAGATATCATGATTAATCTTAAACATCTCTTCTTGGACGTTTTACCCCAAAAAAATCATATTATGAAGCCCAGGTTGGTCCAAATCTCGTCTGGCATCTTGTTTGTTCGTTCCCCTCATGATTAAATCCTCAGTTTCTTGGCCTCTGTTAATTATCTTAAATTTGTCTCCACAACACAAAACATCTACAGCAAAGCTTCCTAAACTTTGTAGGCGTACACTCCCTGAAATATTTAATCCCCTATCGACCCCAATGTATTTTCTATTGAACAAACAAACCAACAAGTGAGCAAACAAACAAATTAATTAATAAATTTATTAATAAATTGATCACATAAATATTAAACAACTAATCGCCTACACATAATGTGTATCAATAATTTGTGTTTCATTGTAGTCTATGCTAAGGAATGCATATTTGTCATACGAATGTCTACTTTCGGCACAAGAGTTGAGCAAATTTTCAGTCGACTTCCTGCATTTACTGGCCAATCCAGACATCGACCCCTGAGCCAATGACAATCATTATTATCTACCTGTTCATTTCTCACCACCTTCTTTTTCCTGCTCTTCCTTCCACAAACAAAGAACAAGTCACGTTTGAGGGTAATACAGTATACACACACAAGTTTTATGGCATACGATATCACAAGTTACTGATCTCACGGCTGAGACGCAGCACTAAACCCCCACATACCATTACAGTCTCAACCCAAAATCCCAGTTTTAACACGTCAAAATGGCAAAAACAGACAGACAGGCGTTTCAAATTTCCAGCCAACCTACAAACCCATTAACACGGACTAGAATCCTCACAACTTACCCGGAGCTGAATTCCTAGAATACAGCTAAGGAAATCCGGAACACTCGGCTAAAGAACTTTCCTCCCGACGGGTCACAATGGTAAACGAAGTGAGCATTCTTCAGCAAATCATAAAACGCCTTCACCCTGGAATGAACACGACTGAGTTCCAGGTCTTCTGAATTCGCGAGCACTAGGTAGAGGATGCTTGAATCTGTGGCGAGGTGTAGACGAGCGCTAATTTTGTCAAAACGCTGTCTGCTATCATAATGGTTGTTCTGGGTTAAAGGTTGAGTTATTTACAGGACGTACATCTACCATGTCTCCTTCCAATAATGTAATGGATTTTCTAAATGAGTAAAGTTTTCGCATGCTCTTCAGTTATCTACCTGATTGCAAATGTGTCTATGCACCCATCCATCTTAGTCTATTCATACATCCATTGTCCATTCGTCCGCCCGACTGTCCTTGAGTGCGAGCATCCATCCATCCATCCAATCCACCCGTCCATCTACTTATGTATCTAAACAAAGAAAACAACAACTCCTCACCAAAAAACCTTTACCACCACTGCAATATCACACAGAGCGCTCACTATCACGTGCACCAACAGCTTTTACCACAACCAAATCCCCAACGTCAACACAGGAGCTCTGATTTATCGTTTTCCCATCCTGGTATAAGGAGTAACACTGGCCGCTATCTGGTCGGAGGGCTAGGTCTTGTCTATACACTGCTCGGTTGTGCTTTGCTTTAAGCGCTTGCCCTGCTCACCACTACCCAGGCGAATCCGACCGTGCATCGCATGGGTGTATAACTACACTTGAGTTTTCATCTCTAGCTCCCTCTCAAAATGGTGGTGGTGATGTTGTTTTTTTTAAGGGGGGGGGGCGGGGTTGAGAGAGAGAGAAGGGGGGGGGCGGGGGTGCAGACGGGGGAAAGGTAGAGGGGGGAAAAAAGGAAGTGGAGCACTTCACATCCTTTGATATTACTTCAACTTGGCACCTTTACACTCTTTGTTTCAGTGTTATTACCTGACTTCTATTTTCGGACCCCGAAAATCCAAACCACGATGACGGTTTGAGAGCTAGCTCTTTTATCGCAAGTTTCAAGGGATCCAAGGCGGGCCTGACCAGAATTTGCTCAAGCAGAACATAATAACAGTTAGTGTGCCCCAGAACCGCGTGTATGGCCATTCGTCATAAGAGACTGACCGAGTTTTGCGCAGAGTTCTGAAAACTTGTTATCTTTAAGGCACCTCTTGAGTTCGGCTCAAATGTACCTTTTTGTTGTTATTGTTATTTACCAGCCATACAGATGGCGAGAAGATCAATGGAAGTATTCATTATGATGTGCCACACCCAAATACTCCAACCACATATTACAGTGACGATCCGTGCCTTGTTCTCTTTTCCTCTCTCTCTCTCTCTCTCTCTCTCTCTCTCTCGCACACAAAGTTATCTTTTTTTTGTTTGTTGATGTAATACTAGACGTCTAGATTCGGCAGCATACCACAAGGTCATTTTCAGACAGTTGAAAAAACAATCGATTTCCACCGTATGTCCTGTCAACTAGTCTCCTCTTGGTTCCTTTCGCTGTCAGGCAAATGGAACGGGTATAACCCATCTTTCTGACCCGTCTGATTTTCTCTTCTCCGTGTAATGCTTCACACCTTCCTCCCTACTTCCTTACTGTTGACTTGAAAAGCGCGTCCATACACATACAGACATTCGCACAAGCACGTGCGACAGAAAGACGGACGGGCGGACGAGCGGGCGGACGGACAGACAGAGATAGATAGCTAATAGATAGATAGATAGATAGATAGACAGACAATGAAAGAGAATATAAACACAGCCACACAGAGAAACACAAATGCCCATACACAAACCTCCGAGCTTACAATATCTTGACCGGCTTCAATCATAAAGTTATCGCTAACGTTAACTCCGGTGGAAGTTCCCGATAATACACAGGATAAGGCTGAAACAACCAGCCACTTTTCTCAACTACCTTGCGTCATTCCTATGTGAACGGCTCTTTCTTTTCACAAAAACAAAGAAACTGCAGTTCTGACGAAATATTGCTACAGAAAACTTTAAAAACGTTTTTTTAACTTTGCTTAAAATGCTCGCAATCTTGGCGCCTGTGGTTTATTATCACTACTTGTGAAGTTTGTTAGAGTAGAGTCGAGAAGCCCCGAAAATTAACAGATTTGACTGTGTTTATAAACAAAAATCCCCGTTGTCCTTTTTCCGAAGCCATATCAAAACGTTCATTCTCTGGCCACTTTTCGGGCTTTGAGCAACACTGGCAATGGCAAACTAGTAATGGATTAAAGAGGACATTTTCTTCACTGACGAAAACCTTTGGACATACATGTAATTAATGTCTCAGTTTATTCTCGAAAAAAATAAAACTTGTCATTACAAGCATCAACAGAGTCAGTGAAAGAGAAGTATTCTCGGCACAATAATTGCTCAGGCGACATGGGCCACTGCTGATTCTTTATATTCTCAGTGTATAAAGAATTTATCCTTTCACATCTCATTCCAATTTCTACCTGAGTCATTTCTGATTTGTTTTATGAGTGTTTGAATTTGAGTTTGGAGAAACCATGTCGACACGACAACGGCCATACTGTGCTAGGAAGAAGGCGGTAGACAGAATATAACAGAATGATAGGACAGAACCGCCCATCAACCACCCGCTCTTCATGAGTAAAATTTCCACTTTACTTACAGGATGATTTTAAACGATTTACAGTTTAAAGGAAAATTACGTTCCTAAAATAAATTATACAGTACATGAACTATAATACCCTTTCAAAGTAAAAAAAATTTTTTTTTTTAAGGACGAGGCCGTGGATCTCAATTCGAAAAGCCCCGTTTCCGCACTCCCCCTTATGGCTGGTTTTTTCTGGCTCTCTCCTGGGGCGCTTGCCATCAGTATGCTCCAACCCCCCCCCCCCCCCCACGGGAACTGGAAATCCCATTTTCCGCTAGGCTGTCTATTTGATGATGTGCTTAAAGCTATCTCAGCACGAACAACGACGACAACATAACTATATTCCAATATAGGGTTTTGTTCCACGTTCCCCGAAAGACTGGTATGCTCGCCTATCCCCTCTGTCTTCAACAAATAAATAGAACGCAATTATGTATGCCGTAATATTATAATGCATGTACCCTCAATAACAATTTAATTGAGAACTACGATAAAAGGGCTGGTTATCCATACTCATGCAACAGCCACATTTGTGTTAAGCGTGTGTCACAGTATGCTCAAACGCAAAAACCGATCTCACTCATTATTGCGTTTCTCAAATTGTGGATTCTTTCATTCTCACCGTCGATTCGTCCAAACTACACACTGAATCAGCGATCGGCCATTAACCTGACCTAATTAAACGTGCAAACCAATACTTATAGACATGTTTACCGCAAGTTCATTCAGATGACACACACACAGTTGAGATTATTTCTGACTGCGGTCACTCCATTGCAAACTGAAAAATATACCGGGGAAAACTTCTGAATCAGCCCGCTGGAAATTTCAGAGATACGTCACTCATACGACGCAAGACACACTCGCACCTTTAAATTAAACGTCAAAGAAGCATCAAATTTCATTATACAGAAACTTCAATCAACATTTCATTAACACAGAGGACAGGACAGTCGGACATAACAGATTTACTGTTACGCCACTGATTTCACTTGGTCATTGGGACAGAGAAAAGAATCATTTATTTAATCTTACTATTATGCCAACGAAGTCTTATAAACGTTATTCGCTTAAGATTGTTAAATAGAACACAACTAAACCAGCAATTTACAAAATCCGGTTGAGGGGGGGGGGGTGTGCTTGAAATTATAATGAATTTATTTAACATTACCACAAATTCACCGAAAGTCTCATGAACACACTGGGATAGGACAGGACAGTAGAAAATTGGAATGACGACACTTCGTCTTGCTACCTGTGAATATCAGTACAGCGCACGTCGCGACCTCAGTTCTTGTTGGTTCTATCTCCATTTTCTGAAAAACTGGAGATCTTTTAGTAGGCAGATGAGATATAACAAATACACACTTTGGCACTTGCTTAAATTCCCTTGCGGCACTTGTTAACTTTTTCACGGTTCCGACATATTCTAACTCTTTATCACAATACTAAAGCCACAAACGTTTAACGTCAAATTTCTCAGTGGTGCAAAAAGTGCAGTTGGAACAAACAACAACAAAGGTCGAGATGTGTTAAACACCATGGCCCACTGATCAATACGAACAACGCGTCCAATTGCAATAACTGTCAGTCTGCCCGAGTTCTGCATACATAAATGGCCATTCTTTCCTTCTCTTTCTTATGGTGACTGAAAGGTCGGGGACTGTTTTTTGAGGTTAAGTGAATAGTATTGCCATGTAATTTTTGTGGGAAATCTAGAGGTAAACAGTTTATTGACCTGCTGCAATTGCCATAAATTTTGAAATGCTATTTTGATAGAGGTAAAGGCAACCTCTCAACTGAGAAAGGCAACTCATAAGTACTTTAAAAACAGTTATAAAATTATATCCCACAACAGGTCAGTTGAAAGTGTTCAAATCTGTTTGCTGTTCGACTGACTTAAAATATAACATCATCTGACTAGATCTTTCAAAAGGAAGGTCGTTCTTAAATGCAAATTGCTTTTCAGTGTGTGTGTGTGTGTGGGGGGGGGGGGGAGGAAAGAGCCAACAATTTATTCGGGAAATTTCCACAGTCAGAAATATAAAAAAAAATGTCTTTTTCGGTCACCTCAGTGTGTCATCCTTTTTGCCTCCATCAGGCGCTAATCGCCATAGCAGTCTATGGGAGTTAGGTTTCCTTACTGCCATGAGCGTACTACCTACTCTACACTTTGAACCAGGGCGACCGACAGGCTGGTGCCAACGATGTTTGGCAACGTCATAGACTGACTAGCTGGCAACAGATGTTGGCAATTTTTTTTCTTCTTAGCTTATCTACAGTTAAAAAGCTCATTTCGGGTCGGCTGTTCAGGTGAAACTAAAGTATGAAGGTGTGTGGTTGTAGGGTAAGTATGCGCATGGGTTTGTCTGTGTGTGTGTGCATGTTTGCCGGGGGCCTGTGTGTGGAGAGCTACTGGCAGTATCTGGATGATTAATCTTCATTTGAAAAAAAAAATTGAATAAATAAAGCAGGCACGGGGAGGGGGGGGGGTGGGGGATAAAGACAGGGGCAGAATGAACAGGGAGGAAGACTACACAGACAAGAAGGACACAATTGATCTATGGGCACTAAAAATTGGAGAGATGGCGCACGATACCAGGTAGGTCTGGGGGTGGAACAGTGATAAGACCAGTTGAAACTATGGTAACGTGTGGCTAGACACCGGGGGAACATGATAATAATAAGTAGGCGTGTGGACAGAGGAAACTGACACTAGCAGAGCCACACAGGCCGGCTGGATTACTAGCGTGCGTACATGGGAATGATGTTTTTCAAGCACACAGAGCTGAAATGTGTAAAAAGAGTATGATAAAAAGCATGGCATTTTTTTAAAAAATAAATCAGAGACAGAGAAGGTCATTTGAGTTTCAGATCACCGAGTGATCTTTTAAGCAGACTCCGATGTGACACTTGAAAACCTCCTCTCCATCCCTGCCCCATTGTGTTTGGTTTGATTTTGTTTTTCCGGTCAACAACTGATAAAAATTCACCAGCTAGCCCCAGCAATTATGTTAACACAGTAGTTCCCATTAAGGTTGTTTTTACTAAATCCACATTCAGAATAGTTGCAGCAGCACCAGGCCTGTGGGGATCTAAGAATTTCCTTCTGTTCCAATTTCTTAAGCCATCAAGAGTTATCGGGATTAGACCTACCCCACATCAATTTGCGGTAGGGAAGTGGATGGATACACCTGACCTCTAGCTAGACTACCCGGAATACAAAGCGATAACGATGGTTCATGTTGCGATAACCAGAGTTGAATGTCCGGAATCCACAACTTGAAGCATTCTGCATTGACCAGATGTCCTTTCCTACTTTTTCAGCCTATGAATGTGTTTAATATCTTTGTCCTAAGAACTGCAACTGATCAAATGAGTAGGAATAACGCTGAAACAGTGTTTTAACAAACTAGGGCAGCATTGGTGAACCGCGTGTATCACTCGTATCACTGGGCAATGACACGAACGCGGAAAATATCAATTCCTGGATGTTGTCGGTCACTACCCTCAAATTCTATACAGTATTTCACACATTTACTGGACTGCTTATGTAAATTCCATGAAATGGCACAAAGCACCTGCAATGTAACCGACGTTTATTCTTCATATTTTGCCATACTTGCTAAACTATTCATCTTTCAAAATCAAAACTGAACTCAACATTACATTTAAAAAGACAAAATGCCACCAACGTTCCTTGCACAATACCACGTAAGACAACTAACTGCCACAGCCATTTGATAGCTTCTCTATTCTCTTTCGCAAGACTTCCCTTCGCGTTATGTAATACTGCCATGAAATGCCAAGAAAAACAGTAGTCTTTAGCATAGTACCTCAGCTCAAAGATTATTTTCATGTTACACAATCAAATTAAAATGTATCATCCAATACTGCCTTCACTGAAATGAGTGTATAGTTCGCTGGCAGTGGTAGTTGGTGTAGCCACATTCTCACATAACAGTGCCTGAAGAGGACCAATTGTAAGGTTTCTCTAAGGCAAAAAAATCTGGATACATCAAGCTTCGGGGCCAACGACAGCTTAACCGTCTATTCGTCTAATCACTTCCAATCTCGTAAACTCTTCTAAGGTCAGCGCAAGAGGGTTAATTGATTTTCATTGCTTGATGAAGGATATGTATTTGTATCTTCTCATATTTCATGAGAGGGATTAGAACTTGTGCTGATGGGTATCGTTACATAATCGACATTAATGCGATAAAATTTCCATTAGTGCAAACACCAGGATCATTAACAGACTTACTGTCCAGTAGTCAGCTATTTAGCAGGTGCAAATACATCCAAAGATATAATAAGTCTCCCATTCTCTCTTCAACCCCTGTCATGCCAGCCACTTCTTACATCAAAGATTCGGTGCACTGTAAGCCTAAAGTAACTGTTCTCAAGCAACCCCTTAACAAGCACGTCTCTCAGCTCAGGCACAGCCATGACAAAAACAGTGTACATTTTTATTAATTTTGTTTGCGATTATTTAGCATGATCAATAAAGATTCATTAGTTTGGAGATCCACACAATGAAGTGATGACAGATGCAGAGTCAAAATGACGAGCTGATTCCCCAGCCCTTGTCCCTAAAAAGGTGAAAAGGTCTGAACTACCTACCGTGAAAAAGGCGATTCCAATTCCTCCCTGATATCTGAGAAAATCGATAATCCTTTGTTTCCTTGTAACTTTAATTAGGCGTGTTCCATGTCAGCCGTAATAATTTAGCACGTTCCAGCACACACAAAGTAGCAGTGGCGCCCACTCCACTCTAATGCTGCTATCAATCAGGATTTGAATCAGCTATGCGGCTGATAAGTGGATTGTCTGTGCTCGATGATACTCATGAGGACAAATAACTTTGCACTATAGGACCGTACACATAAGAACTTTCTGACTTTAACAGCACACAAAGAAAACCTTACACATTTAGATAGGGTATTTTCTTATTTCTAATTTGGCAAGATGTAAATCTAATACAGTCTTTGAATGTACTTTAAAACTATGTTCATGTAAAAACGTTTTGATACAACGCATACACATTACAATGGTTGGAAATTGCCTACATCTGGAACTAAAAATCTGTTACGATGCCAAAGCCGCATTTAGAAAGTTTAAGATTTTCGGATGTTTCCTCCACACAACAGAAAAGCAAAACACTATGGCAATAAACAATGTGCCTAACATTTCCTTAAATCGAAAACCATACCAAAAAATCAGAATTTTCGCATTATTAACGTTCAGGACCAAAATCTCAGCGAAGCAATACAATGGACGTAATTAGCATGACAACCTCTATCAGGTACGCAGATTGAAACAATTAATATTAATTACCAAGTCAGAGGGTGTGTACAATCTGGACGAGGCGGCTGCTATATGACATACAGATTGAAAGACAATTATCCACCACTCAAGACTGCTGACCAAAAGGAAACGTCACACCGGCATTTCTGAGAATTCTGGACCGTACAATTTACGAAACCAGCGTATTCTATCTAACGACCATTTCTTGGCACCGTAACAACGTGAAAGGCCTGCAGTTATGCTTTCTGAAAGCCTCTCTTATCACTCTGGAAGTAAGGCGGTCTAACCAGCATCATCGCTGAGTAGTCGACTCCTCAAGTCAATGACTCAACTTCACGCAATGGTAATCACGCTGAAAGGAAAAGCACAGACAATGAAGAGCTAATTAACCATTGTGGTTTTCGAAAGAGCCCCTGACTCCAGCGAATCTTGACAAGGACAGCATTATCAGAATCGAACTCAAACGAACTGGAACAGCATTGGCATGAAGCTTAAACACGATACTGTAATAATTATAAACTTAAGGAAATCTCTTCTGGGTCACATGCTTATCAATGCCCTAACCCTGCAATAATTGTGGACTGCAGGAAATCCCTTTTTGGTCTCACAACTGACAAAACCGCAATACCAATAGCACCGGGAGACCGCAGTTGGCACCGTAATCCAATTCCACCCAGCACATCGTAACTACAGCGGCGCCAAAACCAAGAAGAGAGGATTACACGGTCCCATCTGCTGGCTCCATAGAAGTAAGAAGTACATAGAAGAGTAACGCTAAGCTCTTCAGCAGAGAAAACTTCAATACTCCGAGGGCGCCGCCATTTTCTGTCGATGTAGGGCATAACGTAGTGACGGGAAGCGCCAAATGTAAACAAGCGAAGTACGCTCGTCGAGTCACTGCTGATTTTGTTTATGTTTATTTTCACTGCTGCATCTCTACCGGCGCTAGAATTATTTCACCAGCTCTTACAATCTTTAGTGACAGTTTTAAGTTTGATTTTGCGTTTTGGAAGTGGTTAATTAGCGTTCTTTACCCTAGCAGAAGTCACTGCCAGGACGTTTGTTTCTGTTGCCTTAGGGCCTATATCGTATACATACAGTCTCATATTATGATGGTTTCGTGTCTCTTTTCATTACTTGCACCAGCGTAGTTATGAGTTTGATAGTAAGATCTTAATCTAGAAGAGGCGTGTCTAGCGTTCTTTACCCTAGCAGACCGCATGTCAGGTCACACTCCCATGTTTGCTCATGCATCATTGATCATTGTTAATTGTTTTCTGTAATAAGTCTTTGTATCCACTCCCATTGAATACATGTAGTTTCATGCGTCCTTTCACCACTTGCATCAGTGTAGTTTGATTTTATTGCTACTGTGCTAGATCTAAATCAGATGATGTAGCTCCAGAAGTGGTGGCATTCTTCTTTCCTCTAGCAGACTGCACTTGTCAGCTCACACCTCCACCTTGGTCATTGCTATGCATCATTGATCATTGTTACTTGTTTACTGTAATACATGTAATATTACATCTATCCAGTTCTCTACAAATTTCCTGGTTCTTTTCTGAAAGGATAACGGGTAGGCATAATTATATAATATGAATAAATTTGGACTCAGGATATTCTTGACTGTGTGGTCGGGATGCAAAGAACTCTATGGGAAAGATTTAACGCTCAACATGATGGACAATGTACCTAAGCTTTTTATGAACATTGGTACCCTGAATAAAAGAGTGGTCCAACTCCACCATTGTTGGAAGCTGAAATCTTATGAATTGTACAGCAACTTGTACCTTGTAGTAGAAAACAGCTATAAGTTCCTCATGATAAAATAAGTAATTATTTCAGGTATCAAAAGTGTTTTTTTTTAATGTATTTCAAGTGATTGGTTGTTTATAGACAATCAAACCTCCCCTTACATTCAAATAGCCTGTAATCAAGATGTTATGAAACATTTTTATTTTTACAACAAACAATCATGTGCCATGTAAATATTAACAGAAACTAAAAAATGATGACATCAATAACAGTAACAAACATTTGAAATTTCTGTCTCATTATCATCTTTAAAAAAGGAAAAACATGCTATTTCAATTTCTGGAAGAAAACTTAAGGGTGAACTCTGTATGACTGGAACTGGGATTTAATGGCAGACTTAAAAGAGAGTATTAATTTTCTGTGACTGATTTCCAAAATTTCTTATAATGCTGACAGGGGGCACAAGAGTGATTATGAGGGAAGAGGCGCAGAGTTGAAAATAGTATCAGTGAATAATGAATTTGCATTAAAGCTGTCTTGTCTTGGTGAAGAGATACTTGATAAAGTTGTTTAATTTGTGTGTGTGTGTGTCAATTCTGTCAACAGGGTTAATTTGGTAAATCTTCAGTTGTACTTGATCTATTGGTCTGTTTCTTGGTGTGAAATTTCCTATCTGGTTGAGATAATAATCCTCAACATTCCTTTTTTTTTTTTATTGCATTAATGGCACCCTATTTGGTGGGCTGATTAGTCTAATGACTCAAGTAAGTCCAAGTACTTACACTACAACTTAGTCCGTGCTTTTACTACAGCAGACAAAATTATCGTTTTTAAAAGAATGAACAATTTCAGCTTTTGTGGTGATTACTTGTAATTGTTTGTTTTTTAATGTCATGATCTTAAATACCATCGAAGACACCGCAATAATCACTCTTATCATCGATAGTGTGGGCTATGAAAGTGGTTGTAATCCACTTCAGTACCCCACCTTTTCCTAAACTGAAATCATGCGTCCATTGTTGTTATAGCACATATATACAGGTAATGAAAGGGTATTCTAAATCCTGGGTAAATTATTAGTATCTGGGTATATTTTAGAATTATTTCATCTCCGAAGTCTATCAATTATTCTACTTTTGGGTGCAGACAAGAGAGATTGAGAAAGAGAGAGAAAGCGGTTAGGGCGGGGGTAGCTTTCCAATCGATCTAGATCTAGAACGAAGGATCAGGTTATCATTGTTTAGAAATTATTCCATGAGGATAGTAAGAACTCAGATCCCTATGAATTTTATCGTTCGGTCGGTTTCATTACCATGCCTTTCCATTTCCCCCTCCCCTTGTGCTACTGCTACTATTGCTAGTGTAGGTGACTGCTCGCTCGGTTCACGGCGCAGTGGGATCACCCACTTGCCCTACACTGGCACCAAGATGGCGGCCCCCGCATTGACGAATACCGGATCCCCGTGCTTACTCTTCTATGTACTTCCTACTTCTATGGCTGGCTCACATGAATGATAATATTAACTCTAACAGCACCACAATGTCACAATTATCATCATTAGTCCATTTCACCCAACATCCGATAACCACGGTCGCATCAGGAACGCCAAATGATTGCAATTACGATGAAAAAGTGTCCCTCCTGGCTCACATGAGAAATGATAATCCTAACTGCATCACACAATCATCGGCCTGGCTTTGGCAGCAGTAAATCATTGCCTGCAGGACACAGAAACCAATAATCGTTGTGGTGACCATGAACTCCAGTGACCACTGCCCAGTTGATGCCATGTGACCTGGACTGAAGGGTGGGCAGAATGTATTAGCAAATTTCGATTACTGTTCCGCCCGGGCTACACACTGGGACTTTTATCTCAACTCACAATTCACCATTTTGGTGCACGACTACGACAAAACAACCGATATTTGGAATTTTGAACACGGCAATTGTTTCAAACGCCCGTGCAGATGCGGGGCCCTCTTGCAGAAGAGGGACAGCAAAGAATACATCTGACGTGATACTGCGTGTCGTAAGAGGCGACTAAAGGTGCAAAGGTCCTGGTCTCCCGAGAAGAGCCAGTTGGCGGTGGGCCAACTACCCACCCTGTAAAAATAAACCAGTTACAGAAACACAAGCAAATACTTTAAATCAGTCTTTTATCTTGGGAGAAGGGGGAGCATCTGCACCTGTAGATTCAATGAAGGACAATGGACAAAGCCGAAAGGACTCCACTGGCCTGACTGCTCCTTCATCAAACAAGTCACTCCGGATTGCGTCGTGGAATGTCCGCTCCATGTATGAAGCAGGAAAGAGTGCCCAGGTTACAATGGAGATGAGGCGATACAGACTGCACATACTTGGAGTTAGCGAGACCCGCTGGATACAGTCCGGACTGAAACAACTTAATTCTGGGGAAAAGATTTTGTATTCTGGAAGGGAGGACAAAAAGCATACAGAAGGAGTAGCGATCATCTTGAGCAAGCACGCCCAGAGGTCACTGAGGGGATGGGAACCCTACGGAAGGAGAATTATATTGGCATCATTTACTACAAAGAACAAGAACATCAACATGAACATTGTGCAGATATACGCCCCAACAAATGAAGCAACCGATGAGGACAAGGATGATTTCTACAACCAGCTTCAGGAAATAGTTGACACATTGCCAAGAAAAGATGTGAACATTATAATGGGAGACGCCAATGCCAAGATAGGACAGGACAATACAGGGTATGAGGACATTATGGGGTGCAATGGTTTGGGACAAATGAATGAGAATGGAGAGCGGTTTGCAAGTTTCTGCGCATTTAACAGCTATGTGATTGGAGGTTCAGTATTCCCACACAAGAGGATCCATAAGGCCACTTGGATTTCACCGGATGGAGTAACTGAAAACCAGATTGACCACTTTTGCATCACCCGACGATTCAGACGCTCACTGGAGGATGTCATAGTGCAGAGAGGAGCTGATGTCGGATCTGACCATCACATGCTGCTGGCAAGACTCAAACTCCGCCTCAAGAAACAAGGTACCAGAGCAGGAACAAAGAGGAGAAAGTTTCAAGTGAGCCTTCTGGATGGAGACAAGAAGGAAGAGTTCCAGCTGACACTGAGGAATAGATTCAAACCCCTTGTTGACCTCGAAGAGACAGTAGATTTGGAGACTCACTGGGCTAAGGTAAAAGGAGTATTTACATCGACATGTCAGGATGTTCTTGGGGAAAAGAAAGTGGAACACAAGGAATGGATCAGTCAAAAATCACTGGACTTGATAAGGATAAGAAGAGACCTAAAAGAACAGGTAAATGCAAGTCGTACAAGAAGCTCAAGAGTTGGTAACCAGGAAGAGTACCGAGCATCAGCTAAAGAGGTCAAAAAATCAATTAAAAAAGACAAAGAGGAGTTGATAGGAATGTTAGCAGAGAAGGCAGAGAAGGCAGCAACAGGAGGACACATGAGGATCCTCTACCAGACTACAAAGACTCTTACTGGAAAATATGGAAAACCTGAAGTTCCGGTCAAGGATTACAACAGGAAGGCTATTTTTGGAAAGGAAGCTCAGGCAAAAAGATGGATAGAACATTTTAACAGCCTCTTGAACAGACCTCCACCAAGTAACCCACCCGACATTCTACCCGCAAGAAATGATTTACCGATCAGTTGCGCCCCTCCGACTAAAGCAGAGATTAATGATGCCATAAAGCAGTTAAATCGAGGCAAGGCAGCTGGACCAGATCAGATCCCACCAGAGGCGCTGAAGGCAGATGCTGCTGGGACTGCAGAGGGTCTGCACTCACTATTCTCGAGGATTTGGATCGGAGGCAAGTTTCCAAAGGACTGGAAGGAAGGACACCTCGTGAAGCTTCCAAAAAAAGGGGACCTCAGCAATTGTAGTAACTACAGAGGAATCACACTTCTCTCCATCCCAGGAAAGGTTTTCAATCGGATTATTCTCAAGCGAATACAGAATGCAACAGACCCAAAACTTCGGGAGGAGCAAGCTGGTTTCAGGAGTAATCGATCAACCACCGACCAGATCGCCACGCTGAGAATCATAGTAGAGCAGTCGCTAGAGTGGAACTCCCAACTGATAGTGAACTTCCTTGACTACGAGAAGGCCTTTGATAGCATCGATAGAGAAACACTGTGGAGAATATTGAGACATTATGGAATCCCAGAGAAGATGGTGCACCTTATCAAGAGCATGTACGAGGGGACAAGTTGCAGAGTCGTACACGATGGCGAGCTTACTGACAGCTTTGATATCAAGACTGGTGTTAGGCAGGGTTGTTTGCTGTCCCCATTTCTGTTTGTCCTGGTGATTGATTGGCTTATGAAAGAAACCACCAGTGGAGGAAGAAATGGCATACAATGGACCCCATGGACACAGCTGGATGATCTAGATTTTGCAGATGACTTGGCACTATTGTCGCACACACACGACCAGATGCAAGCAAAGACTACAGCTCTAAAGAAAATTTCAGAATCTATTGGATTGAGGATACATCCTGCGAAGTCGAAGGTCCTAAGAATTGTTGCACCCCCAAGCGCACAAGTCAGAGTAGGAGATCAACCACTGGAAGATGTAGAGTCCTTCTGCTATCTTGGTAGTATCATTGACAATAAGGGAGGAACAGAGGCAGAAGTCAAAGCACGAATTGGAAAGGCACAGGCAGCTTTCACGTCCTTAAGCAAGATTTGGAGAACCAAGGATATATCTCTAAAAACAAAGCTGAGGATATTCAACTCGAACGTGAAGTCAGTCCTGTTGTATGGATGTGAGACTTGGAATGCGTCTCAGGCCTGCATAGAGAGAATCCAAGTTTTCATCAACAGATGTTTGAGGAAGCTACTTAAGATCAGATGGACAGACAAGGTCAGCAATGAAATTGTATGGAAAAGAACAAGACAGAGCCCAGTCAGAGAGGAAATTGGTAGGAGGCGATGGAGATGGATCGGCCACACTCTCAGGAGGCCAGGAAACAGCATCACGAAGAAGGTATTGGATTGGAATCCCCAGGGCAAGAGATCAAGAGGAAGGCCGCGCGGAACGTGGAGAAGAGCCAGAGAAAATGATGTGCAACGAAGCGGAAAGACTTGGAATAATGTAAAGAGGCTGGCCCATGATAGAGAGGGGTGGAAAGTGTTTGTTGGTGGCCTGTACCCTGATCCAGGGTGAGAAAGGCAATGATGATGATGATGAATTGTTTCAAATAAACAGACCGATGTATAAAGCAGAAGAGCGCTAACAAAGAGTAACACGGCATATTTCACCCAAGCTGTGACAATACTGATTGATAAATTCACCATTGACTTGATACTTGTTGAGCACCATGAATTTCCAAATCTAAATGTGTCTCATCTGCATACCTAGACTCATCACATTTACAACTGCAGCATTCCTATGTCTCGAATTTAATTCTCGCACGGACTGCATCAAAATACCTGGCCACCTGCTGGTTTCAGCATGAAACTCTGCACGTAAAATATATCCAAATGCCGACTTCATTAATCTAAGTCTGAATTTACACATCACTATTTTGCTAACACTAGAGGGCGATTTTGGGAATACAAGGAATGGAAAGCTGACTTAAGGACGGTAAAAAGCGTAATGAATTTCATCCAGTCAAATAAAACAATGAACAACCAAAACCAATATCACATCTGTCCACAGAAAGAAACTTCACTGACTTGGAAATGCTCTAAAAACTTTCTCGTGCTAGAAGATACTGTACCTCACAGCATATAAAATATTTGCCGTATCTTTTATGGCCGCAATGGAAGAACAAAAAAGAAACCAACACGACACAAAGAAACAAACACAAGTGCCAGATACGATCTGAATCGTTATTTACCTGCCGTACAGCTCAGGTGAATGGAATTTTTGGTGCTTCGTTACTCCACGATCCCAGTTCACCACAAAGACCCGAGTTTCTGGCAGGGAGGCTTGGTGAATAGAATTTTTGGTGCTACAAAGTTACTCCACGGTCCGAGGTCTCCACAAAGATCCGATTCTTCTGATAGGGGAACATTACAAAAGAATTACTTGCAACAGAATAACCACTTGCGAATATCAATCATCAAACTTCAGACATGATCGAAATCGCCCTGCAAACACCCGAGTGTACTGGTCACTCACTGAAATGTCGTGCATGCATAGCTGCTCTTCAATCGCAGGCCCACTATCAAGTATGCCGAACGGTGGGGCGACTCTCTCGCATGCTAGAACGACTGTGCGTGGGTACTATTGTCTATGAAATGGTTGAGTCTCTAGTCAGTACAAACTAACAGTGTCTGGCGCGCGCTCGCTCACCACTCAGTACTGAATTCAGCCTGCGATAATCCGAATGATTCAACTAAGAGTGTGTTTGTTGGTGTGTTTCGGTTCCTCAGATTACCAGACTTGGCATCGGTCTCCGGGGATACTTTCACTGACTAAATTGAAGATCGTGTTAGAACTTTCTGACACGACTGGGTAAACATAAATAACATTAGTAACAGGATCGTGCTGGACAATGCTGGTGCAATTATGATTTAATTGGTGAGTGTGTCTAATTCAAGAATAGTTCAACATTAAATATCAAAGATAATTAGATGCATTCCGAGGATTACTGGAGCAAAAAGACATAAAGGGTAAATGAATGTCAATCACACAGAAAACTGTATGTAATTAGCCAGCAGTAATTGATTTCAGGCTATCAAAACTTAGTTTGTATGTTTATTATGCTCGAAGTATGAAGCAGCTGACAACCTAGAGTCTGAACATTGGTAAAACTGTCTGTGGTATTATTCTTCACTGGTCATTGTGTCGTTCACATTCATTACGCTGTTCACATTTTAGTTATCATTGTCGTTGCTTAATGCTACTCGATGTTGGTGTCATCGCTCTTGTTGCCAATGTAGGGTCAAAATGCAGTTGCTTTTTCTCCTTCATCTCCTTTTTTTTTCTTTTATTTTTAAAAAATGTTTTCCCAATTTCAATCTGGCGAAGATCTTAGCGACTGAAAACTTGTTGGTATCTTTTCAAATGTGTGTTATATCTTCCTTGCTATTTATTTGTTGGGACTGCTTCTTTCTTCAGAACATCCAATGTATTTTCGTATATTCAGTCTTACCAACGCCCAACTCTTCCATAAAAACATTGAGAGTTGCCGCCCTGTATAGCAAAATAAAACGCGCCTTTTCTCCTGGTAACATGACCTTAAATTATAATCCTCTGCAGATCTGGCGTTCATTTAGAAAACAGCCTTTACCCACACAGCTCAGCTGTATCAAACGACATCCTCATTCAACAATAAACTATGGACACAAGATAAAACTCCTGGGTCCTCTTTTCCCACCTTTATCTGTGAGTTTTCGCATGTTGTTCGAAAACCCCGTGAATGTGTGTAGCTCTTACGTGTGCTTCAGACACAAATAAATACACGGTGCTTTCATTCTTGCAAGGCGTCAAACAATGGACAAGCATAAATAAATGTCAAAAGACGACAAGTATCTTTAACACTTTAGTGCTAAACAGACACTTGTAGGTGGCAGGTTAGATGGACACATACTGGTGGTAGATGGCACTAGGGCAATGTGCTTGATTGTAGCGAGAACAACAACAAACGTATTCGGAGTCGTATTTAATGAAGGTAAAGAGATGCAGAAAAACTGGACATTACATGAAGACTGAAAAACTTACGAAAGAAAGTTTTCTTTCAACTCATCGTAATCAAAGACAGAACTAGAACGTCCTAATCCCCCTCAACTACTCTCACCTCCATGCTCACACTGCTTCTCTCTGACCAATTTGTGACCAAAAACGTTACAGCTAACGAAAAGGTTATTAACCCTTATCCTTGCACTTTCCCAAAATATCTAGTGCCCGGAAAACCCCAATTTGACCATACAGCCCAAAGACTCAATAAGAACGGAAACAAAAATAACAATAAACTCAACTCTTTCTTCGCATGTTTACATTTTCCATGATACATTGTCGTTGTGTATACAATTAAGTTTGGACTACTCCTTCAACATCTCCCTTCACTTTCCTACCGTTCAGTCTTTTCTCCGCTTCCCTTTATTTACGCTACCAGAGAGCACTATGGCGCGGAAACAGCTGTGGTCTCGTTACTCACAGCACAAATGAATACGTACATGCAAAAACAACAAACAGCTGGCTGAGTCTACAGGTTTCTTCATTTCCTGTGGGAATGTCTGCCTCTTCCTGCAATAAAAAGCACATGGATCGGTCGGTCACGTTACTGGAAGACGTAGTGAATGGCACAACAGCCCGGAGAGATGTCAGTTCGATCTACGTTACAGAAACTGAAACAGAATAGTTAAGAACTCAGTGTGTACACGTCGGGGTTTCAAACTGACATGATAGGACGTTTTGTCTGAATTGAGCACTTCACATCTCTCTAAAAGGGGAAGTAAGGATATTCACCTTGTTTTCCACATCTCTCGAAATAAAAATACTCCGTCCACCGGGAGACTACAACTAACATGTACAGTTTTTCCCGTGGCTGCACTGCGAAATGGCCGTGAACAAAATTGATCTGGTGGAGAGATCTGGAATGCCTTAAAAAAGACAAACACAGAAAACCCAAATTCATTATAAACAAAAGGGCCAATTACCCGTGTACAAATAGGCAAGCTGGCAGCAAAGACTCCTTAAGAAAACAAAGACTGCAGCTAAATCAAAGTTCAGAGTAACGTATTTTTGTACACCTCCGCCAAGACCAAGACATCATTTGCTCCAAAACAAAAAGCCACTGGGCGCAAATACCAGAGACCAAGACATAGTTGACACAAAGTGCCCCCCACCCCCACCCCCCTCTGCTTCCCTTCCTCCCGCTCCCTTCAATGTACACCTTTTTTTCTATTTTAATGGCATTGTGCACAAGGAGAATGCATTACAACGTTGTATTTCGTGGGCCCTAGACATCTCAAATTAGAACGGTTACTGGTAAGTTTTCTTGAGATTGATCCTTCGGTGACAGTAGAAATAGTGTTCAATTCTGTGATCTCCAGTTTTAACTATTCTTCGGCGAATTTAAACTTGAAGTTTTGTTCGTTTTCTGTTTGTTTGTTTTTTTTTTCTTGTTGTTTCAACTTCCCGTTTCGATTTTTTTTTTTTCGTTCTGAAGTGAAATTTAAGAGAACAATGTCGTGGCAGATTACTTTAAAATGTTGCTTTCGGTAGTGTTCCACAGAAATGCCGCAACTAGGCCATGTGGCCAAATTCGCGTCAACCGAGGAGATAACTGACATCAATTAACACAAGTATCTTCCCCCAACGATTCACAAATCAATGTCACGACATTTCGCTTTCCTTGGATGGGGAACGGATCAAACATTATTATGTCTGAGAACGTTGCCGCCCTGTATAGCAAAATAAAACGCGCCTTTTCTCCTGGTAACATGACCTTAAATTATAATCCTCTGCAGATCTGGCGTTCATTTAGAAAACAGCCTTTACCCACACAGCTCAGCTGTATCAAACGACATCCTCATTCAACAATAAACTATGGACACAAGATAAAACTCCTGGGTCCTCTTTTCCCACCTTTATCTGTGAGTTTTCGCATGTTGTTCGAAAACCCCGTGAATGTGTGTAGCTCTTACGTGTGCTTCAGACGTGTGCGTGAGAACGATGAACGCACGTGCCAAATCTATAAAAACACAAAATACAATATCACAAACCTGGCACATTCTTCATCCATGTATCATCGTTTAACTACACACGTTTTCACTACACACAGTGAGTGCTGAATACGGCCATGCTCTTAACGCTTCACATTCCAGCGGAATCGATATTCACAGTTTACGGAGACAGCGCGCCGTTTTGCAATCAATACATACACTTAAAAAAACGCTTTAAACATCTTTGTCGGACCAGTCTGGTTTCCGGGGTCTCGCCCAGATCTGACCATGTCCTTGTGACCTGCTGGTCTGATACTGAAACTGTTAACTTTTACCGATCTCAAACCACTTACCTTTTCTAAGTTTAACGTACGCCGGCTCATTATCGCTGCCTTGAATTGATAACAAATGGGTTGTTTACTTTGAAGTTAAGATGGCGATCCACCTCAACGCTAAGGATGCAGAATTACAACTTGGTATACGCCAACCATCGTAGTGAAGTAAACAAAACAGTTGTCTTACAGATTTATGAAGAGTTTATATATTTTGCAGTTATCCGTACTTGCAACATTACTGATTAGCGTTCTCGCTCTGAACATGACTGTGGAGGATGAAATCTTTCATTTGGGGAAACTGACATTAGAGCCTACAGATCTCTCAAGTTGTAAGGGTTACCAACACGTCAGTGATCTCGTCCGCATTATTACGATAGACAGTAAAACTGAAAGAAATAAGCAAATAGTTGTTACTGCATTTTCTCGGCTTTCAACGCAGGGCTTAAAGTTAAATATAACTTTATATTTACGACTGATGACTGATGTACATTTTTTGACTTTACAACTTGCTACAGACTTGGACAATTTACGCTTCATCACGCTCGAATCGGACGTATTTGATGCAAAAAAAGCTGTTTCTCCACCTTTGGCTTAAAAAAACAAAACTTATAAATCTGAGCGCTCAACAGCTTGACTGCCTTTGAAGGAGTAAACTTGCCTCAGGCCAAACCAAAAAAGGCACAAGAGAGAGAGAGAGAGAGAGAGAGAGACAGGAGGAGGGACGGAGAAGGAGAGGGGGAGGAGAGATTGAGAGAAGATGCCAAAAAGTGGATAACTGGGAATGAAAGCGTGTTTTGTGTCACACACTGTATCCAGTCTATAAATATCGCCCGCTTAGACAAAGGAGTTTATTGTTGGAGGTTAGCGATGATTGACGTCAAGGTTTATTTTATCTGATACCAGACTCGCCATGATGACGTAAATTGGATGTTTTGCCACATTCTCCGACTCTTGCTTGAGATCTGACTGCGAGCACATCTACTTCCCTTTCCACATTTTATATTCACATCCCAAATCTGGTTATCCCTATATTTTACTCAAGAGAGTCACTCTTTGCTCTAACACTAACCATACATTATCCTAAATCTGTTCTTCCCCCCTCCCCTTTACAGGAAAGTGTCTCCTTGTACCTCCTCCAAATCCTTGTCATTTCTCTTTGCTCGGCCAGTGTCCTAAATCTGCTTATCACTTCTTTTCTGTTCTCTAATAACAACCTGATCTTTCTCTAAACAAGCCCTTTTCCCTCACGAACGTCGCTTTGTCAATCTCCAAGTCTGTGCAATACCTTCTCCACCTGCCAACACAGCTCTGTCTTCTTTCTCCTCTTCCTCAAACTCATTCTTCCCATCTATTTCCCTCCCACTCATATATTCAGCTGATAGCCTACTAAATCATGACTACAGTAGCATACAGCTGTGGAAAACATCAAAACGCCAATTCCGTGTTGATAGAAATTATTATGCAAATAATCAGTTCACATTCGAGGCGCCACATAAACACTGGGATAATTGCACTCACCCGACCACAAAAACTGCATAATATTCAGTGCTCACAATTAATCTCTTTCTCTCTCTCTCTTTTCTCTCTCTCTCTCTTTTCTCTCTCTCTCTCTCTCTCTCTCTCTCTCGTAGTGGCGGAACTATTTTTTTTAATTGCCTTAACTTCTCTGTCGGGTATGAATGCAGAAAATTTTTGTCTAGGGTAGATGGACAGATGTCTTTTCTACTTTTCTTATTCGTCTCAAACATCACCCCCACCCCACTCCTATCCCTCGTTTTTATCTTAGTGTTTATCACTTCTCACTTCTCCGACCCGTTATTACTCATCTCCTCTTCTCTCTCCTCCTTTACTTTCTACCGACCCCCTTACCCACCCACCCCCCTCAAAATGAAACAATAAAACAAACAACTGCTATTCCTGGGTCCCTTCCTCCTGTCTTCTCTCACCTTGTAAAATTTTCGTACTAACTATCCGGGTATTTTCTTTCTTTCTTTTCAATATACTAGATGGGCCGCTGACTCAGGGAATGCACAGTGTAATTTGAGATGCAAAACGAAATTCCCTGCATTACTTTTTAATTCTATACGAAGAAAAGGCGCTTTTTTTTTCTTTCAGGATCAAACTGTCGGAACACTTTCTTCGGTTCACCTCAGTTGTGGCTCAAAATCAACGAAAGTATTAAAAATATAGCAAACTTCAAGATCTTTTAAAACATGCCCAAGTACACTCTGGCGTCTTTCTGTGCACAATATGACATTTTGTACAATTTAAAGCTCAGCGGTTAAACAGCTTTTCATGGGCCTACTTCCTTTATAATATGATTTTACCTGGGTCTCTTCCACTTTGCCCACATTCACCAGATGTATACTACACTTCCGCCTTCTGAGAACAATGATAACAATGTAAATGAAGTCTCCAAATCGAGTGTGTACATCAGGCAAATGCTCACTGTCCCGCCACTATAGGGTGGGGTCAAGTCTAGGCCAGGCCAGGTCAGGTCACGCTAGCTGCACGCGACGGTTACAAGTGACCCCAGCGTGATGGACGCTGTCCCTAGGTGTCAAAACAATGGCCCCCCTCCCCTGAATCAGCACGCGACTGCTACTACTACTAGGCCCCGCTTAACCACGTCCTACAATCAACAAACGCTCAAAATGAATGTTGGCTGTCCTAACACTTCGTAAATCACACACAGCCTGCACTGTACGCGGATGCATCCCAAACGATGAAACATTAACTTTTCAATGCACTGAA
Organism: Onchidella celtica; assembly: GCA_963931925.1. Lineage (NCBI taxonomy): Eukaryota > Metazoa > Mollusca > Gastropoda > Systellommatophora > Onchidiidae > Onchidella > Onchidella celtica. Next base: position 15,241,406 of record OZ007578.1, on the reverse strand, counting down.
ATCTAGCATACTTCCCATGTCAAGACTGAATACTCAGGGTTTAGGGGAGAAAAAAAAAGGGTGGGGAGGGGTTGTGTGTGTGAAACAAATGAACTGTTTACAATGTTGTTTGCAACTCTTCTGAACTGCTTTGTCATCAGTGTCTGGCCTAGAACGGCCATCATTATGAGCACATGCGATAGTTCAAGTAATTTCACATCGGTTCTCTTTAATTTGAATGATAAATCTTGGACATTATTTCCAGTGACACTGAACTAAGGGCAAATTTCTACAAAACAAAAAATCTGCGGGGTTTGTCGTTGTTGTTGTTTTTTGTGGGAATAGATTGCATCGATCCATGTTTGATGTTGAATACCATTATAGGGCCTACTGATATTTCATTGCTCTGTTGCCATGGTAACATTGAAAAATGGCCACACTCGAAATGGATTGGGTAACCCCAAAAATCACCCATTTTGCCTGTCGCACTTGCCCTTGATAAATATTCAAGGTGTGTACATTTTTTAGGCGCATTAAATACGCAAGAGTACTTCACGAACAGGTTTTCATCCATTCAATTTTTCTTTTTATATAAACATTAATTTGATTCAAGCGGTCGGCTATTTACCTAACTTTTGAGTGCAAATGTATCAACAATGGCTTCCAACTTCCATGGGAGATAACTTTTACTTACATGTACTATATTTATATGACATCAGAATCAAGTCAATATATTATCAAACTTCCGCTGAAAACGGGAAAGATTTTCATTTAAGCACCGATGCATTCTTACCTATTTCCCTACCTATACCTGTTTCAAACCGAGATCTTCTGACACCTCGCGTTTAAAACACAATAAAAAAATAAAGAATGGTCGACACTGGTCTGGCAACAGACTCATCTGGTTAAACCATTTCATCACTTACAGTCAAAGCTGAACTACGTCAGACAACAAACCTCGCCCAGGCTGCCAACATAAAGAACGAAAAAACAAGACAAAAAGTCAACAGGAAAACTTTGCAATCTCCATTTCTCACACTTAATAAATGGGTCATTAGTTCAGAGCTAGTCCGTGTATACTCTGCTAAGCTATCTAATCAACGACCTTTCTCAAAATATCTCTATCTCCTGTTCTCTTATTTCCTCTCACTCTTGTCTTTCACTCACTGACTTCTCTTCAGGCTCTATCATATTGACTCCCCATCCTATCTCTCTCTATCTCCTGTTAGTGGGTGTGTGTGTCTGTCTGTCTGTGTGTCTCTGCCTGCCTGCTCTCTCTCTCTCTCTGCGGTTCACAAATGTATATATACACAACAGCTGTGTGTCAATTACCCACTAAGTGGTTGGGCGTGGCTATCTACTCTAATCATGACACCGAGATAAATTAACGAACGCAAGGCTGAGACACTGCCAATCTCCAGTCAACAGCGAACTGTCTACCGAATCCTACCAAATACAAACTCCAGTAAGTTTATGCTCAGCTATAATCTCTAATATTATATTAACTCTATGGCGTGAGACATTTAGCGACAAGGGTCGACGGAAAACAGGACAACAGCAGTTTTTACTGAAGATGACAGGTCCAAAGGAAGACAGGTTAGGATGTGTAGAATCTAAACTTCTGTGCCATCCTACATTTACGGTAACCTGTGTAAGTGTGCGAGGGGGGGGGGGTGTGCAGGGGTGACAACATTCGTGCCAGTAATGTCATCAGTCAACCCATAACCCAAACAAGGTTCACCCCTTGATGCAGAATGCCAAAAAAAAAAAAAAGTTGCTTTTCTCGTGTCTAACCTCTGACTTAAAAAAATAAAGCGGTTCCAAGACTGTCAAGTTTTTTACTGGTGAGTAAATTGAATGTATAAGACATCCGGGTTGTAGGAGGGGGGGGGGGGGGGGAAACAAAAGCAAAGAAGGCGATGGGGTGAAGGAGAGGGCGAGAAAGAAGAAAGGAGGGGGACAGAAAGACAAACGATATAAGGCGAATACAACCTTCTCGCTCGCCTACCTGCAACTTTATATTCGCTTGTAATATATATTATGCTCCCCCGATTCAAAAAACCTTGTGCACATAACAGTGCCCTAATAATAAAGAAGAGCTCACCAAAAAAAAAACATACAAAAAACCGGCGTTGCAAGCTACCTCCTCAACACGCCTGTTATCATCACAGACAGGACCAGACCCGAGCAGTGTAAACCAGGCCATGCGATAATGGAGGCTCAGTAAGTAATTAAGAGATTTCAGCGGTTCTGACGAGGTGAGCTAATAGCAAATGCCTCCTGCAAGTCCCAGGTCAAATGTGAACAAGTTAGACACGAACTCGCATCTCGTATGACGGCACAGTTAATCTTGTGGCTGATTATAAAAAGAACATTCATGCATTCAAGAGGAAGGCTATCCACACAAGCTCGTATGTTCCATGCACTCTCTTCCTATTCTCCTGTTCTCTCTCTGGCTCCTAGAATGCAATAAATTGTGAAGTATTTGCTTAATAATAAGCGTATAAATTTCTAATCATTCCAATGTACGAGATGGGCAAAGCTCAAAACTCCAAAATATGGGAAACAGAAATATTGACGAATGTTCTTTTACTCTGCGCACATAATTTTACAATTTTGAGCATCAAAATACATGTTTTTGTAACATTATTCGTGCCAGCTACTTTGGGGGGGGGGGGGGGAGAGAGAAGAGAATATTACAGTCTGGTGTGCCAGGACACAGCTAGAAGCTAAATGTGTGCTGAAAAGAATCACTGATGGAGTAATAATTTGGCTCTGGGATCGACGGGACCCTACTGCTCCTTCCAGCCCATCTGAACAAAACATCTGTTGCTGAAGATGATGTCACGCTTTAAATCAACGGATTTCAACGGCCTGCCCAACAAGGAAAGCCAAGAATTATGGCAACCAGAATCAAGCCTAACAGTAACACACTGAACCTCTCACAGAAACTTGAACATAAGCAAACAGCCTCTCACTGCAAGAACAAAGCTTGAATCGCCAATGGCCTCTGTTACCCTCCTTTGACCATGTATAAGCGTAAGCCTCCCACCCCTTTCTTCAGCCTATCTCTCATACAATACACTGAATGTTACAAGAATAAGACAACTTTCCCATGCTACAGTTCATTGGTCAAAGGCAAAGGGAACTTTAAAGTTTCGCAACAGTCCAACAACCGCTGAGGACAAGTTTTAGAAAAAATATTTGACGAAAACCAAGTACTAATCTAGACCATGCACACAACATATACAAACAGCAAAAACCATTTCGTGCAAGCCTGCATAAGAAAGTCAAAAATAATATGATGTATGCGTGGGAGTGCAAGCTCATCTACGTGTGTTCTGTTCCAATCTATGGCGCATCTCCTCTCCACCCCCACCCCTCCACACCCCCCCCCCCCAAATCGCCCCGGCAAACGAAAATACACAAGTGATATCAAGTTTTGCCGAATCCCCCTTTCCCCAACTGTACTACCAAGACTTAGGACCCTCAGATCAACTATCACTGGTAAATGATGTTTATCCAGAGTTTTGCGAATATCTTGACCTTGTGCTTGACCAGTGGCAAATTTATGGCTGGACCACTTGGACTGCAACATACGACATGGCACTTCATACATATTCACTCCAGTTCTCTTTCAATCATTCCTCTCAGTCCATACTTTGTAAATTGGTTTCTGGCCTGCGGGAAGAAGAACTGAAAGAAGGAGAGAAACGAAACAGGAGGCGGGGATGAAGAAGAAGCCGTGAGGCTGAAACTTAATAGTAGTCATCTAACTTCATTAGGGCCGGCTCGTATGCTCTGTTATTGATTTGTGTGTTCTCCTTTTTGCTGCCTTCTGTTCATTCTCAAACAGCTATCTTCGTGCTCACCCCTCCTCCTCCACAGGAGGGAAAGCTATAAGGTGGGAGTGGGGAGAGAGGGAAGACAGAAATGGCATAGAGATTCATGAGGTCAGTGAGTGTCGGTACTCTAACTTCTTTTACTGGTATTCTGTGTGTTGCGTGCAGAGAAATGTACTTGGACGGGGTTGGGGTGTTACAAACAACCGTTACACATGCCAGCAATAATCTTCATCTTCCTGGTATAATTTATAAAAACGAAACATTTGAACAAGAACATAACCAACATACGAATACCCATTCCATAATACAGAACTTTTGTGCAAGTAACCAGAAAGTAACAGTACTGAAACTCAACTGAGCTGATATCCGAAAATACACATGTATTTATGGGCAGTTCACATATCTTCATCCATGGTATTTTCCATTCCAATATTGTATGCGAAAACGCCGAACGACATCACGATATATATTATAATAACCCGTTTACCAGTTTGTCTGTGAGAATTCGGAACACCCTCATGAGAATCCCCAGATTCTCTCTCATACAATGCCACAGGTTGCACCCCAAAAGCTGATGAGGGATTGTTTTTGTTCTCTATGTGTTTTTCTCGAGTAAAAACTTCGTAGGCCTACTCAGTTGTAAATTGAACAAGTCGGCGAAGGCTTTTATTGTATTGTTCCTCACTTTTAGCTTGCGTTTATATCGATTCTGAGACAAGAAAGAGCATTAATTTTGTACTTTGGTTATGTCGCAAGTGAACTATTCCCCACCATGCTGAAACTTCGCTGCCTCAATGGTCACCTTGTATTAAGTCATAAATTTTCCACTAATCCAACAAATGGACAATCTTCAGTTCAAAAGAACACAGGAAAAAAAAGTCTGAAAGGATTCCACATTTCTCAAAAATTTAATGACTGGATGCAGAACTGTTTGTTCCCTTTGACATTACGCCCTGCATAATCCAGGTACCTGGCAGTTCATCAAGGTCTGCAAGAAGACGCCACCAAGACCCAGCTAAATTATAATGCAACCTTGAAATACCAACGTCACCGCATGAACTGTGTAAAAGTGACACAGTTTTTAATTTACCAGGATATCTTATCTTGCGGTAAACCATTCAGTCTATGGCTCTAGAATGGTTGGTAGAATAATGAGTAATGTATTCAACAACTGATATTGCCTTACAGTTACAGGTCATCAGAGAAGCATGACGCTTTAATACCTCAAATGTCTCTTGTAACAACCCATGATATACGATCTGATTGGATTGGCACTGCACGTAATTGAGAATGTGGCATTTAATATACAGAGAGTAACGTTCAGTTCCACTACCCCACTATTATGCTGCCCAGTAATGAATATGAAAGGGTAAAACTACCAAATATCACTACAGAAAATGAACAGTAGGCTGGGGGAGACATATGACTATGAGGAGAGAGACAGGGATGAACCACATTTAGAACAACAAAATACAGAAAAACGCTGGTTTAGTGCGACCGTTTCCCACAATACAAAGAGGCATGAAATTTAAATGCAGCGGTGCACTCATATAAAAAATTATATATGTCGAAAATATAAGTCAAGATAATCTGATATGACACAGTGCAGAATTATAAATGGCATGCTATAGAATACAATGTACAGGAAGCAAAAGGTTGAGCTGTAAAACGCTGTCATTCTGATAGACAAAAAGCACAGTCATGAAGGAAGAAAAGTGAATATTCAGGTATGTATCTGATATCACAGAATACAGGTTTAAATTATATTGTGAATGCCTTGTTTCACATCTTTTAACAAGGCACTATGTACATACTAACTAGGCACATTGTCCACTATGAACTGATGGCAAATATGTGTTTCTTCAACATCTTGAAGCATTGTGCACAAACCTTCTTTGTGTGCATACCGATAAGTGCATAAGTGACAAAGTGTAGACAAGAATGACAGAGGGACTGCAATGGCTATTAAGGCGACCATATATAGTTTTCACCGAGCTGTGACCAAAGAGAACAATGACTGGGAATATCTGAAGTTTATCAAACAAATGATGGTCACATAGTGAAGCACACTGTCCATTCCTACACTCTTCAACAGTGTCAATAATGAGTTAAAGGACAGGAGGTATTTGGTTGGTGAGGAGAGGAGTATTTGGTTGGTGAGGTACTGAAGTGAACTACATGACATTTAGTATCTTCTAAGCACAAGCTGAATGGGGAATTCTCACCCAGCAAATGAAAGATTTTGTCTAAAAACAAGTTTGATTAAATGTAGAGGTATGAATTTAAGATCAACTAATATCTACAGTAAGAAGAATGTAACGTGCTTACCCTGTCATAAGAAATTTTAATCACAGCAGTACAAATTATAAGATCATCCCCATGTGAAAATGTCAGAGAAAATATAATATAAACCCATTCCCTATGGTAACACTGGGTGCGGACGGGAACTCTTAACACTATCCAGTTTGAATTTAGGGGTGGTTCAAACTGATTCAAAGATATTTTTTCTTTCACTCAGCATGAGCACAAGACCTAACAGATTAATACATTAAAGTAAAGGAAAATCAATGAACCGCGATAGTATTCGATATTTTGAAAAGTTGGCTTAGGTGTTTAGTGTTGGAAAATCGGTGTCCCTTTGAGCAGAATATTCGGCTTTCCATAGCGAAGCAAATATCGTAGCAAATGAGCTAATATAAAAAATGATTAATATCTCTCTAACTCCAATGTCTTGCATTTCCAAGGAAAATCACTCTTCCTAATTCAGTGAACTGACTCATTTTATCAAGTTTCCAATGAAACGAATATTAATATGTCCTATTTGTTTGATGTAAGAAACTTGTGAGCACCTTTTTTTCATTTTAAACTCCCATCTGGCTGCAAGCCATGCTTGGGAGTTGGCATGCTACACTTTAGCACTATCAGCTGGCATGCCCTTTTCTCCCTTGTTTAGCTTATTACACAGGGATTAAAACATGCCAAAAACTGAGGGTTGAACGACAGAATCTTAATGTTTTAAAGAGTTAGAATAGAATTAAGAAAACAAAATTGAAACATACCTTTCTCCTTGTCTGGGTCTTTGGCCGACAACCTGAAGGATGTCCTACTCAAGCGTTTCATTTTTCCACTGGGTTTACTCCTATTAATGCTTTGCTTTATAGGGCTCTATAAAAAATAAACTGTCGTCTCTCTGCTTTTAACTAACACACCAACACAAACTGGTACGGCAAGTCTCTTTTTATGCCATTGACATGAACTGGGAATATGTGTTCACTGTAACCCTTTCACAGCTGACTACAGACCATTTTAATGTGTGACAGATAGATCATCAGAGCTCTACATTGTTCTAACTAAATGAGAGGCAAAGTTATCGCCAACACATCTGTAGGAATAATGTTAACACTCCAAGCTGTGCAGTATCCAGTGAGGGGCTCAGAGTCATAACAGGCAGGCAATGCTGGGGTGGAAATAAACAGTGAGATCATGCATGGGTGAACACAAGGATTCTGAGCCAACTTTGTATAAATTAATATAAAAGAAAAGTACCTGTTAAATGTAAAGTCATTCATGTAAATCTGTAGGAAAAAATAGGCCTCACTATGGGTCATGTTTAGATAAAGAGGCTAGACAAACATTCCTTTTTAGAGCATTCTACTGATGTTTAGGCAGGGCTCTTATTTCAGTTACATTACACACTTTACAACTGACAATATTACACTTACTGACTGTGCACAGTATGTCTGTAAATGTTTTACCAGCAGTGGTGTCCAATTAACTTTGCAAGAATAGAATGTAAACAGACTGAAACTCCTAATATATATAGCTTAGTGGCCATGATAAGTGCAGATATTTACCTTTCAGACTGTTGGGGTTACAGTTATGATCCATAACAAGTATTTATTACAAACAGATGAAAAGACTCCTCAAAATTGGGCTTTGGTGGGTGGGTAAGGGACAGTTATTAATAGATAAAAATAGAGCAGCATGCTTAAAACCGGCCGGGTGGGGTGGAGTGTGTGGTATAGGAGATTTATAGTGATCCATGAAAAAAAATATATAGTTGTATAATTTAAATAGCCTGGCAGTAACAGCCTTAAAGTTGCAGACATCTTTGTTCTATAAATTTGATTAATGTGATGATTAAGTACATGTATTAATTTTAAAATAATTGTGCACTTTTAATTCAGCTCAAACTTCTGTTGTTGTTTAGCATTACACATTACAAAGAATCCCTGACACTGCACTATAAAAAGCATGGGATCTAAGCAGTTCTGCCACCTAATCTGGTTCTGGATGTAAATGATACTTAAGAGTGTTAAAATATATGTCGTAATTCAATCAAATCAATGCAACAAATGCTTCAGATCTAGTGCATGAATGGAGTAAATTATAAAACTGGGGACAATTCCAACGTAACATACATTCACAAAGTGCTCTTAACAACATAATAACATGAAACAATTGAACAATACATAAAAATCCCTCTCCAACAACTTGCGCAGCTCCCACAAGGAAAGTACAAATATCAGTACAATTTGTTTAATAAGAACTTTGAGAGGCTCAAGACTGAATTTAATGACATATAATGAAAGATTTTATTTGCTGCTCTAAGTGAATGCTCAAGTTTCCATAAAAATATCCCTCAACTTCTAAAAAGTGCTATCTTCATTAAAATGAAATATTTATTACAATATCAAACGGTGTGAATTTTATAGACAACTGCAGAATTAGAACAACTTACGGTTTTAAAAGGAGAATACTGCAACTTACTTCACTCCAAGGTTTTTACATACAGGTAAGAGATAAAAGCTGAAACTTGCATAGAGCCACAAGGAGCAAACCTTCTCCTAGTTGACCCCTTAAGATAATACCCAAGATACAGTGATGACTCATAAAGTGCTTTGGTTTGAACACCACTTTAAATAGCTTTTTAAAAAAAAAACAGTAGCTTGACTTGTTTTATTTATCACTGTCAACAAAAAAAAAAAACTTGATTTATCAGTCTTCAGGAAGACTGAACAGAAAATATAGGCTGCTTATCAAGAGGCGCTCCGTGTTTCAGCTGCTAGCATCATTGAAATACTGATCAGTTCATGCAAATCAGTGCTATCTCAGTATAAACTATAAGCGTCATTTTAGGCAGTGTCTTCTCCTTTCAATAGTTACATCCTGAATACTTTTGGAGGTTTTTCCTTGTGGAAACTGAAAAGTCATACAATGCCAATGCCGGATGAATTCTTGCCCGCACACACATCAATCATACTGATGGACACTTTTCTTTACTTTCTTCAATGAATATATGCAATGGCCTTCTTTTGAATGGATGGTCTACAGAAATCTTGTAAGCTTTGCAGTCAAAACTTGCTGCACCGGTAGTCAAACCATGTCAATTCAAAAAACCTTTTATATAAATAAACACTTTATTCACATGTGTAGCAAGTTAACCTCCACTGCTGTCATATGAATTAAAGAATGGAGACATTTTGACAGCATAATTAATTATTGAATCTCACGACTAGTGTTATGTCAGTTTCACACACAGGAATGAAAATCAGATGAAATTGGAATGCACACAGATTATTCAATGACATTAGTCCAATTAACAAACGAAGACATCAGTAGCCTATATATGGAATGATTGTCAAGCCTTTTGTTTATAATTATAAAGAATTACATGCTGTTACAGAATGAACATATGCACACTGGTTTTCAAAATAAAAAAGCGATAAATATGCATTCTCTCTCAATTTCATTATCATTATCAAGATGTTTTTTTACCGCTTATTCTCCAGTCCAACAAAAAATGTTTTAAAAAGACCAAGCAGATGCAATCTGCATCAAAGGAAAGATCTGATTGCAAATTGACACCTGACCTGGATAAAGTAAACAAGTGGTGGTGCTGTTGTTCATGATTTCAATCTCTAATGTCGTTTTATCTTTTCATTTTATTATGAATATTTCCATCAAATGCCTCATTACAATTTAAATACAATTCTGAAGAAAAATAATTTCTTTTGAAAATAACCACAATCTCACAGATATAAAAATTCTATTCACCATCCTGTAGCCCTTAATCTTGAGGTATACTGTGAAAAAAATGTGTACCACACAGGCTAGATCTAGATCTAGATCTCCTATGAGTATGGGATCCAACTGTTATTTTATTAGTTACTAATTCAGTAATTGTCAACAATTGTGACAGAAAATGTGCCAATTTCCTCCCATGTTTCCCTGACAACCAAGGGGAGAAAAGGGCACGACAATAGACAGTTTGCTCCACAACCAAGTAATCTGTCTGTAAATTGTAGAAATTTTACCACTAGACCTATACTTCTTGATCTAGGCCTAGATCTAGATTCTAGATCTAGAATCTAGAGATCTAGATAGATAGATCTATCTAGTGTGGATCAGCTCTGGATAAAGGATGCCGGAGAAATTTAACAGACACACGCTTATAATTTGCGCTAAGAATAGCAAAATTCAAAATGAGCAATCTGCTCACTACAGCAGCTGCGCTGATCTGCATAGGTTTTGCATAAATCGCACCATCGAATGATAATTTGATATGTGACAAAGTCCTCTACTCATCATGCAAGACAAGGCGTGAACATTTTGCAGACGCAAGTGTCTACTCTATCCCAATGTATGGACATGTGAGTGAAGGGCACAGCGACCCTACCAACTTACCACTTGTTAAATTGACACTTCAGAAGCACAATAAAATCCTTCCGCGTTTGCCTGATTCATTGAGTGAGTCATTCATGCGGTGACAGAAACGTCACTGTGGACGCCGACTGCAAGTTTGGCTTTTGTCCTCCATCTTTACGCCGGATATTCGAATGTGACGTAATTAAGCGAAGATAACCGTGGAAATATTTTTCCGAACAAAATATATTCAGGTTCTTTCCCTTTTAAATAATCTAGATTTGTGAACTCGCTTCCTCCCTCTCTCTCTCTTTCTCTCTCTCTCTCTCTCCCTCTCTTTTTCTGTCTCTCTTTTATTTCTCTCTCTCTTTCTGACAAAACGAGAAGTAGCTGGGAAAGATAATAAATTTCATTTTTCGGCCAGGCACAAAAGTTTACGTGTTTTTCCTGCAGTTCCTAGACCGGTCATCATTTCATTGCCAGTGCGGCATTTGCAACAACACTGGTGCTCTTTTTAAACCTTCAATGTTCTGATTGATTTCGATGAAGAAAACGTTATCTCCCAAGTCGTGTATCTGGCTCAATAACCTTTGTAGACATGGTCAACCAGTGGGAATATGTGTAATAAGAACCAGTCAGCGTCCTGTCTTTTGGGTTGTAAGATTTTTAATACGAACGTTGTTACAAGTACGTACGTCCCCCAAGTTTTTTGCGCTAAGGGTGCGTATTTTAAAGCCTTTTTGTGACTCCAGAGCTAGGGAGCTAGGATAATTGGTTTAGTAATGTTTATTTTGGAAAATTCTTTCACAATTCTACAGGGTCCGCAATAGCGTGGAGATAGCATCTTCGCCTGTCAATCGGGTGACCTGGTTCAATTCTCAGGCGCTCGGCAGTTTAGTTCAAGGCTACAGATGTAATCTATAAAAATATGATTATTTCAGTCATGTGATTATCTCCGGAAAATGAACATCAACAACCACCGGGGAGTACATTCGGTTGTAAATCTCAAATGTGAGCTGACTTATAACTTTAATCAACGGCAAATCATGAAAAACAAACAAAGAGAGAAGACAACGTCTAAGGGAACTGCTGCACCAGCAAGTAACAAATAACCAGCAACACGGATTGCAAGGACACCGAGGTACTAAAATCATAATAAGCGACCATTTAGATATAACTTTACTGTTTCTGTCCACACTTGCCATACTTCACCTATCAGATGGGCCTACGTGAGTACGGGTACCGGCATGATATTCTTGAAAGTACATGTAGTTTGGTGACAGAATAGGGGAAGGGGGGGGGGGGAGGAAGAAAGACAGAGAGCTGCACATGAAAGTGGATGAAGATGTAGAATAAAAACAAGGAGGTGGAGGAAGAGAATTGAGAGAAGTATGACGAGGAAGAAGATGAAGAAAAAGTATTGGACGCAGCCGGAGAATGTCATAAATGCCGTAGAGGATTTCTGCAATGTCAGTGGCCGGCGAGACAAACAATATCTGCTATCGTTTCTGTCACGACAATATGCACAGCTACAGCTTCCAACATGCACAGCTACAGCTGCCAACATGCACACAGACACATAAACACAGTCATAATTATGTTTAGAAAATCAAGGCAGTTAAGAAAGAGGAAGGAAGAAAGAAGGAAACAAAAGACGAAAGGAAGGAAAGAGAAAGGAAGAATGAAAGAAAGAAGGAAAAAAAGAAAGAAAGAAAACTCACCAGATCTCCTGAAAGAGATTGACCTGAGTTGCCGGACTTGTTTGATAATCCTACGTCCCATGTCCGGCCCGAATGACGAGCTGCGTGACAGATTTTGTGACATTTTTCCAAAGAATTCTCCCGTGGCTGTCTTCGGTGGCAACAACAATTTGTCAAAAACGTCTAGAACTGGTGCGTTTTCTATATGAGGATGAAGTTTACTCTGGGTAGAATGCAGTTATCTTGAAGAGACGCCTGTGAGTCTAAAAGAACCAAATCTCCAGCCTTCACTGTTTCACGTCCATGAAAATTTGCACGCTAATTTCCAACGTGTCAGTTTCCTTCCTCTCGCACAATCAGAAAACTGAAATTGACTTCCAAATACAAGTAATTCAGTAATCACAATTAATATTTCCACCAGAAGAAAACACTAACCCAAACACAGATCCAAGCCTTGCATAGATGCAGGCCAACAATGAACACATAATCCTCGAAGAATGTTGACTTAAAATTAGCTTCTTGGTATTTAGGCTACTGGTTGTTATAACCAAAAGCAAAAGATCACATCACATTCACCAATTCCTAACAAATATGTATAATTTCAACCAACAGTTTGTTCTGCTCAACCACAAAATATTGCTTTGTGGTATGTTTCTGACCCCTGCCGATGTGACGGACGAGTGCCGTGAGAGCGTTCCAAGGCGTACACACAATGAGGAACTTTATAATGCAATAGAGCAGTTAGCCTAGTTCATTTAGATAGGCACACACACACAACAGAACAAGCCACTAATCAGGTGAACTCAGGCAGAAATTATGTCAACGAAAGCCAGTGTCGCCTTTGGTACGAGTCCCATTGTTCGAACGCCAAGACAATCCATTGAGCATGCGTCTTGCCAAATCGAACGTCTCTTGGCCAAGTTTTGCGTCCTGGGGAGATCCCTCTCTATATTTATTCAGTGGGCCGCGGTCAACTGGATTCACCTGTTCAGGTATCAGAATTCAGTGCTCATGCTACACATCTTTGCTGAGTGACGCCTTGTGATCTGTGAGGGAAAGAAAAACAATACTTAGTCATTGATTTCCTGTTGCAGTTTGACATTGGCCGGTACGTTGAAAAGATATAATGTTAATGTTCAAGCAATCTTTCAATGGCTGGTGAAAAATTAAAAGTTTAAATAGAAAATAATTTTTAATAAACTAGGATAAGGCAAACTGGTCCACTTGTCCAGCCATCCATCCATTCATCTATCCATCCATCCATCCATCCATCCATCCATCCATCCATCTTTTCAACACAAGCTAAAACCATCACCTCAACCATGAACATGAACTGAACTACAACTCATGAAAATATAGTACTGTGTCTTGGATGTTAATCAACAACTCCTGGCTGTTCATCTCTACCGTGCATTTCTCTTCGATTATTCGATTTCTTTATCGATCTAGTGCCAACCAAGAGCAAGATGCGTAATTTAACTTGAGTTTATTGATTACCTAGGAGATAGACAAACAAACAGTGATCAGCGTTTTCATTATTGATATCCAGGCTATAGAAATAGCAGCCATATCACCATCTCCTTCTTGAACTCTGTGTACGGTACGCACGATTTTGTCCCCTTTCTCTCCTATGTTCGAACGATAATTATATCAGAAGGTATAAAATTAGATCTGCATAGCAATCAGTAATCTGAACGATATCGAAGTCTCTGATGTGAATAAGATGAATGTTTAAATTAGGATGAAAGCACATATATCACGGTAAGAGGCTGGGTGAGTGAGTGAGGGGGAAGGGGAGGTAGAAGGGGAGAAAGAGAGGAGAAAGGAGAGAGAAGAGAGAGTGTATGTGTGTGTGTGAGCATCTATCTATATCTATCTATCTAGCTATCTATCTATCTATTTATCTATCTATCTATCTATCTATCTATCTATCTATCTATCTATCTATCTGCCTGTCTGTCTGTCTGTCTGCCTGTCTGTCTATCTATCTATCTATCTATCTATCTATCTATCTATCTATCTATCTATCTATCTGTCTGTCTGTCTATCTATCTATCTATCTATCTGTCTGTCTGTCTGTCTGTCTGTCTGCCAGTCTGTCTGTCTGTCTGTCTGTCTGTCTATCTATCTATCATTCCCCTGGTGCAAAATTCAAGCCCCAGAGTTGGAATATCAGCCCCACACAAGCATTGGGAAACAACAAGAACTCAAACAATATGACTCAATGTGGTAATATAATATCAACAGTTTAAATGTATAGGCGTTCCCCTGTTCATCAAAGATAACAAACCACAAAAGTAACACTACAAACATTAAAAAACTACTACCTAACAAAAAGTAATATGCAGATAAAACACTTACATAACATCCGATAGTTTTACGTAACCCGAGCTGTGTGGTAGTAAAAAATGATGAGTTGTTCGTCTTCGTTATGAGAGAACAATACGTTATCTGGGAGATTGTCTTGGCTGTCGACAGAGCGCTACACACAATGTCTTCAGCATCAGACAAGTACAATGACAACTGGACACGACATCTTACGACAGGGGCGGATCTTGATGAACATGGTGGATGGGGGAAGGTGGAGTTGAAAGGGTAGTCTCCACGCTCTCCTTGTGAGTTCGTTGTTGTTTTTCAAGTTTTTATTTATTCAGCGTCTATTTATTAACTATGTCATCTATTGTCTTCAGCTTACATGTCATGTCATCATCCTACCTGCCGAAGAGTGCTAGCCTGGGCTTTGTCTCTCATCTTTGATCTAAGTCAGGCAAGGTCGGATCATACTCGCATTAGTAACAAACAGATGGGTCCAAAGCTACGAGTGATAGATATATAAGACAGTTTTTTGCTCTCCGCAATTCGCCTCAACGAGATATTACAACTAGATGTGTGCCATAGTTTACTAAAGTTCCATACCATGTTACTTCAGAGCGTGTTATTGGGTTACGATATGTTTATGTAATGACGCGTTATAAGTGTCCACCATGTATTACTATGTGCTTTTAAATGCTCTGTGAAAGCGAATTTCCTTCATGTGATAATAAAATGATTCTATCTTATCTTATCACTGGGGGGTAGGGTTTTTGACCTTTTGACTATTCCCTTGGACATGGCACCTTATTTCTCTCTTGAAACCCTAGGCCTCGCCTTTCTGATTAAAAATTCATCCACCGAAGATCGCAATACTCAACACTCCAGTGTTCTTTTTGCAGCTTATCGCTGGTACTGCTGAGTTGGCATCCCCTCTGAACGCAGTCTAATCGGGTCACCTACCTGCCTGGAGGCACGTTATACTTCCCAGAAGATAGTTCTCGGTCGCGTAATTGGTACACTTTTTTATCCCAGCGTTTTGAAAGTGCTTTTTAAAAAATGAGAGTGACTCACTCAGAACCTGGGCCATATAGAAACTGCTTGTGTACAGGTAGTGAAAGGTTATCAAACTTAGGCTGACTGGCAAAGGAGTTTTATGGTGTTAGGTGTCGCACTGTGGCGTTTTACTTAAACATCAAGGTAAATTTGAAAGGGGTGCATCTGATGGCCCAGGTGTATCCACCTATCAGTCTGCCTGTCTGTCTGTTCTGTTATAGACTTATTTTTGTACCTGCCCATGTACTCCCCAACTACAATATACATAATATTATGTTTGTAGCATAAGACCCGAAAACTGAAGTCCTCTGCTTCAACACCTAAAAGATATTTACAAAACATCGAAATGTTTAAGAAACGCTTGAAAACACAAGAATGGAATGCAACCACAGCTGCTTCTGACTGTCGTCCCATGTTCAATATGTTCTTTGCATGGTAATTTGACTGTGCGCTGAAGAATGACTGTAAAGCATTAGAGTTTGTATTACGGGCTGAAGCGCCCTATAAATCTTATTTTATTATTAATAAAATGTATGTTCCTTTCTCCTTCCACTTTGGTTTAATTGTCCAAATTCATATCAACTTTGCGTGCACTCAGTTTTATAGATTTCTAAGCCAGTTCAGAAAATGTGAACAATATAAAAATAAACAGAAATATGTTTTGTCCCCAACAATGGCGGTTTTCCAAATTTTCTGATTTCTCATCAATGAAAGTTCTAGAATGCCAGCCAAACCCGTTGACTCCCTCGAACCTGAGTCATCCACTCCTCAAATTGATTTACTAATGGACGCCCATTAAAAATCATTTCAGGAACTTTGATCGGTGAAATCTACATTGCTTGCGACCTAAGGCTTTTTTTTTTCCTGATGGACGTATCCCTGCATTATCCGGGTCATTTGGCAAGCTTCCCCAATAGACGCCGCCCCTGTCGATGCAGTAACAGTAACGGTGAAGTGAGGTCAAGAGTTTTGATGAATGAGTTTATGGTTCTTGTTAAGTGGCCCTTACACTCAGATACGCGTACCCATCAAAACGAATGTAAAACGTCTGTTTGTACCCTTTAATCTTATTCAGTCTTCACTAACTTTTTCTTCTGAACTGTCTTAATTTCCTAGGCTAAATCGTACTGGCTAAAAAATATTGGGTACCATTTATTTCGCTGTTTGAATGCATTTTAAAAGTGTTGATACGTCCCCCTGACACAACACCCCAGACGTACATGGATCCGATTATGATCTTAGATAAAGCTGGACACACGTGCTGTCTGTCATTTGTGTCAATAATCTGAATTGCTTTGAAAAAAATTTTTTTTTTTATAGCGGCGGTCGGGCATTCTCGCCTATTTATTATGTAAACACATATATACAATCATACACATGTGATTCCTGTCACTCACTCCACACAGCTGCTCCCGTGGGCAGGTGAGCTATCAGGGCATTCCACCTGTAGCAAGTTGGCATGGCTGTGGCGTCGCTGAGGTCACCTATTCTTTCGAGATTTACCTTGCGGTTTCACAATACCGCGGACGGATTTCACACGAGGTCAAGAGGTGATGAATGTTTACGGCGCCGACCAAGTGGCCCATAAATGTAAATACGGTCATTTTCACAAAATGAGAGAATGAGAGAACAGCATGTGGCGACAAGATTTTCATTTGCAAAGGCAAAGTGACCTGATGCCGCCGGCGCGAGCCTGGGAACTATGGCCACTTTGTACTAATTTAAGAGCTTACCATTGCTTATACTGTTTACACCCCCCCCCCCCAAAAGGGGGGGGGCGCAACCTGGCGCTGCTTATCTATTATTTATTTCAATACCAACAAAATCTTCAGCAAAGCTTCATGGAAGCGAAAGGAGGAACTGGGAATACAGACTCCCTGATTGCAAAAGGCACTGTCTTCTGGCTGAAACATGTCTTAATAGCTCCAACGACCAAAAACTCCTGCAGACTTGGGCAATAAAGTATTGGCGCTGCGGAATAAAATGTTCTATGCATTTCGTCATTTGCTTTGGGATGTTTTTGGTCTTATATCCTTTCACAAAAAGATCAATGCTTAGGTGTTTAGTCTGACCGCCTCATGTCGACAAAGTAGGATAACGATCGTAGCATTCATCTCAGTAAACTTTACATTTCTGGAAGTAAACTCTACATTTCTGAAAGCAAACTCTAGATTCCGCAAGAAAACTCTACATTTCTGTAAGTAAACTCTACATTTCTGTAAGTAAACTCTATATTTCTGTAAGTAACCTCTACATTTCTATAAGTAAACTCTAAATTTCTGTATTAAAAAAAAAAAACAAACTATATCTCTGTACGTAAACTCTACTTTTCTGTAAGTAAAGTCTTTATTTCTGTAAGTCAGGTTTGTCATGATCACATTAGGATCATAAATGCCGTGCTAGGTCACGACGTCAGTGAGTTAATTTTTACGGTCTTGTTGATTATAACCAGCGTAATTTGTCCTTGAGCTGTTCTCGTGAACAGTTTGTTTTGAAACACCTTTTTTCTGATGGATGGAGAGAAGGAGGGGCGAGACAGAATAAATGTATAGCTAGGAATGACAGAGCAGTTCTCGACCCCGTGATTTTGATTAACATAGATAAGGGGCGAGTAAAGGTAGTTTATTTAGACGCTTAGTTGGCGTTCGGAAATTCGTGCATAAGAGTAGAAAGCACGGGGTTTGAAGATTTTAGTAGTTAATGTTTCGCATTTTAAATTTTGTCTAGACCGTAAAATTGACCTTGATTTTGGCGCAAGGCCATGACAAGCATAAATTAGTATTGCAGGCTGAGCTCCCAGCGGCTGCACCAATCAAATGTATGAATCTGGACGGAAGGTCGAGACATAGCTTTAGTATTTAAATCCGTGCAGAGCTTAGATAGATGCCACATGTAGACAATCCATTTACGAGGTGGTCGGCGATAGTCCTCAGCCAGATGAGAGACATAGAGACGCAGTTGAGCAGTCCATATTGTGAGGAGCGCCATGATTTAAAGCTCCAGAGCCTAAGCTACTTGGTTTGATATGAACCCACAGCGTTTACATCCAGCGCTCTCGCTCCCAGTGAGGGCCTAATGGTGAGAGTTCATACTAATTTGTAATGATGAAAGTGAACCGTTCTACTTACTTTTGAAGACAGTTTCAGAGCTACCGCCAGACAACGCATGGTTGTACAAGCATTCTCCATGGCGTGTCTAGAGGAAATGTCCATATCATAACATGTCTCATTGAATTAATAGAATTTAAACTGTTATATCCGTCGCCACGTGCGCGGATTCTATTTGGCATATAACTCATATGACCTGCAAGTAGTTAGAGTGAATAAGTTAGTCTTTATAGAAAGCTGTAGTTTCATTAGTTAGATTCAGTTGCCTTTGAATTGATATTTATATTTATAATTATATTTGATACATTAATTCCTGTAATTAAACTGCCCTACAGTTCTGCTAAAAATCAAAGCAATTGATTTATTTAGTTTTTAGAGTGCAAGTATTTTTTTTGTGTGTTCGTCGATTGTGGGAGCGGACCTCGAAAGAGTGTCAGTCGAATTCTCCCCATCTAACCCACATCGCGACAAGGTTAATATTACTTATGAAACGTGCGTCACGCTAAACAATGTGACCTTTCTGTTGGGATCAGTCGCTGACCAGGTTGTCAGCATAATATACATGAACCTCAGTGGAAATTTTGGCATCACTCCAGCTGCAACATCTGGCTAACTGCAGATGGCTACAAGAACACAATGTCATTACAGTCGAGCATCGTACTTGTTATGACGGCCCAGTGTATGCCAGGTAAGCTTGGTAGTCATTACACAGTAGAGTTTAGGGGTTTCTTAATTATACTTGGCAAGCATTGATATTGTAAACAAATATGTCCACATTAATATAACGTAAACGTGAGGGGTTTCTCCTCTTTTTCTTTCCCATCCACTTGACCTCATGTTGGAATTTGTGCTAGGAAACTCATATTCTCATCCGAGTTTGAGGTTGAGTTTGGAGAAAGTACGTCCACGAGATAAGGGTCATATTGTGCTAGGAAAAAGCAAGCCGATACTCAGAATATAACTGCATGATAGGACAGAAGGTACCAGAAGCGCCACCAACGGCCGGAATTCTCTTCCGATTATTATGCTCTCCGAACTCTGATACTCACTCCTACTTCTTGGGAAAGTGTGGTCTCAGATTTTTTGGGGAAAAAAAACCATTGATACGAGTTTTTACTTTCACTTACGTCCCCCCGTACACGTATTATTTAGATTTAAACTGTTACTATTGTTCTCCAATGCTCAGCCGTGCTTTTTGGGGGTAATCGGAGTATCAGCATTAATCTGTGGAAGCGTGTCTTTTGAGGTCAAGTGAAACCAACACAAAATCCATTCCTTTTTTAAAAATTCTTTGAAAATGCTTTTTCCTACAATAAGGGGGGGGGGGGGGGTTAAATTATTTACAAACAAAGTCCAAGATTATTATAAAAACATCTGGTTCCCTGGACATTTTGTAATCGCAGCAAGGCCTGTGGGATTAGATTATTGACATGAAACGGACGGAGTATGAGAAAGTGATATCAAATGACACAAACCAATATCATTACATATTTCTTTCAATATTTAGACAATGGGCGACAAAAATGAAAAGTAAATGTCACTGCTTCTCTATCGCAATATAAACAGGCGAGAGTCTTTGAGGCTGGAAATTAATGATAAAAAAGGAAAGATATTTTTATTATTATGAAATTTGTCGTGCACTTAGAAAGTTTGCCACATGTTGATCCGGTCGTCGTGTTTTCTGCACAAAAAGCGAGTATTCAAATTGTCAACGTGCAGTTGTCATGACAACCCAATTGTTATGCATTTGTTACACACCAAAACCAATATTGCTATGTACTGCGTCTAACATCAAGGTGTTCTATTTAAATGAGGGCGTATAAAAACTCCCCGTTGGGTGGTCTCTCAGTGTAAGATAAAACAGTTCAAATGCCACATCAAGTCATGATTACCGTATTTAAATTAGCATCGTATTCCAATTAGCAGGTGCACCGTTAGTAATGCAGATCTGTGACCTGCACGAATGTTTGAAACGTTTCTGGACACGGAACTTTTCCTTTAAGTTGGAAAAATAGGCCAAAAAATTGCATGCATCATTGTGCTAGGAAAACAAAAATAATGGGATTTTTTTTTTCTTTCAAAACAAACTTTTTGTCCATTGCATAAAGTAACCGGTAGTTATTGACCTCGACGTCATACTGGGGCAAAAGGGGGGAGGCAGTGAACGTGAAGAAATGAAGGAGTGGGAGAGGCAGAGAAAGTGAAAAAATGAAGGAACGGGAGAGGCAGAGAAAGTGAAAAAATGAAGGAACGGGAGAGGCAGAGAAAGTGAAGAAATGAAGGAATGGAGGAGGCAGATAAAGTGGAGAAATGAGGAATGGAGGAGGCAGATAAAGTGAAGAAATGAAGGAATGGGGGAGGCAGAGAAAGTGAAGAAATGAAGGAATGGGGGAGGCAGAGAAAGTGAAGAAATGAAGGAATGGGGGAGGCAGAGAAAGTGAAGAAATGAAGGAATGGGGGAGGCAGAGAAAGTGAAGAAATGAAGGAATGGGAGGGCAGAGAAAGTGAAGAAATGAAGGAATGGAGGAGGCAGAGAAAGTGAAGAAATGAAGGAATGGGGGAGGCAGAGAAAGTGAAGAAATGAAGGAATGGGGGAGGCAGAGAAAGTGGAGAAATGAAGGAATGGAGGAGGCAGAGAAAGTGGAGAAATGAGGAATGGAGGAGGCAGAGAAAGTGAAGAAATGAAGGAACGGGACAGGCAGAGAAATTTTTAAATAAATTTTGATAACAAGGAATATTTATTTTTGTATTTCTCACTCACGGGGAAGGTCAAGAACGTAATGAACATGATGAAGATACGTGATTAGTTTTGAATTTCTCACTACCAAGAATGATTGAAAACTCATCAGCATGTAGGAAAAATGACTTATGGTTCTGCACTTGTTTCATACTATGTCACAAACTTATTACAGGGCCGCTACTACCACTACTACTACTACTACTACTACTACTACTACTACTACTACTACTACTACTACCACCTACCGCCACCACTACTATTTACTACCACACCACTACTGCCACCAGGACAACTGCTGCTACCTCTGCTACTACTACTACTTTCACACTACAACAACTACCACTACTGCTGCTACTAATTCTACTACTACTGCTGCTGATGCTGCTACTACTACCACTACTGCTACTACTACTACTACTACTACTACTGTTACTACTACTACTACTACTACTACTACTGCTACTACTACTACTACTACTGTTACTACTACTACTACTACTACTACTGTTACTACTACTACTACTGTTACTACTACTACTACTACTGTTACTACTACTACTACTACTGTTACTACTATTACTACTTCTGTTACTACTACTACTACTACTGTTACTACTACTACTACTACTGTTACTACTACTACTATTGTTTCTACTACTACTACTACTGTTACTACTACTACTACTACTGTTACTACTACTACTACTACTGTTACTACTACTACTACTACTGTTACTACTACTACTAATGTTACTACTACTACAACTACTGTTACTACTACTACTACTACTGTTACTACTACTACTACTGTTACTACTACTACTACTACTGTTACTACTATTCCTACTTCTGTTACTACTACTGTTATATATCCATATATAATCAAGGGAAATTATGCATACATGTAATTTACTTAGTTACTGCCCTTGGTTAGACCTACACTTAATTACGTAGTAAGGGAAATAATTTACCTCTTATGCGTTGTGTGATTAATTAACACCACCACTTTACTTACATTACTTTTCATGTTGCATTACTCTCAGTGAGTTGGTAATACATTAGGTCACCTATTCTAAAGTATGAAAGTGTGTGAATGACTTTATCTTTATTCATATTTGGTGACCCTCATTACTCTATGCATTATTATGTACATCTACTGCGATACTGTATATAACTAATGACCTGTAAATATTACCAGAATAAAGTTGCTTATCTTCCCGGCTACAACTGACTTCTCTTTGTTTGTTATCACCACATAACAACTACTATTACTGTTACTACTACTACTACTTCTGTTACTACTACTACTACTGTTACTACTACTACTACTGTTACTACTACTACTACTACTGTTACTACTACTACTACTACATGTACCACTACTACTACTACTACTGTTACTACTACTACTACTACTGTTACTACTACTACTACTACTACTGTTACTACTACTACTACTACTACTGTTACTACTACTACTACTGTTACTACTACTGTTACTACTACTACTACTGTTACTACTACTACTACTACTGTTACTACTACTACTACTACTGTTACTACTACTACTACTGTTACTACTACTGTTATTACTACTACTATTGTTACTACTACTACTACTGTTACTACTACTACTACTACTGTTACTACTACTACTACTACTACTGTTACTACTACTACTACTGTTACTACTACTACTTCTGTTACTACTACTACTTCTGTTACTACTACTACTACTACTGTTACTACTACTACTACTACTGTTACTACTACTACTACAACTGTTACTACTACTACTACTACTACTGTTACTACTACTACTACTACTACTACTACTACTACCACTACTACTACTACTGTTACTACTACTACTACTACCGTTACTACTACTGTTACTACTACTACTACTACTGTTACTACTACTACTACTACTGTTACTACTACTACTATTACTACATGTACTACTACTACTACTACTACTACTACTACTACTACTACTACTACTACTACTGTTACTACTACTACTACTACTACTACTATTACTGTTACTACTACTACTACTACTGTTACTACTACTACTATTACTACTACTACTACTGTTACTACTACTACTACTACTGTTACTACTACTACTACTACTACTGTTACTACTACTACTACTACTGTTACTACTACTACTACTACATGTACCACTACTACTACTACTACTACATGTACTACTACTACTACTACTACTGCCGCTAATGTTAATAATGATAAAGATCTGTCATTTTGATGTTCCCTCACTCATTTACATACACACAAAATCTCCAAATTCCAGGTACCAACCAGTTCAGGGACAGAGAAAGACTGAAATGCATAGCTGATGACTGCTCCAGGCAGACAGAAAGAGAGGGGGAGGGGGGGGGACAGAAAGAGAGAGAGAGGGAGAGAGAGAGCAAACTGTTTGAGTAACACACTGGAAAGGCCTTGCTTGACTGACCGAAGGGGTCAAACCCCCCCCCCCCCCAAAAAAAAATCCACCCCCCCCCCTTTTCAACCCCAAGCCAACGATCTTGCTGTGGA
Source organism: Onchidella celtica (assembly GCA_963931925.1). Lineage (NCBI taxonomy): Eukaryota > Metazoa > Mollusca > Gastropoda > Systellommatophora > Onchidiidae > Onchidella > Onchidella celtica. The sequence goes on along the minus strand of OZ007578.1, from coordinate 15,217,459 downwards.
CAGCTGTCAAGTTGCCAGTCACCTGGAGGACTGACCACAGGCGTTTGTTAGAGTGATGACATCAGCCCCGTCCTTACTGTCAGCACCGCAGTGTGTGTGTTGTCATTAACCTTGCCGGCCCACACGGTCACAGGCAGAGACAAATAATTACAATCAGTAGGTGGGTAGATCATGTGTAAAGGGGCGGGGGGGGGGGGAGGGCGTGGTGTGAAAGATCTCAAAAGATGACATTATAGACATATGACACTACTCTTTTCAGTGCTTTCTAACACTCCACTCCTATATTTTACATGGGCGTAATTAGAACGCCAAAGCGTAGGGCTATACCAATGCGGCCTAAGAAGAGTTTGTAATGTAATGCGTGAACACAATTTCCACAAAATCTGCTAAACTCGCAGAAGATTTGGAGTACATTGGGACATGCTAGAAGATTTGGAGTACATTGGGACATGCTAGAAGATTTGGAGTACATTGGGACATGCTAGAAGATTTGGAGTACATTGGGACATGCTAGAAGATTTGGAGTACATTGGGACATGCTAGAAGATTTGGAGTACATTGGGACATGCTAGAAGATTTGGAGTACATTGGGACATGCTAGAAGATTTGGAGTACATTGGGACATGCTAGAAGATTTTGAGTACATTGGGACATGCTAGAAGATTTTTTCTAGAAAAGGGGAGGGTTTGAAAAGAAGAAAGGATGTACTACATTAATTAAACCAGATCTCTCTCTCTCTCTCTCTATCTCTCCCTCCTCTCTCTCTCTCCTCTCCCTCCCTCCTCTCTCTCTCTCTCTTTCCCCCTCTCTCTCTCCCTCCTCTCTCTCTCTCTCTCTCTCTTTCCCCCCCTCTCTCTCTCCCTCCTCTCTCTCTCTCTCTCTCTCTCTTTCCCCCCCTCTCTCTCTCCCTCCTCTCTCTCTCGCGCCTCCTGTCCTTCTTTTTCTCTTTCCTTCTCTCCCTTTCTCCTCTGTCTCCTCCTCTCTCTCTTTCTCTCTCCCTATCTCTCTTCATTCCTCTTTTACCCTCTCTCTCTCCTCTCATTTCATCTCTCTCTCTTTCTTTTTTCGCCCCTCCCCCTTTTCGCTCTGTCTTTCTGATCATTTTCTGTATTCCATTCTTCACAGGAATATCAAGTCTCTGCGAAACCCTTAGGCTTGTTCTGATTCCGATTCTGACCTTAACTCAGATGGGTGCAGTCTTCTTTTTCTCCCCCTCTTATTCATTCTTTCTATCTCCCTGGCCAGTTAGGTCATTGCCTTCGCCAATGTTCGTCTCTCGTGTCCACTTTCTTTCTCCTCACTTCACCCCCCCCCCCACCCATCTCCCTCAATCCCTGCTGTCTTCCTCTCTCTGTCCAAATGATTCCTTTTGCTTGTGTCCGTCTCTCATTTTCACTTTCTTTCTTCTCACTCCATCCCTCCCCCCTCACTCTCTCTCCCTCTTTCTCTCTATCTCTCTCACACATTCTCTCTCCCTCTCTATCTCTCTCACACACACTCTCTCTCTCTTTCTCTCGCCCCTCTCTCTCCGACTCCACCTCTCTCTTTCTCTCTATCTCTCTCACACACTCTCTCTCCGCCCCCTCTCTCTCTCGCTTTGGACAAGTTTTGGCACATCTTATCTCTCATTTTCTCTTTCTTCCCCCTCACTCCATCTCGACCTGTCTATCCTCCTGTCTCCTATCCTCACATGTGCCCTTAAACTTTCTGTCACTCCTGTGCACACACACTCACTCTCACACTTCCTGTCAATCTCTCCAGGTCAGCGTCTCTCAGCCAACATCCAACTCTGGCAATGTTCAATGTATCCCTTTGTGCACCAGTGTCAACTTCTTTCTTTCATCTTGCGCTGGAGCAAACGGTGACACGCCAATTTACATGCGCCCTGTTCAGAGTGCACTTACACCGTTTCTGCACTGAAGTCAGCGACACATGTGAGCCTACCTTCAGCTCGAAGCTTGAGTAGAAGTTGCCCCTCTTTCGCTTCGAGATACGGCGGCAAAGTCATGCGGCCTTGGCATGCATGAAACAAACGAGACATGTATGCCATAACAAAGAAGATTGTCTGTGAAAACATGCGGAAACTGTCGCCAAAAGCTTAAGAAATGAAGTAAGTGTAGCACCCTATGGAATGCAGATTTACTAAGATCGTTATTTATTGTCATCAGAAGTGGTAGAAACTGGCCAAACTAACGTTCCCAAGAGTACCCTGCATTGCTTTTTAAAGCCAAAATATAGCAAAAAGAAAGAGTTGTATGTAGCAAAACCTTGCCTAAGAAACAATACAGAAACGATACAATAAAACGCCAAGGAAGTGACAGACAAATCAAGCTTTCCATCCATTCATCTTTTTCGGGGAAAAAAATGCAACAGGTCAGAAAATTGAACAAATAACAATATTTCTTAATCAACATACCAATCTGCCCACTTACCACATCCCATCTCAGCCTATTAAACATTTAAAAAAAGAACAACATGTAGGCCTACCGGTACACAGCTGCTTTGATTCAGACCCAAACATAACAGAGAATTTAATATCGTGATGTATGGCCGGAGACATTATAAACACAGTGAAAACATGCGGAAATTGTCACCAAAGCTTAAGAAATGAAGTAATTTCAGTAACCTGAGCAGCGCAGATTTACAAACATCATTATTTATTGCCTTTAGAAATTATTATACAGAATCTAGTATGTAGCGACTAACGGCCGAAGCCCCCGAGAAATAAACAACTTATAATCTGGCTTCAGATATTGTAAGGACGACGTTTCAATCCAGTTTGAGTTTGAGTTTGGAGAAAACATAATTATCGACACGACACCGGTCACATTGGCTAGGAAGAAGCAGGACGATGGATAGGCCATAACAGAATGATAGGACAGAAGAAGACCCTACCAGAAAAGCCCAACAGTCACCCACATTGCTTAACCTGACAGCCCATGAGCCGTTCTGAGCGGCTCGAGAGAAAAATAATTTCCTCATGTCAAATAATATTTAAATAATAATTAATTTTACACAGTAAATTCTTTACCTTTCCATGTCGTCAGTTTTCTGTGCCTTGTGTTTGCTTTAAAATGTCTTACTGAGTGGTAAACCTTTGACTTGTAAAGTGGAAATCACAAGGGCTTCAGTCGATATTACGAGAACATGATGGAAGCGGAACAGTTAAAGAATCACAAAAGCTTAAGATGTTCTAGGACGGCAAAACTCCGCGCAGACTTACCACAGCTATTTAATGCTATGAAGAATCAGTCCTGCCCTGCGCTAGGTGACGCATTGGCTCCAGCAGTAATTGCTTCCTTCACGCTTTATGAGCTCGCGACCCCTCCCCTCCTCTCCCCTACATCCCCTCCCCAACCCAACCCCTCTCCATACCGTCCCCGGATGTTGCAAGAATTTGCCAGTGTTATGTGTAGGGTGATCCCACCCACACAGAAGCCAGGCTGCAGATTAACAGTATAACTCTAGATCCGGTATCACGGAAAGGAAAGAAAAAAAAAATGATAGAAACAACTTCAAACCTGGTCTGCACAAAAGCCGGTCGTGATCGGCCGGCGCGAGATTTCATTGATACTCAATGTCGTGACGTCACCATCAAACTAGTCAACATCAAAATCGGCTGGTGTGCGCCTAGCCTTAAACAACAACAACAAGAAAAACAACAATAACAAAAACAACAACAACAAGAAAAGCAACTACAAAAACAACAACAAAACAACAACAAGCAAAACAACAACAAAAACAAAAACAACAACAAAAACAAAAACAAAAACAACAACAACAAAAACAACAACAAGCAAAACAACAACAACAAAAACAAAAACAACAACAAGAAAAACCACAACAACAAAAACAATAACAACAAGAAAACAACAACAACAACAACAAAAACAATAACAACAAGAAAACAACAACAATAACAACAACAACAAAAACAAAAACAATTACAACAACAAGAAAAACCACAACAACAGGCAAAGACTAGTCACTCCTCTAAAGTGTTCTTTGTAAAATCATGTCAAAGACCTTTTGCTTGTAGACAGCAAATCTCTGAAGGAAACGGCGACATTGCAAACTATACCCAGTTCTTTTTCAAGATTTAAAAAATAACCACAAAAAAACAACAGAAACTGAGGTTTTCTTTCAAACTCACTGAATGTGGGTTACATCGTGACCTGATTTCAAGGGCCAGGCTGGAAAAGTAGCAGTTTTTGTTGTTGTTTTTAAATTTATAATATATAAGAAGACATTTTTGTTCAAAGACATCATAATTTTTTTAATTGAATTATGTAATTAACCACGACAACACGGGACAGACCACGTGAAACAGATGATAAAACGAACGTTTGAACACCCACTCCCCACCCCCCTCCCCCCTCCTCACCCCCACCTACCTCAACCCCATACACCCCTTCAGTTTCAGACGAAAATCCGTTTAAGCTCTTTTTTTTTTTTTTTTTGCCCCAAGTTAAAGGAAAAAAATTTGCAGAATCGTGCGCTTTTTTGCAGATAAAAGCAGATATTACATAAAATCGTAGAGTCGGGGGGAAAGGCAGGCTCAAGCAGGGCGATTTTTCAGTAGGCGAGCGATGATGAATGTGAAAAGCTCAGGTTGAGAAAAAGCGCATGCGAGGAACAAAGACGAGGGAACCCAGGATCTGTGATAAACGCCGTGTGTTTCCGCATGAATAACATTTTCAATTATGTCAAGGCTCACAATCCCAAGTCTTGTGATACTCAGTGAACAAATGAACATACACACAAACACATTCTCTCACACACACAGACGCGCACACTCACACACAGACAAGATATCATCCTTGATTCTTTTGGAATTTATTGTCTACTATTTTTTGTTGTTGTTGTAAGTTGTTGTTAGTTCCTATTAATTAAACCGACAGTTTCTGTGGAAACAAATGTTGTTCCCGCGAATTCTAAAAAATAAGCACTATTATACAGGGCACTGCCTAATACATTGTTGTGTTTTTTTAACCATGATAGGTGATAGGCAAATTCAGTTAAAATTCGTTTAAATTACTGAGAAGTAGATACTCACTATAACAAACCATAAAGTAGATCTACACAATTGATATGAAATGAAAATGCTTCATGTACGCGTGTTATTGAGTTTATTGCGTTACGATATGTATATTTATGTAATGCTGCGTAAGGTGTATGCGCCAGATGCTATTAAACGCTCTGTGAAACAGAATTTCCCTCAAGGGATAATAAAATGACTCATATCTTATCTTATCTTATCTTCTCTACAGGTCATAGGAATTTGACTTTTAATAACGAGCTTAGGTAAAAAATAAAAAATAAAAAGCTGTTCTTGCATAAACAGTACGGCTTAAAATGTGATTTATAAGACTTTCATTCAAATACCAGATATTTTAAAGACTTACCAGAAAATTTGGACCTGTAGCTTGAGGTATTACAGAACTTTGATTTTTTGTATCATGAAATTGACCGAAAATTTCAGGCAGCGATCTATGGCCCGACACGTTATGGGAAACAGACTTGCTCTTGGCCTACTAGGATTTTAACATTAACATTTATTTCAGACAAATATGCATGAACAGTAACATAATTATTTTTGGATTCCGGTATCAAACCAAAACAGAGAATTTAATTTGGTGAATAATAGATCAAGTTGCACAAAATATGATTTACGAGTTCAGCTCCTCTGGCAATTGATCCTTTTCAGCACAGATCACCATGCTACTTAAGAACAACAACAATAACAATAGAAATAAGGACATAATAGTCGTTACAGACATACAAATAAATTACCTGACAGAATGTACATCAAAAAGCATATAGAAAACGAAAACAAAGCGCATAAACTGTACATACTGACGCGGTATGACTCAAAATTCTCCAAAGAAGAAAATCGAAATGCCTCAATATTTTTCCAGAGATAAAACCGCGTAATTTTCTGTAAATAAATTTATCTAAGAAGATGTCGGATTTACCGGCGTAACATACCCCTGAATAGTAAACCCTTCCATACATTTCGATATTTAGTGAACACACAAAGTTATAACTCATATCTCATACTTACAGTACACGTATAACAAATCCGTTAACTGGTAGGTCTAAAACTTCCAAAAACGAACATGGAACCTGCTCTGAAAAACTTTTACTCCAGGCGCGCACTGCAAAATCGTTTCTTTGCGCGCGTCCACCGACACAAACACGCTTGAACTGATTCAGAGCTCGCTACCTTCCGGCCTCTCTAGTCTCTACTCCAGGAGCCTGCTAGCCTCTCGGATTTTTTCATAGTTTCTCAAGTTCCTAATGACGTTAACCAGCTGGGGTCGGGCGTTTTAGCCGAGCTTGAGCTGAGCTGTCTCTCTCTCTTTCTCTCTCTCTCTTTCTTTCTCAAGTTTTTTTTTTTTTTTCAAGCGCCCGAGAGCTGGTCTCCCGGCCGAATCTACAGATAGATGTATTTTTTAAAGGGAGAAAAAAAGAGTTTCTTTTAACGGACTTGTCATAAAACGATAAGTGCGTTTGTTTTTATTCACGGAGAAGTAAAGCACAGTGGAGGGGAGACGACGAATAGGGAAATGTGCATGTGGAAGAAATGAAAGACAGACAAATATTTATTTTTTTTTAAATGAGAAAGAAACACGGCCTACTCAGTCTCTCATTTTTTGGACGATATATTATATGACACAAAAAGAAAAGGGAAATATTATTAAATATAACATCATCATCTACACCAACAACAATAACATCAACAACAGGAGTAACGACCATAACAACAACAAAAACAACGACAACAACAACAACAGCCGCATCCACAACAAATGTACAGTTGAAGGGGCAGGGAAAGCAAGCACCAGGCAAACAATCACACACACACACTGGCACACACACTCACACACACACGCACACACACACACATACACTGATGACCTAGAGATCCAAGGAATAGAAAAACTAGAATGAACCAAATGATGCTTATGACAACTGAGTTTGCGCCACGTACCAGTCGCCAACATTTACATAACACAATCAGGAAGAGAGACATTCTCATGGGACACAGGAAGGGAGACATCTCATGGGACATTGGAAACAAGACTGCGTGGGCAGGGGAACTCCCAAAATTATTATTTTTTTTTTTATAGGTACTTTGCCGAGTCTGGCGCATAAAAGTCAGAGTACCAAAGTATGTCAGGACAACTCTGGAATATCGTATTATTTGATATCCACTGTAGACAAATTCCGACACTTCGTTCAACCAATCAGTCAATCAATCAATTAATCAAGCAAGAGGGGAGGCAAGCAGGCAACCAGCCAACCAGCCAGCCAACCAACTATCCAACCAATCAACCAGCCAGCCAAACAACGAACCAACTAACCAACCAACCAACCAACCAACCAGTCAATCAGCCAGCCAGCCGATCAACAAGCCAGTTAACCAACCAACCAACCAACCAACCAACCATCACTACCAGCAGCCCAGTCAACCAACCACGTAAATAAAGATACTAAAACAAACAAAACAAAAACTAACCCATATGAGAGTCACAAACAAGGCAGATAAATAAATCTCCAAAATAATCGTTCTTCCGTTCCTGGAGTTAAATAAACCAACTGTAATGTATATCACTTCCGGGCTCGGAAGAATAAACGCCGCGTGCAGGGCTAAATCTGCTTCCTTTAAATGTCTACAAACATCCTGCACGGAGAGCATTTGTGTGTGTGTGGGGGTGGGGGGGGGCAAAAGGGGGGTGGGGGCGCTCTTTTTTTAATTGTTTGGCCTCATTTTTCTCCATGGAGTCCCCTGATTTTTCTTTTTCATTTTTCTCTTCACCCCGTGCTTTTATACCTCTACCTCCGGTCCTTGTTTGATAAGAAAGAAAGAATCTTTAAACAAAACAAAACAAAAAAAAGGGAAGAACGGATCAGCAGGCCTCAACTGCGGAAGTTAGTGATTTGTTAACGTCAACAGGTCACAGCGTGAATGATGTCACGGTGAGAAAATACGGTGAATAACGTCAGGGGCCGTCCATAAAGTTTTGAGTCTGAGGTTGAGTTTCAGTTCGAAGGAGAAGGCACGTCGACACGATAACGCCCATATTGCACCAGGAAGAAACAAGACGATAGACAGAATTGAGCTAAATGGTAAGACAGAAGCAGATCCTACTAGTACACTCGTTTTTTGGCAATTTTGACACCTCCCTCCCCCCTCGACGTCTACGTATACTTTTCATACGCTTGGCTTCAACCCCTCCCCTTCTATCCCTGTAATACGAGTGTAAGGCTATTTCAATGTCCATGATAAGGCCTTAGTATTCTGTAACTATAAATGCCATTTTGCACTGACTATTTGACTTTTTCAAAAGAAACATTGCCTGAATTAGATTTTTATATAATTCTGTACATCTATTTTGTTGAAAACATCAAGAACAACACTACATCTAAACGTTTTCAATTCACTACCGTAAGTGCAAAGCGCACCTGCATTTTGCAGACCCCCCCCCCCACCCCTCCATGTATGCTTTCAAACGCTAAGGATCGCCTTCCCTCACCCCCCTCCCCCCATTTCCCCCCTGAGCGTACGTCCTTCATGGATGACTCCTTGAATGATGCCATAATGCGGAAAGATCTCAGAATAACATATTAATCACGCTTTTTCCTCAAAGGATCTAGTTTTGCTCGAAATAAGAACTGGATTTATTCGAAATCCGTGACGAACGAAATAAAATTATACCGGAAGTTGTAAAGTTCCCTACCGGAAGATCATTAATGTTAGGTGTGGCATATGGCTATCTTCGCTGATGCAGTGAGTACCGTGACCAAAATATTGATGGTTTAGAGCAAAAAAACTTCTCGCGACCAGGAGGGATCAGCTGTTACATGTGGAAGAAAACAACTGATTAAGTGTTGAAAGAGCAAAGTGAGATAGGCGGTTTGATTACACTGTTGTTGTTTTTGTTTTCTATTTATTATTATTTACTAGTAACTTTCCCGTAAGACAAAAGGTGCCACTTCAGACCGAACGGAATCGGCACAGAAAGATAGGGTTGGTCTAGATGTCAAGTTGCGCAGGGTTATCTACAAAATTCAGCGAGTTACAGACAGATAGAAAAGTATACAGCGTGCAATAATTGTGCACAGAATTTTGCTGGCGGGTGTTTGGTGAGCGCTGCTGTTAAGATCTCCTTCTGTCCTGTCATTCTAACGTCGTGTTTCTTCTTAGCACAATATGACCGTTATCGTGTTGATGCACCTTTTCCAAACTCAAACTCAAATTGAACGCATGAAGTGATGGCGTCAGAGGCTCATGCGTTCGTGCAAAAACAAAGCAAAATACTTCTCTATCATTTCAAGTCTCCAGATCTAAAAAAAACAAACAAACAAAACATTGCGCTGTTCGAAAGGAAGACCAGCCGAAGATTCTATTTTAGTTTTAGTTTTAGATCTGGAGACACCTTCAGAATTTTACTCCAATCCGAGCTAGCTATATAAGTGGCGATAGGTCTGGTTCAAAAATCGGGCGAGTTTCGTTATCGTATATATATTATTTCTGTTGCGTTCTGTGATTGCCAGTTGTTTGCACATGGTACTATAGAATGGTATCCTCTTCTGTTTCCAGCAAAATCTAAGGGCTCTTGTCCATAGCATCCGCCCCGCGCCTTTTTTTTTTTTCGGAAAATGAGGTATGAAAAAGTGAAACAGTCATTACCTCTGTATACTTGTCCACAGCATCCGCGCCGCTCCGCTCCTCATCGCTATAGACGCAAAGAGTATTTTACATTTTCATACGTCATTTTCCCTAAAAAAAAAAAAAAAGGTGGAGCGAAACGGAGACTGTGGACAAGATCAGTAACTCTCAAACAACACACACACACACACACACACACTCTTATGAATAAAATTGCAAAATTTCGGACTTTGACGGTTTGTGTCAAGGACCGATGGTATGGCACCTTACAAACCGGATCTCAAAGACAAGATCTGCTTTCGTTCTCTATAAGCTCAAGGTTTCGTGTGATCGGTGTCTGACTTTTTATCGTTTCTCCTTAAGTATGTAATAATTGACATTATATCCATCTATAAACTCAAGTTGATTGCCATCTTTAATTTACAGATTATTTAAATGAACAAATTAAATAGCCCTGGACGTTCTAATTAGAAGAGAACCAGTTTTATCTTCCATTATTAAAGGGGGAAATTAAAAATACCACAGGAAAGAGGTATTATATTTATTTTATTCGTATTTTCAACATAAAAAGATAAATGCCGTGTATTTTTGGTTATTAATATCAGTTTCAAAATGATTAACTTTGGCTGCTTACAGGGAAAAAACTTTACCACAACCCAGGCCTGTGCCCATGACCGCCAGAGGAGGAGGCAGCTGGTGCCACGCTCACTACTGCAGTGCCTCCACGACTCCGGAAGGAATTAAGGGATCCAGACATTAGGCTTAGCAACAAATTCTTGCTTACTTTTTAATATTGATGGTTTTTAATTTAATTTTTTGGGGGGGGGGGGGGGGAGGGGGGCACAAATTCCTAGGAAAATGTGAAGGCATCGTGACTGGTGGTTACATCAGCTACGGCTGAAAGAACTGAGGTCAGACTACAGAACTTTGTGAAGCTACAGTTCTTAGATTGCTTTTCCTCGCTACAACTTCCCATGCTCACGTATCAAACGATGTATTTCCTGGCCATTCTAACATGTTTTACTTCTTGGTGCTTGACCGTTCTGTCCTTCTGTCTCCTTTATGTGAAACGATTTAGATAAAATTTGATGCTTCTTCTTCCACATTGTTCACTTTTTCTCCGATCCTGCCTTTTCTTTCCACAAATGTTCTGCAGGTTTTGGAACCAGTGAAAAAGATTTATGCTCAGATAATTCTTTCATATTCCTGTGGTTTTTTTTAGTTCTTATTCCGCAATATGTGGATTTGTTATTTAGATATATAACATGTCTTTACTTCAAATCTTCTCTTCCTGTATTATAAACAATGGAAAAAAAACAACAACACAGAAATATGAATAGTGATAAACCTTCGAGCTCTCCCGGCGATTCAAAACTGACATGCTGAGAAATATGATAAACTAATTTTAAACCTCTTACAGATTAATGAAACAGTTTGAATCAACTTTCACAGGATACAGTTTTTACTATCGCAGAAGCAAAATTCTTTTTTTTTTTTTTTTTGTGCTTTCTCGACTTGGCTGCATGAAATTACCTGCCATTCAAAATCGCATCCTGATGCCCTTACGAACACATTCAGCCGGAAATTAAACCTCTCCGGTTTCTGATTCGTTTTGTTGGCAAGGTGTTCTTATTATCTGCCTTTAACGAGGTACCGATCAAACATATGAATTCCGGTTTGGAAACACTGAATGTGTCAATCCGCGGCTTTGCTAAATGAAAATGCTTCTCTATTTTCTGCCTGTCTGTTTGTCTGTTGTCTTACCGTCTGTGTGTGTGTGTGTCTGTCCGTCTGTCTGTCTGTCTGTCTGTCTGTCTCTCTCTCTCTCTCTGTCCCCCCCCCTCTCTCTCTCTCTCTCTCTCTCTCTCTCTCTCTGCCTTGCCATATTTGAGTTTTGCACCAAGCCCCACTGCAACCTGACTGCTTTTCTGTATTTTTGAGATGAATTGTCCAATACTCCAATAATGCACGATATACAAAACGACAAGTAACAATGAACAGTAACTCTTATAGTTAACGACGCACAGAAAAAAAAAAAACGCTTTCTCAAGGCATGTGCACAATTAAGGATGTGAATCTCATGACCTTTCGATACCGAACATTTTACAGGTATCAAACTTCACATCTCCCCAAAGCGTTGCACTCGACCATAATCTCCTTACATGTTATCTTAACACGGGATGAACGAGGGTTTCCGTAGCATCTCCTCCACGGCGAGTTCCGTAAAGATAGGCAGGCAGCTAGGGCAGGTGACGCTCTGCTTCAAGTCAGCCACGCGAGGGCAGGAGCGCGGGGTGAAAAATGGTAAATGTCCGACGTAGATCGTGGAAAAAAATCTTTTAAAAAAAGATTAAAGAAGAAACGTACACATGTGATGTGTGTTTACATCTGCTACAGTTGTTCCAGTTGTGGTCAGACTCCAGGGCCTTGGGGAGGCATGGTTTCTACATTAATCTTCCTGCCTACAACTCCCCATTTCCTTTATCTCAATGCATCTTTTCACTTCTCGTCCAGAGTTCTACAGAGTTGAAGTACAGAAAGAAAAAAACAACAGCCCATTTCCTCCGCCATAAAAAAGTACACTTACACACTAATTAAGTTATAAAACAAAGTAATATACCGTTACAATCATCATAATGTTTAACTATCTTTCTCTCATTTCACATGATCAACTGTTTTATAGCTTACGGAACATTACACTTACTTATGCATGTAATTAAGTTACAAAAGAAAGTAATACACTGTTACAATCATTATAATAAAATTATCTTTCTTTCATTTCACAAGATCTGCATTTTCATACTTTACGGAACATCACAATACAAATTGGGCCAAAGAAGAAAACAGTTTACACATGATCTTGTCGTGGCGTGTTAAGATAAGAATCGTTCATATGGAGGAAAAACATGAACTCTTTTGCAGAACACAGGTACGAAGACAGAGACACATGCAAGCACCATCCTGCACACAAGTGTGACGACACAGAAGAGGAAGGTGTTTGTCTTCGTCTACGACATCTCTAAAGTAATGGGCTATAATTAGAATTATTCCGGTGGCTGAACCGCTTCATGTTTTCAAACCTGCACGTTCAAAAATCAAACAGTAAAAAGTTGCTTTTCCTTTCGGTATAAATGGGTTTTTTCTATGTGTGGAGGATGAAAAGACAATACCTTCTCTCTCTCTCTCTCTCTCTCCCTCTTTGTCTCTTTCTCTCTCTCTCTCTCCCTCTCTGTCTCTGTCTCTCATTCTCTCCCTCTCTGTCTCTCTCTCTCCATTACTCCCTCCTCCTCCGCCTTCTCTCTTCGCTCCCCTCTTTCTCGCTCATTTCTCTCACTCTCTCTCTCTCTTTCTCCCTCTCCCTCTTCTCCCCTCTCTTTCTCTCTCCATTTATCCCCCCCCTCCTCTCTCTCTCTATGTGCCCAGTTTCATTGTGCAATTGATGCACACGGGGATCTGTAACTTGTAAGCATTATGAGTACATGTACATGTATTTGCCTATCAAGGATGGAAGTCGGTATGAGGGCAACAGGGACGAGAAGGGACTTGAAAGGTACAGAGAAAGAGGACGATCTTTTACTGAACAGCTGTTCTGACCCGGACAGAACCGACAGGGGAATTCATCTTTACAAAGAACATGCTCGTCAAAACTCTAGAATTAGGGCAAACTCCCTTACTGTGGACTCGATTCTCCCCACCAAAGAAAAATGAATAAATACTATTTTAAAAATGGGTGACTTTATATAGGCTACATATAGCCTAAATAATCATGTTAAACTATATATTGTGTTTATTGGGGCTACATGTAGCCTACATAAGCAAACCCCACCCCTGAAACTTATTTGGGCTACCCGTTTCTCGCTGCAAAAATACTGAATCACTACGATAATATTGATCATGTAACCCAACCCTAACCCTAATCCTGACCCAAACCCTACCTAACCCTAACCCTAACCCCAACCCTAACCCTAGGCCTACGGAAATATTAATATTACCGTAGCGAGAAACGGGTAGCTCAAATAAGGTTTCAGGGGTGGGGTTTGGTTATTGGGGCTCCATGGTAGCCCCAATAAACACTCCCTTTAAAAATATTCATATTTGAAGTCTGATTTAAATTTGGAGATAAAGTGACCCTTGGACGTATCGACTTCGATTTAACTGTAATTCTGGTTTTCAAATTCATTTTGTTTTAACTAAATGTTTAATTATCAGTTCCTAGATAGTTGAATTGAGAGCAATAGCTGTGAGCTATTCCTTGTAAACTGTTGAGTTCGTAATAATTTTTTTTTTCATCTTTTTCTTTCTCTGCTCTATTGCAAATGTTAATTTGCCGCCAAGGTATGAGAAGACTGGTGTCTTGCTGTTTGTCCCATGTCTCCTAAAGGAGGTTATATAATACAATAAAAAAAATATATAAAATTATTCAAAATGTTCAAAAAGAAAGCAAAAATGTAAATCTTTTGGCTGAAAAAAATGTATTCGTTAACAAATCAGAAAGCTCACTTTAAAAAAAAAAAAAAAAGAACCTTGAGCATCATTCTAATGACGTATTTCAAGTATATGGAATACTGAGCAGTAAAGGGTTCCGAGTTCGAGCGAAGTCACACACTATCATACACTGACATTTTTCAATATAAATCAAGCTTGTATTTTGTTCCAAAAAGCCTGCGTGCATACACTTTTGTATGATTCCACACAAACGACATGGGTTGTCACAGTACAGTGCAGAAGTTTGGTTATGCCCCATCATGCCTCGGCTTGACTGGATGCCCCACGACTCGAGTATAGGGCCTAGACACTCTTTGATTGGATGCTCCCGGAAATGGATGCCCGGGGCCGGCCCCTTCTGCCTCCTCCCCCCCCCTCCCCCCACGTTTCTGCACGCCACTGGGTTATCATCAAAAAATTACGAAATTAAAAAAAAAATATTGGCACAAAGACATCGCTGCAGATCACACCCCAAAAATGCCTTAGGTGTTAGATCACAGACAATTAAATGTGTCAGCATGCCACGTACATGGACGCGCATAATTATACACCTTTCTTCACCCTTCCCATTCACACCTCCGAGACTACCCAAAATCACCTTGCTTGATACAGTACGTGACCAGAACTAATGCATTATCGCAGGAGTGTAAGCAAATTTGCACTCGATTCTATTGAACCGTAACAAAAAGTAATTACCACGGTCAGATTCGAATGTCGCCAAAAAAGTAACCAAGCACAGAATCGCCCATCTCCATTAGGACGGTAATGTTTTGTGCAATGAAGAAAGTAATTGCTGGCAACGCGTAGTTGTCATGGTACACTGAGTATCGCCATGTTGGTACAGTTTTGAAGCCTATACTTGGAGAAACAAAGAGAAACGGCAACTGGCTCTTGATTTATAGTGAGACTTACGGGTCCTTACAAAACAGGGGAATTTCTTTTCTTTGTTACATGACAGTGAGAGGTTCTGTGTCTTGTAAATACAGGTTGGTAGTTGAGATATTGCTTGTTGAGTTAGTGACTGATGTGTAGTATGCAGACTCATATAATTTATGTTTTACTAGGTGTTACTTTAGAGATGAAGTAAGACGTTTTTGACATACAACATTCAGAGAAATCTCGAAAAAGATGTGTGGGACTCGATAAAGAAGCAGGGTTTTACATTAAATGGAAGACAGCGGGGGGGGGGGTGAGCAAATGATTTGTATCAGGTGAAGACTGCAGAAATTGTGAAGGGAAAAGAAAAGAGAGAGAGAGAGAAAAAAAATAGTGGGGAAAGAAAGAGAGAGAGAGCGGGTGGAGGAGAAAGAAAGAGAAAGGAGAGAGAGAAAGAGGGAGAGGGGAGAAGGCTGACAGAGCAGGGAAAGAGATGAGAAGACGCAGGGAAAATCGAAAGAAAGTCGCAATTTTCTTATGAAAAGACAGAACATGATCGATCGAGAAAACCAGCCATGGTATGAGAAAGAAAACAGACGGAGAGGGGAGAGAGGGGGACAGAGAAAGAGAGAGGAATAGAGAGAAAGAACGAAAGAGAAAGAGAGACTGCTTTAAGTCATATATATAATGTGGCTTTGTCAACGGTGAAGTGGCAACTATTAGACTCTCAGTTTTCCCACTCTGTATGACCCCTTGGCGGCAATATTGTGTGCAAACACTAGGGAAATATTTAGCTTAAAAAAATAACAACGGTACAAAAACGCACGGCAGAGACAGAAGGTATGGAAACTGACCCTCGCTCAATCCTCTTACAACCCACTTGGTCTAGGACCTGGGAAATGGTGTCAACAGGATTTACATTGAATGAGAAATCAGAAAGTGAGCCCTTCCAGAAAAACCAACAAAAGTTTGTTCTGCTAAAAGACAAAATGTGGCTAGAAGAAAAAGCTGCATGTAGCAAAGTTTAGTGTAAGAAATGATACAGAAACGAAACAATAAAACACAAAGGCAAAGGAAAGACAGATCAAGCTTTCTATGTCTTATGCGAGGCTCAGCTACATACTACCTTTTTTCTTTTTGCCACATTTTGACAGTGCTTCAAGCTTTGCTGTGACCCCTCAGATTTTCTCTGTGTGTTGTTTTATTTTTTTTAAATAATGTTCTGTTCAAAGACAGTAAATATGCATAAACTACATGCAGTTGAAAATGGGCAAGTCAAGATGCATTGTCTCCCAAAACGAAGAAAATGCTTATCATTTTTTTTGTAGAATGTAGGCTTGAGTGCGTCTTTTGAAATTGTATTGAAAACGAGGCTCACTACCTTGTAGTTGTACACTTCACTAACTTGTCCTGCGCATGGACGAGCAAATACACGTACTTGAAAATAATGAAATTACATGTTGCCAAATGAGTTGAAAATATGTTCTGCAAGCATGCGAGACGAATGACTTTGCTTGTTGCTATGTAATTACACTCTTCAGTTTTATACAGAGGACAAGAACTTACGTATAGCCTTATTTAAGAGA
This sequence comes from Onchidella celtica, assembly GCA_963931925.1. Classification (NCBI taxonomy): domain Eukaryota; kingdom Metazoa; phylum Mollusca; class Gastropoda; order Systellommatophora; family Onchidiidae; genus Onchidella; species Onchidella celtica. Next base: position 15,200,836 of record OZ007578.1, on the reverse strand, counting down.
AACAAGCTTCGGATCTACACGACCACCCATTCAACACATGTACACACAGGCACATGGCCGCGCATCCCACACACTTACACATAAATACACACACCCACCCACACATACACAAATCAGAATAAGTATCTATCTAAATTTGGCCTGACGTTATGTATTATCTTCATCTCTGGTGCTGTTTAGACCAGAAGTTGATCTACAAGACATCCTTACCAAACTCTCAAATCCATGTCCGAAAAAGTTACTCGAGAAGCCTGAATAAATTTATAAATTTGAAGCTAAGTATGGAACGAGAAAATACTGGTGTCTTTGATTACACTAGGTACTGTACTTGTGTTTTCATAGTGGAGAGAGATAAGGTGTGGACATTTTTGTTCCGGTACCTCAAGCGAAGATTTTTCTCTTTGTTCTTTTGTTGTTGTTCTGTTCTTTTTCTCTTCCCCCCACCCTCTCCAGCTCCACTAACGTTGGATGTCAAAAACTGCTGTTTTTTATTTCATTTCTAAAGTAATCCCCAGTAAAACAGTTATTAAGTAAGTCCGCATACCACAAATCAAGGACTAACAAGAAATATTTAAATTACCAAGCTAGATTTACACGATGTGGAACTTCTCACATTAACAAAGACAAAAAAGTCCCAAGTTTTGTCAAGACCCACTATAAATCAATAGCCAGTTGTTGTTTCTTTTGTTTCTCCAATTCGTCATTTTTTAAATTTTTTTTTTATTTACCATCTTTTTTATGTGTCATGAACGAGCAGAACACTGTGCGCAAATTATTGCAGTTTTTAAAAATACCAGTTGCCCCGTAAATGAGACCCAGAATGAAATTTCCTTCATACTTTTTAATTGTACTTAAAGAAAATGCGGTTGTTGTTTTTTTTTGCCGGCTCAAATGTCGGAACATTTTCCTCTGTTTAGTTTAGTTGTGGCTCAAAATCAACGAACGTCTTAAAAATAAAATGTAGAGAACTTCAAGATCTTTTAAAATATGCAGACTTACACTTCTATGACTTTCTAAGCGCAATATGATACGTTGTAGAATTTAAGGCTCAGCGGTTAAAAAAGCCTTTCGTGATTACATTGGAGGCTTCACTTCCTTTATGATAAAAGCCCAATATGTGAGATCACTCCCCTTTTAGTTATGGTGGTGTCCTGTTGTTGTCATTTTCTGTGGAGGGAGTGTTAGAAGAAAGAGTTAAGATGGCTCTGTAGATAAAAATAGGGCTAAATAATTAACCTCAAAGCGCCACTAAACGCCTGCCACACCAGGAAGAGAGAAAGGATGCACGTGTTTCCTGTGCTCGTCCACAAATGGCGTGCGGCTGCGAGAGATTTATCACCAAAACGAACCTGAATCGGCAGGTGCGAAAAGCATGGCTTACATCTACAGCTTATCAATCTTGCTCTCTGCGTACTCCAAGGGTTACGTGGCCTCTCGCTGCATGAAGAAAATTTTGTAACTTTACCTCTGGAAATCTTAAACTGGTGAAAAATAAGTTGGAAGAAAAAAAACAACAACACGAAATCTTTCTAAAATATAAATTAACAATGATGCACTCAAGTCTTAAACCATCCACTGCTTCTCGACGACTTATCATTAGGCTAACTTTCATCTGTAGATGAAGACAGACATTTAGATGGATTTGTTAAGCTTACAGTCAATAATATAGATAGATAGACAGACAGACAGACAGACAGACAGGTAGAGAGATTAGATAGATAGATAGATAGATAGATAGATAGATAGATAGATAGATAGATAGATAGATAGACAGACAGATAGATAGATAGATAGATAGACAGACAGACAGACAGACAGACAGACAGACAGACAGACAGACAGACAGACAGACAGACAGACAGACAGACGGATAGATAGATAGATAGATAGATAGATAGATAGATAGATAGATAGATAGATAGATAGATAGATAGATAGATAGATAGATAGATAGATAGATAGATAGATAGATAGATAGATAGATAGATAGATAGATAGATAGATAGATAGATGCCAACAGCTGCAATGGTCAATCTTTTACGCTTTTTTACTGGTATATAAAATTGATGTTTTAACCTTCCATCAGGATGTTTTAACCTGAAGAAAGACATGTAAATGGAGGGGGAACAAATAAATCTACATACACTTAAAAAAAAAAAAAAGGATGTGAATTTTCTCTATTGGCAACAAATCACCATCGTTGCAATATTAATAGATTGTGACAAAACCAAAAAATGAATATACATGAAATTTTTACTGGAATAAAACTAGTAAGTGTAAATACTTTACAAAATTGTCATTCGTTAGTATTTGGCTTCTTCAAATACAATACAAACAAGGTAAATTTCTGAGGTAAAAATGGAACTATATTAATTTGGTTCCAGGATAAGGTCAGAAGACAACAAAATAAAAAGCACTGACGAAAATTTCATAAATGGCACGTCCTATTCTCTCCACATCCAAGGATTGCCAAGGAATACCAGGTTAATGAGGCGATTCAAGCCTGCCACTGCCTTCAGTTCTTCTTTCCTCCTGTCTTTCACCCCCCCCCCCCTCATCTGCAGGAGCCTGAATGAGAGAGAGAGAAAACAATATCCTCCTTTTCTCATTCACACATGAATGGCGTTTCATGTCTTTCACAATTTGTTTGGAGTGTGTGTATTAATTGTGATTGTGTGTGTGTGTTGACAGTTTGGCGACAATAGACATAAATACAGTCATGTGGTATGAGAACTTGACAGCAGGAGAAAACTAGTACACCACAAACTAAATCATTATGAATGTACTGGGACCAAAGATTTCTATGACCCCTTCCCACTCCTGAACTTATCTAAGAATGTACTACCATCTTTCTCACGTAACTTGACTTCCTGTGCCAGCTGATTGGTTTCCTAAAATAGGTTTACAACACGTGGCAATGTTTACCTACTCTATTTTGATCACGCTCGCCTGCCCACTGTTGACACGGAATTCACGCGGAAGTTTCCCCTCTCTCTAAATCTATACTCTCTGGTACTACTAATCGCGACTTTACTTCTTGTTTGTTCCAACTCCTCTGTTTGTACAATTGAGAAATTCGACGTTAAACGTTTGCGGCTTTAGTTATTATGCCATTGTGACAAGGAGTTTGAATAAATCGGAAGAGTGAAACAGCTTGATAAGTACCAAGAACCAGTTTAAACAAGTATCAAAGTGTGCATTTGTTATCACTTCTTTTCCATACTAAGTTATCTCCAGTTTTTCAGAAAACGGAAATAGAACAAATAAGAACTAAAGTCGAGTAATATGGAACTCACAGTAGGCCATGGGACCAAAATCCTAGCTAGTCTCTAAAGTAAATTTCTTTACGCACCCCCTAGGGAAAATCTAGGTATGGTTTTAATGTTCCCAGTAACCATCTTTGACTAAAAATCAAATGTTGTTAAGAATAACTGTGCACATTAATGACTTATTTTTTTAAAATGACGATGTTTATTGCTATGTAACATCTGTATTTTTGCATGATTGTTTCGTTTTATATAATTATATATTTCACAAAATCTCCACCTTTGAACGCAAAACTGGCAAAAGGCTTTTTTATTAGACCACCTATACTAACCTAATTTTACATGTTCATTTCAAAATAATACCGCGGAGGGTGCACCGACGTTTTTATTATTTTGATTAGTTTGGTTCTTGAATTTATAGAAAATGCTTTGTTTCATCGTGCTGTCAATTCCACCCTCCATCTTGCCTCCATTCTGTTATAGTACCGTGCAGGTCATAAAAAGTAACAATATCAAGCTTGGTGCGCAGCGTCCTGGCCCACATGAGTTCTAGATCTAGATCATGCTTCTTAATGAAAACCCTTGCTAATGAACCTTCTGTAGTGTCTAAAGACGACCACAAACCTAATGAGTCTCGAAATTTCATCCAACTTTTCAACAAAAAAAACAAAAAAATGAATTATATTGCTATTTACATCTTTCTTAGTGTGCATACAGCATTCCATCATTGAGGCAGCCATTTTGGATTTCGCGGCGAAAGGCTCAATTCCATTAGTTGATTAGAATAGCATTGTTTAAATGGCAAACTCAAATCGCATCATTAATTATTATTTATTGGCACACTTTACATACAAATTATACAATAATGTGCAAGACATGAAATGACAACATTGGTTTTTTTGTGAAGGGGAGATGCATAAGAGCTTGCATGCAAAAAATCAGCTTATCCCCTGCAGATGCGTAACGGAATGACAAGCTACAAGTTTGGTCCCATGGCCTATAGGGGCCGGTGGGGATGAGAGATATGGCGAGGAAGGAGAGGGGGGGGGGGCTTGTTTCAGGCCCAAACTCACAGTGTGTCTGACACCTTCCAAAAACAAACACATCTCTCTTCCTGACGGATGTTACAGAACGTGTGGCAGTTGAGTGAGCAAGAGACAAAGAGACAATGGGGGGAAAATGAAAATTTTGTGTTACATGAGAAAACATTTACCCTGATTTAGGGGGGACCAGAAAACTCTGGAAAAGCAAAGTGAATGGTATAGTATAACTACACTGAGACCATAATGTGAAAACTCTTGTAAAATGTTTCAAAATTCATTTTATAAAACAAAATAAGGAAACATTACTAACTTAAATGACTTCTGTACTGAAAAAGTTGCTACTGTGATCATTTAGATTAGAATAATTATCATGTCTTTCCATCCTTCAGTTCCATTAGTGTAATTGTTTCTTGTTTAGATTTTTGTGGCTGCTTGCTTTCTCTCTGTCTGTGTGTCTTCCTCTCTCTTTCTCCCTTTTTCTGTCTGTCTCTCTCTCTCTCTCTCTCTCTTTCTGTCTCTCTTTTTCTGTCTCTCTCACTCTCTTTCTGTCTCTCTTTCTCTCTCTCTCTCTCTCTCATTCAGGCTCCTGGAGATTTCGGGTGGGGCGGAGGGGGGGGGGTGAAAGACAGGAAGAAATAAGAACTTTAGGCTGTGGTAGGCTTGAATCCCCTCATTAATTTTATATTCTTTGGCAATCCTCGGGTATTGAGAGAAATAGGACGTGGCAGTGATGAAATTTTCGTTAACAGTTTTCATTTTTTCTCTTCTGACCTTATTCTGGAATCAAATTAACTACGGTTCCATCAGTACCTTAGAAATATACCTTGTTTGTATTCTATTTGATGTAGCCTGATATAAACGAATGTCAATTTTTGTTAAGTATTTCTCTCTCTCTCTCTCTCTCGCTACTGTGTTTGTGTCTGTCTGTCTGTCTCGCTCGCGCTCTCTGTATATCTCCCAGTGCTCTGTCCCTGTCTCTTCCCCCCTCCTCTCTCTCGCAAGCTCTCTGTCTCGCTCTGTGTGTGTTTCAGTACAGTCTCTCTCTCTCTGTCTTTCTCTCTCTCAGTGTCCCTCTCTCTCCATAGATTCCCGTTTCCTGTTATGCTTTTCAAATCTCGTTTGCCTTCTCTTTATAATTAAACCTGACCAAAGATAGTGACCTGACCTGCACCACGAGTGTCAAGATATCAAATACTCATGGAAAAATCGTTAAAACTTTATCTGGGTTGAAGAACTGTTTGGAGGGACACAAAGTGTAGAGATAAGCTGGTATCTTGCCACAGGTACCATCAAATTGATAACGACCAGGATGTGTTTCACCTGTACTTGTTTGTTGTTGTTTTAGATAGGGGTACAAATGTGTGGTCTGTCTGACACGGTAGTGGGGCAGTGAAATGAAATAGGGAAAGGGTGATGGGAGAGAGAGAGGATAGAGGGAGAGAGAGAAAGAGGGAGAGTGAACGAGACAGAGAGGGTGTAAGTTAGAGGGATAGAGAAGGTTAAGGCGGAGGCACAGAGAGAGAGAGAAAGGGAGGGAGAGAGAGAGAGAAAAGGAGGGAGAGAGAGAGAGAGAAAGGGAGGGAGAGAGAGAGAGAGAGAGGGAGAGAGAGAGAACAAGAGGAAGCGAGAGAGAGGGGGGATAAGATACAAAGAAAGAGAAGGACAAGAAAGAGGGAGACAGAGAAAGGCAGGGAGAGAGAGGGGGTGAGAAAGAGATCTAAGATAGAAAGACAGACAGACAGACAGACAGACAGACAGACAGACAGACAGACAGACAGACAGGTAGAGAGATTAGATAGATAGATAGATAGATAGATAGATAGATAGACAGACAGACAGACAGACAGACAGACAGACAGACAGACAGACAGACAGACAGACAGACAGACAGACAGACAGATAGATAGATAGATAGATAGATAGATAGATAGATAGATAGATAGATAGATAGATAGATAGATAGATAGATAGACACCAAATGACAAGCAAAACTTAGTCTATGTTCTATATGAGACATATTTGACACACAATTTATCTTTTCTAATATAACGCGGAAGGAAAACGACACTATGTCAGACCGACCTAGTGAAAATTTAATTACTACAGTAATTAATTCTCACACATTTTCCTGTTAGTTCCACGTTTCCACTTCACAACTTCTACGACCATTATGCTTCTTTTATAACAGCTGTGCTTCTTAGAAAGAGGCAAACGACATCTGCAACTCCACAAAATATCAAAAACAAAAAAAAACCACAGGAAATCTTCTGGGTCACAGCTGGGCTTGGAGCAAATTGAACATGTGGAAGAAGAATAATAGTAGTAATGATAATGTCGCAAAGCCCTGAGTTAGCAATGAACAAGAGTAACAAACAAACAAATAAAAACTACACAATAAATTCCAAAAGAGTATAAAATGGATGAACTTACTAGATCTAGCTTTCAGACCTTAAAGTCCTTGGTCATATCAAACGAAACAAAATGTTACCTGGACCTCACTTTCGGAACTTAAAGTCCTTGGTCAGATTAAACGGAACAAAAAAAAACAAAAAAACGGTACCTAGATTTAGCTTTCGGACCTGAAAGTCCTTCATCAGATCAAACCAAACAAAAAAAAAATGAATGTTAATGTGAAAACAAATTATGAAAATGAATTATCATGGAACGGCTACTTGGCTGTCATTGGTGCCGCTCTTCGTCCACAAACATATCGTTGTGCTTACTTAGTGCTTGTAATTGAAGTTTATTTGACATGTTTATGTAATGATGCGTACAGAGTATGTGCTTTGTATGTGCTCCTAAAGACTCTGTGAAGGAGAATTGCCCTCATGGGATAATGAAGTGATATATATCTTGGCTTATCTGTCGGAAAAAGAAAGCCATCGTCCTCCACCGGACACGAGACAGACTGATTTTGAAGTTAAAATGTGGCAAGAAGTGATCAACTTTATCGGAAGCACAGGTGGGGGCATAAATTTATCCCGGGTTATGCCGGGTACTCCACCTGGTGTTATTAAAACATTTTATTTTATCCTTTTATTTCATTAAAAACATATTATTAGGAAAACATTTGCCTGAATGAGTACATGAAAAAGAATGGACTACTCAGCTGTGGTTGGTGAAAGCCTCATGGCGATCCCATACTTCTCTATATCTTTTTAAAAAATGAATACAAAATTGTGATCTTAGTTCTTGTTTGTTCTGTCTCCATTTTCTGAAAAAACTGGAAATCTTTTAGTGTGAAGAAGAGGTACCGGTATAACAAATGCACACTCAGGCACTTGTTTAAAACGTATTGTGGCACTTGTCAAGCTGTTTCACACTTCCAATTTATTTTAACTCCTTATGATAAAAATTACTAAAGCAGCAAACGTTGAACGTCGGATTTCTCAATTGTGCAAAAACGTGGAATTGGAACAAACAAGAACAAAGGTCGAGAAATGACGCCAACTGCTTGTGACATGGAATCCTCAATAGAAGGCAGCTGGCAGTTTGCATGTAACGGATACCCATACAGAGCAGCCAGCTTTCTGCTTTTACGAGCTCGCCCAGACTGATAGCTGGCCGGGTAAATAACCTTCCACATGTGTTTTTCATCATTATACTATCCAGCATGAATCGTTACGACTCCTAAAGAGATATAGGCCTATCTACAGATTAGGAGTCTTTTCAGGGCGAAATTGTCCAAATTATGTTATTCAACGCGTAAGAAAAAGGATTTTCTTATCTTTCAAGGATAATTTGCGTTTGTTTATGTCGGAGTTATTCGGTGAAAGAAGTAAAGCATGAAGGATTAGCATTTTGCCATAACATTACGATGATGTTGTTCCGCGTTGGGGAAGTCACTCGCTTGGGTTGTTAGCAGCACCAAATATACTGTAAACTCCACCCGGGGTGTCTTCAGAACCCACTGTGAAGGATGACGTGTCGGGCAGTACATGGAATGGAAAGTTCGGGGCACCGAATAAGAAAAAAATGAATGCACTGTCCAAAAACAAGCAGAGCGTCCGTCTAGTGAAAAGGGACATGAAGCACATTTTGTTTTCGCTTTTCTTCTTTTCATTGCTCTATGAGTGTATCAGCTGACATACATAAAGATGTCCACTCACAGGGCCAAATTCATGCCGGTACCAAACGATGGATCTTGGTCAGTACACGGCAGATATAATAAGGTGTGATAGCAGTCTGAGGTCAGTAGTTTTCAGACGTTATCAACGGTCAAAGCTAGCAAAAACTGTATTATTACATCTCTTTAAAACATTGTTTCGTGTCTAGTGATACTCAAATGCATGTAGGATACGATATTCAGACTTCAGAAGACAAGACAAATGTGTGTACAATTAGCAGCGTTTACCAGCCTCCATAAAACGCTGTGTCCTGTAATTGCTTTTCGACTGGATCACTCCACTAGATATTTAGGCCATCTTTCCCTGCGGTCTGAATCCTTACCAAAAAAAAATTAATTGGAAGTTTTACGGCCATTGGCCAACAGCAATGAAATATTTCAAAACTGATAAACATGGGAGTATTGAAAACTGGCAACACACTGCCACAATTTTGGTCATTAGATCATTCCGAGTTTCTCCGTATGCAACAGCTTGTCAGTCAGATTGCTGCAATTTCATTACTGACACCAGTTAATCCCAGCTGTGAATCCGATGATCAATAGCGCATTTATAATAATGTATCTGATAGGCAAAACACAGGACATGAAGGTTGCATGTTGTTCAACTAGTACAGTAGTCCACCCAATGGCCAGAGCACTTATCCAGTGTGCGAGACATCCCAGCTTCGAACCCCGCTCCAGGAGGGGAAACTAATTCAGTTTCTCGCTGTTTTCTTTTAAGATGCCCCACACGCCGGCGGCCTGACACAGGACCACGCTTCGTCTATGATACAACCTTATTGCCTTATTGTGCGGAAGGGGAAAGGGGGGGGGGGGATTCAAAAGCCTCCGCAAAACAAACTTACAAACAAACAAGGTGCAAACTTTCAAACTGGTTACTGAACTATGAACAAACGGTGGTACGTACAGTGAAATACCCATGATTATGCTGACGTGCACAGAAACTCAGGCTCACAGCAAAAAAACTGTCCATGTGTTTGTACTAGCAAGAACATTAAAACGCGTTGAACTTCAAGGACAGTACCCGTTTTTTCGGCATGCTCTGGTTGCCTTTCTCACACTGCAGCGCTGCTGAGAAAAAGAAGAAAAAAAACGCCCAAAACATAAACATAAACATTCAAATTATTCTCGCCTTCAAAGCTTTATGTGTTTGTTATACGAATCTGGGACTTGGACTGAGTGTTGGGAGGAAGGGGGGGGGGGGGGAGTATGAAAGGAAAAATAAGGTTGTATCGTTTTTTAAAACTGCTGCTTTTTCAGAGGGCCTGACGCCCCAATTCAGCTCCCTCCATGGCCGGAAGATTGGCAATGTTGAGATATGATGTATAAAGTTGCACGTTGTAATCTTACATTCATTATGATATCACAGATATCAAACGCTTCAGTGGCAAGGGACCCTATCTGGGTAGATAATATGTATTGCACAATCGGCTGCATGTTAATTGTGAAATATAAACCGTTTCGTGTGTTGTTTACCTGTCCACATTTCTAGCAACTGACTCCAGCTGTACTAATTCAAATAAATATACTGATATATGTATATATATATATTATATAAGAGACCGTGCCATGGTGTTATAAGGTCCCCAAAGACTGCTGTTTCAACACAGTACAGAAAAGCAGTTTATTGAAAGGACAATTCTATATTACGCGTCAATAACTTGTTTACATGTATTTGTTTGTGTTTAGGTCTCACGGTGCGTCAACACTGAAAGATTTTCCTGTGCCGAGCATGGGCTGCGAACGGTCTTCTGGAAAACGTGGAACGCTTGGGAGATCAAGACTACAAGAGATCTCCAGGCCCTTGATGTTGTAGGGGGGGGGGGTGGTCACACTAAGCCCGGAACGTCACAGCCAATTGCAGCCAGCAAACTGTACAACCAAGAAATAATAATGGCAGATGCTGACTGCCTGACAGAGCTTAGTATGATAGGGTTCTAGTGGATTTACTAAGAAAATATAGGAAATTATGGTATGCACTACTTGTCTCCCAGCAGCTGACTGTGCCGTTCAGGGCTTAGTATGATACCTCCACCCTCCTTACACAATGTGAACCAAGTCACGCCCTGGTCACGAGTTTAGGTGTTCTCCTGCCCACCTCACAGAGAGCTTTAAATGAAGCAAAAATAAAATCTGAATATTCATCAGACATATTATAATAAGTGTGATTGTTAAAATTACCGAAAAAAGGGGGTTGTGCAAACATAGACATTAGCTTGTCTACAGAGAGGTAAAACAAACTGGTGAAAATATCGCGACCTCAGCTCTTGTTTGTTCTATCTCCATTCTCTGAAAAAACTGGAGATCTTTTAGTATGTAGATGAGATCTAACAAATACACACTTTGGCACTTATTTGAAATGAGTTACGGCACGTATCAAGCTGTTTCGCAGTTCCGATTTATTCTAACTCCTTATCATCGCACTAAGGCCACAAACATTTAACACCGAATTTTTCAGTTATGCAAAAACTGGAGCTGGTACAAACAGGGACTAAGGTCTCTTTATCGTTTGCACAGCTTTTATAAAGCATCTCAAAAGAGACTCATGCCTGCTTGTGTCCAAGACAAACAAAGAAAATTGGTACGCGCGCACCGTTTGCTTCGCAGGGAGGTTTTAACTTCAGAAAGTGTGCCACGAAACCATGGGGCCAGGGATAAAACGTTCCTGTTCTACTTTCTATTGATATTATTTCTCCCTCTATGACTTTACTTCTCATCATTTATCATTATTTTCCTCCCTTTTCCCCTCAGCCCATCTCACGTTTCTCCCCCTTCCCTTCACTGCTACCATACAGCAGCCATCTCCCTTTCTCCGTGATGATAGCATGTCATAAGCAGTTTATGTGGCGCCATAGTTTTAACAATAACAAGTGATGGCGTCTAGATTTACAATGTCCGCCCGGTTTACCGTAATAATCTCTGCCAGTTGGTTGACGGTCAAAATTAACAGTTGTCTTTATGTTTTATCTTTTTTCCTGGGATTAGGGGGATCGCAACTGCAGCAGCTTTACTACATCCGCTCTTCCGCAAAACCTACATTACTTTCAGAGAAAGCTCATACCATCACAATTTTGGCAATAGTTACAAATAAAACCAGTTTCTTTAGTAGACATCATGGTACATTTCATGTTCTGTTGGTACCTATATGACGTATGTCATGAAATGACATAGAAAGGGCGCTTCGTCCTGCACTATGATGTAATTTCTGAAACTTGGTATGGCCATACGGGTAATGGCAGCATGAGTGACAAATAGATGCTATAGTCGAGAGGGTCAACGCTTGACCCAGGTGGGAGAGCTCAAATGTTCAAATCTTGCTCGGGGCGGGGCACATCTTCATTGATCCCTGTCAGTGTCAGTATTTTAAGGCATTCTGGCGTCGGAGGCCTGGGTATCACCCAATTCTTATCTCTGATACAACCTCACTGTACATAAACCGGACGTAAATCCCCATTAAACAAATACATTTAAAACGCAACACCAACAGGGCCGTCTTATTATCATCATCGGCCCTTGTGTAGATTCTTTAGTACTGCACGGAATTTTCTTCCCTGTTCCAAAGGCCAATGTAGATTTGCAGGCATGGGGCTCCCTCAACCCCTTGGGGTCCTTGGGCAACTGTCCAGTGTGCCCATGCGTTAAGACGACTCTGAACACCACCACCAACAACAACAACAACAAAAACAATAACAACATTATATTTCCCATTCCGAGGGCAATGAACAAATTTTTTTTGTCAAACATAGGACAAGCCATAAAGTCTGGTTCTCCCTCATATTAAACACCCTTTACAATTTCTAGACGACTCTGATCCATTTCCAATATTGTCGGATCCACTAGCTTTGGTACAATCACTTCAACATCTTCCAGGTATATTATACAATAGTGTACGATAAAATACTGCATGCGCCACTTCTCTTCTCTCAGGCCGGCGCCAGCTGCACAATAATGTCAACCATCGCTAAGACCAGTAACTGCAGGCTTCTTGCCTTACCGCTGGCCGCTAATACTGCTGGACAATCTTGTCATTAACAGGAAACGAAGAGTAACTAAATAGGGCACTGGTAAGGTGCAAGGGAAAAGCCGTCTTCACATAGGACACGAGTGATAATAACTGGCCCTATCACGAAGCCACATAAATGTGAAGGGCCTAAGTTTACAGGAGATGGTAAAAAGAACTGTACTTGAAATGTAACCCTTATGTTAAATACACTTGAGTTGAGTACATCGAGGCTTCCGAGATAAACTATCGTAATTCACTTTTAAAAATTTGTCAGGAGGAGCAAAACAACTGACAGCAATTTGTTTATCAGCCTTAATAGTTACGATATTTTAAAAATGTTATATAATCCTTGGTTTTCAGAATTCAAGCGCCAATTTATAACACAACCTGCGGGCTGTCAAGGGATACGAGGATACCAAATATCTCATCTTGTTATAAAAAAAATAGTGTCGTGAGTAATTCTTTGAGGTGCAATTTTTTGCCTCCCCCTCCCCCCCCCCCCCTACCACTTTTTTTTTTTTTTTTTTGCTCAAGGCTTCTGCCCAAATGACAGTTTCAAAAATTATAAAATTAATTTTCTTAAGTGTCAACTAATCCAGCTTAATAGCTTTTGTATCCACCGATTGTGTTGATTCAAGTTTCATGTATTTTGAAAATAAAAAGTAAAAATGTAAAATACAGTGATCTTTGTTTTGACTCCCATGGCACGGGAGACGATATCGATACACGTTCAATTCCCATGCGCGCAATTTCCCTACCAGAAATGAGTGCGTAGTGCTCTGGTGCGCATGACATCTGTAGACAGACTGTAGAGTATGGGAAGCTTTCTTGACTAAAACAAGAGAGAGAGAGAAAGAGGGAGAAAGAGAGAGAGAGAAAGAGGGAGAAAGAGAGAGAGATCGGTGGGTTCCTAGGTTTATTCCGGATAATGCCGGGTACCTCATTCAGTTTTTAAAAGAAATTTGAGTGGCGAAAGTTTACCATGAGGCCCTCCACCATATCGTACTCCACCATAATCAAACGAAACAACAACAGCAACAACAATTCCTTCAAGGAGTTCACTGAATATTTAGCAAAGAAAGAGTAAAACTGGGTTTTCATGTATACGGAAACGAAAACGGCAAAAATCCACCAGATAATAAAAAGAAAGAATTTGTCCATATGTACGGAAATAGCATTTCCTCCATACGAAAACATTCTTTCCATTTCACTGTCCGATTTTTTAAATATTTTTTTTGCGTTTCTTTTTCCGTACACGCGCAAACACGGCTCAACATCATCTGCATTTGTATATGAATAGACTTGTGCGGTTTTATGATAAGGCCAGCGTACTTTTATTTTTGTATACAACCCCAGCGCAGTTGGGTATTCGTTCTGCACTCTCGCCCTGTTTTATTTGAAATCTTTATTAATTTATCACATTGAATCAAGAGAAGAAAGAAAGCCTTTCACAGGGCGAAATATTATTTGCAGTTGTTTGAGGTATCAAGGGTACGCCCTCCGATTAGAGTGCACAATTCGTTGAAAGCGAGGATTCAGTTTGTTTGCCCTGTGATATGTTGAGACTCGGCTGACTCATAACAGTTTCGGCACCGAATTGCTGCACAGTATCTTACTCCTGTATCATGCAAGCCAAATAGTGCAATTCCTGTTCTTATCTGTGCAGGAGCCAAATGGTTACAGTGCTTGACTCAGACGGGAAAGGTCCTAGGTTCGATTCCCACTACGAGCTGAATGCTTACATTTTATATCTACAACACAAGATTGGAGTGTAAACTCTCTGATCGAGGATGTTATGACTCTCAGTGATGACTGCTTGTTTTTAAGTTGACGTCGTGATGTCGCAAACAGATCCGGATTTTAAACAACAACAATAAAAAAAATATCCTCAACTTTTACAATGTGCTTAGATTGCTCGCCGAAGTTGTTTACTCTTTATTTTTTCTTTTCATTCATCCCACAGTTCAATTTCAATATTCTACGGCTTGCTTTGCGGATATCTGTTGCCCCCTTTAGAAATTAGGTAAAGGTTATTCAACCAAAATACTCATAGTAGGCTCTCTCTCTCTCTCTCTCTCTCTCTGTCTCTGTCTCTGTCTCTCTCTCTTTCTCGTTGTGTTGGTGTGTGTGTGTGTGGTCAACTTCCAAAAGACCTGACTCTGGCCATTTTGCCAACTACAAGGTTATCGTGGCACGAGAGTTAAACGGAATCCCCACCCTAACCCTGACCACTGCGCTTTCCCTACAAAATGCATTGTGCGAACAAAAACAAACCAAATTGAGCGACACGACGCAAATATTCACTTTGTTAAAAAATCTAGATGAAATGCATATGATTATACATGTACAGTATTTACCAAATCCACACGAAAACCCGGTGTGAGGGGTGTGGCCCCGCTGAAGCGTGAGCCGTCCTGTCAAAGAAACTAAAAATTATGGTCCACACATTCTCTCTCTCTCTCTCCCTCTCTCTCTCTCTCTTTCTCTCTCTCCTCGTCACGTGAATCAGAATCCGCGTGTACCGCTTAAGTTATTAGATTTTTAAAAAATGTTTACCTGCACGTCGCCCCGTTCCTTACTCTAGCTGTCTAGTTGTCTTTAGATAGCGCCACATTAGTTCTAGTTTTTTCTCTCTCTCCATTTTCTGAAAAAAAAACTGGAGCAGAAGTATAACAAATGTACACTTTGACACTTGTTTAACATGCGTGGTGGCACTTATCATGGTGTTTCACTGTTCCGATTTATTCTTATTCATCATAATAGCCGTTGTTAGGGGACCGTAGACCAATTACAAAGCCGAATAGAAAAAATACTGAGTTGTGGTCACTGCTCATCTATAGCTTATTGTGCAAAATACCACGGTCTCTTTACAACAGCAACATGCAAAGCCGCAAACGTTTGGCGTCGAATTTCTCAGTTGTGCAAAAAGTGGAGTTGGAACAAACAAGAACTGAACCCGCGATATAGGTAGAATGCGCATGGCGTCACAGAGTGTTTTTGTTTTGATCTTCCGCCACTGAAGATGGCTGATGGATCAGCTGATTAGTGTAACTTTGAGATATGTCTAAGCCGTTAATATGCCTGCTGGTTGCATTGCAGTTGATTGTTATGACAGGGGTGGGAAGGCTATATCCTAGTTTATCAGATTTCCTACCATCCGTGTAAACAAGGGAAAAGAAGTGAAAGAATTGACCGAACGTCTCCCATTGAACATGTACCATTGTTTACTGTAGCCAACTACTTTTAGCTCGTCACCGGTTGGTTCGCGACGCCTTCCGTGCTCGCAGTGCAAGTCAGCTGACGAATCAAATCAATGTCACAATCGCCATGGTGATGCGTGGGTCCTTACTCCAAAGATGGCGGATATTTTACCTATAACAGGCCAGTCCACTCTGCTCCAATTGTTCATGCCTTGACGTGGAGGAGTGGCTTGCGTGTCCCAGTGATCCCAGGAGCTAAGCCAGCGGAGGCCTCGTGCCCCTGATAGCTTTAAGCAAGCTGGACAGGTCGTGGGGGAAGGACCAGACAAGATTGAACAGACCGGCCCTCCAGGTTCGGGGGTTGGGCGTAAGGCTAACAACCCTACCCTGAAATCCTTGTTGGGGTGACCTTACTTGGAGAAACAAAAATCGTTACGGAAACAGCAACATGGAAAAACCAACGTTCTGGATGTGATGGACCTTCTGAGTACCTCGCGACTCGTATGAATGCAAGTAGTGAAAGCCGAAAGGAAACTGCTAGCAGGATGAAGGAGGAACTGAACACCGCCAAAACCAAGACCAGGATTGGATACTGGAATGTTAGAACAATGTATGAATCGGGTAAGTTAGCACAAGTAACATCAGAGATGAGGCGCTACAACCTACACATCCTGGGTGTAAGTGAGAGCAGATGGACTGGATCTGGAAGGATCAAAACATCCACTGGAGAAACCGTTCTCTACTCTGGAAGAGAGGATGACCAACATCATGAAGGAGTAGCCATCATCCTAAAGAAAGGACTGGACAAATGCTAGTTGGAGTGGAAACCAGTCAATAGCAGACTGATGAGGATGAGGATGAAAGGACGACACACAAACATCACTGTCATCCAATGTTATGCACCAACCAACGAAAACGACAACACAGACAAAGACGACTTTTATGAACAACTCCAGGGGGAAATGGACATGACGCCACGGCATGATCTCATCATTGTCATGGGAGACCTCAATGCTAAGGTAGGTAAAGATGATATAAATTATGAAAGAGTAATGGGAAAACATGGAACTGGAACAAGGAATGACAATGGAGAAAGGCTTGTGGATTTTTGTGCCTTGAACAACTTAGTCATCGGAGGGACCCTTTTCACACACAGAGAAATTCACAAACTCACATGGAATTCTCCAAATGGAAGAGACAAGAACCAAATAGACCATTTGATGATCAACGGTATGTGGAGACGATCCCTTCTAGATGTGAAAGTGAAAAGAGGAGCTGACGTAGCCAGCGACCACCATCTAGTGGCAGCACTTATCAAAATTAAACTGAACAAGACCGGAATCAAGACATCAAAGCAAAGACACCTTAATATTCAGAAACTGAGAGATGCAAGTGTTAGAAATGCCTTCAACATACAAGTCAAGAACCGATTCCAGGCTCTACGAGAGTCTGATAAGAACAACCCTAAAGAAAGAGGAATCGATTCAGAGTGGAAAAGAGTAACTACAGTGTACACAGAGAGCAGTGTAGCCTGCCTTGGATTTAATGAGAAAGGGAAAAGCAAGGAGTGGATCCAACAAAGAACATGGGATGTGATCGAGGAGAGGAAAGTCATGAAAAAGAAACTCCTACAAGTGAAATCGGAAAGGCTGAAAGAGAGGTACCAACATAGCTACACAGAGTTAAATAAGAAAGTGAAGAGACTAGTAAAGAAAGATAAACGAGAAGCCATGGAACAGCTAGCGGCAGATGCGGAGGAGGCAGCAGCAAGAGGAGAACAGGGTAAGCTCCACAAGATCACTAAGCGCATTTGTGGCAAGTACGGTGGAAGACCAAGTGTTCCAATCAAAGACAAGAATGGGAAACTACTGACTACAGAACGAGAACAGGATACACGCTGGACAGAGCACTTTCAGGAATTACTAAACCGGCCACCACCTGAAGATAGAATAATAATACAAGATGCTGCTGAAGACCTTGACATCAACATAGATCCACCAAAGAAAGAAGAGATAGTGGCAGCAATAAAGAGCCTAAAAAACAGCAAAGCCCCAGGAAAAGACAACTTGACTGCAGAACTGTTCAAAGCAGATCCGGATCAGTCAGCCACCATCTTTCAGCCACTGTTCACAGCTATCTGGGAAGCAGAAGCAGTACCAAAGAGCTGGAATGAAGGCAGAATAGTGAAAATACCCAAGAAAGGAGCACTCAGCGATTGCAACAACTGGCGTGGTATCACTCTCCTTTCTATACCCAGCAAAATCCTTGCCAAGATCATTGTGCAACGTATGTCAGATGCTGTGGACAAGACACTGAGAAAGGAACAGGCCGGATTCCGAAAGGGGAAAGGATGCATTGACCAGATCTTCACACTCCGAAACATCATAGAACAGTGTTCAGAATGGCAAAGGCAGCTCTATGTGAACTTCGTTGACTTCGAAAAGGCCTTCGACAGCATCCACAGAGAGAGTATATGGCGCATTCTTCGGCACTATGGGATTCCCAGCAAGCTTGTTGAACTCATCAAAAGCTTTTACAAGAACTTCAGTTGCAGTGTCGGAAACAGTGATGCATCCTTTGAAGTGAAAACTGGTGTACGGCAAGGATGTGTGATGTCAACAATTTTGTTTAACCTCGTAATCGACTGGATTATGCGGAAAACTACAGAGGATGCACCAAGAGGCATCAGATGGACACTCTTCGACAACCTAGAGGATTTGGACTTTGCGGATGACCTTGCGCTATTGTCACATAGTCACCAACACATGCAAGATAAGACGCAGAGACTACATAATTTTGGATGCAAAGTAGGCCTTCGGATTAGCCAGAAGAAGACAGAGATTATGACCCTAAATGTAGACACTCCAGCACCAGTGCAAGTAGATGACAAGAACCTCACCACGACGGACAAATTTAAATACCTTGGTAGCATTATCAGACCAGAGGGTGGCACAAAGGAGGACATCCAAAGTAGGCTGGGAAATGCAAGGGCTGTCTTTCAAAGTATGAGCAACATCTGGAAATCGACACAATACGGCATCAACACCAAGATCAGACTGTACCAAAGCTGTGTCCTATCCACACTCCTGTATGGATCAGAGTGTTGGCGAATGACAGAAGGTGACCTCGCCAAGTTGTCTTCCTTCCACACCACATGTCTTCGTAGGATTCTCCGCATCTTTTGGCCAAACAAGATTTCTAATCAGGAACTACTAAGGCGATGCAAGCAAGAAGAAATAGCCAACATCATCACGAAGAGACGATGGAGATGGCTTGGACACGTACTGCGAAAGGAAGCAAATTCTATAACCAAAACAGCACTTCAGTGGACACCGGAGGGACGGCGCAAGCGAGGCAGACCCAAGGCAACCTGGCGGAGAACAATCGAGGCAGAGATGAAATCCTTCAATCACTCATGGGGAACTCTCGCAAAGATGGCCCAGGACAGACAGGGCTGGAGATCCTTTGTTGCTGCCCTAAGCACCAGTGGGTGCAACAGGAAATAGTAGTAGGCCAGTCCACTACTTGCAGTTTTAAGATTGGAAACATGGTCCACTGAGAAAAGTACCGCGGGAAAAACTGTGGATCGGCAGCGAACTTACAAATAACTGTGGACTTTTTAAGAAAGACCCCTCGAATGGATCTAGTTTAGGTATTTTGATACTGAGCGAGGAAGTAAACAATAGCAACAACAACTTCATTTCTGCCTGTCTCAATTATCATTGTGGCCTATAGTTACTAAAACTCGATGTCCTCACTAAAGTATCTTTTGACATCTGACTCATTTCACCCGGTCGCGCGATATTTTGTGTTTATCTATTTGATTATATAACACCACGCCTTTTCTCCTTACAATTTTTGAAAATATTCACCTGACACATGTGGGTATGATTTATTCTCATACTCTAAATTTGCTTTAAGGTTTTAACAAAAATTAAAAAATTAATTTTTAAATCTTTCTGAGTTTTTAATTAATATTAAATGTTACCAATTCCGGTTTGCACTTCATGTCATTAGAAAACATATGTTTTGTACACTGTGCACTGGAAATTTGTTTGGATAAGAAAAGCGGTGCTGGTAAATAAACGTACTCATTTCCGGCTAGATAGTGCGAGACCATGAGCGTGTGAACGCCGCTTAAACATGAATGAGCTCAGGGGGCGCTGGCTGTACCTTGCTAGCAGCCGGTAACACTGAAAGGTAGCAGTTGCCAAAAATACATTTTGGTGCCGAATGATAAATCATCCCCATGCACCTTTGCTGCTGAAGCTTTGATGCCAATTTAGGACACAGCATAAGCCAATTTTGTATCTAAATCATCCAGATTTAAAACCAGAAAGACTAAATTATATAAAGCTGTGCATAACAGGAAAGCATCCCACAAAAATAAGCTTTCATGAAAGAATTTATTTTGTTATATGAAAAGAAAAATTGGCGGGAGTATTTCATTGTGGTGTAATCCCCCCCCCCCCCCCCCCGGCCGTTTTTTGTTTTCGTTTTTGCTCAAAGCAGCAGCCTAAAAATTAATTTATACAATTATAAAATTAATTTTCTCGAGTGATAACTCATCTAACTGTCTCCTTTGTATCCATCGACCTGTTGTATTTATTCAAGTTTAAGGCATTTTTACAAAAAGGTTTATGTTGTTATGAAGGTACAATACAATTTTGTTTTGTTTTGTTTTTGCTCCCTTTCGTAAGCCCAGCGCATAG
This sequence comes from Onchidella celtica, assembly GCA_963931925.1. Taxonomy (NCBI): domain Eukaryota; kingdom Metazoa; phylum Mollusca; class Gastropoda; order Systellommatophora; family Onchidiidae; genus Onchidella; species Onchidella celtica. The sequence continues at coordinate 15,180,486 of OZ007578.1, read as the reverse complement.
AAGACTGTCCCGGTACCGGACACGCGTTCAATATGGGGCAATTTCTGTGATCAAAAGCGAATGTCTAGTCCCCCTGGCGAGCATGACACCTGAAGCCAAGACTATAGAATATTAGAGGGGGAGAGAGAGAGATACAGAGAGAGCAAGAGGAGAACGGAGAGAGAGAGAGAGAGAGAGAGAGAGAGAGAGAGAGAGAGAGGAGAGAGAGAGAGAGGGACACAGAGAGAGAAACAGAGGGAGAGAGACAGGGAGAGGTACAGAGAGAGAGAGACAGACAGGCAGAGAGAGAGACACACACACACAGAGGGAGAATGAAGGATGGGACCACAGGTCTATTTTAAGGAATGCTGGATACCTCATCTCGTAATTATCAAGTAGAATTAAGCAATCTTTTTGTTTCCAAAACAAAGTTAGGTTGTCAGGTCCAGTCCAGTAGTCGTACATAATAACATTTCAGAATTAGACTCCAATGATTCAGTTTCATAATTGAGACACAAGAACAACATTACTACTTGTGCGTTTCATTTACATCACGAACTCGGAGACGTAGGCCGACATGCAAGAGAGCCCCTCCAGAGGAGGCGACTTTACCAGCGTTTTTGTGGCACGTTAGTAGCGCATTAGCATCGCTACTTTCGTCCGTCGGTGAGACTACTAAATTTCCAAAGCCCGTCAGTGGCTTTTCAAAAAGACATTAACAGCTGTGTCAAGACCAGATTTAATTCATAAGAGTAAATTTTTGCGAGAGCAGTAAGTAATTTTTAGAAACGTAATTGTTGTGCGGGCCAGCGTGGCTTGGCCTTGGGCTGGTCTCGTGAACAATGTGTTTTGAACAGTTTTTTCCCTGGTGGATAGACAGAGGGTGGGGAAGGGTGGAGGGACAGCGTAGGTGTGCATGACTGAGCACTTGTTGTATCTCGTGTTTTGAACTAGGGGTAGTAAAGAGGGAAGGGGTGAGTAGGAATTAAATGTTATTGAGACGTCTGTTGACGTACAGAAAAACCGTGATCCAGAGTAAAAGCTCGGGGTTTTGAACATGTTAAGAATTTATTGCTATAAAATTTATATTATATTGTATTGAAGTAATTCGACCTTTGATGTCGACCCAAGGTCGTTGCGTAGGGCTGTTACTTAAAATAACTCAGTTCGGCAGCTGAGCTAGAAGTGGTTGCACCAATCACAATCCAGGAATTAGACGGTAAGCTGCAGATGCAGTCCAGTATTTAAGGCCATACAGAACTTAGTTCTGGGCCACATGTAGAAAATCCATTTACGAGGTGGACGGCGATAGTCCTCAGCCAGATGAGGGACATGGAGACGCAGTTGAGCAGTCCATTGTGAGGGGCCTGATTTAAAGCTCCAGAGCCTAAGCTACTTGGTTTGATATAAACCCACAGCGTTTACATCCAGCGCTCTCACTCCCAGTGAGGGCCGCATGGTGAGAGTCTATACTAATTTGTAATGATGAAAGTGAACCGTTCTACTTACTTTTGAAGACAGTTTCAGAGCTACCGCCAGACAACGCATGGTTGTACAAGCATTCTCCATGGCGTGTCTAGAGGAAATGTCCACATCATAACATGTCTCATTGAATTAATAGAATTTAAACTGTTATATCCGTCGCCACGTGCGCGGATTCTATTTGCCATATAACTCATATGACCTGCAAGTAGTTAGATTGAATTCGTTAGTCTTTATAAAAGCTGTAGTTCCATTAGTTAGATTCAGTTACCTTTGAATTGATATATATATTTATAATTATATTTGTTACATTAATTCCTGTAATTAAACTGCTCTACAGTTCTGCTAAAATTGAAAGCAATTGATTTATTTAGTTTCTAGAGTGCAAGTATTTATTTTTGTGTGTTCGTCGATTGTGGGAGCGGACCTCGAAAGAGTGTCAGTCGAAATATCCCCATGTAACCCACATCGCGACACTGGTGTACGCAAGGGCTAAAGGAATCTCCACCAGTTCCTTGAGTTAAGTGATTCCATCCTTAATATCGTCTGCGTTAAGGAGTTGAGTGTTCCTCCTTCTGTTTTACAGGCTCATTTTACTTTTTCTCTGTGTTTAGGAACCCACGGGCGGTGGCGAGGGCGTTCTTACGTGTGCGTGTCCTCTGTGCCAAAGTGGTGGCTTGGTCGCCGATTTTGCCGTTTCGACGACAACGTCTGCGGTCTCGCAACAACCAGTGGTGATTAAAACAGTGAGGATTCGCATTCGTGAGAATAGACTTTGATAGGGATCTGTACATTTTGTTTAGATTGTAGCGTTTCTATCTTCCTCGTTGTTTTAGGAAGACGTCTCTCTTGTCCTCTTCTTAATCCTATCTGTAAATATGTTCAGACTGTAGAGTTTGTTATTGTCCGTCTTTTCTTGTTAGTCTAGCGTCGAGTTTCGTGTTTTTTTTTTTTTATTACACCTTACGTACATTGTAATTATACATTCCTTTTCTTAAATATATTGCCTGTGTGAATCATGCGTCAATGTTGACGCATTGATTATATTCTCTGGTTGTTGTGACGAGTAAGGCTCATAGGCCGGAAGTTAAATATATTGTTGGGAATAGAGATTCCCCATTCAAGCGCAGTTGTGCACCTGCCTTGAATCTTCAGTAACTAAGTACTGAAATAGTAGTTCTTAAAAAGAACTTCAGGTAATAGAATTTACCTCGGAATTTAAAATATACGATAGCTATATAAAGATAGCTGTAATTTTAATCAACGAAATAAAATTGTCGTTGATTTATACGTCATAAACATTAGTTACGCAGTGATAACAGTAAGGACACTGCAAGTTGTATAACGAAGGAACAGTGTTGGTAATTCGTCGTTCTTAGTAGCGGCCACCCGACGAGGTCAATTGGCCTCAGGGATAATTGATAACTTCAGGTTAATAATTAAGATTGTTATTTTAATCGGATAATCGTAAAGAATACAGTGCTAACATAGTTCACTGTACGCAGGTTATCGCGTGAAGGATCCGGATACCTGACCTTTATCAATACTAGATCTCATATAGAGACCTATTCGGAGTCTTAACCATAATGACTGATTACTCTGCCTATATTAACGCGGCGAAGCTGTTGGGCGTCCCCGATGATCAGCTACCCGCTTGGTGCGAAAGGAAACAAAAGGAAGACCAAGAGCTGGCTCGAGAGGAGCGCGCCGCAGAACGAGCCGAGAAGGCCGAGGAACGCGAACGAGAAAGAGAAAAAGAACGACACGAAAGAGAAAAAGAAGAACGAGAAAGAGAAAAAGAAGAACGAGAAAGAGAAAAAGAAGAACGGAAAAGAGCTGAGAACGCGGCTCAAAGAGAGCATGAAATTTTTCTAAAGAAACTAGAATTGCAGGCCATCCAGCCCACCGCGGCTCCTCTAGCATCCGCGAATAATGTTAAAACTAAGCCGAAGCTACCGACCTACAATGATAAGATCGACCACATCGATTCTTACATCCATCGCTTTGAGCTCCACGCTGTAGCCGCCGGTTGGGACCGCACGGAATGGACTTCGTGCCTTGCAAATTTATTGACTGGTCGTGCGCTTGAGGTATTTCATGGCCTCAATATTGAAGATTCTAAAAACTATGATGTCCTTAAAAAGGCTCTTCTCAAAAGATTTCAACATACAGAGGACGGGTTTCACCAACGATTCCGGACGTGTAAACCGGACCCATCCGAAAACTTCTCTACGTGCGTTGATCGATTAAAGCACTACCTCGACCGCTGGATTCAGTTAGCCGGCATCGCTGACGGTAGCTTTCAAGGGCTGTACGAGCTAATATTAAAGGACCAAATTTATAACGCGTGTCACCCTGATCTGGTGTCCCACCTTAAAGAGTGGGCACCGAAAACATTAATAGAAACCACGTCGTTGGCGGAGCAGTACGCTTCTGCCCATCCCAATCGTTCGCTGGCGAAACCAAAAACAAGCGAACCCTTTTATGCCGGAGTCAGTGGTGCTCCACCTGCGGGAAGTAGAAATTCCCGTCCTACTAATCGCCAGACACCGTCTCCGAGGGCATACTCCCAACCGCCACCGAATCGATCGCGCGGTTTTCCGCGACGTGCTGGACCACCCACTGGACCACAAGCGCAAAATTTTTCTGGTCCACCGCGTCGGGATAATTGCAAGGGCTTCCAGTATCAAGGCCCACCATGCCCACCTCCTTGGGCATATTTTACTGCTCCATATAACGCGCCTCCAATGCCACCCCAACGTAACGTGAATATTATCAGGTGCTATCGGTGCAATAGACCTGGGCATATATCAAAGGATTGTAAAGTAAAATTCGAGGCTGCGAATGCTTGCACTGTCGTAGTTCCGGCTGCACAGAATGTCAGCCCCGTCGAACTCACGTCGCCCATGACGGGCGCCGTCCCGGTGATGTCGGCCCTTCATCAGCACGGGTCATTGACATTATATAAAGGTCATGTAAATGCCATACCCGCGTCCGTGTTACGGGATACAGGATGCACCACCATAGGTGTCCGGGAGTCTTTGGTTCGACCGACCCAACTTATTGAACAACAGGCAACATGTATTACTTTTGGGGGCTCCGTCGAGCGTTTCCGACTCGCGGAGGTCTACGTCGCCACGCCATTTATTACCGGTGTCGTAACGGCGTGTGTTTTACCGAATCCGGTTGCCGATTTAATAATTGGTAACTTACCACAGGTGAACGATACACCTGACGGCGACTTGAACATCTGGACAGAAGAAGTTGCGTGTGTAATCACCCGACAACAGTCAAAGCGTCCACCGGATAGTAATTTAGCGACCCCCGTTTTTGATTTCAATGTCACGCCTTCCATTTTTTACAGAGAACAACAAAACGACTCTTCACTTCAACCGCTGTTTGCGAGGGTTCAACCTCAGAATGGAAATGCCTCTCCATTCCTTATTAAGAATAAATTACTTTATAGAAATTTCAGAAATAAACGCGACGCCGTCGAACAGCTGGTAGTTCCTAAGTCGTTCCGTCGTGATATTTTGCGTCTCGCGCACGACACTTCCTTTTCAGGCCACCAAGGTTCAGCCAGAACCAAGTCACGAATATTGGCACATTTTTTTTGGCCTGGAGTATACGCGGACGTCAACCGTTTTGTGGCGCGCTGCGATGTGTGTCAAAAACGTACACCCAAAGGTAAGGCATCGCGCGCGCCCCTACAGGAAATGCCTCCAGTCTCAATCCCATTTCAGCGGGTCGCGATTGACTTGGTGGGCCCTCTTACTAAATCAGATAGGGGCCACCGTTTTATTCTTTCGGTCATCGACTACGCGACGCGCTGGCCTGAGGCTATTCCCTTGAAAGACATTACGGCTGACCATATCGCTGAAGCGCTTATGACTATTTTCTCGCGAGTCGGATTTCCCGGCGAGATTCTTTCCGACAGAGGTCCACAATTCACCTCTGAACTATACAAAAAGGTGCTGGAGTTAGCGGGCATTAGGCAGAAATTAACGTCCCCCTATCATCCGCAATCAAACGGTTGTTGCGAGCGGTGGAACGCGAGCTTGAAGGCAATGTTAGCCCGCGTATCTGCCGATAGACCAGGAGACTGGGACCGTCAGCTCCCCGCTATTCTTTTCGCCTATAGGGAACTCCCGCACGCGTCCACGGGTTTCTCCCCATTTGAACTATTATACGGACGTAAACCACGTGGCCCGATGGCCATTCTTAGTCAATTGTTCACCGGTTCGGAAACCGATGATTATGATACGCGCTCCGCGTATCAATATGTTGTCGATCTCCGACAACGAATTATTAATGCATGCAAAACCGCTCTGCAATTTGCATGCGCTAGAGCGAGTTCTTCAAAATTTTATCGCGATCAGGGCGCCCAAATGCGCGCCTTAACCGTCGGAGATCTGACACTTGTACTTTTGCCTCAAACGCAAAATAAACTCCTTCTAACGTGGAAGGGACCATATAGAGTCCAAAAGAGACTCTCCAGAGTCAATTACTTGATAGACATCCGCGGGCAGCAAAAAGTATTCCATATTAATATGCTCAAAAAGTACCTGCCTAGCGATGATCGTCGTCGAGGCGACTCCGTTCATGTCATCGCAAGGGCCAACGCGGCTTTAGTTACTGTCGACGACGAGGACCCGTTAAGTATCGACAGATCCTTGCCCATATTACAAGCCTCCGAGAGCATCAGTGATATTAATATCAGTGATGAGCTTACGCCGTCTCAAAAACAGGACCTTACGGACCTGCTCCAAGAATTTGCGACAGTGTTCACTGACCTGCCCGGTTCTACGTCTTTAGTCCAACATGTAATACGACTTCAGACAGACGTACCAGTGTTTGTTAAACCGTACCCGTACCCGCTGCACGCTCACGAAACAATAATCACCGAGGTACGTGCAATGTTACAATTAGGCGTAATAGAGCGGTCTACAAGCCCTTATTGCTCGCCCATTGTGTTAGTCAAGAAGAAAGACGATACCGTGCGCTTCTGCATTGACTATAGAAAGCTCAATGCTATTACCATCTATGATGCGGAACCCATTCCCAATCAGGAGGACCTTTTCGCGCGGTTATCTAACGCCACTATCTTCTCTAAAATAGACTTATCCAAAGGATATTGGCAGATTCCTCTCGAAGAGGATAGTAAACAGTATACAGCCTTTCAAACCCCTTTGGGTTTAATGCAATGGAAATATATGCCTTTTGGACTGGTTACTGCACCAGCAACTTTCGCGCGCATGATGAACATCTTATTAAATGAACTGCGCTGCGTGTTATCCTACTTCGATGATATATGTATTTTTCAGACCGATTGGGCTGGCCACTTGATGGCCCTTCGTGAAGTCTTTGCCACTCTTCGCCGAGCTGGCCTTACCGCGAGGCCCAGTAAGGTCTTCTTGGGCTATTCCCACATAAACTTCTTGGGTCATACCATAACCCGCGGGGTTCAGACTCCAGACAATCGCAAAATATCCACTATTTTGAAACTTCAACCCCCTAAAACTAAAAAACAAGTCCGTAGCTTGTTGGGACTTTTGAATTACTACAGGAAGTTCATACCAAACTTTTCTTCCCTTTCAGCCCCGTTATCTGATCTAACGAGGAAGAATTTTCCAAATAAAGTCGTCTGGACGCCTCAGTGCGCTGATGCCCTTCAGACTATTCAGAATTTATTTTCTACTTTCCCCCTGCTTGTTTTACCAGATATTCGCCAGACCTTCGTCGTCCGTACAGATGCGTCGGATAAAGGTATCGGCGCCGTGTTGCTCCAAGAGCATGAAGGTTCCTTACGTCCGTGCTTTTACGCAAGCCGGAAGCTACTTGATAGAGAGACTCGATATGCGATTATCGAACGTGAGTGTCTCGCGATTGTTTACGCGGTCGATGCATTTTCTCGATACTTATTAATGTCCGAATTTATAATTGAAACGGATCATCGTCCATTACTATTCCTCAAGTCGAACAGAGCGAGAAATGCGCGACTTACCCGATGGAGCCTTGCGCTCCAGGAATACAAATTTACCATTAGAGCTATACCTGGGAATGATAATCTACAAGCCGATGTGTTGTCCCGGTTAATTTAGTATCATTATATAGTCTGTAAACATTGAGGTTGAGCATTTTTCACCTTATTCGGAGACCGTGGATGGTTTCACATTATTTGTCCTACAAGTTATGGGCATACTTTCTCAAAATTTATGTGATTCCTTTATCCACTAGCGTCCATTCTGACCAAGACCTGAGTTCCAGACAACCTTGACGCCTTTGTCTGCGGGTCAATGAGATGAGGAAATGGCAAACCAAGGGACCAGACCTACTGCTGCCAGGATACCATTACGTTACATTAACCATTGTTTGTACATGTTATATGTGTCATAATTACGCTCAGTGAAGCTATGAGCTAGATGCTCAATATTTTAAGTCTTTACAGTATGTCTTTGTGAAATAGGTTATCACTTTAATTGTAACGATATTGTTACATTACATATATTACACTATACACAATTACCACATATATTATAGAACGTCGCATATGTCCTTCAGAATGCACGTTCTCAACAATTTTTTTCATGACTTTCAGTTAACGCTATAGTTTTTCCATATGGCTTCCAAATGTATTCTGACTTAATGACTTTAGTACACATTGTGTCGTTCAAACCCTAAGTTTTCACTGGGGTGGGGGATGTGTCAAGACCAGATTTAATTCATAAGAGTAAATTTTTGCGAGAGCAGTAAGTAATTTTTAGAAACGTAATTGTTGTGCGGGCCAGCGTGGCTTGGCCTTGGGCTGGTCTCGTGAACAATGTGTTTTGAACAGTTTTTTCCCTGGTGGATAGACAGAGGGTGGGGAAGGGTGGAGGGACAGCGTAGGTGTGCATGACTGAGCACTTGTTGTATCTCGTGTTTTGAACTAGGGGTAGTAAAGAGGGAAGGGGTGAGTAGGAATTAAATGTTATTGAGACGTCTGTTGACGTACAGAAAAACCGTGATCCAGAGTAAAAGCTCGGGGTTTTGAACATGTTAAGAATTTATTGCTATAAAATTTATATTATATTGTATTGAAGTAATTCGACCTTTGATGTCGACCCAAGGTCGTTGCGTAGGGCTGTTACTTAAAATAACTCAGTTCGGCAGCTGAGCTAGAAGTGGTTGCACCAATCACAATCCAGGAATTAGACGGTAAGCTGCAGATGCAGTCCAGTATTTAAGGCCATACAGAACTTAGTTCTGGGCCACATGTAGAAAATCCATTTACGAGGTGGACGGCGATAGTCCTCAGCCAGATGAGGGACATGGAGACGCAGTTGAGCAGTCCATTGTGAGGGGCCTGATTTAAAGCTCCAGAGCCTAAGCTACTTGGTTTGATATAAACCCACAGCGTTTACATCCAGCGCTCTCACTCCCAGTGAGGGCCGCATGGTGAGAGTCTATACTAATTTGTAATGATGAAAGTGAACCGTTCTACTTACTTTTGAAGACAGTTTCAGAGCTACCGCCAGACAACGCATGGTTGTACAAGCATTCTCCATGGCGTGTCTAGAGGAAATGTCCACATCATAACATGTCTCATTGAATTAATAGAATTTAAACTGTTATATCCGTCGCCACGTGCGCGGATTCTATTTGCCATATAACTCATATGACCTGCAAGTAGTTAGATTGAATTCGTTAGTCTTTATAAAAGCTGTAGTTCCATTAGTTAGATTCAGTTACCTTTGAATTGATATATATATTTATAATTATATTTGTTACATTAATTCCTGTAATTAAACTGCTCTACAGTTCTGCTAAAATTGAAAGCAATTGATTTATTTAGTTTCTAGAGTGCAAGTATTTATTTTTGTGTGTTCGTCGATTGTGGGAGCGGACCTCGAAAGAGTGTCAGTCGAAATATCCCCATGTAACCCACATCGCGACAAGCTGTGCTAAAATTCTAACGCCTATCAGGGGCCATATAAAAGGGCATTGCCACCGCTGCTAAAGTTCCAATGCTCGTCAGTGGTTCTACCAAACATTATAGCGGTATGAGTTGTCGTTCGAAAGTCGCGAGCTACGGGTGCCACAGACGCGTCACTCTAGCGGGACTAAAATAGTGGTGTGGTTGTGGCTACGAATGAAACCTCCAACTCAGTTCCTAGTATCGCCACGAGCAGCGCCACTCTTCGTGGCCGTCACTGGCGTAATCGACAACCACTCTGACCGTCAGTAGCGCTACTTTTTTTGGCCGCCACGACCGTTGAAATCAACCACTCTGACCGTCAGCAACGCTACTTTTTGTGGCCACCACTAGCGTAGAAGACAACCACTCTGGTCCTCTGCAGGGCTAATTTTTGTGGCCGCCACTAGCGTAAAAGACAACCACTCTGGTCCTCTGCAGGGCTAATTTTTGTGGCCACCACTAGCGCAGAAGACAACCACTTTGTGGCCGCCACTAGCGTAGAAGTCAAATGCTTTGACCGTCTGCAGCGCTACTTTTTGGGGTCATGGCTATAAATAAAAGTCTCCATTTATCTGCAGTATTTACCAGTGGCATTGCTATTAACACGTCATAAAAAGTGGCCCCGTCTGAAGGATCTCTCACATTGCCAAAGGTGTTATTTGGAGTTAAGCCGGAGGCACATTGAGTCAGTCTGTTTTGCGACTGTTCTGACTCAGTGCGCGAGGTCTGTCTTTCCGCCAGCTGACTCACGACAGTTTTTACCCGCCCGAACCAGTGAGACAGACATGTGTTTCAGCCTCGCTAGTGTGTTTAACTCCATACAGTTCAAATGTCACACTAAAACCGGGACAAAACAGACTTGACGCAGTGCGTCCCCAGCATAAAACTGGTCTTGACCAAAAAAAAAGAAAAAGATGTTCAAACAATTTTGACACTGCCTGTCTACACTGATGTTAATTTAAACTATATGGCAGAAATTTTTACGGGGTACAGCGTGCTTTTCTCGTTCAATAAACTAGTTGGCACGCTGACTCGGGGAATACATCGGTGTGATTTTTAAAGTTGAGTTTCGATCACCAGTATGTAAATTGAAGCCCAGAACGAAATTTTTCATAATTTTTAATTCCAGACGAAGAAAATGTGTCTCTTTTTTCCGGCTCAAAATGTCGGATACACTTTCTTCAGTTCCACTCAGCCGTGGCCCAATGACAACCAAAGTATTAAAAATACAGAGAAGTTCAGGACGTTTTAAAATATGCCCATGCACGCACGTCTTGACATCTTTATTATGATGTTTTGTAGAATTTAAGGTTCAGCTGTTAAAACGCCTTTCATGATCACATTGGAGAGCTTACTTCCTTTATAAATTCTGATAATAATAATGATAAAACATGCTGTCTTTTCCATAAATTTCTGCCCCAGGTCGTGTTTGTTTAAAGAAAAACATGCGTGAGTAAACATGGCCCTGAAGACACGGGCGAACATACCATCAGGGTGTCTACCTGTGCGAAAGGTTATTTTCCCCGAAATATATTAGGAGCCCTCGTAGCGATTTTTATCACTGCCATTTCATCTCGAGTTTCGTATCAACAAGGTCTAAAAATAACACCAGGTTCCGTATCTCGTGAATCAAAGGTCAGAATACGGACGTGGAGAATGTACTCACCCACCCACCCACACACAGACACATACACACATACAGTGGCCAGCTGAGGTCATCAAACTGAACTACATCCACACCTTCAGACGTTAAAATAGCCCCGGTTATCTTTGGCTTTGTAACGAAACGGAGGTAAGAAGATAATGAATTAAACCATTTTTTTTTTTTGTGTGCAATAACAAAAGTGAAACACGTTATTACAGTCACATGTGTACACATTTCATTTCGATTTTATTATAATTATAATGCGGCCAAAATGGAAAGAAGGAAAAGAAAAAGTAAGGTAGAATAAAAAGAAGTGGCAGAAGAAGAAAAAGAAAGGATGCATTGACAAAATTTTAGTCTTAAGAATGGGATGGAAAACTCGACTCTCCACGAAAACCATGACGAACTCAGAAAACTCGCAAAGCTTTCGGTTTCTGGAATCTTCCTTGGGGAAATAATGTCAAGGAAAGAAATGAAATGTGGACTCACACATATACAGTTGTTTTTATTTATGAGGAATTTTTTGTTGCGATGGAAAAATACTGCAGATTTGTCCGCATGACGGGTGTTTTGGCCCACCGTAAAAGTTCCTGGTACAACTGTTACAAAACAGCACGATGCACAAGACTATTTATGTTGGTGGAGCACTGAGTCAAGTCTGTTATGCGTCGGTTCTGACTCAGATGTGAATTCTGTTTGAGACAACAAGCGAGACAGCCTTGTTTCAGTCTAAAGACTGTGCCAGATCCCACTGAACTCCCCAGTCCACAAAATCGAGGCAAAATACATTTGTCTCAGTGCTGTAATATTGGCTTTCTATTCAACATCTGATCACTCTCCGATTGCGAGCGGGAAGAAGGCCCTGAGGTACCAACCAGAATGATTGAGGCGGGGTACAGAAAGGGTGAGGGAAGGGTGTGTGACAACTGACAAGGCTGGACAGATCCAACAAACATAGAACCAGCTGGGTACAGACAGGATGAGGGAAGGGTATAATTATGTCAAGGCTGGACAGATCCAACAAACATGGAACCAGCTGGTAGTGACGGGCTGAGGAAAGGGTATATGACTAGGCTGGACAGATCAGATAAACATGGAACCAGCTGGTACAGACGGGCTGAGGAAAGGGTATATGACTAGGCTGGACAGATCCCAACAAACATGGAACAACCTGGTACAGACGGGCTGAGGAAAGGGTATATGACAAGTCTGGACAGATCAGACAAACATGGAACCAGCTGGGTACAAACGGGATGAGGGAAGGGTATATGACAAGACTGGGCAGATCCAACAAACATGGAACCAGCTGGGTACAGACGGGCTGAGGAAAGGGTATATGACAAGTCTGGACAGATCAGACAAACATAGAACCAGCTGGGTACAGACGGGCTGAGGAAAGGGTATATGACAAGACTGGACAGATCAGACAAACATGGAACCAGCTGGGTACAGACGGGCTGAAGAAAGGATATATGACAAGTCTGGACAGACCAGACAAACATGGAACCAGCAGGCCACTGGGACCACAAGTAGGAAGAATATTGTTAGGGGCGCGAAGTCTAATTACAGAGGCAAATAGAGAAAATACCAAGGTGTGTTCATTGTTCAGCAATGGCTTATAATGTAAAATACCACGCTCCCCTAACAACAGACAGAAGTAGGAAAACCCTCGAATGGATCTTATAGCGGGGAGAGGAGCATTCATGGGGACACCCGATGTGCTAGGATTCTGGTTCCTGTCAACAAATCAAATCACATCAAAATTTCAAAATGTTGCTTTAGACTGCTTTAAAAGAAACATTAACCACAAACAAAAGAATAAACTGAAAATATTGAAAAGACCTTCATAAAATTTTCAAGTGTTCCTTTTGATCCACGCGTCTCTCATTTCACTCTGTTTTAAATAAACTCAACACTCCATGCCGTGTGTGATCTTTCAAGCAAGATCTCGTTCCTCTCTCATTTTCATAAATTCCATACAATTGTTTTTTTAATATATACTACTTTCGACAAATCAATAAACTAAGTCGCTGCGGTAAACAAGAAATGAAAGAGACCGCTTTCACCAAAAATAGTGTGCATACCTGTTTACTGCAGTTTGTTCAATTTTTGGGCTGATTGAAACTATTTAGAGCCGTTTGTTAGCTCTTACGCCCCGTGGAAATGCACAAATGGATATTGTTTACCGCAGCGACCTACTTTCCACTCCATGCTAACAGTGGTTTCGCGGCGCCTCCCGTGTCTCGCAGTGCAAATCGACCAATAGTGAAACCTTTCTATACATACATACTCTTTGGTGAGGTGCAGAAGATTTCCTGTCATACCTTTTTAATTCTACTCGAAGAAAATGCGGATTCTTTTTCCGGCTCAAAATCGCGAAACACTTTCTTCTCTTCAACTCAGTTGTGGCTCAAAATCAATGAAAGTATTAAAAATTTAGCGAACTTAAATATCTTCTAAAATATGCCCTCGTACGTCTTCAGGGCTTTCTATGCGTAACATGATATTTTGTAGAATTTAAGGCTGAGCGGTTAGACAGACTGTCATTATTACATTGGAGGCCTTACTTCCTTTTTATAATGAGATGATTTTTTTTTTTGTCTATAACTGTTTACGCACAGTCTGGGAAAAAAACAACTACTGGTACAGGTACTGTGTTATTTATAGAAACTCTTATCTTCCAGAATATAAGTTCAAAACGTGTCATCTCTTAATCTACTGTTCACAATGTATGAATGGATGTAATCTTCTTCGGGCGTATTCTCTTGCACAGGTTTTCTCAAACTTTTGGTTTCGTGACCCACGTAATAGCGCAGCTATATTATCAGTCGGGGTCCAAACTGCAGTGGCGGGCCTACATTTTTGGGACCCTGAAGTTTGAACTGTTATGGAGCCCCTTCGCAACCACAAACAATTATACTTCTAATTCCAAAATTCACTCATTAAAAAAGTTTCTTCAAGGCTCTTACGGGATTAGGGCCCTGAAACTTGAGCTTCATTAGTCTCATAATAGATCCACCACTGCCAGCCTGTCGGTCAAACTTTCACTGATAAAATTACCCTGTTGTCACAAGTAATCAGGGCCAATATAGAATTACCTTTAGAAAATGTAGGACTCTTAGTGTTAATTTTTTTTAAATCAACGAAAATAAGTAAATATATTTCAGAAAAGAAAAATAATTTAATAGTGTACGCTCATAACCTTCTGCCGACAGCTTCAAGATTCTCCTGTGGGCTCCTGCGCACACTCTGAGGAACCTGGGTCTCTCCAATAAGCAGCCTGCAACGTACTTGAAAAACCACTAAATTTCAGATTCCAAGATTGCATTGGAGATAAGAATCGACACGACTCTCTGTTTTAGTTGTTTGAAAAGTTCTACACATGATCTAAGCTGTAACATCTACGAAATCTCCTGCACAGAAGGAACCTGATCATCCTGTCATTATGTCACTCAGTAAAAAATGTAACATATTCATGCGTTATTTTCCCCTTTTTCATCAATTCTCTTACACTGTTTCATGCACATCATGAAAAGAATTCTATAATCTCCTAGGTACAGTATGAAGGGAATTACAGAGCGCCCCAGTAATGAGGTATAACCTTCTATAATATCTGCCTATTTCTTACATAGTTTAAAAAAAAAAAAAAAGCGGCATATTTAAGAAGACCTACCGCCGCTGAGACAGCTCGGGTTGGCTTGAAATTTTACAGGTGCCTTCCTTTTGACCTGCAGAAGGTTCTTTTTTAGATTTGGAGACTTAAAACGATAGAGAAGTTTTTTGTTTGTTTTTTGTAAGCTTTAGGGACGGTTCACATATTATGTCATCACATAAGGGGGTGGAGGGGGTCTCTTGAATGAGGACAAATGATGACATGGGGGAGGGGGGTGTTGAGTCCAAAGATGATGTCATCAAGGTGGTTTGGTAAAATTGAAAAAGAAAAACAAATATACAGATCAAATTCATATTTTTATTATAATACCTGCCAATAAAATAACTAATTGATTTGATTAATCAACCAATACCTTGAACTACTAAATGGTATAATCAGCCTGTCAGGGACGCCTTGTAAAGCGCTTAGAGCATTAGTGGATATTATATATATATGGCCTTTAGCGTCTTTACAGACGGTCTTAGCAGCTAGAATATTCACTTTCACTTTGACTGACAGCTTCTCTCGTGGCTTATTCTACCAATGTTTGACCCGAGAGTGCGATGGCAGTAATTGCAGGTCAGTCTTTTGGGTTCACTTTGGCGAGTGTTTTCATTCCGCCTCTGTCGTTTTGTCAGGTATGTTTCTTTTGCCTTGAAGTCTATTGCGAGCGTGCCACTGCGCAATTTTTGTCTCCATCTGCTTCGATCATTTGCAAGGTTCTCCCATTCATTGGGGTCGATGTTGAATGCTTTCATCGTGACCTTGCAAGTGTCTTTGAATCGCAGATGTGGCCTACCTCTGGGTCGGTTGCCAGTAGCAAGTTCCCCGTAGAGAATTTGTCTGGGGATGCGATCATTTTCCATACGGTGGAGATGTCCAAGCCACCGCAGTCTTTTTTTGCCTAGGAGAGCCTGAGTTGATGGAATGTTGGCTCGGCTCAGAACTTCGATATTTGAGATCCTGTCTTGCCACTTGATCTTGAGAATTTTGCGTAGGCAGCGCAGGTGGAAGGAGTTGAGGGATCTTTCATGTTTGGAGTAGGTGGTCTATGTCTCTGAGCCATACAGCAGGGTGCTTAGGACGCAAGTTTGGTACACGAGTACCTTTGTTTTGATGGTCAGCTTGCTATTGTTCCACACCCTTTTTGAGAGTTTGCCAAAAGCTGTGGCCGCCTTTCCTATTCTGGCATTTATTTCACTTGTTATGTCTGTGCTACCACTGATGGTTGAGCCTAGGTAGCAGAATTTTCCCACTTGCTCCAGAGGAGAGCCATTCAGCATGATTGGGTTGGGGTTTCTCAAGCCTTGTGTCAAAACTACAGTTTTTGAGACACTGATCTTTAGCATGAATTTGTCACAGGCTTTGGCAAGGCTATTGATGAGAGCCTGGAGCGTGGTTTCATCGTGGGCCACGATTGCAGCATCATCTGCGAAGAGGAGCTCTTGTAACATAATATGCTCTGTACGAGATTTTGCTTTTAGTCTGGCAACATTAAAAATGGAGCCGTCCACTCTGGTGTTAATAAGTACTCCACCTGAACATTGACCAAAGGCATTCTTGAGTAGGGCTGCAAAATATATACCAAATAAGGTAGGAGCAAGAACACATCCCTGCTTCACACCGCTGTTTACAGCAAATGAATTGGATGTGCAGCCCTCAAAGTTGACACATGCCCTCATGTCAGTGTGGAAGGATGCAATAAGTTTTAGCAATGTTGGTGGACAGCCTATGGATTTAAGGACTGCATACAGGCCAGATCGGCTTACGGTGTCGAAAGCCTTTGTTAGGTCCACAAAGCATGTTATAAGCGGCCTGTTTTGTTCTTTACATTTTTCTTGGATTTGCCGAAGTGCAAATATAGTGGATATTAAGCGCTATATAAAAGCTCTTATTGATTTTATTTTATTTATAATCTGTTAGTTTGAATTAAAATAAATAGCAAACAGCACTAGACAGGTATTTTTAGTCGTTATTTGTCAAGTTTTGATTACGTCATCAAACGGGGGGGGGGGGAATAGCCATTTGATGACATGTGTTGATAGGGGGGGGGGGTCAAAATTAATCAATTTTTGATGACATAATATATGAACGGTCCCTAATGTCGCAGGTTTCACCTCCGATCCTTCATTTTCAGGAACACATGATCCCCCGACATCACCACTTCCTGAAAACTTCTCGGTGCCCACCACTGTACATTGTGTGCTCTCCTATCTGTCTGGTAATCGCTGAGTTTGTGGATGACCCCCCTCTACTCCCCCCCCCCCCCACACACACACATATACACATATCAGCATCTAAATTTCTGTGCTGATTCCTTTCGGTCCGAAGCGGTATCCTTTGTTTTCTTACAGTTCCAGTTACTAGTAAAATAATTTATTTTTTTTAAACTCGCCTGATTTTTAACCGGACCTACCCCCGTCATACAGTTCGGATTTTCGTGAAATTTTGAAGATACTTTGAAAGCCTGAGCGCGTCTCGAAATTCGTGGCCAGCGAAATTGGCAAAAAATCTTTAAAATGGATGGATGAAAATCACTAAAGCTTTGCGTGAGGTGCTTTTCCTATTTGCCTTAGCAGAAAATTATTTTTCAGTGTTGATTTATGTACGTAGAAATAAGTAAAATCCCTGCATAAAAGTACATCATCATGGCAGACGGTCTTTTCAAATTCTAAAGGTTTTACAGTAGATGGCATCACACACATGACTTCAAAGTTTTTTTTCTACACATGACTTCAATTCTCCGCGTAAAAGAAATGCAATGTTCGCACTTTGTAGACACAACTTAATAAAAAAAAATGCTGACATTTCTCAGTATATTTCCAAAAGTGGACGCCTGCAAAAGCTTGGTATTCAACGAAAAGCTATGGCAAATGATAATTTTGTAATCGTTGTTGTTATGGTATCAGTAGTTATAATAGTCCTAGCATCATGATTAGCATATTTTTGTGTAATGTCTCAAAAATCCAATGTAAATTTGCATACATGCCCCCCCCCCCAACCCTTAAGGCTCCTGAGCAACTGCCCAGTGTGCCCATGCGTTAAGACAGCTCTGATAATAGTCCTGCACTTTTTTGGTCATAGACATTATTGTTATCTGTTATATTTAATACAACTCTTTAAAAAATAACATCTAAATTTTGGCTATCATTAATTAGCATCAAATAATACTTAAATGGCATGGCCTTTCGCAGGTTTTATTTTGAGGAGAGGAGGTTGGGAGAAAGAGTGCTGACGCGAGTGTGTTACAGATAGAAAAACCCAGCCACCCGTCCAGCCCGGTCAACTTGGGGGTAAGTGTGCTGCAAGTTTTGATAGACTCACAAAACAATACTTTCTTTCCTATATTGGCCTTACCATTCAAGGGGACGCAAAGATTTATACCATACCCGAGACACCTAGAATTCTTTTCGTATAACACACGTTACACTACAGAATTCGTTTCAGAGTGTATTTGGAGTACATTAGAACTCCTTTCGTATTATACCAGAGACACTAAAACTTTAGAATTCTTTTATATTACACTTGAGACACTTTAGACCTCTTTTTATATTATACCTGAGACACTTTAGAATTCCTTCCATATCATTCCTGAGACATTTAAGAAATCTTTTCAGGATATTAGTTGAAGTACACGGCGTTGCACGGAATAAATCTGGTTATTGTTTTCAGGTCTGGATGATTAGGGTGGATCTGCTTCACCTTCTCTGTTCCTCTAGGTTTGTTGTTGTTTTTGCTGTTGTCTTACTGCACTCCCATTGCGCCTTAATGTCTTACGCACCCCGTCGGTATTGGACGCGAAGATTGTCATGAAATGGCAATAATCAGCGAGCGTATCTAAAAGGCAGGAAGCGACCTCTCATGGCGCTCACCACGAAATAAAAAAAGACAGACAAAGAACGACTTGCAACGAGGAACAACGAAAAACAACAATCAAGAATAGGGGGCCAACGGCAGTAGGCTGAGGCTCCCAAGAAACCAAGGGACATCATATCTCGTTAGGGGGTTACGAGTTCGTGGAAAAGAAAGTAGACGTCATACTTGACGTAAAAAACATGTACTGTTATCGTAATTATCTTCCATCTCCCCTCACCCAAGTCTCAATAGACTCTTGCCCCAAACAATAATTATGGCTGAAATCGGCACAGTTTTTGAGGGTATAGTTCTGACTCTAGTGCGCACTGTAAGCTCTTTTGATTTATCCAACGCAAAACAAACTGGCCACGCCTCCCTTTCCCTTGGTACAGAAAATAACACGAGGAGCTTGCTCCAAATATGGCGGAAGGTTTGGCTTTCAGTTCGGCACACTAAGTCTTCACGAACCATGCGCAGCGTGGGAGTTCTTAGTGTGTTCAGTAAGCTCTTTGGACTTATCTAAAACACAAACAACACCAACAAACTAATATGACAGGAATTCTAAAGTGTCTCAGGTACTAATGCTAAGACTTCCCTGATTGTTATAGCTACTGTTATCATAACAAGAACAATTTTACAAAAACATCGTTTGCTATCTTCGGCTCTTCGGCATCAATAGCTGCGATTAAAGAAGCTCGAACAAGGGGCCGGGGGGGGGGGGCGCGAAGGGGAAAGTGTTCTCAAAATCTGATTCTCTAAACTCCTTTGTTCCAATCCTAGATGGGGCCGCTGTAGCCGACAACCTTGAGATGGGATACCAACCAAAGCTCCAGCATATTTTGTCATGTCACCGCAACTTCCTTGGTGCAAAGCCCCGTCATCATTATCATGCCCGTCAACATTATTCTCCCAACTAAAAAGAGAGAGGAAAAAAAATTAACTTGATATCTTCAATGTCCATTAAATTTGAAATGATGACGAAGACAGCTTTATCATAACTTTTAAAGGCAAAGCATTCTCTTCACCACCCCCCTCTCCCCCTTTCCCCAAAATAGCTTACTCAAAATCTAAAAAAATATTAATAAGAAGCAAATTCCTCAGACATGCACTGATACGGCAGTGGCGTGTCGAGGCTTCATAGCGCATAGCAATGTTTAGCTGTCCCGATTCACAGACACCCGGGCGTACCCAAGTATTGATTGCCAAATAAATAAAGACGCTTCTGTAACTTACGAAACAGATGGAAAATGTTACTGTTGTTATGAAGATAGAATACAATTTTGTATACGAGTAAAACTGAAATGTGTTCCAACTACAGAACACTGGGGATCAGGTGACACATTTCAGCTGTCTCTATGGAACATTGGGCATTAGACGGTTAATGGTTAATTTTAATTTTCTTTGCAGTTACATCTGAGTCCTCTCAACCTGCGCATAAGGGGCGCGGGACAGCGCCTACGACACCACCCCTTTTTTGCTCCGCCTCTGCAATATGGTGAAGCTGACAGCACTATCAAATCTCCCTTCAGGTGTGTGGCCTATCATGTTCAGCCGTCCTGCAGTTTCTCACATTATGCCAGACTTCCTGCTGATTACAGTAAAATTATTGTAACCTCTGGTGCACATTCCATTGCTAAATTTGGGGTTCAACCCAACGTCAGAAAGTATACTTTTTTTTTTTTAGTGTGTGATTCATATTCCATGGCTAAATTTAAGGAACGATCCCTGGAGTTAAGAAAGGACATAGATTTGTAAGTGTGATTCCGAGTGTGACTCACATTCTATTGCTGAATTTGGGATCCAAACCCAAGGATTCAGAAATAACATAGATGTGTAAGATTGTAAGCCTTTTATTGTACTTTCCGGTTTCAGAGATGGTTTAGGCCTGTGTATTTTTAGTATATTTCCAATGATCTTTCACTCATTCACTCATTGTCTCTTTCTCTCACACAGAAACACACACACACACACACATGACTGAATAAATAAATTACCAAAAAAAAATTTAATAAATGACATAGACGGTCGCTCTTTGCAATTTAAGATTACAAACGCACCCTTGACTTACTATCAATAAACACACACACACACACACACACACACACGCACACACACACCAAAGCATCAAATAATTATAGCGAGCTTTTGGACTTGATATAACTAAACAATCATAATTTTTTTCTTTTCTGTAACCACTTTGTGACCAATCTCCGGAAACGTTACCCGGCGCCATTTCGCAAAGGAAAATGGTTTTTGAGCCCGACGGATCAAACGTAATCCCCTTTGCCCTCAAACTGTCAGGAAAAAACAAAATCCCCATAAAAACTAAGTAAACCCACTTTGGCCACGCAGCTCACATTAAATAATCACTCGGAAAACAAATTTAATGTAAGAAGTCGGACTACATGAGAAGTGTAAAAGCTTTTAAGATTATGTTGTTTATTTTTATTTTTTTTTAAACCTGTACCATGTTTTCGTTCCCAAGTCTTCCTTCACGGGGTCTTTGAGATGATAGGAGAGGTCTCATATCTCTCATCATCCCCTTATAACTCTGGGCTTGGAGTCGTTGAGATACGTTTACGGCTTCCAAAGTCTACGTACCCCATTCTGGGGTATCCTTCTTTCCTATGGTTGCACTCAGCTCGTGCTTGTCTTCATATTAGTTTCATCTTATGGCTCGCCACTCATGGGTGGAAGAACATCCAACGGAGAGGTTCAGGTCAATGGCTATATTAAATTACTTAGGATTTTTTAGATAGATAGACAGACAGATAGACAGACAGACAGAAAGACAGACAGACAGACAGATAGATAGATAGATAGATAGATAGATAGATAGATAGATAGATAGATAGATAGATCTAAGGCTATTTTACATCAACAATATGGGAATAACAACAACAACAACAACCGCAACAACAACAACAACATCAACCAACAACCATTATTATTGTTTTGTGTTTTTAAATCACAATAATTCATTTTATTTCCTCGTTTCTTGTTCTGCCTCTATGTATTTATCTGTGTCCTACGGGCTGGCCAGTGGCCGCCAGTTTGCATGGAAAACTGACATTATGAATGGATAGTGGTTCTTTCTTTGTATTCATTCCTGTAGGTGGATGATAAAGTACGATATATATAAATTATAATACAACCCATGTACTAAACTTTACAGTCCAGCAGTAAACTTCACTGCTGCCCCTCCCCTAGCATCTACCGACGCAAGATTCATATTAAACCTCTATGGCTTGACATCTCTGCCAGAGCCGAACCCGCTAACTTTATTTATTTAACAACTGGCTGAGCCAATGGCGGGCAGTGAACGATATCAAAAAACCCTTCATCTCACCATGTGAACTCCATTTTTATGATCCCGGAAAGTCTGCCTTTCAGGTGAGAAACTGTACTTTCTTGTGCTGGTACTTTATGGCTTTACCACGTGAAGAGAGGGAAGAGACCAATACAAACATGGCTTGGGCTCACAGATTAGTAAAACATGCGAGAACAGACTCCGCTAATAAAATATGTTCATATAACGCACAGTTCCATTTTGTCACGGCAAGGCCAAAATATGCACAAGGCCGCATAAGTCTTGCAACAAACGTTTAAATGACTGTAGCTTTTGAACCGCTGGAGATAACTGAATGAAATAAAAAGCCTTGTCATTTATAACTCAAGTTCTGTTGATCTCATAAAAGAACTAGATCTAAATTAGCATTTCAGGCAAGATAGAAACAGTCAAAACATTTGACCCGACAGGCTGAAACCTCATAATAATTCTGAACCTTTTTGTTCGGTTGTCCAAGAGAGGTCATCAAGTCAATAGAAAAATGAAAATAAAACGTTTAAAGTTTGTTGCATAACTTACGAGGCTTACTCATTTTAACTTTTATTTGGACCCTAGTATGCTTGTGTGAAAGCAAGTACTGGGAAAACTGGATTTACACTATAAATAATATATTTTAACAGTTGAAAAATGAAAGAAGCGAAGGAGACTCGACTGCACTACTAATATTTAAACGTCTTCAGGTATCAAGTGCCATTGACGATAAGCATTTACTTGGCATTTATCCGCTGAACAAAATCTTATATGACATTTTGCGGGCGGTTGGTGGGCGCTTCTGGTAGGGTTTCCTTCTGTCCTTTCATTCTGTTATATTCTGTCTATCGTCTTGCTTCTTACTAGTAGTAGTACGATGTGATTGTCGGTGTACTTTCTTCAAACTCAGACTCAAAACATGGCATTTATTGAGCAAAGCCCTACTATGGTATTTACTGAAGATTTCGTCACTGGGTATTTTAATGAGCAATGCTTTTCGTGATAATTAGTACACCACATCATCTCGTGTGGCATTTACTGCCCAACGCCTATGACCTTAAGCTAGTATTTATTGAAACCTGCGTTGCATGGCAGCTACACAATACCTTGATTATATAACTTTTTACAGTGTCTTATGGTGGTATCCACTGTTCAGTATCCTACAGCGGTATTTATTAAAAGATAATTTATTTGGCATTTATTGAACACGCTTGAGTGGCTTTAAAAGTTGCAGAAAAATACCCCTCGTGGCTTCTGTTGCAGAACACATTGTTATTTTACCGAAGAATACCTTGGAACGGCATTACTGAACAATATCTGCTAGTGCTATTGCATTTACTTTACTGAACACTACCTTGAGCAGTCTGGACATCCTGATCTCTTTTGAATCCTGTGAACCACAGTTGTTTGGGCGTAGAGAATGGCGAAAACTTCGCCAAGCAGTCGAGTGACAAATTTAAAGACTATGAGGTATTATTGTAACATTCTCTGCATGATGAGGGAGCTCTCTGCAACAAGCACATTCCACTGTTCTTTCAACATCCCAACTGCAATACCATCCAGATCCTACCATTTGGACGAAAGTGTTGACGGTGTATTTGTGTGGTATGTGTGTATGTGCCTGTGTATGCATGTGTGTCTGCGGGGGTTGGGTGGGATGGGGTCAGGTGCTGAAACGGCAACAGTGAGGGGATCACACCACTGACCATAGCATGACCACGAACGTTCAGATCAGCCCCATGCTATATCCACGACATACTTAATTGAATCCACAGGGGGTAAAGGCCCAACTGTCAGTGGTGTAAATCTCCTTCCTTTCACGCGGACTGATAGATAAAGTTAGGGGAATTACAAAGGGGCGGAGCACTGGAAGGGATGGAAAGCCTTGATCGTGAGAATGGCTTCCCTTTGACTTGAAAGTTAGAACTTAGAAGTAGCGCAAGGATGGAAACATCGCCTACACTAGATAAACAAAGGAACATTTTGAAAAAAACACAAAAACATGCACGTCACCGTAATCGGACAAAGTTAGTATACATAGTATACATGAAAAGATTTTTAAAATATTTGTATATTCATAATTCAGTACGTATCTTATTGTGAAAAAAAAAAGTATAGTGGCTAGAGTAATTTTCATTGTGGTGCAGTGCTCGACGCTACAGCCTAAATGACAGTTTCAACAAGTTAATTTTCCTAAGTGTCAACCAATCCAGCCGAATCACGTTTGTGTCCACCGATTGTGTTGATTCAAGTTTCAGGTATTTTTAAATAAAAAGTCGTAAAAATGTAATACAATGATAATTCTTTTGGCTCCCTGTAGTAAGCCCACTGAAAGTCTTAATTCATGGACAACAAATAAACGTCACAACAACAACTCCTTCTTGAAATTGGCTGATGACAGATCTGAGTAGAGAGTCATGATCGCCAAAGGGCAACTGACGATGATGAGTAAGCCCACCGTACCGCAAACGTTGTATTGATACCCATTCAATTCGGTGCACACAATTTCCCAACCAGAAATGAGTGCGTAATACTCTGGTGCGTATGAATTCTGTAGTAAGGCTGTAGAATATGGGAAGCTTGCTAAACAAAAAAAACAACAAAAAAAGACAGAACGGCGGGTTCACAGGTTTATCCCGGATAATGCCAGGAACTTCATCTAGTAGACTACATTCAAAAGAAGCTTTGATTAAAATTTCATTTCATAAGCAAACAACAATATTTATCTTTAGAGTATGTTTAAGGTACACTATGAAATTAAGACGTGAGTAAAGAATTGCGAAAGGTTAGGAATTTGAACACAACAACAAGAAGAAGAACATAGTATTCATAGCACAAAGAATTGGGTAGTGGTTATCAGCAAAGAGGGAGTTTGGGCAAGGGGGAATCAGCAGATGGCGTCGTTGTGACGTTAAAAGTAACACAAGAATGGAAATGTCAGCCTACTACAAGCTACAGTGTACATAAATTTAAAGAAAGGTATTCTACCGAATGTAAAGTCAGGAATTAAAAAAAAAAACCACACAAAACAAAAAAAGGACCTCACTACACAGAGAACTGGGCAGTGGCGTACCAGCCCTAGGGAGATTGGCGTCCCCTTGACTTGAGAGTTAGAGGCAGCGAAAATAAAGAAACGTGGGTCTGTCACTAGCGAGACGAATGGAAAAGTACCCCTAACCAAATATAGTGTTATTAGCACAGAAAAAAAAGTTTGTGAAGAACACGGTAAGCACACACACACACACACACACACAGAGAGAGAGAGGGAGAGAGAGAGAGAGAGAGAGAGATCAAGTTTAGATTCAGTGAACGGTCGCTTCAATTTTCTGACAATTGTTAGTTGAAAAATTCCACATTATATATATAAAAAAATTACTGCATGCTTGTCTTGAAGCTGTCCTCACTTTCATTGAAACACTAGGAAGTAGAAGGCCTGAGAATGGCACGCAGTTTTCTGTTTGACCTATCGTAGAGTTCATTTCATTATTGTCATTAAATAGTAAATATGCCATTGTCAACATTCTTGTCGTAATGGATCCAAGGTGTTATATACATACAGAAAATCAAAACCGATGAACAATTTCTCAGTTTTTGTGACCCGCATTCGTTGGCAGCCTGGTGGGAGCTCAGGCCTCGTCTTTGATAGGTTCATTGTGATAAGGAGGAACCTAAATCCCCAAAAGTCATATTGCACAAAAGCCGTTGCAAAGCCCAGAACCCTTCCACTTTTATATATCTTATATATTAACATAATATATCAGGGTAAGCAGGGTGCTCCACTTAACCACGCATTTTGTAAATGGCCCAAAGTAATTAAGAACATACATTCGTGTTCACAAGACATAGGAGGAGGAACTTGGCAACGTGAGTTCGTTCACGTCTTTTCTTTCTTCCTTTTTTTTTTTTTTTTAGTTGACGATGATTGATGACAGGAATCAGAATCCTAGCACACCGGGCATCCCCACGGGGAATTTCTGAATTATAACCTGGGTAAGCTTTTTGTTGTTGTTGTTTTTTTTATCTGATCTCAATTTCTTGATACATCATAATTATCAGTCGCAAACCTCCCATCCGGTTCTCCGCCATGTGCCTGAGCCTGCAACTTTGGAAAGTAAAGGTAACTAATTCTACAAGAACTGTAGCGCAGGTTTCCTAGCATGATATCCCTTTAAGTTATTCCCACCCATGGCAGCGCAGCACGACACAGGACAAGTCGCTAATCGGGGTTTTTGCCCGATTTTTTTTTTTCTTCAGGAGGCTCTCTATGCCAGACCTGTAATATAACTTATAGCGCGTCACTGACTGCAGCAGTTTTCTTATTCAGGCCGTTCCTGCAATGTAACAAAAATTATGCGAGCCTACCCACAGGAAATTCAAGCAGATTTTGTCGACTGGAGTTGGGCGATACCTTAGATTTGGGTACCAATCTCAATACTAATAGGCCAAGCATATATGCAAATATCGATACCTGAATCCCTATATAATACAATTATGAACTCTCAAGAAACTTGTTTGCCGTTGTGGTCATAGTGAGAAGTAGAACTAGTAGCCTATCAAAAGAGGATTCACCTATTAACATGACATTAACACTTGTTTCTGCTGAAACATTTTATTCTATCTTGGTTAAATTGTTTTGCTTTGGATTTTTTTCTCATGCCATCGCTGCCAAGCTGTTAACTTTAATACTGCGGCCGATTTTTCTGGGGTTTTTTGTTTTTATTTTCACCGTTATTCCGTCATTGCATAGGTGTCTTCTTCTTCTGATAATGATAACTGTAATTACTGTTACTTTGCTGCTGTTGTTGAGAGAGAAAGCCGTTAAGGGGTGGAGGCTGGAGGAGAGAAGGGCCGAAATGCGACCTGACATGACGAAATTTTATCTAAAAAATGGCACTTCTCTTGAGAAATCAAAGCATCCTAAGACTGAAACAAAAATAACAACAACGACGATGACGATGGCACCGCAGGATTTATAAAAATCAGTAAAAAGTGAATTTATCTACAATCATGAATTTTATTGGTCCATATTTCCACATTTAAATGTGCCTGAGACACCGATGCTCCTGATACCAATTGCACTCATATTTGGAATCTGGAAACAAACATTTTTCAAAGCACGTGGATCTAGAGCTACCAGGCCTTATAATCTGAAGCTGAACGTGAAGGAAAAAAAAAAAAAGGCTCTTCAAGATAAACCCCATAAAGAAAATTAAGCCCCTTCAGCTATCGATACTTATTCAAATTATGGATACCTTCAATACCTCTAAACTGGCAAAGTTCGAGTACGTGGTATCGATAAGTACCAAGCCCTAATGGCGTAAATGGCGAAGAAGTGAAGTAAACAAAAGAGCGTCGGGTTCTCAGCTGTCTTGCCACCTGATTATTTTAGGGTTATTGATCTCGGGTCAGTATATGTCAGTGATTTTGGAATGGCTACATATATTTAGGAAGGAGTACCATGTGAGTTACACAACTTTAGTCGGGTGCGCATGTTTTGACCGACGCTGCGACATCACGGCTCACAGTCACAGTCACAATACGGGTGGACCAGCGGACCCATGCGGGGCGCTAGACGTGGTTTCACGATTCAGGTCGCTGTCTTCTTTGAGGTGTAACTGCGGTCTCATTGCTATCTTTATTTCTTTTAGATCAAAAGCATAGTTACAAGAACATGGCAACCAGTGAACCACAGGCTGCAATCGCAAAGACTTTCAAGGGCTCTCCCCACATTAGGCCAAATCATTCAAAAGGCACACTGAGTTATGAACATGCGAATTGTTGCTCAACAAATTTGCGATACCTTATCATCTAATTTTCTCCTAAACTGACCGTCATCTAGATCTAGAGTTGTCTGTGGCTAGGATAGGAACCAATCAGAAACATTAAAAAGCTCTGAATCACATTTGCCCCCAAAATACCCATGTTAGCTCATTAGGCTAAGTGTGCCACTTTGGATGAAACCATTTGTTTAGGTTGGGGGGCATGGCTAGTCATTATGCTTAAATTCTCAAGAAATTTATCTGTCAATTTGGTATCATCAGTCGGATCATTGGTTAGGGACAAAGGTTTCATTGATTTCTTCATAATCAAGCTTGCTTGATAAGGAACAGAAATAATTTCATGCCTGCCGAAACAAATCTCATTCACAGCTCACTAGGCTAATGTGTATGATCTCTGCAAGGATCACTGACCCAGATAAGATTCCCCATGAATTAGGTTTCTGACCCGCTCAGAGGGCTTACCCATTACATGCTGCCCTGGCTTATGGTTGTGTAAATCACCGAGCTGTGCATTTACTATGAAAACACTCACCTAGAGGTTTATGACCAGGCGAGCGCCTGCAACCCCCCACTCACAGATGCTCCTGAAATCGCGTCCATATAATATCCTGTGTGACTGACATGGAACTCCTCCCAAATTTTCTTTCTCTATAAATAATGTGAATAATAGTTGAGTTCTCAAGTGCCCGTATTTATAGATTATAGAATCATTGTGTTAGTGACAGAATCAAGGACCTAGGCACACACTGCTGCGACATAAGATCTCGATGTAGATCTGTTGCACCCACAGCACTTTATTATAGTTCCTGCCTTTTTTTTTCCTTTAAATGTTACTCATTTTACTGGGAGATGAACTCAGGTGATACTATGTGATGCAGAGAATGGGATTTAAGGTTGGTAGGTTGACCAGTCAAGGGACAAGAGTCAGAGAGTGCAAATTGTGCAAGATAGTTCAATCCTGTAAGTCTTGGTTAGTGTCAGCCTGCATTACTGACAGTGAAGTGTTAAATTTAATTGCTAAATTAATTACCCCCTTTGCTCATAAAATAGTAATTTCCCCAGGGTGTAGATTAGTATTTCTAGCATAGGCTACTGAGCGTAAATGGCAATAGTTGATGTTAGCGCAGTGAAGAATGGCACAGCCTAACCATTGACTAGCTAAGCCATCTTCCCAAATGCGATTGCCAAAATCTAAACAAAGGGAAATAAATCCATCAAAACTAAGACTAAGAGTGCACATAAAAATTTATAAAAATAAGTCATTCATTGTAAACACAAACTTCAAAATAAGCATTCAAAGACAAAATGGACAAAGATTTTTGTGAACTTTTTATGACTAACAAAATCATGTAAAAAAGGTGAAACAGGTGAAAGAATACAAGAAAAGTTGACAGCAGAACATCTCTGTGCTCACGAGCTGGTAAGTTCGTAAGCCGATAGGGCTCTCTTGATACTATTACTATACTAGATCTGTATAAACACCAACGTCCTTTACAGAATCTTATCTGAAACAAGCTTTTTTTTCTTCAAAACAATCCACTTTCAAGTCACTAATCATTTCAGTGTGACTAACTTTCCTGCCAGGTCTACCTCCTCTAGCATGGAGCAGTGTCATCTTTTTCATTGTTGCCATCACCATCAAAATCATGCTCTACTATCGAATCATTTTCAATGTGCACTGCATCAATCTCGCCATCCCCATCAGCTTGAAAATTATCGCAAATGTTTGAGAAGTTATCATAAAATGTCCTGTGATTTCATAATTAAATCAAATGTAAAAATTTCATGTCATGTAAGATCAAGTTAAAGATCGTTGATCTCTTCAAAACTTCAAAGAAAAGAAACCACGAGTCTGATTTTATCATCCGCAGACTTGCAGGAACTTTGTTTTTTCTTTTTTCCTGATTCAACAATTTGCATTCACAGTAGCATTGTTTAAACGTGATAATCAGTCAGCAATGAAACACAAGTATGTAAATAAACTGGCAGCCCATAGTGACTGTAGGCAGTAATGCATATAATATAAAATAAGTGATGAGCGGGCGACAAGTCAGTAAACGGGATATTGTTTGAATTTTCCCTTTGTCCGGAGGAGGGGGGGGGGGTGTCTTTATATCTATTACAGTATGATTCACAGCAGAAAGTTGATTCAACACTGCATTAACCTTGGTGGCTGGTGCGCAGGTATTGTGTGGTTTGTGCATGATACTTGACAGAAAACAGAAGGGCATGTCAGGTGCAGAATGGGCGTAAGAATTTTGTCATGTCTAAAAAAATTTTTTAAGGTCATCTACTGATATTACAGTGGTAAGAATTTTCTGAGGTTGATGGGTTTGACCATGACACTGATGATAATGTTTATAAATATGGGCACAGGAGACCATCAGAGTTCATTTGCATTCAATGTTCAGTGCACTTCCGGTCGAGGAGACGACGCTTTTTCTGAGAGCTCCACATTTACACCCCCCTTTTGATGAATTTACCAATTTTTAATACGTATATTATACCAACAGTGTTTTCACTGTACTTTTATATGAATTGGAAGTGAATGGGAATTATAATTTGACTAAACTTTTAATCTCTTGGTCCCAGATTGTGATTATAACTGGAAGGTAGGGGTGGACTGAAAAGTTCCAATATGGCGACCGCTTGTGCCGGTGGGAAGTCCACGTCTTGTGCCATTATCAAGAGTGAGATAGTGAGATCTCTCCTCTTAATGTCGATAAGTTTATTGTTCACCGTTTTAGTATATAGATCTAGACCAGAACTGTATTCACTTGGATGTAGATGGGATATTAGATCTAGATCTAAACATGAGGCTAATTATAACAACTGGAAATTTAGTGTTGTCAACTCGCCTAAATCCAGGACCTCATTAATAAACACCTGGTCTGTCCTCGGACAGAAAAGTAGATATAGATCTAGAACCAGTCCGAAATTTAGGCTAAATAGTTCTTCAAATACAATGAACATCTCTCTGGTATTGTTCTTACTACTGTCATTATCGGGTGACGTGGAGCTCAACCCTGGACCCCAGACTAGATTCCCGTGTCAAGAACAGATTTGATTCATAAATGTTTCCACTGAGTAAATTTTTGTGAGAGAGCAGTGAGTAATTTTTACAAACGTAATTATTGTGCGAGCCAGCATAACTTGGTCTTCCCAAAGAGACGAGGAAGATGTGAACGCCACAATCTAAACAAATGTACAGGTCCCTAACAAAGACTATTCTCACGAATGCGAATCCTCACTGTTTTAATCACCACTGGTTGTTGCGAGACCGCAGACGTCGTCGAAACGGCAAAATCGGCGACCAAGCCACCACTTTGGCACAGAGGACACGCACACGTAAGAACCCTCGCCGACCTCCCGCAGTTCTAACAAAGAAGAAAAGTATAAAAAGCCTGTAAAACACGAGGAGGAACACTCAACTCCCCAGACGCAGACAAAATTTTAGGATGGAATCACTTAACTTTCAAGGAACTGGGTGGTAATTCCTTTAGCCCTTGCGTACACCACAGTCAGTCTTTTTTGTCTTTCACCGTTCCAAGTTCTGTTCTGTAGTCTCCCTGGCCTCGGTCATCGGGTCAATGGGAGAGCAGCGACATATGTGGAAGTAAAAATAACAAAGCAGTATACAAAACTAAATAATAAATAATTTTAAAGTAGCTCAACGTGCGAGACCCCGTGAGCGACGGATCATGAAAAGAACAAAAATGTAATGCAAACAAAGAGAAAAGGTGATTATAATCTGACGAATTTAAGAAATTAAGGATTAAGAAATTTGGTAAGTCCCCTTCAGTGTCGCGATGTGGGTTAGATGGGGATAATTCGACTGACACTCTTTCGAGGTCCGCTCCCACAATCGACGAACACACAAAAATAAATACTTGCACTCTAAAAACTAAATAAATCAATTGCTTTGATTTTTAGCAGAACTGTAGGGCAGTTTAATTACAGGAATTAATGTATCAAATATAATTATAAATATAAATATCAATTCAAAGGCAACTGAATCTACTAATGAAACTACAGCTTTCTATAAAGACTAACTTATTCACTCTAACTACTTGCAGGTCATATGAGTTATATGCCAAATAGAATCCGCGCACGTGGCGACGGATATAACAGTTTAAATTCTATTAATTCAATGAGACATGTTATGATATGGACATTTCCTCTAGACACGCCATGGAGAATGCTTGTACAACCATGCGTTGTCTGGCGGTAGCTCTGAAACTGTCTTCAAAAGTAAGTAGAACGGTTCACTTTCATCATTACAAATTAGTATGGACTCTCACCATGCGGCCCTCACTGGGAGTGAGAGCGCTGGATGTAAACGCTGTGGGTTTATATCAAACCAAGTAGCTTAGGCTCTGGAGCTTTAACTCATGGCGCTCCTCACAATATGGACTGCTCAACTGCGTCTCTTATGTCTCTCATCTGGCTGAGGACTATCGCCGTCCACCTCGTAAATGGATTGTCTACATGTGGCATCTATCTAAGCTCTGCACGGGTTTAAATACTAAAGCTATGTCTCGACCTTCCGTCCAGATTCATAAATTTGATTGTTGCAACCACCTCTAGCTCAGCTGCCGAACCGAGTTATTTTAAGTAACAGCCCTACGCAACGACCTTGGGTCGACATCAAAGGTCGAATCACTCAAGACAATAAAATGTAATTTTATAGCAATAAATTCTTAACATGTTCAAAACCCTGAGCTTTTACTCTGGATCACGGATTTTCTGTACGTCAACAGACGTCTCAATAACATTTAATTCCTACTCACCCCTTCCCTCTCTACTAAACCTAGTTCAAAACACGAGATATAAAAAGTGCTCAGTCATGCACACCTAACGCTGTCCGTCTATCCTTCCCCACACCTTCTGTTTATCTATTAGGAAAAAAACTGTTCAAAACAAATTGTTTACGAGACCAAGTTATGCTGGCTCGCACAATAATTACGTTTGTAAAAATTACTCACTGCTCTCTCACAAAAATTTACTCAGTGGAAACATTTATGAATCAAATCTGTTCTTGACATCCCCCCTTGCCCCGTTTGCCTTAAAAAATGTACCTGGAAAACGAGGGCCATCGCATGTGATAGTTGTGACCGCTGGTACCACATCGACTGTATGGGAATAAACTCAGTAATAGATGAAACACTGGGCAATAGCAGTGCCGCATGGGAATGTATCCAGTGTGGCATGCCAAATTTTAGTTCCAGTTTATTCACTGATTTTCAATTAAACTTAGACTGTAGTAGATCAAGATCCCACAATAGTTTTGATATCTTACAACATTTAGATACTAATAAAAGTAACACAGAAATACCAATCTTTGAACCAAAATATTCGTCAACCCCACACTCCAAATCCAAGAAAAAAGAGCCAGCCAAAGAGAAAACCACGTTCAGAACCCAGGTTATTCTTTACTAATTTCCCTAACCTTACAAGAGAGATCAAAATTCTTCCTGGACTAGGGGACCATGACATAGTCCAGATTGATTCAGAACTGAAACCCTTTAAGAAAAGACCTATTAGGCGACAGATTTACCTATGGAATCAGACAGACGAAAATAATTTGAAAAGGGAGGCAGCAACTTTTGGCACTTTTTTCATGAAATACCACTCTTCAAAAACTGACGCAAACAAACTCTGGGACCATCTTATTAGATTTCAGTAAAGCCTTCGATAAAGTGCACCATGCTAGTCTCTTGACTAAACTAAACCATTATGGAGTTAGAAACAGTACTTTGAAGTGGATTAAGTCTTTCTTAGAAAATAGAACACAGATAGTCGTCGTTGATGGAAAGTCATCCAATCCTGCAGCTGTTCTCTCGGGAGTACCCCAGGGTACTGTAATGGGCCCCTTACTATTCCTAGTTTATATTAACGATATGCCAAGTAAGATCTCTCCAGGCACTAAATTACGACTGTTTGCTGATGATAGCCTCCTCTATAGAACAATAAACTCAAAAGAAGATACGGAAATTTTACAGAAAGATCTAGACAGTCTACAAAAATGGGAGAGGGACTGGCGTATGGAATTCCACCCCAATAAATGCCAAGTCCTGAGAATTTCAAATAAAAAACACAACATCACCTCAGACTACTTTATACACGACGAAAAATTGAGCGAAACACATGAGGCTAAATATTTGGGAGTTACATTGGACAGAAAACTTACATGGAACCAACACATTAATAACACATGTAACAAAGCAAACGGTATACTAGCATTTCTAAAAAGGAACATCTCTAACTGCGATAGGAAAGTAAAAGAAAAATGCTATAACACCTTTGTGAGGCCCTCCCTAGAGTATGGCTGCAGTGTCTGGGACCCCCACTGTCGAATAAACATAGACCAACTGGAAAGGGTCCAGAGGAGAGCTGCCCGCTTTGTGACAAATGACTATACTAGAAGTAGTAGTGTAAATAAAATGATGAGAGACCTCGAGTGGACACCATTAGAAGAGAGGAGAGCAAAAAACAAAGTAAAAATATTTTATAAAGGCAGGGAAGGAAATATCCATATCCCACTGAACCACCTCACCATTAATACCAGAGGCAACAGAAGGAATAATATAAAATATAACATCCCAAGCTCACGGGTTAACAGCCATCTTTATTCTTTTTACCCTAATGTCATCAGGATGTGGAACAACCTCCCGGCAGAAGTCCAAACACTATCGTCTGCAACGACTTTCGACAATGAATTTAAGAACATTATTATCCGTTGCAGCTACCATTGTAACTAAAGTGCGGGTTGTATTTCTGTGCACAATCTGGAAACCAAGAGATATTTATACCAGAGTTATATATATACAAAAGACTTTATACAACTAATATATTTTTTAATGGTCTTAACATCTATGTAAGATTTTACCCTGTTTTTAGCCTCAGAGGAGCGACGTTGAGTCGCATATACTATAGTGCAGTTGGGGAATCGTCTTATAGACGAACCAACTATAAAAGAAGAAGAATTTGGAAAGAAATGCAACAAAGCAGTTGCTTTGTAGTATTTGTACAGAACAGGATGTATTGAGTGATAACAAATGTATTTTTCTTATGTGCTTTGCAAACACTTGAAGAGAGAGAAAGTGGACTAAAACTAGTTAAGGAGAAAGCATGGACATGAAATCATTCACTGAATGTGTATAAAATTTATGAAGAATGTCACGAGTGGAGTGAGTGCAATTAAGGGGATTGCTACAGAGCGGGTGTAGAGTAAGAAGGACTCACAGTAGACAGCAAGTTAAGCGTGCTGTTGTGAGTAGTGGGGGGGGGGTCTGAATGAGGCGAAAGCGCTGTATAA
Organism: Onchidella celtica; assembly: GCA_963931925.1. Taxonomy (NCBI): domain Eukaryota; kingdom Metazoa; phylum Mollusca; class Gastropoda; order Systellommatophora; family Onchidiidae; genus Onchidella; species Onchidella celtica. The sequence goes on along the minus strand of OZ007578.1, from coordinate 15,145,499 downwards.
CTATCACTGCAAGTTAGAAGGTCCGACGGAGCGGACCTGTGAATAAGAGCCCAGCGGGCGGACATAAGTGAAAGCAGTCGGGAGACGGATGAGTGTTGTTCCAGTAATGACTGGTATGTAGAACGTTGATTGATTATTATGATTGATGTATTATATTATATTCGTCTATTACCATGATGTGAATAAGTATATGTGAGGAATGTGGAAGTCCTTGATATTGGATATAGCAATGTGCGCCACGAGCGATAGATGAAAGTGAGTTCGTGGATTTGTAGCGCGAGTGAGTAGTGTGTACTCCGATGGAGGTGGGTTACCGTAAGATGTGTGGTGAGTGAAAGGTGAACTAGTGTGTGTACGCTCATGGATTGTAAGGAGAGGTGGAGCGAATAGAAATGGTAGGGTATTATACCGATGTAATGTTATTCTTGTAGGTGTCGGGGACGGGCCGAAGAGCCACCTCGATGAGCACAAGTGATAGGCCATCATAGGGCCGGAGGCCGCACATAGGCCAGAAGTGAGGCTGTCAGTACAGGACAGTAGAGGCACATAAAGTCGTGGCAGTCAGGCCACGGACAGGGACGTAGATATGAGAGTGAATGAGATGCTATGTTGTTGCCATGTTGATAGGCTAGTGAACTGATACTATGTTGTTGCCATGTTGATAGGCTAGTGAACTGATACTATGTTGTTGCCATGTTGATGGCTATGGAAATAATAATGTGTTATCGCCCTGCTGAGGTGCTAGGGGAGTGCTAAGGTGTATGACAATAGGGAGGGGATATTGAGAGACTGCGGTGCCAGTAAATTATTAATGTGCTATTAAGACCCTGAGGGGAGAGGCTGAGGCCGAAGAGCCTTTAGGAGTAACTACCGGATTGTGGATCCGAGGGAGAGTGTGTGTGAGAATAAGGCCGTTGTACGGCAGTCATTTCAATAATATAATGTATGTAATTGCGCTATTATATGTATAATTATGTTTAATAAATGTGTGAGTCTGATGGGTTGTTTTGTTAAGTGTTAACTTGTTTGTTCGTGATTGTCGTCCTGTCATAAACTATTACATCTCCCAGTCTGGGATTTGTGACACTGGGGGCTCGTCAGTTGTGACACTGGGGGCTCGTCCGTTGTGACACTGGGGGCTCGTCCGTTGTGACACTGGGGGCTCGTCCGTTGTGACACTGGGGGCTCGTCCTGTTTACCTGTGGTCATTTTGACATTGTGTATTCGTTATATCTAGTTGTTTTTCTGTTGTGCTAGGAATTTGTGCTGTTGTCTTTGTTCGTGTGATGAATGGAATTTTCATGATGATATGATTTATGTATGTTTATGAGTAATAATATGTATTGATGCAGGTATTTTGATGAATATGTATTAATGTGTACTTAAATTTCTGCAGAGTGTGCGTGCAGCCTGGGGAGACAAGCAGCCAGAGCTCCGAGACAAGGGGAGAGGTTATAGTCAGAAAAGTTAAGTGAAAATTTTGTACCCTGGATCGGGGGCTGTTCCTTTAATCTGTCTTTTTCTCTGTTTTTGCTGTTTTCGTTTGCTGTGTTGAACCTAGTTTATCCTTTAAAAAAAAAAAGGTGTGATAAACTTGGAACTTCGTTCATCACGGTGAACATTCTGTAGGGCTTTGTTAGTGTTTAGTTGTAGCGTCGATATCTTCTCTGTTCCGCAGGAAGACGTATTCTCTTGTCCCTCTTTCTACCTATCTATAGATACGTTCTTTTTTTTCAGACTCTGTTCTTGTTTGTACCGTGTAGTGTAATCGGCGTAGTAAGTTGCATTTTTTTTTCCATTATAGTTTTTTTTTGTAGAAGCTTTGTCCTAGTCTGGTTCGTTGTCCTTGACGTACTTGTGGTCCTTCTACTATATTTCTTCATTCTTGTCGTTTCTATTTTCTTTTATAATTAATAGTGCATACATTTTATAGATATAGAATTAGTTGTGCTGTAAAGGTAAATTTCTGAATTGTATTCTGAACTGGGTATTGTTATATCTGGTGTGATCTCAGGTCTCTGGTCGTATCGTTAGTGATCATACCGACAGGTTGGTCGTCTTATAATAGATACCATAACCATAAATCTGTGAAATGGCGGAACTCCAACAACTAATGAAGTTGGGTAAGGAACTTGGCCTGGAGGGAGAAGAGCTACGCGGCTGGATTAAAGAACAGCAGGCAGAAATGCGCGATGAGCGTGCTAAGGATAGAGAACAGGAAAAAAAAGATAAGGAAGAGGAAAGGGAGTTTAAGTTAAAGGAGTTAGAAGCTCAGCAACAGGAGAGACAGGCTAAGGAAAGGGAGCAGGAGATAAGGTTAAAGGAGATAGAGGCGCAAGTAAAGATCGCCGAGTTGGAAATCAAAAAGAATGCGCCAACAGAAACAGTTGAGCGGCAGGTACACAATAAAGGTGGCGTTAGGATTAAGCTCCCTACGTTCGACGACCGGAAGGACGACATAGACGCCTTCCTTTACAGGTTCGAACTGAACGCACAATTGCAATGGGGGGAAAATAAGGAATTATGGGCCACGTACCTGGCCTCGCTTTTGCAGGGGCGAGCGTTAACCTACTTTAAAGAGCTACAGCGCGAAGACGTGCAAGATTACGATAAGCTGAAGGCTTTGCTGCTTCGCCGATTTGCGCGTACCGAGCAATATTTCCGGGAGCAGTTTAGGCGGGCACGTGCAGATACCAGGGAGGACTTTGCTGCCTTCGTCGCGAGACTAACGGAGTATTTCGCGAACTGGGTAGACTTGGCGCATGTGGGCACGGATTTTGCTAAACTGAAAGACCTAATGATCCGTGACCAGCTGTACGCGTCGTGCCACAAAGATCTGGTGGCTTTCCTGAAAGAGAACGAACCCGCGACGGTGCAGGAGGCGTCTAAGTTGGCGGAGGCATACCGTACGGCGCATCCGTCCAAACCAGTCGCCAGGGCGTACGTCCAAGATGCTGGGTACGTCGCCGTTGTCGAGGGGTCGCCGGCAGGACTTAGGGACGGGTCGTGTCAGCGTGGTGCCTATAGCGGGCAAGCCCAGGGGCAGCGTAGGGGCTATCACCAATCACCGGCATATGGATCCGGTAAGTTTGACCGAGCAGGAGGGCTAGGTCGCGGTAATGGCCGGGGGCGAATTGTGACCTTTGCCGATGACCGACGGCATAGGGACTCTAGTTCCGGTCGCGATGGGTCACGGGGACCCAGGCCTAGTGCAGCACAGGGAGCGGAGTGTTGGACTTGCGGACGCGTGGGTCACTTTTCACGCGAGTGTAGGGCCGCGAAGTGTTGGAACTGCGGAAGAGCAGATCACATCAGCGTGAACTGCCCTGCAGGTAGGATAGCGGCGAACGTGGACAGTAGCTCCAGTCCATGTTCCCCAAATAAATTTCATCATGCGGCTGCGTGTGTTACATCGGACAACGGAGGCGGACAGTATTCTAAGTGTCCCAGTTGTGAGAAATTATTATCTTCCGGTGTTTTACCTTGTGGGAGAAAGATCCCCGTTATAAATTCATGTCATACAGGAGGTGGTCTTAGGGTTTATCCGGGGTTTGTTGGGGACGAACCGGTCTCGGTTTTACGAGATACAGGATCTACCGTTGTGGGAGTGCATAGGGATTGCATTCGGGATTCACAGCTTACAGGTGAGACTGTCCCGTGCATCCAATTTTCGGGGGCCATTGAGAAATTACCCATGGCAAGAATAATGATAGATACACCTTTCCTTAGCGGGGAAGTCGAAGCAGTCGTTGGTTGTTTTCCAGGCGCCCAGCTCATCATTGGGAATGTATCACGGGTAGTTTCCCCTTCCGATGAGAACGTGCAAGCATGGTCGCAATCAAAAGGTATTGACTTTTGCGCTGCGGTCGAAACACGTCGACGGGTAGCTGATAAAGATAAGATTAGACCTTTGGCGACGCCAGCGGTCAACCTAGATATCACGCCAGAGCGCTTGGCGAGATTACAAAGGGAGGACCCATCATTAAACCCATGTTTTGGGGAGGCGCGAACCGAGAAAACGAGGAGATATAAGAACGGGTCGTCCTCCTTTATTGTTCAGGCGGGCATTCTGTTCCGTAAGTATGTAACGGTGTCCTCCATTTTAAAGCAGGTCGTTGTGCCGGCGTTGCTGATCGCAACAGTATTGCATTTGGCACATGATGTCCCATTAGCGGGTCATATGGGGATAGCTAGAACCAAAGAAAGGGTTCTTAAAAATTTTTACTGGCCATCGATCCACAGAGATGTGCAAGTCTATTGTAAGACGTGCAGTGCGTGCCAAAAGACGACGCATAAGGGTCGTACACCCCAGGCTCCTCTTCAGAAGATCCCCACGGTCTCGGAACCGTTTAAAAAGGTCTCGATAGACCTTGGTGGCCCCATTCACCCAGCGACCGATAGGGGGAATAGATTTTTCTTAACGGTCATATGTAATGCTACGAGATGGCCAGAGGCGGTTCCTCTGCGGACCATAACGTCTGAGGCAGTCGCGGAAGCGTTGTTTGCAATTTTCGCTAGGGTAGGAATACCAGAGCAAATTCTGTCTGATAGGGGCGCGCAATTTACGTCGCAGATGATGAAGGAATTGTTCCGCTTATTCAGCATACAACCCATCACTACCACCCCTTATCATCCGCAGGCTAATGGCATGTGCGAGAGATTGAACTCGACGTTAAAGTCGATGCTGCGTAAGGTAGCTGCTGATCGCCCTAAAGATTGGGATAGATATATCCCTGCAGTGTTATTCGCGTACAGAGAGGTACGGCAGGAGTCAACGGGATTCTCGCCGTTCGAAATGATGTACGGTCGTAGTCCTAGGGGCCCAACTGATGTTCTTCGGGACATGATGACGTCGCCATCATCGGGAGACGATGAGCAGATTTCGGTGTTTCAGTACCTTGTTGATTTAAGAGAAAGACTATCTGCAGCGCGCACTATAGCAGAAGAAGCGTCTAGTATCGCTTCGAAAAGAGCAAAAGACTATAAAGATAGAGGTTCCAAACTGAGAATTTTTAAGCCAGGAGACAAGGTCCTATTGTTGTTACCTACGGACCATAATAAGTTATTGATGACATGGAAAGGCCCTTATGTTATTGAGCGAGTTGTTTCAAAGGTAGATTACGCTATCCACATTGATGGAGCGAGTAAGGTTTTCCATGTTAATATGCTACAGAGATTTTATGAGAGACCACAGTATCTGTGTGCACAGACAAGACCAGAGGAGACGTTCTTCTCTACTGCTTGTACGGGGGTCGTAGACCAGTTGGACTGTGACGTAAGCGACACCGAGGCGCAGGAAGAGTTACAAATTCAATTGCCGGAGTTAACTGCGACACAAGGTTACAGGGACGTAAAAATTAACCCTGACCTTACGAGTTCAAGGAGTAGGGAACTTGAGACCCTGTTAGCGTCATTCCCGGACGTTGTTACGGATTTGCCGGGTCGCACTACGGTGATCCAGCACCAAATAAAGTTGACTTCGGATAAGCCAGTATTTCTTAAACCGTATCCGTTGCCTTTTTCTTCGAGAGATAGAGTCATAAAGGAAGTTGAGTCAATGTTGAAGTTAGATGTGATAGAACCATCAACATCGCCGTATTCATCACCCATCGTCCTCGTGAAAAAACTTGATGGATCGGTGCGGTTCTGTATTGATTTTCGAAGATTGAACACTATTACGGTAGGCGATAGGGAGCCTATCCCGTTTCAGGAGGAATTAATAGCTTCATTGGCCGGGTCCACGTGGTTTTCCAAGATAGATTTAACGAAAGGTTATTGGGAAATCCCGCTTACTGAGGAGTCTAAACAATACACGGCGTTCCAAACGCCCATTGGATTATTCCAATTTAAGGTCATGCCATTCGGGTTGGTAAACGCGCCAGCGACGTTTGCACGATTAATGAGATTGGTGTTGAAGGACATACCTAATGTCGTGTCATTCTTTGATGATATAGCATGCCATACGTCGACATGGTCTGATCATATTCAGACACTAACAGTAATTTTTCAACGATTACGTCATTTTGGGTTAACTGCTAAACCCGCAAAGATGGATTTGGCATGTCCAGAGATAATATTCTTAGGACATATTGTGGGTAGAGGTGTTCAGAGACCTGAAGAAACAAAAATTGACAAGTTAGTAGGGTTGCAAATCCCAAAAACAAAGAAACAAGTCAGAAGCTTAGTGGGTATTTTAAATTATTACAGGAAGTTCATTCCAAATTTTTCCTCCTTGTCATCTTCTCTTACTGACCTTACTAAGAAGGGACAACCCGATAAGGTCCAGTGGACGTCTGAATGTCAGACAGCATTTGATAATTTGGTGACAGCGTTATCATCGTCACCCATTCGGATATTACCCGATTTTCGATCTAATTTTATCCTCAGAACGGATGCGTCGGACTCTGGTGTCGGCGCTTGTCTTCTACAGGAGAAGAACGAATGTCTCCATCCTGTATGTTATGTCAGTAGGAAGTTATTGCAGAGAGAAAGAAAGTATTCTGTGATAGAGCGTGAGTGTCTTGCCATTGTCTGGTCCGTCCAGAAATTGGGACGTTATCTCATGGGACGAGAATTTTGTATCCAGACAGACCACAAGCCACTGACATTTTTGTCGAAGAATCGTTCGTCCAGCCCACGCTTGTCTAGATGGGCATTGGCTTTGCAGCCGTATACCTTCGTTATTCAACCAATTCCAGGAACCAGCAATCATATCGCCGACTACCTTAGTCGAGCCTAGGGCAAGATTTCAGGAGCTTATACATCGGAGGACAGGAACATTGACAGGATCTGTGTGAATAAGTCGACTTTAAAATATTGACATTATAAATATGATATGAAGAATGGTTGATAGGTTGAATGGTTTTTGATTCTGTATTAAGTATTGTGGTTAGTTAGCTATTCATGATGTGACACATATATGCATATTTCAGGCCATACTGATCCCCATATTTTCCCCTGATTTCGGTATTCTATATACTAGGGGAACTGCTAGGTCATTTTTTTTTAGTATAGGTATTGCTCACGCTCACTCGTTGACAGTCATCTTGATGCGATTTGAAATTAATTGCATTAATTTTTTTGGGGTGGGGGATGATGTCACGAGTGGAGTGAGTGCAATTAAGGGGATTGCTACAGAGCGGGTGTAGAGTAAGAAGGACTCACAGTAGACAGCAAGTTAAGCGTGCTGTTGTGAGTAGTGGGGGGGGGGTCTGAATGAGGCGAAAGCGCTGTATAACTATCACTGCAAGTTAGAAGGTCCGACGGAGCGGACCTGTGAATAAGAGCCCAGCGGGCGGACATAAGTGAAAGCAGTCGGGAGACGGATGAGTGTTGTTCCAGTAATGACTGGTATGTAGAACGTTGATTGATTATTATGATTGATGTATTATATTATATTCGTCTATTACCATGATGTGAATAAGTATATGTGAGGAATGTGGAAGTCCTTGATATTGGATATAGCAATGTGCGCCACGAGCGATAGATGAAAGTGAGTTCGTGGATTTGTAGCGCGAGTGAGTAGTGTGTACTCCGATGGAGGTGGGTTACCGTAAGATGTGTGGTGAGTGAAAGGTGAACTAGTGTGTGTACGCTCATGGATTGTAAGGAGAGGTGGAGCGAATAGAAATGGTAGGGTATTATACCGATGTAATGTTATTCTTGTAGGTGTCGGGGACGGGCCGAAGAGCCACCTCGATGAGCACAAGTGATAGGCCATCATAGGGCCGGAGGCCGCACATAGGCCAGAAGTGAGGCTGTCAGTACAGGACAGTAGAGGCACATAAAGTCGTGGCAGTCAGGCCACGGACAGGGACGTAGATATGAGAGTGAATGAGATGCTATGTTGTTGCCATGTTGATAGGCTAGTGAACTGATACTATGTTGTTGCCATGTTGATAGGCTAGTGAACTGATACTATGTTGTTGCCATGTTGATGGCTATGGAAATAATAATGTGTTATCGCCCTGCTGAGGTGCTAGGGGAGTGCTAAGGTGTATGACAATAGGGAGGGGATATTGAGAGACTGCGGTGCCAGTAAATTATTAATGTGCTATTAAGACCCTGAGGGGAGAGGCTGAGGCCGAAGAGCCTTTAGGAGTAACTACCGGATTGTGGATCCGAGGGAGAGTGTGTGTGAGAATAAGGCCGTTGTACGGCAGTCATTTCAATAATATAATGTATGTAATTGCGCTATTATATGTATAATTATGTTTAATAAATGTGTGAGTCTGATGGGTTGTTTTGTTAAGTGTTAACTTGTTTGTTCGTGATTGTCGTCCTGTCATAAACTATTACATCTCCCAGTCTGGGATTTGTGACAAAGAATGTTAATCCCCAAGCCTGTTACGTCCGGTAAATGATAACAGGCATAATTAGTGGCCATCACAGTGCTGCAGGATATTCTGGTATTTGAGATTTTAAGGCATTTTTGGTACTAGCCATGATTTTTGCAGGTCACTGTCTCTCTTTGAGATTTAACTGCTGTCTTATTTAGACTTTATATCAGCCAAATTAAAGCATAGATCTAGAACATGTGAACCAGTCCAATTGCTGGAATCTTAAAGTCAAAGGTTCCAATAGCTTTATTATACTTTAAGGTGCAAGAGCTATCATATAACGACCACTGTCAGTTAATAGGTATCCAGGAATAGCCAGAAACAATTTCTGAATCACACGAAATGACAGGGGTGTGGCAAGCTCACATGCATCTTTTTCAAGAAAATTACAGCTGTACATTTATATCATTAGTTGGAGACAGCTTTATTTTACTTTATGTGTCATTTTACTTTATTGGTCAACAACTGTGGACCATGTCATGTGACCTGGGTATAAAAACTCCTGAGTCATCCGGGATTTCCTCTTTCAGGGAACCGGCTTTCCTGAACTTTGACTGTGAGCTCGCGCTTTGTTTACAATTTACAATGGACCCCAATAATGCACTGGCAGTCGGTGCCACTTTGGATGAAGTGTATGCGGCTGGTAGTGATGATGAAGTTGTTGATACAGTTGAGGACGAGGATGATGATGATGATGATGATGATGCTATGGCTGAAGATGAAGACGACACAGCAACTGGCACTAAAGCCAGACTGTGGAGAGAAGGTACATGTCAACCCAATATACCTGACTTCAAGGGCAAGCCTGGGCCTACTATTGAACTGCCAGATGATGCCACTCCCTTTGACTATTTGAAGGAGTTCATCACACCAGACATGATGCAGCGGATTGTTGACGAAACTAACAGGTTTATACTCCACTCTCCCCCCTCTTTCTGTTTCTCTCTCTCTTCTGTCTCTATCGCTTTCCGCTCTCAAGGTATGCCAAACTGATTTTTGAGAATAGAGAGTCTTAAAAGCAAGTTATGTCATTGAACAAAACTTTTATTCTGAACATTTTGGTGCCAAATTTATCACTATGGCTTAAAGAAGTTCTGCAATTTTTAATTTCAGTAATTACACCCTTTTTCGTGATGTGCCAGAAGCCATTTTTGGTGAGCTGTAATTTAAGAGACAAACATCATAAAACACTCACCTCAAGCTTTGACAAAAGAGTCTCTGCATAACAAAGAGCAATCTCAGTTTTTATGGGGAGAATTTAAACATTACAAATACAGTTTTTATTAGCACAAAAGTGGCTTCGGAGCAATTACTGCAAAATTTATTAATGGAGACAAAAAGATGAAAAATTAAAAAATCAATATATTTGCCTAAAATGATAAAAGACCACTCAAATTGGAATTAATAGCTCTAGATAGTCTCATAGCGGGATTTAAAGTGCATTAAACTTTCACAAAACTGTGTGAAATACATTTGAGTATCCTAAGGTAACAAAGACTTTTAAAAACTTTGACAACTTGAAGGCCCTCTAGATCCCCTAACGTATAAATACTAAAGTTTATAAAATCAAAGAAAATGTGTACGAAAAAGTTCTTGCTGCAATCTTGTGTGAAATTTGATAAAATAAATCTTTATATGGTGACAAAAATATTGTAATGCGTAACAACCATTTAATTACTAGTTGTATGCATTAACAAAGATGCTGTATCTTTACAAGTGAGAGGAAGCTTTCTACCTTATGAATAAACTGACTAAAAAAATTTGAACAAAGTAAGTTTTATTGTACTGGTTGTTTTTTTAAGGTTGAGCAGAAGATGAACGTCCGACCTCAGATTAGATTGCATGCCTGATCCAGCGGATGGATCATAGTCAAATTTACATATTTTTTGTAAAAATGGATATTCTTTCAAAATAACATAGGATGCCAGAAATCTGTCTCAAAGCTTGTCTTTCTCATGAAAACAACAAAATTTTCAAAATTTACTCATTTACTGTGACTAGATCGAAGAGATAGTTACAGCCTACCATTGTGAACAGCAGCCTCTTCTGCTTTAAAATTATGCATGTTCAGAGCCCTAATGCTTCTTTGGTCAGACTAGTGGGACAATTTGTTACGGGGGGAGAGGGGCAGTGCTGGTGGCAGTGGCAAATGCCAGTTTTGAATACCTACTCTTTCTCTTCTCTATCTCTTTCTCTCCTGCTGTAACATCCATGCACAAACACAGATAAATTCCATATGTTATTAAATCACATGAGGGAAGAAAAAATTAAAGTAGGTAGTCCAAACTTCGAAATCCAGTTTTGGCAAAAGTTAGTCAACATTACTAGGCTACTACAGCTATGTCAGTGGGTGTTTATGGAAAATGGCATATCCTACATCAAAGTAAATTTCAATTCTACCTGTGTCGAAAGATCCCATCCTCGCTGTGTCTTTTTATTGCTTGCAACAAGACTAGTCTTGCCGTTTTTACTCGCAGCCATGCTTATGGATTTGACCCCCTCATTTCAAAGGATGCAGAGCATCATTCCAGTGTAGCGCACATGTTTGAAAATAACTCGCAGGGAAAGCCAAATAAATGAGCTTTAATCCAGTGTACTTTTCCTTGTGTTCGAGTTGAAATTCCTTTGAAAATCAGTAGTTGAAGAGTTTGTTGACAGAGAAACTGGCAGAAACATTAATGGACCAGGATCAAAATTATGCAGGCAAATGAACCTCAATCTCGTACTATAGAGGTATGCCAGAATCATCGTGGGGCATGTTTTAGTGCGAGGCACTGACTGTTTTTATTGACTCAATGCTTGATATCCCCACCTTTGTCTGATGCTCAGTGCATGTGATGAGTCAGTGGCGAAACATTTTGGCACCCTTTTCAATTTGAAAAAAAAACTTTATTTTTGTCTCCTTTGAAAGAATTCCCCTCAAAATTGACTTCAAATGAAGTCTGATGTCTAGAGTGATATGCTCATATAAATCATACATACTTGAACTCCTTTGGAAAAAAATTGAGGGTGATGTACACTGTACACCATCTTGACATGGAAACCGAGAATTTTAAATGCCGCGTCTTGGTCAAGTGTCATTTTATGGGTGGTCAGAGTTGGACTATCAATATCATGCAATTTGCTAATGGTAGCAAATTCAAGGTGTTTTTTCAGATTGGAAAGTGCCAAAACTTTAAAAGCCTTTAAGCCAGCATAAGAAATTTCTTGTCAAAGTTCTTTAGAAGTAAACTCCATCAGATTAGACAAATTCTGGTGAGTTATGGTAAAAAATAAAAATGAGTTTGGACTACCTAGTAAAAGAAACAGTAAAATATTAAAGACATTTATTTCATTTCCATAATTTATATTCAAACATTATGATGTACACAAATGCATTCAACAAAATTTTTACATATGCTTTTCAGTTGAATTGCACTTTGGTGTTTTTTTGTCAGATATGCTTCCACATTCCTGGAGTCAGCCACCCTGCCCCCCCGCAGCCGTTTTCAGAAATGGACTGAAACAACTGTAGAGGAGATGTGGGGATTTTTTGGCATCATCACATCCATGGGACTCATTCAGATCTCTGAGCTGGATGAGTACTGGAGTACAGATGCCCTTTACTCCTTACCATTCTTTGCCTCCACAATGAAGCGAGACCGTTTCCAGGTCTTGCTGACCTTTCTCCATCTAAATGACAATGCGACACAGGTACCAAGAGAGGAAAATGGTTATGATCCACTTCATAAACTGGCTCCCTTTCTGAAAAGCTTAGAGGAGAAATTTCAAGGGAACTATTATCCCAAGAAAAACTTAGCTCTGGATGAAGCAATGGTGCAGTGGCGAGGCCAACAAAGTAATGTCCATTTTCGGGTTTATGTTCCAAACAAACCAGAGAAGTATGGAATCAAGTTGTATGAAATATGCGACTCAGACAACGGTTACTGCTGTCGCTTTGAGGTGTATACTGGAAAAAAAACATCCAGTCCAGATGAAGCCAGACACGACCTGGTCTTGAGGATGATTGAGCCATACTTGGATATGGGACATCATCTTTACTTAGATGAGTATTTTACATCCCCAAAACTGTTTGAGCACTTGGCAGCAAGAGCAACACCAGCATGCGGGACACTGCAGCCGAATCAGAGTGGGTTGGCACCTCAGATGCAAGCAAAAAGAGTGGTGAAAAGAAAGGGAGAGGAGAAGTCTATGACCAATGGCTGGTTAAATCATATCAAGTTTCATGATCGTAAGGAGGTAAACATGTTGACGACCTTGCATACTAACCAGAAAGTGGACACTGGCAGGACAGACAGGTACACAGGCGAGCACATCATCCGACACAAAGTAGCTGTGGATTACAACAAGTATATGGGAGCTGTGGATCGCTCAGACCAGATGATGCTTCAAAATGGCTCTTTCAAAAGGAAGATGATGAAGTGGTGGAAAAAGCTTTTTTTTCATCTTTTGATGTTGGCAGAGCTCAACACTTACTTGGTTTATAAAGCTGTCATGACAGGGAAAGGCAAGCGCCCAATGGAACATAGAATTTTCCGGCGAGAGCTTGCGAAGGAGATGGCCAGCCTGATGCCAACATCAAGAGACATCATCAACAGGAGAGCAGCAGAGGTTGGGGATTCCTCCATCCATCGCCTCACAGCCAGACATTTTGCCTCAAAAGTGAAGAGTAAACGCAACCCCCAAAAGGTGCCGAAGCAAAGTCTTTGCAGAATCTGCGTGATATGCTCCTCTCTTGACCCCAAGAAAAAAACTGCAAACAACAATAAGAAGAGGAAGAAAACAACTTTTGAATGTGCTGCATGTGATGTTGGCCTGTGTGCAACTCCCTGTTTTGAGCTGTATCACACACAGAAGGATTATAAAAGAGCTCGCCGTAGACAGAGAGAAGCAACATCAACAGGGGAGACAGCAGCATAAACAGACAGCAGCCACCCCAAATTACCCAAAGTCCTGTACTTAATACATATGTACTACACACGCCTGCATGCACACACACATGCATCAAACAAAATTGGAGCTGCTGAGACTCATCGTGACCCAGGACTGATTGTCTGTATAAAGTGCTATTGTTTACCCTCTGTATATATATAGACAGCCAATGCAGTACCAATAAAACTACCATACAATAAATAATTAGCAGGACAGAATTTGTCTCTTCAGCTTTTATGTTCTTATTGTGTACTGTAATATACATGTATTATATGTAGTTTCAGTGTCTACCCAATCCCTTTCCCTTATGCCTGCAACCAAAAAAGGTTATCGACTGGGAAATAAAGAAACAAACAGTATAATACATGTATATATAAATATTGTTTTCCCTGTTCTATCCAGTTACTAGCCTGTGTTAGACACACTGACCTCAAATAAAGTCACAATTGGATTGGCACAGTCCTTTGCATGCAGACCAGTAAAAGCAACATCCATCTATGGTCACTTGAACATCTACATGTACACACATATTAAGCCAGAAAAATTTACGCAGTGCTTATGTCCGACCTTGTGGTAATGATAGGCAGCAATGATGTCAAAATCACACGAAATTAAGTCTCCATTCACCTGAAACTGCCCATATCTGGGCCAAGGTTTGGCATCATGACATAGTGGCTGAAGTTTCCAGGAAGTTTTTATAAAGTTGAAAACCCACAAATTGTTGGTACTGTGAATGGAATTTGGAAAGGAAGAAATAAGGAAAAAAGAAAAAGTAAATTTTTTAAGGTAAAAAAAAAAACTCTGTTGTTAGCATTCATACTCCAGTTTGATAAAATATTTAATATAACACAACAAAATATTTTTCACTTTGATATTTTAAGTTTTGGAGCTCAAAGTAAATTGACACGTGTTCAGTTATCAGCTGCTAGTGCTACTGATCTGGAGGAGATTCTGCAGGAATCAATTCACGGCCCGGAATACAGGCTTCATGAAATGGACACAAGTAGGGGGTTCAAGCGTGCATTCCTGCAATTTAGTCGGCAGAAATTTTGAAATGCTGGTAGTATCTGTTCCCACCCATCTTAAATACACATACTCACACACACACATGCGCGCAGACATACACGCACAATAAAGCATTGTAAGTGATAGAGAAGTAATCAGCCTCAACCATAACAACAGTTTGTCAAGCATGGTTTATGCCAAAGGTAAACATTGTAGATAAACCTGTAATGCATGATCTGATCAGTACAGAATAGAATGTCAGTGATTTAGTTGAATAACAATTTGTCCGTTTAATATACAGGGGTCTTGTGAAGAATTTTCATGGGTCAATGATTTGCTCCTGTACTTTTTTGTGTGAAACATTTCATTTCAGTGTCACACTCATTCAATACTTCAATTGTGCCAATCACTAGTGTACCATATTAGATTCTTTTTTGGCCCCATTTTCACGTCAAAATGTAATTTTTGGGAGATAATAAACACTAACATAGCAAATTGATGCAATGACCAAATCATTGTGACTTAATCAGTAGTGCTAATGAATCATGTTCATTTTGACCCCATCTTCAGAGTGAAGAATGTATCTCTCTTTAATGTAGTAGTACATTTAACTGGCCTTTTCTACGGTTCATGAATGGTAAAAAAAGGCAAAAGACATCATTTGACTTTTAGACCGAAAGGAAACAGCACAGTTTATTGATAAGCGCAGAGATTGCTGCATAGGGTAATCCACAGCATCCAGTGAGTTATCAGACAGTTACCCATTTATCTTTCACGCCCAAAAACTGCAAATTCAAAGACATTGTAATTATGTAAATAATATACCAAGGCAGATAATACATGTATACTGACAAAATGGCTGTTTTCTGAAATGTTAAAAATAATTCACACACAAAAAAAAAAACATTTCTCGAAAAGTTCTAAACAGATTTTGATGCAGTAAGTGGTGGACTTCTTATTTCTTTCGGTTTGACAATTTTGTCAAGGGGATTTTGAAACGTTTTATTACTTTTTTTTTTTCTTTTCCACCCAGAAATGCATAATCCTTTTGTGCCATATGAATTTTTAAAAATGTATAAAATGCAATTTTCAATGTGTGGACATAATCTGTTCACAAAATTGTCAAAATAGATCTACATGTGAGTGCAATTTTGTGGTATTTGAATAGTAGGAAAGTAATATGCGTGTTTGAAAGTATGTTGTTTTTTCCCCCCTCCCCAATCTCTCTTTTTCTATCCACCCTATCCCAATCTTACCAATTATATTTCAACCTGAATGCATGTCAAATACAATCACCCATGCACTGTGCTTATGAAAGGAAGCCAGAAAAACTTCACTGACATATAGTAAAAGATTTGCTTGAAATCTCAACAGTACAAAAGCGACTGGGTTAAATTATTTGACACATAAGAAAATTATTTCTGTAGCTTTTGGAACTTATCCAGGTTGCAGCGTTGAGCAAAAAATGTGGCCAAATTGCACCACTGTGATAAACTTGCGCCACTAATTTTTTCTATAATACTTAATAGGGAATAATAGGCATAACTGGGAAACAAATCAGAAAAATATGTGTTCAGAAGAATTCGTAGACAGTACGTGGAGTTGCCAGACTTTCAAAGAATCATGTTCAGCCTGAAAGTAAACCGTGTTGACAATTTCAAGTGAATCAGTGTAGAAATAAGATCTCCATGCCTGCCCCAGTTCAGAGTTTTTGGGGTTTTTTTTGCAGTTATTTGAATGAGGTGAGGAATGATCAATCAATACTTTACAGATCGCAATGTGACAGTGACACTCCTGTGACATATGACATTGCTCAGCAGTGATCACAATGAGCACCAGCGACCAAACGCTGGCTAGAATGCAGCCAGGCACAGTATCAATTTCTGATGAAGACGTCGACATGATCAATGAAAGTTCTGTGCATGGAGAAGCACATTTGTCACCTAGGCCTGAATGCCGGCAGCACTCTCTGCAAGACTTGCCAGTGGAAATCCTAGAGCATATCTTTAGCTTTCTTTCACCCTACAGAGAACTGGACACAGCAAAGTTGGTGTCTTGGCAATGGAATCGAGTTGTTAAATGTGAGTTGATGTTAAATTTTAATTTTTATACCACCATGTTTTTGCTCAAGCAGGTTTTAAATGAAACAATATGGTACACTGTATTGTATGAGAAATTTTGTCTTCACACATTTTTATTCTCATGAAGGAAGGAAACCATAATTTACAAACTTTTTTGAAATTTCATGCACATTTGAGGATGCACATAGCCTCATAGTGGCCATCATCATTATAGTATTATACATGTACGTAGTTTTCTTACTGGATAGCCATTAGGCATCTTTCATTGTCAGTTAATATTTTGAAGGCTGCTGTTACGGTCTAATTACAAAGAAGAATAGAAAAATACCAACTTGTGTTCACAGTTTAGCTGTAGGTTATAATGTATTACTATTATGGTCCCCAAACAACAACCTATTTTGAATGTCAGCAAATAAGACATTTTTAAATACTTTAAAGGAATTTTGAAAGACTACTGATACATGATGGGTCAGTAGCAACCTAGTCATATATTATATATATATATAATGTATATTTCTAATCTATGTGTGTATTGTTCACTCAGCGGTGATCCGGCAGATGAAGAGAAGATTCTACCAGAATTTGTTTAAGTGTGAAGTGTGCTGGTCTGACCTCAGTCGTGAATCCCCAAAAGGATACCCTGAGAGAGGCCATATTGGGTAATCAATCTAATTTTATGTTACACATTTGTTATACCATATAACTGAGCAAGGATAACATCAAGAGTTGGGCTGTGATCCGTGTATAAACTGTAACCTGATAATTTTGAAGCTTATGCTTTTAGTCAGTAACTGGTGCCAAATATCAGAAAGTCCTGAAATATATGATATTGATGTTACAGCAAGAGTGAGTTACAATTGTTCTAGTAATCTGTAGCATGTCACAAGTTAGTATTTTTACTGTCGTAGTTTGTAGGGAACAGAGCCAAGTTAACCAGAAAGAGTGAATTATAATTACAGGTTTTAGTACTCTGTGGCATGTTGCGAGTTAGTATTTTTACTGTCATAGTTTGTAGGAGGCAGAGCCAAATTAACCAGTATACCAGCTAGGCACTGTAGACCCTCTGATGTGTGTGATTTGTATGTGGCCTGCTGAGTTTTCCTGGGTGTGCCCTTTGTGTCTCTGTGAGTGACATTTATATGTCAAGGAGACTAGAACTAGACCCTGCCAGTGCCACGGCCAGATTGTGACCTTTGTTCTTGTTTGTTCCAACTCCACTTTTTGCACAACTGAGAAATTTGTCGTTAAACATTTGCATTTTTAGTATTATGATAAGAAGTTGGAATATATCAGAACTGTGAAAAACTTGACAAGTGCCACAAACACATGTCAAAGTGCGTACTTGTTGTACTCTTCTACCTACTACAAGATTTGTGGTTTTTCAGAAAGTGGAGATAGAACAAACAAGAACTAAGGTCGTGAAAGGTAGAACAACATTTCTAATAGGACATATAATTATATCTATTCGTTTAGTTTTATTGTGTCCACTTATTTACCTGATTTTCCATAGTCATTGATTGCGGGGAAAACTTTGGCTTCCCATGACTCGAGTTCATGTTACAGAATTTTTGTTAAAAATTTAAAAAACCAAAATTTGGACGCCATCGGAGTTAAGAATTTATCTTTTTCTCATGTGTATGTAAATGGCCCATTCTTTGATTCATGAATGTTGACAAGACAAAAAACATTTCTAACTGACATTTTTGCCTGTTTTGTCCAGGATAAGTGACAGATTCTCTCACAGTGCTGTTTACCATGATGGGTCAATGTATATATTTGGTGGCTGCACATCAACCAACACTACCTTCAATGATCTGTGGCGATTTGATCTAACTACCAGGCAATGGATTCGTCCAATTGCTATGGGTAAGTTAGCCAGAAATGTTAATGCCAAGGTTGGCAGTGAAAATTGACATTGTCTACCATTTTTTCAGTTTGTAATATTTTGGTTCTAATTACACTTATGCATGTTGTAAAATACATTTTTGGGGCTGAACATGTTTATAAGGACATGAAAATTCAACTCTCGTACAGTCAGTTTGCATACTTTTTCAAAATATGGCAAAAAGAAAAAGTTACACGTAGCAAAGCTGAAGTTGAGAAAAACTCATTGTATCATTAGTCATAATAACTATATAATTAGGAAATCAATTTAAAGTCAGGAGTGTAAATTTTGGTTTTCTCTGCCAACTGTGGCTTGAAGGGAAATTGAATGTTTTGCATCAAGCATACACCTAGTATATTTTCAGTAGGTATTTGCTCAGATTTGATCATTGATTGCAGACAGCACATACCATAAAAATGGATTTGGGGCTCTGGATATGTTTGTCATTTGTTACAGTCATAAGTGATATGCCACCAAAGTAGATGTTTTCAGAGAGACTGAAATGCTACAGCACTGTCCAGACGTATCCATACTTTCGTGAACTTATTACCGAGAAGGTGTCAGCTTCTGTCAGCATTTCAGGCCATTTTTGGCACACCGTGTAGCCATGAGTAGTAGATGATGTGTGACAGTGACTGTCTAAACACTACTTAATTTAATGGACAAATACACACACACGTACATGCGCGCGCGCGCGCACACACACACACACACACACACACACACTCTCACTCTGAAAGGCTTTTGCAAAACCCTTTTTTTTTTTGGCAGCATGTGGAAACTGGACCCTGGCTAGTTTTATGCCATGTAATCAAAGACAAAAAACTTATGACTTATTACCATTCCCCTGTTGTGAGATGTTTGAATTTCTGCTGTTGGTCCACATCCAGGTACTTACCCATCTCCCAAAGCTTGTGCAACTATGGTGGTCTACAATGGAAAACTAGTCTTGTTTGGAGGTTGGAGCCACCCCATACCATATCCTCTACATCAGGTAATTTTGTAAGGTGCTTTTATTGTCTCAATAAGTAAATATTTGTTGATTCTTCAAGAAAGCAGACTGGTGAAACTGTGTTCAGGAATAGCCATACCACAAAAACATTGGCTTTTGTAACCTATTCTGTGTCATTTATGCTTTCATGTCATGGATCATTCGATGTCCCATTTCTGAGCACCATCTATAGGCTTTGTATTTTGTATATATCCTTTTTTTAAAATTTTTTGTTTATCCTGTCTTTTAACCCTTGTCCGGCATTCAGTGATCTTGTCTATGTCATGCTATATGTTGATGCTAACATCGGCGGTCGATGGGTCAATCAGCTTCATGCAGGACTAGGGTTAAGAAGCCGATTTTTATTCTTTATGTAACCTGCTTCTAGGCAGCCCATCCATTGATTTATGATGTCCTCTCTGTGGGCAGCTTATTAACATTTGAAGGAATCCCTAACAAGTCTTGTTAAATGTTCAGTCTTGGGGAAACCTATCTTATAGTGCCAGCCCAGTGGATCCGTTTCCAGCTCAAGTCAGGCAGTTGACCCCTGATCCGTTACCGGAGTGTACTACATCGGCTCTTAAACTAAATATCAGCGGCCCAGTGCATCCGTCTCATCTACCATTTCAGATCCGGAGGTGAATCCAGCTTTTTGCTGTATCGAAAGGTTTTAGTGCAACACTAAAATTGGCCCGTCTCTCATCAGGCAAACAATGAGTGTCACTGTCTGGCACACCGTCTAGGTTACGTGTATAGTTGTTTCATTTACGAATACGGACACAGCCTTTAAAACATCCCATAATTGCACATGATGCATGCGAGTTATTTTACTGCTTGCCACATAGATTCTACAAAGCGACTGATAAAAGCCTATCAGCATGCAGTTTCGAGCCTCTTGAAAGATAGATCTAAATAACTTTAAAAAACTTCATATCCACGAAGGATTTTAAACACTTTGCAATTCATTCTGAATATCCCCAAATGTTAATATAATTTTACTTAAGCCCCTTGACATGGGATTGTAAGGACTAGATCTTGGTTGAAGCAAGACAGGCCCAAAGCACTGAAATTAGTGAAAACCAGGCTATGCATGTCTGGCTTTTGAAAAATAACCAATTGGATTTCTATATATTGGAACTATTGCATATTAAAAGAAAAAGTGTTGTGATCACAAAACAGTAGGTGATACGATTCAAGAAAAGGTGCAGATTTACGTATGGTTTTACACTTTCACTTAATATGTCACACAACTCACTTAACGTAATGATGAGCCGTTCTTTAGCCGGTAGTGGCTTCCGAAAGTTTGTTGTTTTCTTCTCTATGTGTGGCCCAATCTTTTCAAGAAGAGTAAAAAATGTTTCTGGCTCCATTCGAATGTAAGCAACACATTTTTCTTTATCAATTAGAATTTGTTCTAACAGATGATGATACCATGTACTCGCCATAAACGTCTCTTTCTTTAAATACTGGGTGCACCCAGTTACGTCTTCGTTTAGATCGTTTTCTCTTTAACCAAAGCAACAAAATTAGTTGCAACCTTTCCGCGTCTATTGTTCTAATGAGCCCATTCCCGCCACACATAACTTTCGATAAAACATCGAAACGGATTCAAACTGTATGGCATCCATCTTACATCCGTTCCGATGTTTTATCGACGAAACGCTGGAAGGAAAACACCTGGAAGCAAACTGAGTAGTCGGATCTACTGGGTCGGCACCCTTAGACTTGTCATTTGTATGTCTTATCTGTGGGCAACTCATCCATAAATCTGTTATTTTATGATTATTTTATACTTTCTCTCAAGGTATCAAATCCCCACAGACCAGTTATATGTCCCATCTGTGGACAGTCGGTCTACAAGCCTGTTATTTGGTATGTCATCTCTTTCTCCCCAGGCTGCCCACTACTTCTCAGAGCTTCATGTGTACAGTCCTGTCACCAATCGCTGGTCGCATGTGTTATCTCTGGGCCAGGAGCCTGAGGCCCTGGGTGGACATTCAGCATCTGTTGCAGGTCATCTGATGGTCATTTTTGGTGGCTCTCCTCGACCTGGACTAGGGTCAGTAAATGCTTTCTTTTTCCAACTTAAATGTTACTCAACACAGGATATTGCATGGGTGCAAGTGCTCAGGATTATTCTGGGATTTCATATGTCATGATTTTGGTTTTCCTGGATTGGTGCCTTCCCAGCTCAGTCACTTGTATGTGACACCATCCCTTTCAAAAGTTACTCTTGCAATGAAAAAAACAACAACATCCCAAGCACCTTGCATCAAGTTACTGCAGTCTGCAAACTTTAAATTATGATTTTCTCCATTTCTTTTAAATGAGACTATGCTCATTTTTCCTGCCAACTCCTTATATTTATACATCTGTGAGAAATCTCTATCTTTCTGATGGTATCAGATATACTTTTTAGATCAGAATGAACAGTTCTAGGATTTAGAAATGTCCACCTGCATCCGTGATGATAATTTCAGGATTCATGGAAAATTTCACTTGCACTTGTGAAAAAATGGATAAAGTAAATAGTCTCAGTAAATCGACTGCTCTTATTTTTCTTCCCCATATCCAATTTTTCATACTGTAGTATTCAATTTTTTGTTTTTACCTTAAATGATGATTTACTTTTCTTTCATTTTCTTTCTTTACAATCACAGTACCAACAACTTGTGGGTTTTCAACTTTATAAAAGCGTCCTGGAAACTTCAGCCAGTATGTCGTGATGCCAAACCTGAGCCCAGATATGGGCAGTTTCAGGTGAATGGAGTTGTTAATTTTGGACATTTGATAATCTTATTTGCTGTGTTCTTGTGTTTATACATATATCATATATCGGTAGACGTGCATAAATTGTTGGGCATTTTTCCGTATTACTGTATGTGGCATTTTTGCCTTCTCGAGAAAATGAGGACTGAAAGTTTGAAGAGTTGTGTAAAATCGGGGCCAAAATGCATACAACATTACATCACAAACACATATGAATCAGAAAGTTTTTAACTGATTGGAATGACACTTAGTCTGACAAAATTAGGAGTGACAGCACCACTTTCATGACAAAACCTCAAAATCGGCAAAATGTCACGTATAACAATATGGCAAATACCCTTCGAAATATAGCTGTGGAAGTAAACCAACCCAAATAGTGCATGATGCCTGTAGCTATGCATACACGGCAACCCTCTTTGTATGTATCCACAAACCATATTTATTAAGAACCAAGTCATGTTTATTAAAAGGGTATGCTTATTAACCCTTACAATAGCAATCGCAGCATTTGCCTTGCTATACAAATCCTCCTTTTAGTGGCAGTCACGGCACATGTTGTTTTTGGCAGCTGCCGATAAAATAATTGGACAGTAAAGTGAATTTTTAGGCCATTGATAGACTAGTTAAATAGATGAAACAAATTTATGGCATGGCCGGTTTCATGCTTGTGGTGTGTGCACATCCCAAAAATGTTGAAAAATAGTGTAGAACCAACCATGGAATATTATAAACCTGCTGAAAGGCAATCATTCAAACTCAGTTTTCTGTCAATATGCCAAGCACTATTTGAATACTTGAAGTTGTGGGTGGCAGAATTGCAAGAGAGACTCAAAAAGAGTGAGGTGTTTGCATGGCATTAAGTAACTATGGCTCTTAGTGTTGGAAAACCATCTGTTATTAGTAATATTACCCATATGTAAAATTTTTTCTTTTCCTGTCATCCTGTCGGTAGACCACTCTGGATGAGAAACACATTCTGATCATGGGAGGCTGTGTGGGACAAAACAGGGTAAGTTTGTTTATGTGTGTTCATCAAAAAAAGAGGGTAGTTTGTATGTCTGTGTTGGATAAAACGGAATGAAATTGTATGCATGTGTTTATGTGCTTTTCTAAACAGGGTGACATGTTTCTGTGTGAGGTATGACCAGATTGTGTTTAGATATCATGTCTGCCTGGTTGGTCAGTTCAGTTTGTTGGAATACTGAGATGTGACTGCTGAAGAAATGTGTATGTCTACAATTTGGTGGATCTACTATGAAACTAGTGAAGCTTGAGCATCAGGGGCCCTGAGGAAACTTTTTAATGAGTGAAATTTAGATGTTGCCCTATAGTTGCAGATTGCGAAGTGGTCTCCTAACAGTTCAAGCTTCAGGGTCCCAAAGATGCTGTCCTGCCACTGTGTGTCTATATCCGTTGTATCTGTGGAAGGTGTTGTTTCATGATAAACAGTGATTTTGTGTGGTGTGCAGTCTACAGTAGTCTTGTGGCCAATCAGAATGCCTGTTTCATAAAATGTACGGATCTGTACACATCAATGGCGAATCTTCCTGCTGTTGTAAACACATTATTGTTTTTTGACTTGTGAACCTTCGTCTTTCTAGATGGATAACGTCCAACCCCCCCTCTCCAAAGGGTTAATATTGTAATGTGTCTTATCCTTCAGGTGTACAATGACCTCTGGCTCCTGACTTTACATGATACTGACCCATGGCAGTGGACTAAGTTGACCATTGAGCATCCAGAGTTGGCAGCACCTCAAACTTGGTGTCATGCAGCTTGTCGAGTCAGTACATATGTTTGATTCCTATCTTTTGTTTTTCATTTCTATTGCTGCCTATAATTGTTTGTCATGCTTTTTTAATCTTCCCCTCAATACAAAGATATGTGTTAGGCATCTTTCTTCCATTTTTGCTGCTGGTGTTAGTATAATAGACTTGTTAACCGTCTGTCCAGTTTCTAAAGCTGTCAATGCATATTATTATAGGCTGTTGTTGTAAGTATGTATGCAGGCCAAGCGTTTTGCACTTGGGGTGCATACGTATACGTACTATCCCTAACCCCATCCTCATCCTCGACCCTAAATCTTATCAAATCCGTAACCCCCCGCTCTACCCTTTCAACCAAAAAACAGGAGGAAAACAAAGAAAATCTGAAAGAATAATTAATAATAATTAATTAAGGCTGTTGTTGGGAGCATTTCAGGAGGAGCTGTCTAGTTCTGGAGTTGCAAAAGGCTTTGAAATACATACCACTAGTGCAGAAAACTTTGGGGACTTACATACTCGTAACAACAACCATTATTATATCTTGCTCCCTTGGCCCCACGTTTTAGAAATTTGGCATCAAGGTTTGAGCTCTTGTTAGCAAGAAGTATTGAAAATACAGAAATTCTCCTTATGGACAACAGATCGTCATGTCACCATTCCCTAAAATTGTAGTACAGTAGTCTCCGTCTAAGAACTCGCCGCCTTAGAACCTGCTGTTTGCCACGAAACCGAATTTTTTCACTGTAATTTACATGCGTAAGAACCGGCTCTAAGACGAAAAATCCGCCTAAGAACCCAGCATTTGACCGAGAGACAAGCACACTTATGTATAAAATGTCCATATTATTATTATTAACCGCAAAATTCTCTTTCAAGTAGACGGGATAGAACAAAGCCACACAGTACAGTGAAAAGAACGGGTGGAGGGAAGGTAGGGGGAGGCGAACCGTACAAAGGATGGAGCCCAGTTACATCTTTCGTGTGCAAGCAGGCCCCTCCTAGACTAAATTAGCATAGTCATTACCTAACATCTATTGTTGTCTAACTCGAAGGGCAGAATTTTATATGTAATTGACCACGTGCTTGGTTTGCACGGCACGTGTACTTAGGGCTGATTGTGGTTATTACACAAGGTATCACTGGGCCTCGTGTAGTCTAAAATCGGCATCAGTGATTCACAACTTCATTGTTCATGTTGAAACATTGCAATTCATTACACAATCATCACTGTAAGAAAAGAGCATTCTGCTAGCCATAAGTCATAACTTTGACCATTCGCAAAAAAAAAAAAATAATAATAATTTTTAAATGTTCAACGCTTAATTTTCATTATGAGGTCACGACCCAGGTCCGAGCAATCAAGGGGGATAAGCCATGGACACGGGTAGTCAAACATGGGTGGCATCCTTTGGTATCCGCCTAAATGCCCGGTCCGCCTAAGAACCCGCTTTTTTTGTCTCCCGCTGACCGGGTTCTTAGGCGGAGAGTACTGTAATCGGTTTTTGGCTGTTTTTGAGGAGAAGCAAAAAACTTTTACTTTAGCATAACTGGTCCGGTTGCAATGACTTTTTGAAAGATTACTATCTGATTATTTTTTGGCTTAGGAATCTGTAACCGAGATCATTCGATTCAGCTTTGAATATAAAAATAAATTTTTGGCATTTTTGAGCCACTACAGTCTTGGGGAATCGTGACAATATAATAGACTTGAAATTAATAGAAGATAATTATACCAAATGTCAGCTGAAGTCCAGCAATGACATGAACTGAGTTTTGGGGAAAAGTGGATAAGGGCACTTGCAGACTCGGGTGATGATATGTTGCTGCATGTCAGAACATTTATACATGTTGGATGGCTTGTCTTTTACTATTTCCATGCTGATTAGTATTGTCCTTGAAATACTTCAGTATTCTTTCAGGTGTAATGTGTGCAGCTCATGGCCATCTAAGCTCGGTAGAAAGGCTTTTTGGTAGTAGTATTGTGATAGTTCATGATTCTTTTTGTCATGTTAGTAATAACAGTTTTGTACTGTAGAGCAACAATGGAAACCCAGGTGTTTGGCAAAACTCACCTCATTTCACTTAGAAAGTGTGTTGAAATTTTAATCTTTGGTATGGATTTTTTGCAAGGGAGGGTATTTTCCTTTTCATTCATTTATTTATGAATATGTTTTCTTTTTTGTACCTACCATGACACCTGTAACAGTTGTCCCTGCTTAAACTATGGACAGGTCAACAATTCTATTGTTGTGGTGGCTCGATCATCCAAAGTAAGACAGACTCGTAATGTGAAGAAATCACGGCAAGGAAAGCATGAGAGAAGGGGCTCCGACAGAGGAAATGGGGCAACAGCCAATAACAGTCCTAGCTCCCCAGAGCATTCAGACAGGCAGCTGCAGCAGCAACCACAGTGTCATTGTCAACAACAGCGGCAACAAGAGCAGCAGCAACAACAACAACAGCAACATCAGTTTCAGTTTGATGTGAGGCAGCAGGAGCTACAACAGAGAGGAGTCTTTGTTCACCAGCAACTTAGGGGAGATGGTAAGACTTGCTCTCAACTTGTGTTATAAATGTGTTCTAGAAAATGGCAGAAAATGCCCTGCCAGGAAAACAAACAAAAAAAGAAGGATGGGAGAGGAATTCTGGAAAAGCCATTTATCATGCATCAGAAAGCACATTTTTTCTTTCTTTCTTCTTCCAACTTTCCTCCTGACCTTTCAAGACTTAGCTTGTTTGTGCCTGTGACCATCAATAAGTTTGTGGTAATATTCTTATATCAGAACTAAGCAAACTTACAGTTATGCACCTTCTTTGTTTTGTCCATCCACAGTTGCAGGAGAGGAAGATGAGGAACAAAATCTCGGCAATCACAAAAACTTGTTGGCCTTACAGAAACGCTTGCACCGAGACTGCAACAACTTGCCCGACCGAGACAATCATTATCACAGCGGTAGTCAAGCACAGGAGGAAGAGGCAGAGGGATTATTTCATAGACTGAATAACAAATGGGGCAGCAGCGAGGCTGAAGCCAGTCCGAGAGTGTCAAATCAGCAGCTTCAACCACAACAGCATGACCCTGACCTGTCCCACCATGGACAGCTGGAAGGACAAGATGCACCACAGCAAAGAGCTTCATCACACAATACTGATCAGCCTCAATTCTGTAATTTACCAAATGCTGGCAGTCATTTTGTATCAAGAGGTAGAGGGCGAGGTATGCCTTCTATTCGCCCCAATGCCTCCTGTAATCGTCAGAAGCAATTGGAAGCTTTACAGCGACAAGAAGAACTTTTGCGATCAAAATCTCGGGCATTAGCAGCAGCACGTGTCCCATATCAGGCTGTTGAGCTTAGTGTGGAAGAAGTTGTCCCAGACTTTGTGACCACCAGAAACCACATGGATGCCCATGTGCTGGACATCAGTCGGGTGTTAACTGATGGGACAGCAGAGTGGCAGCCTCTGAGTGAATTGCAGCCAGTTGGTGCTCCGTCAGAGACGATCTGCTGTAGTGTCCTAGAGGGCAGAGGAGAATTGATTCTGTTTGGTGGAGTGGTGAGAAATCTGGGTAATCCAGTCATCACCAACACTGCAGTCAATAAATTGTATTTGCTGCATCCAAAGTAAGGACTGGAGTCATTGATACTCACGCTGTAGTCTGTAAATTGTATTGCTATATCCAAAACGAGGACTGGTTGTGATGATATTAACACTGCAGGTAATAAAATGTATTTGTTACATTCAAAATAATGATTTGATATGCTGATCTCTGTAGATACAACAGCATGTAACTCTATATTTATCAAGATGGTGCTATCCATTGGACAAGATTTCCTTATTGATATTCAGTTATGCCTATACTGAGGTATTATCTATTCTCCTGTGGCACTTTAACATACTCGAGCTGATCACTATTAGGTCATCATTTTTGAAAATTCACAATAAATCGTGCAAAGAAAAGTTAAAGCAAAAACCTTCATGATTATTATCTAGAATTGAATGAAAAAAATCAACAGATTTAGGATGGTAAATTAGCTGAATGTTTGAAAATTCACAATAGGTCATGTAAAGATGAGCTAAAAACGCTTATGATTATTAGTTGAATTGAATGAAGAAATCAATAAGTTTAGGATGGTGTGTTGGCTGAATGTTGTTCAGTCCTGGTGTCCCGATTGAGGGCAGAGACAGGAGGGACTGCATCCGTTACCCATCCATTTTTAGGGTCTAGTTATAGATAATTAAATCTTTATCACTTTGGACTTGCTCTATCTGTAACATATTACATGTAAACCCCATGCTGCATTTCATTGAAGTTTTTGGTCAGTAAAAAATATTTCAAACAATTTGCATTGAGCAAGGCAAAAATGAAAGTGAAGCGGCATGCTCAGTTCTTTGCTACTGTTTCACTTTGTAAACACCATTGAATCCAATAACCACCTCATTTCATCAGTTTAAGTATTCTAGCAAATGCCGGCAGTCTGAAAATTTACTTTATCTGCAGGGGCAAATTACTGCCTAATTGTTCTATCGGCACTGGCCAAAAATGACATGCTGTTGCTGAACGGAGGACTTTATAGTGCGGCATGTTACACCATAACTGCCACTGTAAGGGTTGAACATGATTATCTGATATTTATTTTTATTATTTTTGCAAAAGATAATCCACTGTGTTATTCCTTTACCACTGACGCTAGTCAGGGTGTTTGACCTTTGTGTGCGATTGTGTGACAAACTATTTTGACAAGTAACAGTTTTGTGATTTGCAAAAGAAACTCTTAAATATGCATGTTTAGTGTTCATTGTGTGATACCTTAGTCTCAGTCATTGAGCAACATTTGAAATTTGCACTGCCGCCTTCTTTTGTTCTGTCACACAGCCTACAAACCCATGTTGACATGTATGTAAATAGTCATATTTTTGTTGTTTTTTTAATGGCATAGTCAAGGATACAAGACAACTTATGCCGCACATGCTTGTAACAAGAAGTGACACTGACACCCTCAATGGGAACGCTATTATATATGCAAACATTGCACCAAAACTTGTACCACTGCGTGGTTGATGAATTTGTTACCATGCAGCTGTTTTGAAAATTATTTTACTATTGCATCTAGAGGGGAGGAAAAATTGGGTACTTCTGATTTGTGTTGTCTTTGATTTGGGTTATGTATTCTATGAACTTGCAAGCTGGGATAGTACCTGGTGTGAAATGCCATCATGGGACATGGACAGTGGAAAGTGTATGCATGAAATAGATGTACATTGGATTCATTGACTTCATGCTGCAAGGGCTAATGCAATTTTCTGTTCAGGTTCACCATTTTTGTTATGCACATAGCTTCTTAACCCATAAACTGTAGGTCCTGTTGCTGTGTTATTTCTGGTGATTTATGGTCACTGCCATCTACTCATGCACCTCTATTGGCTGTAAGTTTGAAGTTTTTTATTCCCAGATTTATAAATTATGTAACTGTTTGGTTTGGCATATAATTATGTTGTGATTCCCTGTCCATTGTCTTTTTCTTTTCTGTGTTGGAACTGTTCAAACAGCTACTGATTATGTGACCCTGTCAGCTGCTAAAATTATATGTAGGTGGTTCAAAATTATTCATATATATGTCATCCTCATTGTATTTGGGTGGACCATGCCGTTTCTTACAGAAGATAAATTTACATGTAACAATTTGAAAACGCTATAGTTTCTTCACAATAGGATTATTTTTCAGTGATTTCATTACATTTTCATTAATGTTAAGTAAATCTATGTGCTGCAGATGACATATGTTTTCCCACTGAAAAGTTTCTCTCAAAATAGAAAACAAAATACCATGTTTTTTAAATTCTTTCATTTTGGACTATTTATTTATTGTTCCGTTCACACTGAAAATATCACTGTGTTGTATTAAGAATGAAAGTAGTTATATGTACATGTGTATGTTTTGTTTTTTTAAAACACTTGAAATGGGCATGGATGCCAGGAAAATCAGAAGTATTCAGTGAGTTAAATAATGATGTAACATCAGCATAATAACAATATAATGCACCTCTTCAGGTAATTAATTGTGCAGGGAATAATAACTCTATTAATATCTGAAGCAGCAAGTTTTGGCCATCTCTGCAATTTGGTGTACAGTAACATTGTTTTGTGTCTGTATTTTGTTTCAGCAGAACAAACAAAAAATTCTCTGTCTCTTGATGCAACCTCATGGGTGTGTTTTGCTGTTGTGTATGTCAATGCAAATAAATTTTAAGTATTTTTACCTGTGAGTTTGCGTCTTTTCAACTCTTTGAGATACGAGATTATTCCAGTGTGCAACCTGGAAAATAAACTAATACTCCAGGGGTAATGTAAGAAAACAATTTCAGCCTTCACCGTAACTATACATCATCATTGCTCTAGGCCAAGGGCATAAGTCATTTTTGACACTTTTGAACTGTTTCTGTTGCTGTCATTTGGTGACTTATGCCATTAAGATTCTATTGGATTACATGTATTACATTTCCTACTAGCACATTTCTTTTTCTAGTGTTATCTGATAGCCCTCATGCTCGGGAATGCAATGAACCGTCAGTCACCTTTTTGCATAAGTCTGACATAAAAATATATGCCATTACGATAGAGCAGTGGCGACATTAATTTCAGTGCGTCATTATCACTGCCTTCTGTTTGTCTTGGTGGCAGGATTCTGGTGGAAAAATCCTAATTAAAAATTAAAATGGTGCTGGTGGCAGTCCAGACATGGATGAATAATCTTGTCCTGTTGTGGAGGTGCCGTTCGAAACCATAAGAGACAAGGATACATGTACATGATGATAAGTGATTCAGCACAGTATTAGATCAGCTTGGTAACAGTTATATTGTGTTGTCTATGGTATGTGGATACAGTATGGTGTTGTTTTGGACGAGATGGAGTCGGTATTAAAGTGGAAGATGTCATATATATCGTCGGTTTCAAGGCGAAGGGACAAGTAGACAACAACAGCTGTACAACGAAAAGGCGTGCTGTTGATATCTATTCACCCCTTTGTCATGAAACCGATGGTATATGTGCCAAAGTTGGTAAAGCCAAGTACAGTTTACTTTTTCCATGCTGGAAGAAAATTGCATAGAAAAGTTGTTGGTGAAAATGGTGAAAGTACCTGCACGTGTCGCATACTTGTAGTCTGTGAGATGTTTTGCCCCTTAGATCTCAAATTAGTATGAGGATGTGAAGTTTGAGCTTGGAGAAAGCATGTTGACACATTGTGCTAAGAAGCAAGATGATAGAATAGAACAGAATGAAAGGACAAAGGGAGACCCTACAAACAATTTGATCCAAGGACTCCACATGGGCATTTGGTAATTATTCAATCAGGGAGCTCACATATACTTACACTTGGTAATATAATGACTGTGTAGCTACAGTTCATGGGTTTGGGTGCTCTTCACGTTTAGGTAAAAAAAAGGCAGGTTTATTATTTATAATAAAAGCAAACTAAACTGAATTGTAAAAATAAAATAAAAAAGCGATATGCTACATATTGAAGTGGCCATGAAATCGCTTCATATAGGTACATGTAGCTGTCTCAGCCTGATAGCATGTTTGGTACATGTATGAATTGTGTATAATATCATATTTGTATAGTTTAGGGGACTAAATTCCTGATACTAGACTCTTGACAGAATGGATTAAATTCAGTGAGGAGGCAAATAAAAATGCATAAATAAAAAACTAATTAAGTGTGGCAAAGTGTATTAACACCATCCAGTTTCAGTTTTTACTCATTTATTCTCTTCATACATGATCTGAAACACTACAAAATCATAACATTAACAAAAACAGACATACATCCACAAAAGATAGCACTGTTTCTACAGCTTTTGATTTGCTTATTACAGGTTGCTTTAATCATCTTCTGTCTTGCATTGTCCATGTCACCTGCACAGTGGAACCCACCGCATACAATCCTACTTATTACATTTGCATCTGGTCAGTCCATAATACACTGCCCTTATTCTCTGTAACAGAAGCACTTTTATGAGGATACTTTAATATGTATGTAAACCCATGTTCTCTTCTCCATGGTTTGAAAGACTTAATGGATTTTATCTTTAATCTTTAAAACGTATACCTGCCAACACCAATGGTGACTGTACGTCAATGGGCATATGTAGTAAAGACATGATGAAAGTTGAAAGAAAAGGCATTTTTGACAGGCTTTCGTTGAACGTTAAGTAGTCACCGCTTCCTTCCAGGCAATTCCTGCATGCCCACCCACCCTTCCCCCTGCTACTCGGACCTCGGACTCACCACAGAGATGAGAGCTCTGCTCACTGGTGACTGCATGGCCATTCCACTGCGCCAGACAAAATCTCAAGCTGATGGCAGATCTAAGCTTTAAATTTCAAGTCAACATTCGCTGTATCCATGATGGCAGCTTTCATAATACATGTACATGTATATCACATCGATTCTGATTCATTTCCTTTTGTTGACATGTTTCGATCAAATTAAGAGAACAGATGCAAAAGTTGGAAACTAAGACGAGTGAGTGCATTTCCCAATGGTTTTCAATGCTGTATCATTAAACAATGTGAGCAGTGTAGACTGCTAAATGGCGATAACGTGCATGTCATCATTGTAGTGTGGTGTTACGGCATGTCAGCAATCCCAGCATAGTTTAGACAAAGAGAAAGCACACAAGGGAGAGATGGCCAGACTGACCACAATGCACATTGCACAGAGCAGTGAGTAATGACAATTCAAGCACATTATATGTTTGATGATCCTACATGGATGCGCTATGGCCAAGCTCACATCCTGCTGTGTGTCTGAGAATTAATTTCTCTTGCAGTTGCCAGGGTCTTGATAACTGATGGTCATTATCCAACTTCGGCATGAAAAAAGTGGGATTTATGATTTTATCACTGTTGCTGAGGCCTCACTGTTACCAGTGTCACTGTACAGGAAGATCCATTGAGTCTTCACTGCTGTCACCCAAGACAAAACTCTGCCTACACTCGTCAAAAATCACTTGTCTGCGCCTAGGCTTATTACAGCTGCAATTCCACAAATTGTGACAGAAACCACTACATGTAGCTTCTAGACTGCTTGTTGGCAGTACATGCATCTTGTTTGTTTCACTAAATTGCTCAGTATGTGCAATGTTTTATGTGAATTTGTAAATAGATTATTGTTCAGTACAAAATTGACTCCTAGTCACAAACCTGCCAGACACATATGATAAAAACACCCACCATTCATAATTTCCTTCATTCTTTCTTAGTGATCAACACATCAAGCATTTGACAAATTTATGATGAACACTCCCACCTCCTATCAAACAACTTATTTACCTCTAATCAATCAGCACTCCCATTTCACATCTATCATTAGTACCAACACCCATTGTAGCAGTATCCCAGTTTCCAACGCACCCACCTGCAAAAACACAGACCACTCAATATATTTTCTGCCCATCAATACATCACCAGTCAACACACCAAGAGGAATCCAACATCCTACACATTTATAAATAAAATACACATGTATCACAGTCACAAGAGGCCATAGCATATAAATAAGCACAACAAGCCTACAATTCTGACTGGCATTATGTCATACATCTTCCTGACAGTCAAAAGCATTGCAAGATTATCTCTTAACCTTTTCTGAACTTCATGGTAACAAATGCTACCACAGTATAAAATACCCCATTGTCAGAGAGCTTCAAGTTCATGTATTCTTCATCAGAGAATACATCTGATGTTATGAAACTGTAGGTTTGTTTTGGCTGGTTTTATTTACAGTTACTTTTTGATACCCCCAGCTTATGTTTTGGTAACTACTGTTCCCATGCAGCCAAATACTGTAAAGAGCAAAACAACTGCGTCATCGTTATCAAAATAATCTCCATATATACACATTGGGGACAGCCCCACCATCCCCATCTACGAACTCCTCCCTCAAATGTTTGCAAAAAATAGTTCTTGAAAAAATCAAATTTCTGTGGTATGCGTTATATGCGATGATGTGAACAAAGTACTGCATCAACGGATAACCAAACCATCCATTCTGCGTTGGGAAAAGAGAAACCTTGACACCAAGTACATGTATAGATTTAGTTTGGTTGAGTAAGTTATGTTTCATTGTGTAACCTGTAAGCGGGTCATCTCATGGGCGATATCTCAGACCATCCTCAATATCGATAGGACAAAATTATAGCAATGCTACCATGTTTGCTTTTGGATTTGGGGCTTGAGTTTATGCCAACAGCACATATAAAAACATCTGTAATACTAATTTGAACAGATGATTACTTTTCATGATTATATTAAATTTAACTTGATGGCCCCTTTGCTCAAACATAATATCACTAGCCCTATCATCAAACTGCGTAAGTGCTGATATTATTACAACTCATTTTCTTTTTTTTTTGCCAAATATTCTATGAACTCCTTGCATTGTTTTTACTTTGTCTTAAGCAAGGGTAAAATGTGTCAAATATATATTAATACAGAAAAAAAAATGCGCAGTGGAGTCCACGTAAACCGAACTTCGATAATTCAAGCTTCTGCTAATTCGAGGTGATTTTGAAATGAATTTTTTTGTCCTTCTTTATCTCTATTAAACATTTACAGCTAATTCCAGTACGAACCGCCCCAATTCTGATAAATCGAGCTGATCGAGGGTTCTCATCCTCAATCAACTCAATGTAACTTCTGATTTCCAGCCCAGTGGCCGTGAAAACCAGTTTCCACAAACACGCTGACACAGGCCTGTTCAACACCTATTTACATACTCTTAGCAGCGATCGAGGGGGAGGGTAGAGAAGCCAAAAATGATGCAATGGGTAGGCTGCAGAGCCTGCCTCTTACGTGTCTGTCCTGACCAAACGAGAAACATGCCGCAGAGGGTGGCAGTGGTACGGGTGAGGCCCCTGCACACAGCATGATTCTGCCCCAATGACCAATGATATAAGCCAACAACATGCGTATGCGGGATGGTGCTGGCATTATGGCCGGTAAATTTATCGATTGCTGACGTAACCACAACAGGTACAGCCAAGACATGGTATACCGTAGAACATAAATTACACTCAGTAAAACCACGAGCCCTACGGTGTGCCCATCATGTTCACATAGAGCCATTCTGGTCTACACTTATGTAATGCTCGCTAAGCTATACAGCATCACATGATTATATTCAAAAGTAAAAATTTATGGTAAGGCCCTGGTGGAACAAAGATCTCACTTACATGTGGTTCTTAGCACTTCAGTATAGCAAATACATCGCTGCCGTGTTTACACATTCATCACACTGCACTCGATGGGGAGAGGGGATGAGTACGACATTGTTACAGTGCGTAATAGTAATTCCACACCACTGATAGCAAGGTGGGACAAAGAAGTAGGCCTACAGTCTTGCATTTGAGCATCATACACGGGAGAATGTCTTTATCGATTGATGATATGCGGCCAAGATAAAGACAGTTTGCGGACCAGAACTACCAGGTCTAAGCCATTCAATGTTGCTTTTTTGTTTTACTGCTATGGTAGGGTCACTTCTAAAGCAAAAAAATAATCAAAAGATCTCATGACTCATACAGGTTCCTTTGCATTTTTTTGTGTGTGTATATGTTGGGGGGGGGGGGAGTTTGCAAGGGATGTAATTACATGTATGGTATGGGGCCGATTGCAAAATAATGTTATTTCTCTGCTCAGAGGTAAACCGAACTTTGGTAAATCGAAGTATAATCCATTTCCCGGCAACTTCGAATTATACGAGCTCCACTGCACTTGAAAGTAAGGAACAAATTGCTAGTGAAACAGGGTTGTTCTCTTCTCCTGTAAAATTAGGTCCTCTGCACTTTGGTGGTTTCATGTAAGGATCAGTGGTATGTAAATCTGTTTAAATCTGTACCATAGCAAAAAGGTAATCATTGGAATACTTAAGAGTTTGAAGTTCTCACTGCTCCCTCAACAGATAGGTGTATGTGTTCTCTGTAAATCATTATCTCTACCATCTGTAGAAGGCACTCTGGTGTCATCCAACACACGGATCATGCATTCTAAGGAGACAGTGGTACAAACTAGACTCATATTTGTGATATTAAATCTTTCCCCATATCCACTATTTTCTGTTTGAGTTTGTCCAAATGCTGTAATTCCATGCTGGAGCGGATATATGGCAGTAAGAAATAGAGGCTACCATCTTCTGGCAGGAGCGAGATGAACTCGGCTGGGGGAAACAACTCTGCCATCCTTGTCAGTAAATCTGATGATGACACAGACAGAAGATGAGGCTTCAGACAGGAACATAATTTTCTTGTACATGCATATTTCATCACCGTTTCCTAAAACTGTTGTAATTGGTTTTGACTCCAAAAAACTGTTTTATATTAGCATAACTGGTCTAGCGACAATGGCTTTTTGAAAGTTTCCTATTCGATTATTTTTTGGCTTAAGAGTCTAGAATCAGGATCATTCAATGCGGCTTGAATGTAGTTGAACATACAGTGTATTTATATAAAAATTAATTTTTGGAATTTTTGAGTTACCTCAGTCTTAGGGAATGGTGACGATATGTATATACTGTATATTGTATATTAAATACACTGACACAAAGTTATCTGGATGCTAAGTTGTGGATCCAAACAATTCATCGTGCTATCTACAAAAATGAACTTCAAAGGGCCAATGAAACTGAAGTAACTTCAAGTTCAGTTCATATCTATTATATATTTCGGTAACTTGCAACCTTTGGCATGACTAACTGACCAAACTATACACTCTTCAGGCCTTAAATTTGGCAGGGAGGTGGCAATTGAGATAAGGAAGATGATGGCTATAATTAAAAGTCGTTTACTTCAAGCATGTATTTTTAAAAAATAACAATGTTTATTGCTATGTAACATCTGCATTTTTGCATGTTTGTTTCGTAATATAAAGTACCGTGCATGTCATAAAAAGTAACCATATCAAGCGTTCACCTTGGTGCGTAGTGTTCTGGTGCGCATGAGTTCTGAAGCAAGACTGTAATTTATTACTTTTATTATATGAGAGGGAGGGGGTGGGAGCACATGATTGTTTATTCTGGGCAATGCCCGGTAGCTCATCTAATTAATTATATTCCACTAACCTCATCTACTGATATAGCAGTTTAAAGTTCATTTTAAACAAAACCATCCAGTCAAAAAGGGATACATTACCCAAAAAAAATGATGGTTTACAATGACAAAAATAAACTGCCTATAGATCTACACAATAAAGCAATGACATTGTATACAAATTGAGACTGAGAAAAAGTGTATTTATTATCCATCAAATGCTGGCTTTTTTTTCTTCAGCATATGACCTGCAGATTACAAATGTCAATACACATATATCTCATACATACATGCCCTCACAGCATTTGGTTACTTACTAAGTATGATAGATGATAAGTTTTAATTCTCATTGGCTTTTGGTTGGTGATAAGGGAGCCATTATTACAGGCTATCTTAATACATGTACTAGTAGAAATAAAGAGGGACTAAATTTGGGATTGAAGAAAGTATACGTCAAAAAAGTGTATGCATAGTAGTCTGTAACAGCATTTTATCATATATGTAAGGTCAGCTCCTGAAAAATGATAATTCTGCAACAAATACTGCAAAGATATTCTCTGTATAAACCATGCAATTGATTCCTGCATCACCGCAGCATCAACAGAGTTACTCTGAAATGTTGAACAGAAATTTTTTAAAAATGTTGCATCAGTCCAACTGTCTCACTCTGGATATATTTAAGTGACACTCATGTTTCTTACTTAAACCTACTGTTCATATACTCCTATAGTGTAACATTACCTTTGTAGGCATTGACATAAACTGTTTCCTCTTGCTGATCTCCATCAGATGCAGCACATGTCTTCATGACTTTTTCCAGGCTTCGCATTAGGTAAGCATACTGAAAGTAACAGACAGAAGTCTGAGTTGTGCAATTACAAATGTGATATAGTGTACCATACTTAAAATGGAGATACCAGAAACACAATGGAATTCATGCACTTCTATTTTCGTCTTCATCACATTACTTTACATCCGGTAAATATGAGCGTACTATTATAAATACATGTACACATGTAACAAACTAATGGGGTCTCCAAAAAATTGTAACCCTTGCAAAAGTTTTGAAGTTTTTACTTTTAGTGGTATAATCAGTGAAAAAAGCTGAGCTGTCTTTTTTTTTTCTAAAGCTACAGATTCAATTGTTAATGGGGTTGTAATTCAGTTACAATAGGTAGAATGCATAGAATGCAAATGACATCACAGAGTGTTTTTGTTTTGTTCTTCTGACACCCAAATTGGCGGGTGGATCAGCTGACGAGTGTAACTTCGAGAGATGTCTTAGCTGTTAAAATGCCTGCTGGTTGGATTGTAACTGATTGTTATGACAGGGGTGGAAAGGATGAATCCAAGCTGGTCAGATTCCCTACTATCCAATGTAAACAAGGGAAACGAAGTGAAAGAATGACTGAATGTCTCCCATTGAACACGTTCACACGTGTCACTGTTTACTGTAGTGAACTACTTTTAGCTCGCCGCCGGTTGGTTCGCGACGCCTGAAGTCCCCGCAGTGCAAAGAAGCTAACGAATCAAAATCAATGCCACTATCGCCACTTTGATGCATGGGTCCGGACAGCCAAGATGGCAAATATGCGCATTCTACCTATACTCAAATGATGATGGGATGCATGTGGCTTTGGAGTTGCAGTTAAGTTGCAGACTTAAATATCAATGTATTGTTTATTATTATATCCCTCAGTTTTAATTTTTGTGATCAAAAGTTTCAATTCAACTCACTTGATCAACATTTCCATTGAAGCAAGTGCCAGCAAACAAGCCAGAAATGCTGGGATATCTGTTGACCACAAGGTCAATGGCCGTTTCTTTGTCCAGTCTCCTCAAGCACAACAACTGGACACAATCCCAGCATGCATCACTCTCCTTTCCATCCTTGTTCCCTTCTTCTCTGGGATGTTCGATGTGCTCCAGAACATAATTGGCCAACTCACTGGTGAGACGTGGAGAACACAAGAGTGACTGAAAAAAGTGGATGAGATAGATAACACTGGAATGGCTAAAAAACAATGTAAACCAATCATATATCACATGCAGACAATCAAACAAACAAAACAGAAGTGACTGAAGAGGAGGAACAGACACAACATTTACTGTGGCAGACAGCAAATGAGATCTAACAAAACAACATTGGGGAGACGAATGGAAGCAGAGCACATAATGTGAGAGTAACTTTGACATATAGTTGGTGTACTGTATGGAACCTGTCAAGATTTATTTTCTTTTTCTTATTTGACACGTATACTTAAAATATAGCTTGTTGCCTTTAAAAGTGAACTTTGACCATCCTCTTGATACCTTATCCATCACTTTGTGGGTAAAGACAATGGTGCCAAAAACAATGTTAAGATTACATGTTAACAACAATATTACTGATAGAAATAACTGCATCCTTTACAAAATACCTGCATCATCAAACATTACTGCCAACAGTAACCTAAGGATGTTCAAAGAGAATCACAATAAGCTGAACATTAACAGGAATAAAGACATTAAAAAAACAACAAAATGAGAACTATAAAATGACACTGACCTAACAAAATAAACAAGGACCATGATTGTCCCAAGCTATTACCTGAAGTTTAAGAAGACTCTCATTGCACCAACAACATTGACATTTCTCGTGTCCAGTTTGTTTGTTCACCATGGCAACTGGAAAGGTTGCCATTCTGGAGCCTTGACCTGGTATCTGTTTGACCTCCATTCTCTGACAGGGTTTCATCATTTGCTGTGGTCCTTGAAATGGGGGAATATAATCCAACCATCCAAATCGAGGAGCAAAATGACCATTTCCCTGAGGCTGTAGAGGAAATAAGCAGAAAGCAATCAAAATTAGTGAAAGAGTTTAATCTGTTTACTTTATGTTCATTCATTTCAGAGATTGGCAAGTACCAAATCGTCACTGTTGCCTGAGACTGTAGGCCTACTTGAGATGTGGTGGCGGGGAGGCATGGGGATGATATAGAGTCATTGAACTGGCCGTCAAGGATACCAGACAGAGAGACGCCGCAGCCGACAGTAGCTTTTTTTTTTTTTTTTTTAAACCAGTCACCCTTGTCTTCTCACTATTCCTTAGGCCATTACCGCTACATTGTGGGTGTCACGTCAGCTACAATACAATCATTACTTGTTCAGCAGTTCAAATCCATTACACTTGAGCTGGTTGCTCACCATCCATCTCACTCACATACACATGCATACACACACACAAAATGGAGTTTTACTAGTGGATACAGTATATTCGGGAGGGGGGGGGGGGGGGCTAATAAAATAAAATTACCAAGTTGTCTTATGTCACTTCACTGTAAGAGACAAAAACATGCCTGTTTATCCAAAATACTGTTAATACGAAATGCTATTGTCAGTTTCCTGAATTTCAGTTTTAGCAGGTTCAATTGTACAGCAGACCCTGAGTATAATGGCCTCGGATTGAATGGGATCTCGGGTACAACGGCGTAATTTAAAATCCCCATTTCATACACACTTCTCAAAAGTGAAAAAAACTTGTTTACAACGGCGACAAATCAAGCATGCCTCTGACACAACCGGATTTTTCGTTCCGACAGCATGGAATACATTGAGCAAAATATTGTGCGGTTGAAAGATCAATCGGGAGGTGAGTGGAGAGGGAATTGGGGGGATGGGGGGGGGGGGGGGGGTGTGATGATAGTGTTATGATCAGTCCTTTCTATGTACTTGTACGAGATTGTGTAGCTGCAGGAGGTAGGGTGGTGGTATAGCCACGCACCGTGGAGGTGGGCGATGATGCAAGACAGTCGCATGTGGTCAGTCCTTTGTGTGAACGTATAACTGACCAGGTAAACAGGGCCAACGAGGTTGGTATACATGATGCTTGTGTGTAAACCTAAAAGTAAAGAAGTGGTCATTCTGCATGGGCCTCTAGTGTAGATGTAATTATGCCTGACCAAGACTTGCTATGCTACCTTTCGAGCAAAAGCATCGTCATTCACTTTTTGAAAAAGAGAAACTGCACTGCAATATATATAGTGATGGCAGCGGAGAAGAGAAAATGCTTTTCTCTTGAAATCACGGCAAAGTTAATTGAAGAGGTGGACAGGGG
Organism: Onchidella celtica; assembly: GCA_963931925.1. Taxonomy (NCBI): domain Eukaryota; kingdom Metazoa; phylum Mollusca; class Gastropoda; order Systellommatophora; family Onchidiidae; genus Onchidella; species Onchidella celtica. The sequence goes on along the minus strand of OZ007578.1, from coordinate 15,104,546 downwards.
TGTAAAAAACAGGGCTCAATTCTGTAGGGACAATGAAATTTCTCCCGGGGGCAAGCCCTAGATATTTACATAAGTGGTTTCCCTTTGACCTTGCCTATAATGGGACCTCGCTTAGAACGGGAGTTTTGCAGTGGTACCGTGAATGCCGTTCTATCCAAATTCCGCTGTATTCAACAACATCCAAAGCCACATCAAATGGCCTTGGTTATGGACTCCTGGGCCAAAAATTGGTGGAATAGCAAACTTTCAAAAATTCATCACAACCTGACTGTAGCATCTGCGGGCTACCCCTTGCCCTCCCCCGGTTTTGTTGTTGTGCTGGTGGCTGAGCATGTGTCCACTACTTTTTTCATTTTATTGTTGACAACCGCCAGAGTGTACTGTACTCCGTGACCTGACCTTCTTTTCTAGTGAGTAGTTTTTTTCCTCGCTCGCTTGTTGTCAGGTGTTTTGACTCGTTCAGTAAATATTAGTATGTTCCCGAATATTCGATAACGTTGTGGATACGAATGTTTACGCCAGATTTGGCCTTGAGTGATGTAACCTGATGACGTATTGATGCGTGATTGGTTAGTTTGTGCGAGGGCAAAGGTAACGTTTATTTCGGGAACTTTCTGTAGGAATGTTTATATATATAGACCTGTGTGAGTGGTTGGTGGGGTGAGTAAGTGAGTTTCCTTTTGTGTGGCGTAGATATTTAGTTTCGCTGGTGTCTTCCTAGTAATTTATTGTTCACTATACATTTATTAAACTTTAGTATTATTTAATCTATCGTCGGATCTCGTGTTTATTTATTTTACAGCTGTAATAGTTTCGTTTTCTAAAGGGTTGTAGTTAGATCAATTAACTCCCCCCTACTATAACGTGCTAGAACAACCTCAGCTGTTACACTGACCGGCTGCGCTAAAATAAAACAGTTTTTTGCTTCTCTTGAAAAGTTGCCAACACCTATAACTACAGTTTTAGGGAATGGTGAAGAAATGCACTGTCACAATGGAAACAGAAAAAAGATCCACCTTGATGCTGGACTTTATTCTATTATTTCTTCATGACATTTCCACATGAAAATCTCTTAAAGTCTCCTGCAAGTACTGCTGTTTATTTTTAAACTTGGTGTAACATACATGTGTCTGTCAGAACAAAGTACATCCTGGATGGCCAATGGATATAAAGAATTATTGATACGGGAACAAAATATTTTGCCCCAAATTGATTATTATGAGAATCTTCTACTGCATGTAACTACAAAAAGCGTTTTTGGGTGGTGTGCAGATCTGGTGATCCCACCAATGTAGATGGATATCACAATTTGTTTTATTTGGTCATTCAGGAGATTCGTCTGGAACAGTGTATGATCTCAATAATCAAACATTACACCAACTAAGACATGTGAACAACTTCTGATCATGATGTAATGTCTCATAACCACAGCAGTAGTGCGGGCAGTTTATCATTCTGTCTCAAGTTTGGTTTCACCCCTTTCTTTCTATTCTTGTACATATGTAAATTATCATTTTAAAAAACTGAAAAGAAAATAAAACCATCAAAAATAAAACCATATTTATGTACATAAATAAAAAGAAAGAAAAAAAAACACTCTTACCAAAGCAAACTTTTGATGGCTGAGAACATTCAGTTGTCTCAGAGACACCAGATCTTTACTTGTGATTTTTGAGATATAAATCTCACACAACATTTGCTGAAATATAAACAAACAGATCTCAGACGTACACTGATGTAGAGTCCCATGAGTCTGGGTAAGCTTGAACTACATGTATATGCACTAAAGTGCAGAAATTGAATAGAATGTGAAACTTCAATAAACAGTGATGTAAGGGAGATTAATTTGTGCCAAAGGCAAGTTTGAAATTGAATAAAGCTGTGTTTTCAGGTGTACAGAAGCAGAAACGGCAACGGAATGTTTCCCTTTTGTGGAAAAAGATATTTATGACAACATGGAAACATTTTTTTTACTATTTGGTGGATTTCTGACATTTCCATTGCCGTTTCCGTACGCATGAAAACATAGATTTACACTGTATGTTATTATGGCATGCACGCATCTTGATGACAATTAATAATAATCACACATGGACAGAAAAAGGCGAACAGTTCACATAAGACAGGAGGACTATATCAGAAACTAAAGCAACTCCACATACATATATAAAAATATAAACCAATCATCTAATACTTGCTAAGCTTTTACGTGTTAGATTTTATCTATTTTAATATTATGCACATTTCAAATCCAACATATTTTGTACTATAAACTTATTGTTATTAGTAACTTGAAACATCTTGACATGAATTCCCACTACCGTCATTAATTTAATCTTTAGATCAAAGTACTTGTTCTAGAAACAGAGAGAAAGAAAAATGAAAAAAACAAAAAAATGAATTTACCACTGTTTCCTCAAAGAGAAAGATCCTTTTCTCATCTGTAAGTGATACAAACAAATATGTGAGGGAAACTTCTGCACCTAGAGTCTTGCATTTCATCATAATCATCATTTTTTTTCTCTAAATAAGATCTTTTTTACCCTCCATTTTTACCCTCTATTTTTTAACAAAGTATAAAATTAGGGTGTTATTATAAGTACGTACACATCCCAAGCATTTTGTGCCAGGGGCGTCCTATCCTTAACTCTGTCCTTATCCTGAACCCCAAATCTTATCGAATCCCTAACCCCACCCCCCTGCCCTTTCAACCAAAAAACAGGAGGAAAACAAACAGAAAATCTGCAAGAATGATTAATTAAGGCTGTTGTTAGGAGTATTTCAGGAGGAGCTCTCTAACTCTGGAGTCAAAAAAGGCTTTAAAATACATACCCCTAGCGCAAAAAAACATGGGGGGCGTACGTACTTGTAACAACATTCATAAGACTTGGAGAAAACTGCCATTTATTTGAGGACTGAAATGTTTCAGACAAATCTTTGCATGTCATCAGCCCATAGCAAAATTTCCACAGACAACTTGGATATAATGGTTTATCTAATATTTCAAGTAATTCACCTAGATAAAACCTCACATCAACAAACACAATTACCGGCAAAAAAAATAACAATCTACTTTCTTCTTATCTGTCCACAAACTACTTAGGAATTAAAATACTCCTGACATGAACTTAATTTATTTGTAATTAGGCCTAACAAGTATAAAATCAACCTAAGTTCACACAGGTTAAAATGTGATATTTCTGTTGCTGTTTTCATAAACAAATCCATACTAGACAACTTTCACTACATTCCAGCTAAACAATACTGACGCTCAAGTCAGTAATTTGACCAAAGATACCAAAAATACAATAAGATGAGACAATCCATTCTTCGCACCTCTAAAAAAATTGTGCCCACAGTTTGCGCGCTGATCAGGGGTGGGGCCTATGGCGCACTATATGAAAACAATGCTTGATATAATGATAAATTAATGATGGGAATTTGTTACAGTGCTACTGCGGCTAAAAACAATTACAGTCAGAGTTTTCCTATAGCAATTGAAGTTATAATTATAAAATAAGTGACTTCATCAAGGCCTACAGTGATAACTGAATAGTGAACAAAATTTAAGTTTCCCTATAATGGCTTTGTAAAATATGGCATTGTTCATGACTTCCACACACATTCACTGCTAGGTGACAGGATGAAATCTGTGCACGCTAAATGCACTAGCCTTCTCATCTTATTGTATCTAGTATTTCTGATTTGATTTACCAGACAAGACCAGTTCCAGAACTTCTCGCACATGATTGTTGCACGGTAAATCTGCCTGGTTCTGGCTCTGAAATGTGAGGCAAGAATGGGAAATTATTGACGAAGAGAATGATGATCGGGAATGCCGATAAAAACACTGAACTATTGAATGAAAAACAGGACTAACTTTTTGACATAATTTACCTCAGGCTGTACATGGGACTCTGTAATCAACTGATTGACAGAGTGAATATCAAAGTCATTGGTGTCAATGACGGTAGAAAGAAAAATGGTGCAATTTTTTCCTGCAGGGATTTTCTTCACAATGTATTGCCAACTGGGTTATAGAAGGAATATCTCAATCACCAATTTCAATGACCAAAAAAATGAATAAAACAAATTTGCCTACAAGAAATTGAATTGCGACAAACTGTATTACTGCTATTACTGAAGATAAAATATCTAATTCTCTTAACTACAGCTGCTGAATTCCAGTGGTTAATCAAAGTTCAAAACAAAGATCTTATGTTACATATCTGTAACTTATAAGATTCAATCTTTGAACAGAAAACAGCGACTGATAAGTGTAAGATATTAGACTTTTCCTTGGCCGCGAGATGGCTAACTATAACTTATCAGATTTGATTTTGGACAGAAAACAGCAACTCAATGGACAGAAAACAGAGACTCATAATTTAAGATATTAGGCTTTTCCCTTGCCAGAACCAGCCAAGACGGCTAACTGAAACATATCACATTTAATCTATGGACAGAAACCAGACATTGAAACCTGTAAGATATCAGACTTTTCCCTAGCTGGGGCCAGCCGAGATGGCCAACTGTAACTAACTAGGCTTATAACTTTGGGAAAAAATGACATGTAATTAATTAACAAATATTGGACTTTTATCATGAACCGAAAGAAAAGACCTGTGAATGTCCAGCTAAAAGTGTGTGATGTCCAACTAAAAGTTTATATTCTTCTCATAGCAACTAGCTCCAATCATACCTTGAGCAAAATAAGCAGTGAATCCAATGACAAGACACATTTATCCAACATATCCACCAGAATATCCAGCAATATGCCAGACATGTGTTGTCTCATCAACTGTGCTAGAGGGGTGAAAGCACTGAGGTTTTCATGGATGAGTGCTGGATGAGATGAACATAAACTGGTGAGACTGGGCCTGTTGATGGATTTTAGTTCTGTGCATGCTGATTCCACTTCACACATGCTCAGCTGGAGCTGAACAATGGCCAATTTGTCCACGGCACTGAAAGTATACACGTACAATTATATATATAGTAGTATTTTGTGATTACAGTCCTCCTGCACCTAAGATGGTTCATATGGTGGACACCTTCTGACGCCATGATGTTCTGTCACCTGCTGCCATTACTATTACTATTGGAAGGACTTGAATGACCTATTCAGTGGCTATCACAAAGTTGGAGGCAAGAAGCCCCATGTCTGAGATCACCATTACAAATGAATAACACAATACACAACTAATCATATAGAAGTTTATTGAATTTCTGTTATAATATCTGCAGCTATACATCACAATCCTTGATGTCAAATTCATAATGGTGTTTTTCAAGTCCTGGCCACAATTATGAAGTTATACCAAAAATACTGAAGTAACATTTGAAGTGTTAGCTCATATCTTGCTAAGTCATTTGTCTATATTATCTATTCTGCTTTGCCCTGATCCCTGAACTCACATACCACTAATGTTTATGTCAATAACCATGAAGATACAGGTCTATGCTATTATTTCACATTCTTGAAGTCACACATTAAGAATACAATGGCAACAAAACACAGAATACCCTGAGTAACAACTATGCTATTATTTCACATTCTTGAAGTCACACACTAAGAATACAATGGCAACAACAAAACACAGAATACCCCGAGTAACAAGTTCTTGATAAGTGACATCCCTCTATGAATGTAAACTTCCTGCAAAAACCTAACTTGCAAACAAATCAGTTAGGCAAATAACCCCCAATTCCAACTATCAAGAGCTTTGGCCATGTAAACAGACACACTAACTGAGGGTGCTTATTAGAGAAGTGTTTACAATTTCAAAGCCAACAGCTATACAATCAATAATGAAGACAACCAAGCTAATGACTCAATAGTAGAAAACTATCAAAATGCGCTTCGCCCCTCCTATATTTATTACGGTGACAGCAGGAAAAAAGTATCACATGCCTAGATGGGACAATGTTACCTTATGGGCTGGGCAGCACTGGATTTGACAGATAGCCAAGTTTTCAGGTGATGGAATGCTTTTTCTGAAACAATATAAAGTAGAAGAATGGCCATTGGACAGTGGATAGCCTGACTGGTAATCACTAATGAGACGACTTTCTCTATTCATTTTCTAAACTGTCGTCACAAACTAAATCAGCCTTACAACATTAAAAATAAAAATGTACTTTTGTGTACATCATCATCATTGCCTTTCTCACCCTGGATCAGGGTATAGGCCACCAACAAACACTTTCCATCCCTCTCTATCATGGGCCAGCCTCTTTACATTATTCCAAGTCTTTCCGCTTCGTTGCACATCATTTTCTCTGGCTCTTCTCCACGTTCCGCGCGGCCTTCCTCTTGATCTCTTGCCCTGGGGATTCCAATCCAATACCTTCTTCGTGATGCTGTTTCCTGGCCTCCTGAGAGTGTGGCCGATCCATCTCCATCGCCTCCTACCAATTTCCTCTCTGACTGGGCTCTGTCTTGTTCTTTTCCAAACAATTTCATTGCTGACCTTGTCTGTCCATCTGATCTTAAGTAGCTTCCCCAAACATCTGTTGATGAAAACTTGGATTCTCTTTATGCAGGCCTGGGACGCATTCCAAGTCTCACATCCATACAACAGGACTGACTTCACGTTCGAGTTGAATATCCTCAGCTTTGTTTTTAGAGATATATCCTTGGTTCTCCAAATCTTGCTTAAGGACGTGAAAGCTGCCTGTGCCTTTCCAATTCGTGCTTTGACTTCTGCCTCTGTTCCTCCCTTATTGTCAATGATACTACCAAGATAGCAGAAGGACTCTACATCTTCCAGTGGTTGATCTCCTACTTTGACTTGTTCGCTTGGGGGTGCAACAATTTTTAGGACCTTCGACTTCGCAGGATGTATCCTCAATCCGATAGATTCTGAAATTTTGTTTAGAGCTGTAGTCTTTGCTTGCATCTGGTCGTGTGTGTGCGACAATAGTGCCAAGTCATCTGCAAAATCTAGATCGTCCAGCTGTGTCCATGGGGTCCATTGTATGCCATTTCTTCCTCCATTGGTGGTTTCTTTCATAAGCCAATCAATCACCAGAATAAACAGAAATGGGGACAGCAAACAACCCTGCCTAACACCAGTCTTGATATCAAAGCTGTCAGTAAGCTCACCATCGTGTACAACTCTGCAACTTGTCCCCTCGTACATGCTCTTGATAAGATTCACCATCTTCTCTGGGATTCCATAATGTCTCAATATTCTCCACAGCGTTTCTCTATCGATGCTATCAAAGGCCTTCTCGTAGTCAAGGAAGTTCACTATCAGTTGGGAGTTCCACTCTAGCGACTGCTCTACTATAATTCTCAGCGTGGCGATCTGGTCGGTGGTTGATCGATTACTCCTGAAACCAGCTTGCTCCTCACGAAGTTTTGGGTCTGTTGCATTCTGTATTCGCTTGAGAATAATCCGATTGAAAACCTTTCCTGGGATGGAGAGAAGTGTGATTCCTCTGTAGTTACTACAATTGCTGAGGTCCCCTTTTTTTGGAAGCTTCACGAGGTGTCCTTCCTTCCAGTCCTTTGGAAACTTGCCTCCGATCCAAATCCTCGAGAATAGTGAGTGCAGACCCTCTGCAGCCCCAGCAGCATCTGCCTTCAGCGCCTCTGGTGGGATCTGGTCTGGTCCAGCTGCCTTGCCTCGATTTAACTGCTTTATGGCATCATTAATCTCTGCTTTAGTCGGAGGGTCGCAACTGATCGGTAAATCATTTCTTGCGGGTAGAATGTCGGGTGGGTTGCTTGGTGGAGGTCTGTTCAAGAGGCTACTAAAATGTTCTATCCATCTTTTTGCCTGAGCTTCCTTTCCAAAAATAGCCTTCCTGTTGTAATCCTTGACAGGAACTTCCGGTTTTCCATATTTTCCAGCAAGAGTCTTTGTAGTCTGGTAGAGGATCCTCGTGTGTCCTCCTGTTGCTGCCTTCTCTGCTTTCTCTGCTAACATTCCTATGAACTCCTCTTTGTCTTTTTTAATTGATTTTTTGACCTCTTTAGCTGATGCTCGGTACTCTTCCTGGTTACCAACTCTTGAGCTTCTTGTACGACTTGCATTTACCTGTTCTTTTAGGTCTCTTCTTATCCTTATCAAGTCCAGTGATTTTTGACTAATCCATTCCTTGTGTTCCACTTTCTTTTCCCCAAGAACATCCTGACATGTCGATGTAAATACTCCTTTTACCTTAGCCCAGTGAGTACTTTTGTGTACAGTCAATAACAAATTTCTTTTAAAAATTTCCATGAATTTACAAAAACTAAGTGATCCTCCTACAACTGGCACACATCAGAATTGTTAGTCTTTAACCATGACAGACAATTCAAATACCCAATCTGTACCTCAGTGGCCAAATACTGAATTTGGTTAAATCCAAGACTGTTTGCTGGTCTTGACAAAAGTCTACCAAAAAAAGTGTTGATGAGAGCAAAGTATTTCATCACTTACATTTACAACGTATTATTTCTTACGTGAGGCTTTGCTATGTACAAATTTTTCTCTTTGCCATATTTTGACAAATAGTCATCTGAAGCTTAAATGTATCCAACAGTGGTCATACCTGCTGAAAAATTTTTCATGTTGGACAGCAAAATGACTCGAGACAATTTCTCTGGAGCTGAAACTGCATAGATCTTAAGAATGGTGTCACTGGTAGCAACTGAAGGGTTGACATATTCCTCATGCGAAAACAGGATGTGATCTAGACAATCCAATATTCCTTGACCAAACTCACAAGGACTCCGCTAGTGACAGACAGATGGAAATATTGGTGATTTCATTATACAATAGAGAAAGACAACAATCTACTTTCATAATCTAAACGTGTGAGGAAAAACAATGGATCATAATTTCTCTTACAAATGTTTTATTGTATTCCCATATAATAATTAAACAAAAATATAAGCACAATAAATAACACAAAAACTGCTGTCTAATGAAGATTTTGAAAAACTGACAAATTGCCACATGTTGCTTCTTTGCTAGCTAATTTTACCCAGTACCATGACAAATTTATCTGCCAAGGCTTTAAGTCAAGGCAACATAAATTAACCAGAGGATACGACAAATTTTGCTGACAAATGACTGATAATAAACATTTTACAGAATGTGTATAAATCATAGGTGCCACCCAGGAAATATGAAAAAGGAGGAACTTTTTTTCGACTCGCCGGGCGGAGGGGTTGGAGGTGTTGCCCCCCTCCCCCTATTTAGATTTTTTTTTTTAAATCAAGCATGAATAACACAATTTGGCGGTACCTAAAGTGCTATTTTCATGGGTGCCAGCAACCGAGCCATCTGAAACCTGAAAATCACTTTGACCAAATCAGCCAAACCTGAAGTCGCTGGCACCGGGCAATGCAGTGATAAAACAACAGACCTACGAACTAAGTGACATTTAAAGCACATACACCAATGCCACATAAAGGCAAATTTCAAATAGAGAACAAAACACTTTACATGTCACAATGATGTACCACACTTGCTGAGTATTTCATGTACACCTACAACTTTCTTTGTTCATAATATAATGTGTGGCTGCAGCAGCTTTTGTCCTACAAGATGAATAACATTTCGTAGAACAGTTAATCTGAATATGGAAAAATTTCTCCAATAAGTTTGTAGAACCTATCACAAACATCCAACAGACAAAACATGGCTTTTGTGCCTGTTTATTATTAATATTATATTCATGTACATGTATGTATATTGTGTCCCTTGAGCCAATAAAATTGATCCTGTTATCTCCCTTTCAATTCAACGCCGTTATGCTGATGCTGAGTTTTCCTTTGTACGGAAATAGAAACGTCAACAGAAACGTCAAAAACCCATCAAGAGAAATAGGACTACGTATCTTCCTAATGGAGTTTTGACGTTTTCGTTTCCGTACCCATGAAAACACGATTTTAGCAGTATGCTGTTGCTTCACTCACACTGCTTACGGCCCCCGTGGTTATAATAGAAGAGCCAGGCTTAAAGGTCTCACTCACGCTTGATAAGTACCGTTTATTGGACTGAATAGGTTGAAATCCGGCTATGCCCGATGATATTGACGCCAGAGAACTAGAAGAATCTGAGGCGGGCTGTCACAAATCCCAGACTGGGAGATGTAATAATTATAACAAGACAACAATCACGAACGAACAAGTATAACACTTAACAGAACAACCCATCAGACTCACACATTTATTATACATAAACATAAAGATAATAGCGCAAATACATACATTATCTTATTCCATTCCACTGCCGTACAACGGCCTTCTCCCGTACGCACACTTCCTCGGGTCCACAACCCGGTAGTTACTTTCTAAAGACACTTCGGTCTCAGCTTCTCCTCTCCATGCCTTAATTAATATTTCAATGGCACCGCAGTCTCTCAATAGCCCCTTCCTATTGCCATAACATATTAGCATTCCAATAGCACATCAACATGGCAATAGCACATTAGCATTTCAATAACACATCAACATGGTAATAGCACATTAGCATTTCAATAACACATTCACGATCATGTATACGTCCCTGTCGTTGGCCATACTGCCACGACTCATGTGCCTCTACAGTCCTGCACCGACAGCTTCCTTCCTGGCCTCTGTGTGGCCTCCGGCCCTATGCTGGCCAATCCCCTGTGCTCACTGTAGGCGGCTCTTCGGCCCGTCCCCGGCACCAGTCATCACTGGAAAAACCCTACTCCCAAGTCTTCCGACTGCTCTCCTTATGTTCGCCCTCTGGGGCTTTCTCCTGCGTCCGCTCTCTAGGACGTCTTAGTGTGCAGTGATAGTAATACAGCGCTCTCGCCTCATTCAGACCCCCACCACTCACAACATGCACGCTTTCCCTTACCCCGTGGGTTAACTTTATTCTAACCCTCTTCTCGTAACTACTGATCCTCGCTCACTCGCTCGTGACACGGGCCCCTTCAGGCCTTTGTAAACTAAACCAACCGTCGTCGGGTTGGTCTTGTACTATGATTATTAGCCCAGTAGCCGTACAACGTGTATCAGTACAGATCTAGTGGTCATTGTCATGATTCAGATGTTATTAAAACTCACGCAGAGAGTGAGTTGTTTTTTTACCAGGGCCATGAAAAATTGGCTGGTGGCCTTGAACGGTCCTCGCCAAATTATAGTTGGTGAGTAAATAAATGTAAAGTTAAACGGTTAGATTCACGCTTGTCGGTTTTAATGTTCGTGATTAATAAGTAATGGAGTAGGGGTGAAACAAGGTGGGGACAGTTGACATTGTTAAGTATGACTAGACAAGTTTTTGCACGTTAACTGGCTGGTAGAATAGTGCAGACGTATTACTACAATTAAAATGGTGGGAGGTTTCGACCTATGAGATAGCTGAACTAATTGGGCCAGCGGACTAGCACGCTGGGTAGTTAGATAGTATATAACATCGTGTAACGTTCAGATTAGGGGAATACAGGCGAGCAGAAGCATCGTGTCGTGAAGTATCTCCGGTTGACCAGTACCTGAACTGTGTGCTTTGAAGACAAGAAGTCCTTGCTAACGGACTGACTGAGCTCTAGAAAGAAAGGTCTGAGTGGGCTGACCTTTGAAAGCCCACGCTGCGCTATTTTGATGTTCGCGCCTACCAGTAGGCGTGAGCAATGGTAATATATCTTATTTGTTCAAGCATAATAGAGATCGGAGATAGAGAGAGAACTACAGCCTCATAGGAAGACTAAGGAAACCCCAGCTGGCACTCGACCACGAGTGTCCTGTATCATAGATCTATTGCCATAGTATGATTGGAATAATATAGCACATTGTTGATGAATTGAATAGTGATTGTGCATAAAATATAGTCTTTTGGCAACTGCTTAAATTACCTACAAGCCGAAGAGTGCTTCTGTAGGCTTTGAACGTACTGGGCTCTCCTAACATTTAAGCCCATATGATTTATGGAGAGTTTGCCTGGCGACTGGCCAGTGGCGACTCAACTGTCACTTTAAATTGATATCTAGTTTCGTATAATATACCTATTTGCTATTGATTGCAGTACCTCCATAGTTACATGAATATCATTGGTTAAGTTATTAATTAGAGTTTTTTTTGGTTTGAATATATACCTCTATTGTCTTTTGCTTTGTTATTAATATTTATGTAAACTATGGCCTGACCGGCCTGACATATATACGCTCTAGTTATTTAATACTTTTCTTGTGTGGTTGTGTCCGAGTGTGAGTTAGCTGCCTCTCGTGCAGTCGTAACATCCCCAAGACCCTAACTCTGCTCGTGACATCTGGAGGGGACCCCACTGACATCTGGAGGGGACCCCACTGACATCTGAAGAGGACCCGTCACCCTCTGACATCTAGAGGACACTACTATCATCTGATGAGGACCCCGTAAACAGCTGCAGGTCTACCACTCTAGACTCCACTGTTATTTATGTAATTTTTGTAGTTTATAGTTTTGTATACTGCTGATTTTTTTTGTTGTTTCTCCCCCACATGTCTGGCATGTCCTCTCGTCATTGATCCTGGGACCACTACGAGGGACTGACAGCTAGCATCAGGAAAAGACAAGACCAGCGCTGTGGACCAAAGGAAAGAGCCAGTCCATTTTGCCCAGTTAAGTGAACCATCTGTATTTGTCTTCGTTTGAGGGGTTCGTCGTTCCAGCTCCCCTACTTTTGACAGGCATTATTTTTTCTTTTGTGTTAGATTAGATAGGCGGGAGGTTGGAAGGGATCGAGACTCAGCATACCTCTTTTTGCCAGACTAGCAGATCTAGATGGCGTTTAAAACGGATAGGAGATTTGCTTTGCCTTGAATAGTTCTGTAGGGACCTGTTATTCGTATAGATTGTTAGCGTTCTATCTTCCTCGTATTTTTAGGAAGACGTCTCTCCTGTTCTTTTTCTTACCTTTTTGTAGATAGTTTCAGGTTAGTCAGGTCTGTTGTCGTTTGTTCTTTCTGTTAGTCTCGTCTTACTCTCCATGTAATTCTTTTCCATTATAGTGTTGCATTATTATATTTTGTATTCATACTTGCTATATTATTGCCTGGGATAAATCACGTGTCTAGGGCACGTTGAGAGATAATCTGGATATTAGAGTTGTTAGGCTTGTATAGCCAAGGAAGTTAATATCGTGAATATTGATTTATTCCGATTTATAGCAGAGGGAACGCTGCTAGGAGTGTACGGAAAATACACTGGGAATATTACATTGGTATCGTTAGTTAACGACCAATCACGGAAGCAGTAGACTGACTGCTTGAGGATTAGGAGAAATACGTGGAGTTAAGTGATCACTGAGATAGCTCAACCACTACTTGGTTGACTAAGACGTACAGTTTGTTGTTGATTTCGGTAATTTCGTTCAGACTGCAGGAACGAACACCCGCAGAGTGCAATTGATAAATTACTTCAAGGGAGAATAAAGTTAGAGATTTTTCAGAAGTTGTCCTCGATTAGGACATTATTATATCGCATTATTGACCGATATCATGGCCGAACTACAGAAATATTTGGAACTAGCCCAATCATTTGGCATACCGGAAGCTCAGCGTGCTTCTTGGGTAGACCAGAAACTGAAAGAAGAACGAGAAGAAAAGGCCGCGGAGAGATTACGAGAAGAAAAGGCCGCGGAGATATTACGCCAAGAAAAGGCCGCGGAGATATTACGCCAAGAAAAGGCCGCAGAGATATTACGCCAAGAAAAGGCCGCGGAGATATTACGCCAAGAAAAAGCTGCGGAACGAAACGAGAGAGCCGCGGAACGCACGGAAAAACAGGCTCAAAGAGAGTACGAACTCGCTTTGAAACAGTTAGAAGCGAAGCAAGCCCAACCTACCGGGGCTCCGGAAGTTACTTCCAATAATAAAACGAAGCCTAAATTGCCAACCTTTAATGATAAGGTTGATCGTATTGATTCCTACCTACACCGCTTCGAACTCCATGCCGTTTGCGCGGGATGGCAGCGTAGTGAGTACACATCATGCCTCTCCAATCTTTTGACAGGGAGAGCGTTGGAAGTTTTCCATAGCCTCACTATTGATGACGCTAGGGACTATGACATTCTAAAGACCGCGCTATTAAAGCGTTTCCAACATACGGAAGATGGATTTCATAAGCGTTTCCGCGATTGCAAGCCGAAGGCATCTGAGAATTTCTCTACTTACGTGGACCGCCTCCGCCACCTACTCAGCCGTTGGACTGAGTTGGCCGGTGTGGAAGAGGGAAACTACAAGAAACTATATGATTTGATAATTAAAGACCAAATATATATGTCCTGCCACACGGACCTGGTGGCGCATTTTAAGGAACAAGCCCCCAAAACTACCGTCGAGATAACATCGATAGCGGAACGGTATGCTGCGGCTCACCCTAATCGATCGTTAGCTAAAGCTAAAGTAAGCGAACCGTGTTACGCCGGCGCTGCTACTAAGACACCGGTACCGTCGAGACAATCAAGACAGCCCTTTCGACAGTCGCCGCAGGTTCGTCCACGGTCCGAGCCGCCGGTTAGCAGGAGGCAACCGAATCCCCATAAATTTTCTCGGGACTGGGAACCCCGATATACACGTCCTTTCCCTACCGGAGGACCGCGTAACAACTACTATCAAGCGCCCACATTTCCTTCTTATCGAGGTACACCTCGAAGGGATGATAATCCAGTCTACTGTTATAGATGTGGCGCCGGAGGCCACATTGCGCGACAATGCAGAGTTAGATTAGATGCGGCAAATGCATGCTCTGTAGCATTCACCGAAAACCGCGGTTACAGAACTAGGAATGCCGAAACCGTAGATAAAGTTATTCCAGTTATGTCCGCCCTCCACGAGCGAGGCGCGCTGACATTGTATGAGGGACGAGTAAACGCCATACGAGCATCCGTATTGCGAGATTCAGGCTGTACGACCGTCGGTGTACTTGAATCGCTGGTCCGTCCTGCACAACTCCTGGATCGCGATGCGACATGCATTACTTTTGGTGGTTCAGTTGAACATTTTCGTTTGGCGGAAATATATGTTGACACACCGTTTATAACTGGTGTTGTCACGGCCTGCGTGCTACCAAATCCGGTCGCCGACCTAATCATTGGGAATATTCCCCACTTAAAGGACGTCTCCGATTGCGAACTCGGGATTTGGGATGATAACGACATTGCGTGTGTCACGACAAGACAACAATCGCGTCGCCAGAGTGACGACACATTACGATCGCCTGTCGTCGATTTGGATGTAACCCCCGAGATTTTTCGTAACGAACAGCGCACAGATCCATCACTAAAGCCCCTCTTTGCTAAGATTGATCCGGACAACCCGGATACATCCAGGTTCTGCCTTAAAGACGACCTCCTATATCGCGTTTTTCGGGGAAAGCGCGAAACTATTTTGCAATTGGTCATACCGAGATCATTTCGCCGAGACATCACCCGCCTCGCGCACGACACGCCATTGGCAGGCCACCAAGGCAAAGCGAGAACAAAATCGAGAGTCCTGTCTCAGTTTTTTTGGCCCGGGGTTTACGGGGACATAAATAGCTATGTGTCGCGTTGCGATACATGCCAGAAAAGAACCCCCAAAGGAAAAACTTCGCGGGCACCTATACAAGAGATGCCGCCGGTTTCCACTCCATTTCAGCGAGTTGCCGTCGACATCGTCGGGCCATTACCGAAATCGGATAGAGGCCATCGGTTTATTCTATCAGTAATCGATTATGCCACCCGTTGGCCTGAGGCTGTCCCTTTAAAGGAAATATCGGCCGATCACGTCGCCGAGGCATTGGTGACCATATTCACACGTGTCGGATTCCCGTCCGAATTATTATCTGATAGAGGTCCGCAATTCACCTCTGACCTTTTCAGGAAAGTATTGGAACTCACGGGCATTAGACAGAAACTTACGTCGCCATACCATCCACAGTCCAATGGCTGTTGCGAGCGCTGGAATGCCACCATGAAAACTATGCTGGCACGCGTTTCCGCCGATAGACCTGGTGACTGGGACCGTCGACTTCCGGCCATCTTGTTCGCATATAGGGAACTCACAAATGCGACAACGGGTTTTTCCCCGTTTGAACTGTTATACGGTCGAAAACCACGTGGCCCGATGGCCATTTTACGTGATTTATACGCCGGTTCTGATACCGACGTTCCTGATACGCGATCCGCGTATCAGTACATAGTCGATCTCCGACATAGAATAGTTAATGCATGCGACCTGGCTCGACAATTTGCATGCGTACGGACCAGGTCATTTATAGGATATCGCGATCGGGGTAGTCGGTTAAGAACCCTGTCAGTCGGAGATCGGGCATTGGTGCTGTTACCAGAAACAAATAACAAACTACTCCTCACTTGGAAAGGCCCCTTTCTAGTTAAAAAGCGACTCTCGAGAGTTAATTATCTCATTACCATACGTGGTAACGATAAGGTGTACCATATTAATATGTTGAAAAAGTATCTTACCGATGATCAAACTCATCACGATCATTCATGCCATGTTGTGGCCCAAGCAAACGCAGCGATGGTCACTATCGATGACAACGACCGGGAGCCATTATCTATGACTAGATCGCTCCTATCCTTGCAAGCCACAGAGGACGCGACTTCCGTTAATATCAATCCAGAGCTGGATCAAAGTAAGACACAGGACATCATGAATCTTGTTCGGGAGTTTTCGCCAGTATTCACTGATTTGCCGGGTAAAACATCCTTAGTTCAACACGTCATCCGGTTGCACTCGGACGTACCCGTGTTTGTCAAACCCTACCCGCGCCCGCTGCAAGCGCACGACACCATACAGTCCGAGGTGGAAAAGATGCTCAGCTTAGGAGTCATTGAGCGCTCGACGAGCCCTTACTGCTCGCCGATTGTACTAGTAAAGAAAACAGACGGTTCCGTTAGATTTTGTATCGATTACAGAAAGCTTAACGCTCTAACCATTTACGATGCTGAACCTATCCCGAATCAGGAAGATCTATTTGCGCGATTGGTCGAGTCGTCCGTGTTTTCGAAAATAGATTTGGCTAAAGGCTACTGGCAAATCCCAATGGAAGAGGCCAGTAAACAGTACACAGCGTTTCAGACCCCTATGGGTCTCATGCAATGGAGATTCATGCCATTCGGTCTCGTAACGGCACCAGCGACATTTGCGAGGATGATGAACATCCTATTGCAGCAAACACCATGCGTCCTAAGCTACTTTGACGACATTTGCGCTTTCCATACGGATTGGAAAGGCCACTTAGAAGCACTTCGTCAAGTGCTTAGTAAACTTCGAGATGCCGGGCTTACAGCTAAGCCTAGCAAAGTCTTCCTGGGTTATACGCAGATTAACTTTCTGGGACATACTATCGCCAAAGGCGTCCAAACACCGGACGACAGTAAGATAAGTAAGATTTTAAAACTCCAGGCTCCTCATACTAAGAAGCAGGTTCGTAGCCTGTTAGGCTTCTTAAGCTATTATCGGAAATTCGTTCCTAATTTTTCGGCCCTTACGGCCCCGTTATCCGATCTTACAAGAAAAGACAGACCCAACAAAATTACCTGGAATACGCAGTGCGCCACCGCGCTCGCGACAGTGCAGCAACTGTTCTCCAGTTCGCCGCTGCTTATCCTACCGAATATTAGGCGCACCTTCACCGTCCGAACTGACCAAGGAATTGGAGCTGTTTTGCTTCAGGAAAGAGATGGCTTATTGCGCCCTTGTATGTACGCTAGCCGGAAATTACTTCCGAGAGAGCAGAGATACGCTATTATAGAGCGAGAATGCCTGGCGATTGTATACGCCGTAGACGCGTTTTCCCGCTACCTACTTATGACAGAATTCGTCATCGAGACAGACCATAAACCGTTGTTATTTTTAAAATCGAACCGAGCCAAGAACACTCGTTTGACCAGATGGAGTCTGGCCCTTCAGGAATACCGCTTCATTATAAAGGCCATTCCTGGTGGAGATAATGTCCATGCCGACCTATTATCACGGTTACCTTAATCTTGTTGTATTTTAGTCTGTCATATGTATTGGCGTTGGATACTGATTAGCACCTCATTCAGAGACCGAGGGATGGTATCACATATTGTTCACCCATTGTGAACACTTTTCACCTACCCCTGTGCTTTCCTTTGTTCCAACAGCTATTTTACTGACGTCGACCCGTATTTTGGCCACACCAGACGTTGTTGCCCAGGGTCGAGGACGAGAAGTCATGGCAGACCAGGAGTCCAGATCCACTAATGCCATCGATGCTACGATAGTTATCTTTTCTTGAGTATTATTCATTGTATGTATGCATTCCTGATGACATTCGCACAGGATCAGTGTTGTACTCTAAAATTTTAGAGTTATGATTGTTAATGTCTACGTATTTAGAGGTAAGATTTAATCCTCAGAGAGATATATACTTTTGGACGGAACCTTAAGATTTTCATGAAGTTTTGTCCATCAGGGATACCCGTCCTGTAGGTTTTTTTTTTAACTTTAGTACTAGTCTTAGTTATTACCTAGTATTCTTAGTTAAGTTAACCTTTCGAGCAATTTCTCGACTCATGCCTTCCCCTTACGATAATCATTTATATCGTTAAAATTGCAAATTTTAACTGGGGTGGGGGATGTGTCATGATTCAGATGTTATTAAAACTCACGCAGAGAGTGAGTTGTTTTTTTACCAGGGCCATGAAAAATTGGCTGGTGGCCTTGAACGGTCCTCGCCAAATTATAGTTGGTGAGTAAATAAATGTAAAGTTAAACGGTTAGATTCACGCTTGTCGGTTTTAATGTTCGTGATTAATAAGTAATGGAGTAGGGGTGAAACAAGGTGGGGACAGTTGACATTGTTAAGTATGACTAGACAAGTTTTTGCACGTTAACTGGCTGGTAGAATAGTGCAGACGTATTACTACAATTAAAATGGTGGGAGGTTTCGACCTATGAGATAGCTGAACTAATTGGGCCAGCGGACTAGCACGCTGGGTAGTTAGATAGTATATAACATCGTGTAACGTTCAGATTAGGGGAATACAGGCGAGCAGAAGCATTGTGTCGTGAAGTATCTCCGGTTGACCAGTACCTGAACTGTGTGCTTTGAAGACAAGAAGTCCTTGCTAACGGACTGACTGAGCTCTAGAAAGAAAGGTCTGAGTGGGCTGACCTTTGAAAGCCCACGCTGCGCTATTTTGATGTTCGCGCCTACCAGTAGGCGTGAGCAATGGTAATATATCTTATTTGTTCAAGCATAATAGAGATCGGAGATAGAGAGAGAACTACAGCCTCATAGGAAGACTAAGGAAACCCCAGCTGGCACTCGACCACGAGTGTCCTGTATCATAGATCTATTGCCATAGTATGATTGGAATAATATAGCACATTGTTGATGAATTGAATAGTGATTGTGCATAAAATATAGTCTTTTGGCAACTGCTTAAATTACCTACAAGCCGAAGAGTGCTTCTGTAGGCTTTGAACGTACTGGGCTCTCCTAACATTTAAGCCCATATGATTTATGGAGAGTTTGCCTGGCGACTGGCCAGTGGCGACTCAACTGTCACTTTAAATTGATATCTAGTTTCGTATAATATACCTATTTGCTATTGATTGCAGTACCTCCATAGTTACATGAATATCATTGGTTAAGTTATTAATTAGAGTTTTTTTTGGTTTGAATATATACCTCTATTGTCTTTTGCTTTGTTATTAATATTTATGTAAACTATGGCCTGACCGGCCTGACATATATACGCTCTAGTTATTTAATACTTTTCTTGTGTGGTTGTGTCCGAGTGTGAGTTAGCTGCCTCTCGTGCAGTCGTAACATCCCCAAGACCCTAACTCTGCTCGTGACAGTCATGCTCGACCTTGACCTAGATTCTAGATTTTTATGTAACAGTACTGACACGTCATATTGATCCACACAATATATTCCACGTTTACAATACACAAGGAACCAAGCAACCAGGCATTCCAAACGAAAGCATCCATTGTCAATCGACAATAAAAGTTCGAGTAGATCTACCATTGCAGGCATCTAAAGCATTATTGCTGATGGTGACATGGGCTGACACACGAAGTCAGTGCAACACATGATAGGCTACGTTCATTCATACTCATACGACACGCGGAACAAGCGGGTCTTGACCGGACACAGTACAGAGTCTCGTGACCCTGTGACCCTTCGCTCACTTTCAAGTTCGCGTTATTGTCAGCGCGATGAAGAGCTGCTGATGCACATGGAACGCTTGATCTAAAACGGCGAATCAGGCAGAACACGATGGTAGCACTATGTTGACGATGCGCCCTGGGACGCGGGGTATCTAAAAATAGGCGCAAATTAGGCCGATATCTCAAACTCGCACGCTTGCGCGAATTTTTTTGTGTTTTTTCAATTCTTCACATCACGAAACCGGAAAAAAAATTTGGAGACACAGTGAAACCCGAAATCCGGTATATACCCGAGGTCTGGCACCCATGTATTTTATTAATGTAGCTGCGCAACCAGCGCATAGCGGCGAAAGTTGGAAAAAATTCAAATAGCGGAAAACCGCTATATAGCGGAAAAGTGGCACCTATGATAAATGTATGAAATGGGACACAGAGACCAACTCATAAGTGCAACTGAGTCTTGACCACAGCCTACTGCAAACACTGATGGCAGAGAGTGTTGACACTGCGACATATGCAAGTCACCAATTACCTTATATGATGGGCTCTCAGGTCTAAGAATACATGCACTTCTCACCTGGTGGGTACTTTGTAATGCAGTCTCTACTATGTCTTCCACTGGAGTTCCAGCACTGTGGAAATATGGCCAGCAGAGTGCCCAATCCTCCTGACCAGGTCTGGAATACATGCAACATGTCAACTGTTTAGGTTTCACACAAAAACACCTCCAGGTAACAAGCTGAGTTTAGAATTAAGCTGCAATCTTTGCTAACTCCATCAATACGTTTAAGAAAAGTGACGTAAAAGTTCGTGTGTCAGGGAGGCATTATACTTGATACAATCTTGTATCTTCATGCACAAATTCTGGCTGCACAAGGAAAAGAGTATTGAAGAATCCATTTAATTTCCACTCTCTAACATTCACATCTATGGAAAGCTTCATTAAATATTAAAAGAAAAGGTTCCCTTTGATAACTTTTCAGGTAAAAACATTACCAGACTATCCTCTACAATGGCCAGTAGCATGTGAACTCCTCATTAACTCATTCAAGCCCACGGTGAGCTCCAGCTGTGTATGTTTGATGCCCAAGCAAAGACAGTTAGCTCTAATTCCTTCACTACATTTTTTTTTCTTAATTTGTCTTGGCACTTAAATATCAACATATTTCAATGAAATGAATGCCATGTTAAAGAGAAATGGACACGATGTAAGAAAACATATTACATGAGAAACAACACACTATCACACTTAATGGCATTTCAGTCCACTAAGACTCAACCCAGCTTCTCAACGATCCTTGCTTCATGCTTCCACTTTCGCTTTTCCAAAAACAAAGCCATGTAATCACTTTCAGTCTTTGGCGATAAAGTCTAAAAACAGTCTATTAGTTTATCTCACTTCCGTTCATGCAAATTTGTCACTAGGATACAAGTGTAAACAATGGCTAACTTTAAGACAGGTTAAGGTGTGTCAGGTTGTGGTCAGCAAAGATGCATTTGGTCACAGCAACGAGGAGATTAGATTTATTCTGGAACATACATACATAAGAAACACCAGGAAAGACAAGATTGGTGTTATGAAAATGTAAAAATTTTGTATTCAATTATAATAAAATAATTATTTATTTTTTATTCAAGCATGATAATCTACAGTTGTTCCTCTTTTGCCAGTACTGCAGATAGAAATGCAAAAAGAAAAAGGCACATGGCGTAGAAATCATCATCTTACTGAGAATAGAATTCTGCCAGCAGCCGACAGACTTGGCGTAAACAATCTTTCACTTCTACGTCACTGACCACTGTATGGATAGGATGGGTACACAATAGGAGATGTGCTTCTTGTAGAATGTGGATGTACGAAGCTGGGCCAGTGCTCTGAATGTGTTGTGCAAATGTTATCTGCAAGCAACACAGAATACATTTTGAATACATTTTGTAGGTTAGGTGTACCCTCAATCCTCTGAACCCATTAACCGCATATATCGGGAAGTTCTGTAAATGCCTACATACAACAGTACTGATATTTTGAGACCTGAGTAAGTGCCCCATATCTGTTTATACTGTTACATAGACTGACATGAAAAGGTGGAATATAGGAGAAAATAAGGGTTAGCAGTATAGTTTGTCATCTGAGAGTCATCTTAAGTGGATTTCTAAACATTTAATAGCCGTTCTAGGGCACATTTCCTTCACATGATTTGACATTTTTTCCTCAGGGGACCGGGCAGGTACAGAGTGGCTGAAGGGTCAGGGGGTCAGGGTTCAAAGGGTTAACATACACAGCTTGGTTTACATTTCCACATCTTCATTCCTCTTGAATTTTCAGCTGAGGACAAGTATCTGGTCTTTTCATTGACAGTACAAAATATTATTATGTTTTCACACATTCCTATTGTCTCATTTTTCAACCTACTTTTTCTGATACAGACAAACAGAAAGACTTCGAGCCTACATTCATTGATGGATGTGCTGTGCTCCTACAATTCAAGCCTGGACTCGCAGTTAAGCACTCATTTAGTTTAACATTCTACGCATTTTTTATTTGTTCAATTATTTTACAGGTTCAATTTCCCATCCCATTAGACTTTTTTTCCTGATGAAGATCAATTGATTGAAAGCTTGTTTTTTTGTCTTCCCTTTCCTTTGCATTTTATTGTATTGTTACTGTTACACTGTATTTTTTTCTTATGCTTCACTATATACAACTTTTTCTTTTTGCCATATTTAGACAAACAGAAAGTACTACCATGTCCTTGTAATCATCCACCAGGCTGAAACTGTGTAGAATGTACAAACTCCACTGAGCTTCTTCAGTCCTGGAGGAGAGACAAAATAAAGTGTATTAAACTTTGCTTGTTTGACTTGTTGCCGGTGACCTACAATGCACATATATTCATAAAGACATTACTAAAATATGCCACATGCTTCATATCTGTGTACTATGAGCTCTAAAAACATCACTACATTTTGTAATGTGCTCACTGATTAATTATGTGAATGAAGTGGGTGGCCTATTACAAGATCCCAACAAGACAACATAAACAACAGTGAGCTACAACCTGCACCATAATATAGTGGGATAAACAGCTGAATGTGGACTCCTCAAATGTGACAAGTCAGACTTTAGACAAATACCAATAACAGTCCCATCCAAAGAAATAGTTGAATGCAGACTCCTCAGATGTAACATGTCAGACTTTCAGACAACGACCGGTTATAGTCCCATCCAAAGAAACATTTGATTGTGGACCCCTCAAATGTCATGTCATACGTCAGACAAATACCTGTTGTAGTCACACTCAAGTCAAGTAAAGGTCTAGGTATTATAGCATCACCATAGCCTGCACTGCTGAGATTTGAGTGTCTTAGAGTTTTGATATTATATTCACATGTAGCAAAGAAAGACAAAAAAAATGAATTTTGTAAAGACCATTTTAGAAACAAACAACAAGAAAATTATAAATGAATTCTGAAGGATTGAAAATAAACTACTTGAGTTTTGGTCACTTAGGAGTAAACCATACACAAACCAGCAGCAGGCAACAGGAAACCACTGCTGTAAACTCCCAAGAAAAATCATGGTAAACCAGCGAAATAATCCTTCAGACCCGAATCGACACAAAGGTCTTGAACACCTTGCTCTAACTGGAAAAATAGAGGACAAAAAAAGCAGAGGTAGACAAACAATAACATACTTAGAGAGTTTGAACAGATGGGCAACAGGGAAAAACCAGGACAATATGGGCTTTTAGAGAGCATCCGAGTGGAGGAATGAGTGGCGAACCATGATCATCGATATCTGTTCCAGATCTGGCACTTGAAGAGAGAGGATTTATTTTTTTTTAAAAAAAGCAAACTGATCAAAGTTTTAGTGACCATTGGCTATCACTGTTTTTTTTGGCTGTTGCTATGGGACTGTAGCCTAATTATATAGCCAATCAGAGAAAATACTGAGATGTGTTTCACTGTCCGTCTATTGCTTGTAATGTAACTTATCATGGCCCCTGACAACAGCTTTGTTTATTTCATTTGCATTCTTGTAGAATTTTCATTTTCTTTGTTAACAATGGAGACTGGAGAAAACAGATCACTTACCCGGATGGATCTTCTACTTTGGAGAGAAGTGCTAAGAAATCTGTTCCAATTGACAATGTCACAGCACCCAGGAATGGCTGATGTCCACACAGACAAATATCCAGGCTCGACGAAGGGTGAATCTGAAATACATTGACTCATTTAGCCAACCACTGCGCATAAACTCAGGTTCGGCACAAAAGTAACCTCTTTCTTGCATGAAGAAAATTTTGGCATTTATGAGGCACCTCTCATTCCCTGGCGTAACTTTTGTGGGTGTGAACGGGAACTCTCAACACTATCCAGTTTCAAATTTAGAGATGATTCAAAGATGTCTTTTCTTTCACTCAATATGGACACGAGACATAACATATTACACATCAAATTAAAGGAAAATCAATAAACCAGAGCTGAATTTGATACTTTGAAAAATTGGCTTGGATATTAGTGTTGGAACATCGGTGTCCACTCAAGCCGAATTTTCATAACAAAGCAAAAACCTGCGAGCCAATATTCAGTTTACCATAGCAAATGAGATAATGAATGCTCATCAAAATGTAAATGCTGAATTCCCAAACTGCACCATGAACTTCATGCTATTGCTCAGAAAGCATATATGACTAAGAAAAGCTAATTTATAGTGTATCTTGACTTTAAATTCACACTATGACACAGTGAATGAGTTCATATCTAATCTATACTCATAAACCATAACTCCATAGTGGACATGAAGTTTACATTTGTACAACTGCTCAGTGCCTGTCAAACCTACACTTGCACAAACAAATGCTGGATGTCTGCTGTACAGAAACACATACATACACACACCGTGAATGTCTAGCATACTCTAATACGATTACATGGTGGATGGATGTTGTGCATGGATAACCGCAAAGTGATTATCTATTAGGCATACAACTATAAAATGATAGTCTTTTAGGCATGGATATCCACAAAGTGATTGTCTGTAGGCATACACAGCCACAAGTGTTGTATTTTAGAAATGTACAATCACAAAGTGATTGTTTATTAGGCATTTACAACCACAAAATGGAAGTAAAACTACACCTACACAGTGGACGTATAGCCCAATAGCCTATACTCTCAAATGTATACTGGATATCTGGATGTCCAGGCACATAGTGGGTTTCAGTTTACACACAAAACATTTATTGTACGATTGTATGAGTATAGTGTCTGTCTAGAGTATTTCCACAGTCAAACTAATGGACGTCTTATTTACACAAACACATAGTATCTTTGTGAATGAGTTCAGTATGTAACCAATATTCACACACAACAAACCTTACCTTTTCCACACCTGATTCATCATCATCTTTCTCCTGCATCTCTAATGATACGGCACCCCAGCGTGCTGTGTAGGTCTCAATACCTGAGCTTGTGACAATGTGGAGGTGGCTGTGACTGACTCCCACCTGCGAATGACGGATGTAACAATAGAATCCATCATAACTGGAATAACACTGAACTCAGAATATTCCAACTATGATAACATAACAAATACTCGCAGAACCTCTCATCTATAATTGGATAACAAGTTAACCTCATTATCTCCTGCCTACAACTCTATGACAGCTCAAGAAAATGTGGGGTGATTACAAGTGTATGTGCCTAGTTAGTGCTCAGAAAAGTAAGTTTTATCCCCATCATGATCACTTGTCTTTCTTCTTCCTTTCACTCCCACTTCACATTTCTGAGCACTAACTAAGCACATACTCTTATAATCGCCTCAGAATTTCTCTGAATTATTTTCATAGTGGTCTGTCTCCCCCAAGCTTCTGCTTAGCTTTATTAGCTTCCATGACAGCTAATCTCATCCTCTTTGATGAATACATAATTATGTTATACCTCATAGTATTATCTCCCATGATTAAACAAATCTCTCAAATCTCCATAACTGATTCAATATCAACAACTAATCCCCACTGTATTAAAAAAGCTAATATTATTATAAATGACCCCCAACATCCCCTGAACAAGGAATATATAAGATCTGTAAGAAGTTTAAGGCTGTTGTCAAAGAAAACTAAAACTGAGCGCTACTTTAAATCGTTTATTCCATCATCAACTAGGATGTTACAATAATGTCGTCATCTTGATCGTAATCTGTGCACAGTTGAATTATGTCCTGCGTGTCAGGTCAATGTGTTTTAGTTAGGGAAGCATATTGTGTGCACTGTTAATTTTGTTAATTTAGTTAATTTATCAGTGTGTGTGTATATATGTGTGTGTGCGCGCTATGTATCATACTTTCTGCTTCTGTAACTGTATTGTTATGTATTCAATGATCAAAACAAATTTCCTTGTACAAGGACGAATAAAATTTATGTTATCTTATCTTATCTTATCTTTCACCCCATAATGCAAAGAAGAAATCTCTAGGTAAGACCAACTAGCAAAAGATATCAAAACACTATCTCTCATAAAGAGGAACCAGCTGAGAGTGACTGGCTGAAGATAAAACGTAAATTATAATCTTACCTGGCTTACAATAATTACATACCTCTCATTCACTTCCTTTAAAGATATGGTAAATAGGTAAAGTAATCGCTGTTATTTGGTAAGCTCCTGCAGTGGGAGGTATTGCTTACCTACGATGAGATCTGTTGTCTTCATTGCTCTCTCCCATGATTTCATCACTTTTATTCATCAACTTTACAACAAACTTTACACATGCATTCCTCTGCCTGAAACCACCAATTTCCAACCAATGGATGTTTGGGGGAAATAGAACAGTAGAACGTCAACAGTGCTTTAAGTCTTACTTGCGAGGCTGCATTCGTGTACTTGTAGGTAGAAACCCTGGTCAGCAATGGGGACAACTGATACAGATAGCCTCCACGATTTCCACTGATGTAGCAACACATGCTGGTTCTGATGGCACTGGAAACTGAGCGCATTCTGTCACTACAGACACTGGGGATTCTCAGCGGGGCAGACAGTGCTAAGACAACAAATAAAGCCAATACATTTCTCTGGTAGCAAATGGTTCTTTGATATCAAGTTTCTATTTCACTTATCAAAGATGTTAGAGGTCTGATCTCATTTTCTTTCACCTGGTCTTACACACTTATTCATTAGTTAACCCTTAGAAGAGGATTCAATTATTTTACAGTGAAAAAGACAATGGGACGGATCATTGGCCCAAGTGCATTTTAATAAAAAAAGACAGACGGGCAGATTATCCGCCCATTGATAAAGCAATTCTGATTAGTCATGTCATGGTCTTGTAGCCAATAAGAATGCTCATTTCACAAAATCTCCGCATCTGTATATATTAACGACCGATCTTCCTGTAGTAAACACATCATCATTTTTTGTCCTGTGAATCCCCATCTTTCTAGATGGGTGAAATCCAAAATACCCCGTCTCCAAAGGGTTGAATAATTTGTGCATATTCACTCATTCAGTCTCATTCATTAGTTAAATCACTCATTCATATTCCCTCACTAACCCACTGGCTCATTCACTCTCATTATTCAATCATGACTACTCACTAAAACTCACCTCCACTGAAGGTAGGAATGAGTACTATATTCATCCACTCTTCTTTCTCTTGTGGATCATTCAAGTGTAGCACAGTTTCTGCCTGCACTCCTGAGCTAGACTTGACATTCCCTCCTGACAAATTTAATTCAAACATATACATACAAACACTTATCAACAGCAAATCACAAAAAGATTCATGTGTTAACAAAAAATAGCAACAACAGACCAGTAGCTGGATAGGCATAATGTCCGGTAGGCATGGTGTCCATAGGTAAACTGTCCGTGGACAAACTGTTCAGCCATGCAATGGACCGCTCATGCATAGGTGATCACAAAGACTTTTAATTCCAAAAAATGCTGTAGTCCTGTCACACAGAATCTAACATGTCCATGCTACAGAAGAATATAGCATTATCCTTTCATGATCAGCACGAAGGTCTCCTTTTTGTGATCCAGTCTCACGCCAGCCAGTCTCTATTAGTAAACAAATTTAAAACAGTCTGGTGCTTTGTCTGCTACAGTGGATGCAGGGTTTTGCAGAAAGGGAAAGCAAGAACAAGAGACAAATAACAAATCACTGTGTCCAGACCGTCCACGCGTCTGCACAAATTGGTGGGCACTTAGAGGATGAAGGGTTGAGATCTTCATTATGTAGATTCAAGCTAATACTGAGACAAAAGATGCATATCTAGTGTCTATGCCCCCAAAAACTTTCTTTCTAGGACACAGTGACTTATCTGATTTTGAAAAGATTTCTTGAAGATCTTTTTTACACAAGAAAGTACTACTGAAGAAATTTTTGTCCGAAAGTCAAATCATCACTGCTCTTTGCTATTGGCATAAGTCACTTTTGAGATATGAAGAAAAAAAAATGCTTCTTTGGTGACTTACACCATTATGATTATATTTTATACTGGATTATTACATTTTTCTGTAGGTGCATGTCATCTGATTGCCCTAATGCTCAGGAATGCAATGAACCATCAATTGCCTTTAGTGCTTAGCAAGTAGTGTGCACCAAGTCTTACAGGCAGCTGAGTACTATTTTACCTGAGAAATCTGACAAAACAGGTGGACTGATGATGTGGGCATGGTGATGGCAGTGTGATTGCATGGGGCTGGTGTGAAGACCAGGTAGACACACAGACAGATTCCCGGCTGAAGCAGCAGCCTCGTGGAAGTTCCACTCCACAAGGTTGTCATCATTGGTGTGACTGGCAGTTGTCAGCTGTATATTAGTGTTGGTCATTTTGGGACTGTGTTTTGATGGTCGCATCCCAACTGAAGATGTAAGGAAAATCATGTCTAAGATTAAGATGTTTAAAGGATTAGAAAAACAAAGACTAAACAAAACAAACAAAAAACAAAAAGAGCAAAGATGAGTTCACTGACAACAACTATTTCCTTATTTTTGCCATAAAACATCACGTCAAGATAATGAAGACACCACTTGGACTTATCTCATATACTTTCACTTGCAAATTTCTGTTCATTAATGAAAAGTAACATCTTTGCACAAGAGACACATAGGTACTTCTCACATGTAATACAATAAGAAGTCATAATTTGCTCACTGACAGAGAAGACGTACCCATGGAGAACTCTTTAGCTGGGCCATGCAAGTCACTGCTCTTTCTTGCAGAAGCTTTACACTGAGAACCATCATCAGTGCCAAAGGGAGAAAATGTGACCGTCCTCTCTCCCCTGACTTGATCAGAAAACATAAATGTCTCACTGACATATGAGTGCGGAGTTCCTGCCCCAGATGACAATCCTGAAGCATCACTGACATCCTGGTAGGAACTGGAGGCCAAGCGACCGCCTGATCCCAGTGAAGTGGATGGGGAATTCAAAAATTTCCTCACTGGTTTGATCTCTCCTTCATCATATCTGGAAACACATTACATTTATACATGTATCAGAAATCAGATATATAATATATCAAATTATCAGAAAACATTACCAGTTTCTTCAAAATGTTGTCATAACTCATGTTAGGAATAATTGTCCTCTGGTATAGAAAGGCATGCTTATACATAAAAAATTGCAGCCAGATGACAACAGTGCCACACAAAATTCAGTCGTCTATCAATAATATGCTACGGCTTTGTTAGACAGTTTGGGTTTAAATCAGTGAGATCAGAAGCTGCTTGCACTAGTGCCATAGCAGAATCATTCACAAAGGACAAAGAAAATAATAATAATAATAATAAATGGCATTTATATAGCGCCTAACCCTGTTTGACAGGCTCTAAGCGCTTTACAGAAACAACATGTCAACCACAGAGCACATGGTTGAATAGTGGTTTATACTTTCAACATCCAAAAGGAAGCAAAAATCAATGAGATTCACTATACCGACTGCAGGTTAGCGGAGTAAATTTAGGAATTAATTTCGCCAGGAGTCACTGGCCACCGCTATATATAATCACTGTTATCTAACTTTAAAACTTTGTCATCCAAAGAAGACACATATATACCTGACTCTGATAGCCTGCACTTCTCTATTAGAACAGCACACCACAAATTCCTCACACAGAGAAATGTATACCACTGGGAAACTCCAACACAGCTCCAGGAACACCTGATGTTAAATGCAAGAAAAAAAAAGCTGTACATCAGAATGGGACTCTGATCCTTTCTCATCTTCAAGTTTATATTTCCTTGAGTATATTCTAATGTTCTTCACCATTCTTTTTTTTTTTATGTGAATAGTGATTTCTGATTCCACAACCTGGATTTTGTGATTGGGTTATGTCCCATGTTTTCTATTGAACTTGTACAATGGGGTAACATTATAAAGACTGGTTATGCTATTGCCACAAGAAATCTCAACACTGCAATGATGGAAATATTCCTGGGACAATAAGCTGATTAAAGAACATTACATATACCATATCCAGGAATACTGAATTTATCAAATAGTGCATGTCGAGATATAACTACAATATTTAATTTAGGAGCCTTAAAATCAGAAAAGCATGCAAAACAGCCCAAAAGATGATCTTGTAAACTGTAAATGCCTGCCTGAAGTAGGCTTTTTGTGATATTTCCATTGCCTCCTGTTTAAGCAAGTTGGAATGTGTGTAGGTTGATGTAAGAGCAGGATTTTCAGGATTTGAAGTCTCATACCAACATGGAAGAAATCTCTTGATTATACTCTATCCAACAATTGCATAGATGTTCTTCTCATCAGATAATTTGGAAAGTTAGGTGAATGTCAGAAGTTGCATTGGAAATGATGTGGAAGCATGTTTGTCTTTACCTCCACATCTAAGTAGGTCTTGTCTGAGTTGGCAACAGTTTTCTCTACCACACTGCAAAGTTTCACTTCAGAACCACATGCTACAGCAAAATTGCCAGTATACCTGGATAAAGGATTTTCAACAAAACCTTTCAACTGTAATCTCGATGTAATATGTACAACAAAGAAAACAGTTCAGATGAAATAACAGTCAATTACTCTTTCAGTCACAAATGATAACACGGTAAAGCTAAGTTAGCCCATAATTAGTTTCACTGACTCTTTACATCAAAATACTTAACCCTCTTGCTGCCACAGGGCCAATATATCGGCCCATCATATGTTGTGAAAGACTGCTGCATGGCCAATATATCAGCTATACCGTGTCATGTTAAAACTGCCACAAGGCCAATATGGTAGCAATTTTCAGCAGTAAAGTTGGAGGGTTATTTGATACAGGTAATCTTATTATCCATGAATATTTATGTGTAACAGTTGAAGCGAATTTCAGCACGTTATGATGGGGCGAGTCAGATGAACTGATCGTCTGCCCCTTAAAAACGAAACTGTCTCGAACTGTTGTAAAAATAAATAACAGGATCCGATGAACAATTAATACTAACGTTTAATAACTGTAAACAAGAGCTGATATCCACAGGTTACTTACACCTAGCTAGCCGGGAAGACACACTTCTAACTACGACTGGATTTGCACATCTACGATTTACACCCACGACTTTCACCCTACGATTTGCACCCTCCTGCTCGCCTGGCCCTCCCTCCTTATATATATTCTGTCCAGGAACGTTCAGGAAGCGGCTTAACCGCCCCATAAGCACGAGACAGACCTAGATCGTTCGGGACACATACCAGCCACCCAATCGTACACAGACACGTCACAGAATTACATCACTCAAGGTCGACCTAGCGTAATCTCGGATACCGCAGTACCTTCTTAGACCTTCTAGATTTTCTACAGTGAAACAAACAAGCCACATCAAAGACAAATACCGGCCTTGCTGGCGAGATTGGGGAGGAAGGTCGCCGAGTGAGACTCGCCAAGCGGGGGGGTGAGAAAATATCGATCGTCCTACTAGTGGGACGCTACATTATGGTATGGTGCAACCTTGACCAAGGCATCAGGAACCCACCGCGCCCTCCATAAACTCTTCAGAAACTTGAGGCTGTACTGCCTCAGGAGTGGTTCAGAGGACTATTACAAATCTCATTCAGTTAATGAATAAATGCTTTACTACTGTGATTCAAGCCAAGATATTAACCTAATTCTGACATGAAATTTCCCAAAGTTGGTCGAAATAAACTCATTGGTTTTCAAAGTTCTGAGCCAAATTCTAACTCTTTTTCCATCTTTGTGTGCAGAAATAAATGGAAACTGCACATGGAAAACTTTATTTTTTGAAACTGAGTATGAAACACTTTATTATACTTCAACTTCGGTGTGGCAGAACGTATGAGATTATATAAATCCAGATGTATACTTAAGACATTTGTTAAGATGAATTGGACAGGTAATATGATAGCAAAGTGAATCCTACTTGCATACTGCCACACTGGTTGCATTGCCATCTTGTGGCACTTCCACAATTTCCATCTGGTCACCACTGGATGTGCTGGACACATGCTGTACATGGGACTTGCCTGCAACACGAACTTTGGTTCTGAGTTTTGTGCCCCCTCCACTCTTCATGTCCCACTTCAGGTATACTCGTACTGATTTTGTTGTTTTCTTCCATGACTTTTTGAGTTCCACAGTGACAATGTAATTTTCTGATGGGAAATTAACATTTATGTAATTTCTGCAATGGATACTATATGCACATCAAGTGCTCACAATGATCTCATAAAAACACATTTAAAAAAGCAATAAAATAGCAAAATTAATAACAAATATTCAGACAGGAAAATAGAAAAAAAAGTTTTCAATATTTGTTCATATTATTATCTGCAGTTGACTTTTCCCTTTGGTTTCTTACACAATGATGATGATCAATTAGGACACAGAATTGACCCAGCTGTAGAGACAGGAAAAACGCACAGAAGCAAAATATTGATTGTTTCCCAAATACATGTATATTAATGGCTGAGAGAATGAAAGAAAGATTTTAGAATACAGATCTTAGTGCAATGGCAGAAACTTTTGTGGCGCAAAAACAGATCCAAAGATGGAGGTCTTTATGGGCTCAAGGGAGAAATCTGTAAGACACAACATCATATACATGTTTAGCTTTTAATAAAGTGCAAAAATCTACATCCAATATCTCACATGGATACATTGTGGGGACAATTTGTCAAAGCTCAAGGTCAGTATACAGTCACACAGAAAATGTAAACCAATTACTTCCATAAGCAGCATCTCTAATCATGTTTTGTTCTCCAGCTGTTCACTTACTGAAGCTATTGTAGACAATTTTCTCCACCTGAGATATCGTTGGGCAGCGCTGAAGTTCAGTTGATGCCCCGTCACTCACTTTGAAAACAATAATCTCACAATCACTTGTTGCAACAAAAACTTTATCATTGTCTGCACAGACTGTCAGTGGCTCTTTGTTGATTGGAATAACATGCTGAGATGCAAAACTATGACACTTCAAAACACGCACCATGATTATCTCTGGAGCTTGTCTTGAAAGCTGTGAAGCAAACAAAAAATCAGCATGCAACTGATGTGTAGTGAAACCCCATTAATAAATGTCCCTTGGGAACAGACCAATCTATGCTTATTAATAGGGCATACTTATTAAACAAATAAAATTACTTCTTAGAGAAGGAATTAGATGCTCAAATTGATGCACATCAATGTTGGTTTATAGTTTATACCAAGGCCAGCAAACTTTTCAGATCACTGACCCTTTCATGAAATCCTTGATCATGTAAAATAAGTAAATAAATGTTATCAATGATAAATATCTCAAGTTAAAGATAATAATTCCTTCCCCATTTTACTTCATTACTGCTTCTCAATAAGAAATATTTAAATTTAATGAAAATACTTTTAAAAAATTGACAAAGATTGAAAGAATGTTCATTAAAAATTTATTTATATTTTAATGACCCCATTTTGACCTCTTGAATAGATACATCAACCCCCCAACCCCCACCCCGAATCGACCACTTTGCTGACCCTTGGTTTATACTTTCAACATCCAAAAGGAAGCAAAAATCAATGAGATTCACTATACCGACTGCAGGTTAGCGGAGTAAATTTAGGAATTAATTTCGCCAGGAGTCACTGGCCACCGCTATATATAATCACTGTTATCTAACTTTAAAACTAAGTTAATACTTAAGGTGTCGAGAATGGAGACAGCAGAGTGACGATTCAAACATCAGATGTTATTGATTGTTAAATCATTGATTGGAAGTGGGGTATTTCACTAAGAAAGCATTTTTTGTGCCAGTGGCTGAAGATTTTCAGCACAGGAAACAACTTTCTCGCAGACTCAGGATAAGTGTACCAGGAGCTGCGCCACCAGAAGTGATCCAAATGCAATCTACTAGCTCTGGTGGGTTGACAGTGCTTACTTTGATTGCTAGGGAGGCATAAAGGAGTCAATCAATTGTTTGAAATAGAAAAATTGGAAATTTCTCTCCAGAAGAAACTTTGTGGGTGGTTATGCTTCAGACTAGTCACTGGTCACACTGAGGTCTAGTGATTTCATAAGGGTCTATTGAACATGGGTATTGTTGCATGTGTGGCTGTTCTACAACTGATTAAGGGTGTATGGCTTGGCAGCATCATTATCATTGGATGACCTACATTCACAGTGACCAATAAAAAGTATTGCTACCTCAAGCATAAGTCCAACAAGTGGAAGGAAATAAAAGTGGCCGCACACTGATCTAGATCTAGTTACTCTAGATAGTTATAGAGATCTCTAATTTTAAAAAAGGCTGTGGCTATACTCCGGTCCCAGACTGACGAATAGCCAAATGCCTTCCAGACCCGGACTTGTGTGTACATTGATCGCCAATGGCTACCCCAGCCCCTTTTCGCCTGACTACTGCCCATTGATACAAACTGGCTAGACCCTCACGCCCCCCAAGTCCAACAAAACATGTAGATCTAGATAGATTTAGATCAATCAACATCCATTCCGCCATTCGAATGTTTGTTTTCTTACCCTAGGCTAACTTGGCGATGAAAGACAGCTTTTCATTGGTCCAGGACCAGAGTATAGCCATTTGGCTATTCGTCAGGGGGACCGGGGGGACCAGAGTAGGCCTATAGTCATTCCATTAAAAAAAAAAACTATTGATTTACATTGCCACTGCAAAAAAAAAAAGTTCTTGCTGATCTTATTTTCAAAGTACAGAAATGAAGGTACCATTGACAGAAGATTGGGTGTGCTGGCTTTGCAGATCTCTTTCCTGTCTCAAATCTATGGGCTAAAGATTCTGTCCCCAAAGGACATTTCTTTGCGCAAGATCAGAATTCAAAGTTTTCTCATCATATTTGATTTATCGTTCACCTCACATCTTGCCAATCATGCCAACCAACAAACAGTCATGATCTCAATAGTTGAAGGCCGAGATGATTGAGAACGATTTATTTTAGAAGAAGTTCCGTGTGTCCCGACCACCTGCTCAGGAATCGCAGGATACACTGATGTTCTGCTTCTCGGGTAATTTTTGTGTATGTTTGTGCAAATGACAGTGGACCAAATTTGCTACGTTGCCAACTGGCATTTCAAGAATGGTAACTGATCACCATAAGCCGTTTCACTTACTGGTACATATTTAAAATTCAAAGTTATCCATGCGTACTGCGAGACCGAACCTGGTTTTCATAGTCTGCTGAGGAGAGGCCATTTTGTTTCTTGTTTGATCATGTGACAAGTAAAAGCAATGTTGTAGTTGTTATTTGATTTTCAATATTAGAGATAGTGATAGCTGGGTTGATACTATAGGGAGGGAGCCGGGTTGCAACCGGGATGAACTTTAACGCTTGTTACTTTAACGTTTTGCGGAGGGGTTGGAGGAGGGGAAGCCCGGGTTTCTAGACATAAACTTTTGAGTTAGTTTCTGACAACCAAAACTCTGGACTAAACCATTCAATGTGATTGAATTTTCAGGAGATTTTCTTTTTCTTTTCCCCCCATTATAAATCCCAGAGGATTGTTTCCACCCAGGGACGTGCTATTAGGCTAATATTTTTATCGGTCGCTGCTAAGACGCAAATAATTCTTCTCAAAAATGAAAGTTGATGTGCCTGTCTGTTCGGTCCTTTATCTGTTGACTGTCAAACCGATAACATGAAGAGGTTAAAACTTGGTCCACAGGAGCTAATTTGACACCAGGAATAAAATGGAAAAGGGACGGATGCGGGTAATCAGCCTAACAGTATATTTATAAAGGAGTTCCTTTTCTTTCTTTCTTTCTTTTTTAATTTGACTTACACTGACATGAAAGCCTAGAAATTCATTTCATGTAGTTCGTACTATAAAGAATTTAAATCTTAAAGCTGATTTTTTAAATTTGTTTTTTATTACATCCACTCGTGATCATATTTCAGGTGGAGGTCGCCGTTTCTTATGGGAGTAGGAGAGTGGGGTAACTCATGTGGCTATTGAGTACACCCAAAGTTTCTTGTTCTGTTTTGCCTAAAAAGGATTATCAGTCTTGATGTTTTGATTACATAATAAGCATTGGTATGCGAACAAATTTAAATTATAATCAATTAATGCAAATAGCACCACTGTCAGTTCTTTTAGCGCACTAATATACCTATTTACACCCCACAATCCAAAGTAAATGACCACTGGGAGGACAAACATCACTGCTATAACATGAGAGAGAGAGAGAGGTTGTATCAACATTCCTAGTCATTGAGGCCACCATGAGGTTCGGAGCCTTTAATCCTCTTCATCACTAGTTTCATTGTCGGGGATTGTTAGTTTGCAACTGTCTTGGCACCGACCAATTGAACAAACGCACGCACATTTGCAGGAACCGACACTCTTGACATAGTGTCCCCTTAGAAAGACAAGATTCTAACTTCCTTCCGTCAACTTTTGAGAAATCGAGGATTTAAATTCCATGTGATCATAGCTTTCAGAGGAAATATTTTTTTGTCCTTTTGGTAAATCTTACAAATTATACGCCGAAGCTGCTTGATAATTTGACACACTATGGAAAGGGCCCGTAGAAATAGAGAGCAGTGCGTAAATCAGTTCAGCCAAAACGTGAAGAAAGACCTTTTAAGTCATTCTAAGGGGACGATAGCTGCACTCTGCATTGGTTCTTACATACAGTCAGCAATTCAGGCCTGTCGTTTGGGGTCGATGACTTGTTTGTCTGCACAGCTTTATCTTTATTTTAACTACTTAAACTGAAAGCTGCAAGACTAGGAAGGCAATACATAATTAATCTACAGGTCCTAAAGACCTCAATCTCTACGATAAAAACAGCAAAAAGATGAATGACAATGGTGAAAATAACCTTCAGTGGCGCAATAAACATTTGTACATACAGTAACTAGGGTAATGGTGACAGCAACAACAATAAAAGTGGACATTAATGATGTCATAAACATATTTTCTTGACAGGATAATGGCAGACAAAATTTTATTGTTAGCGCCTGTGGTAGTATTCCACTGATGTTTTTGCTAAGTCGATTACTACTATTTATATAGCAGACTTTTGTGACAAACATTCGGCTAGGGTTAGTCCTTGAAATACATAATTATGCTCGGAATGGAGGAGGGGTTCGACTCAACGTGTGATACGGTGTACATTGGGGACGGGGGGAAAGGAGGATTTAGGGAACGAAGGCAGGCTTTTCAGTTTCGGTAATCAATCAAAAGTTTGGATTCACATTTCGAGGTCGCGTTGTAAACTATGGTACCGTAATTCGGTTTTGACTAATCGTTCAGGAAATAACTTTAATAGTCAGACTTAATCATCAGGATATTTAAAAAAAACATTATTTAACCTATAGTTTTCAGACTTTTAACCCCAGCTTATACAACAAACCGCTGGCTGTCAAGGGCCACAAGCACACCACCAAAATATCCTCCCCCCCCCCCCCCACAAAAAAAAAACAAGAAGAAAACATCGCATTACCGTAGTTTGCCATATATGCTGCCCTTGATTTGTTTTTCATAAACGTATCTTGCAATACTATTTAATAAAGCATTAAATGTGGGCTTTCTTTCCAATGAAACAGTATGGTGCATCAGAATGGATGTAAGGTGCACAGTTTTGAATAGAAGTCTCAAATCGGTGTAGTTTTTTTTTGTATTGGAAATTTATTGTTTCCCCAATTTTCACTAGGCTCATTGACATGCTGTAGGTTATTATGACATCATCACTTCCTGAAAATTTTCTGTGGGCACCACTGCAAATTGTGTATTGTCCTATCGCTGAGTTTTGGGGATGACCCTACGCATATCGGCTTTTGTTCTTATTCCTTTCGGTTTGAAGTGGTGTCCTTTGTTGTTTGCATCTCTCTTACAAGCTATCTATGCAGCATTAATGCCTTTCTTAGTTCACAGGCGTCTTAAGTTTTACCAAAAAAAACACAAAAAAACTACACAAACCTATTCATCGAACGGGTACTCGGCTAGTAAATATATTTTCTTCTGTCTTTTGACACAAATGTTGAACTGTTTGTGATTGTTGTTGCGTATTATTGCGTCTGGAAAATGTATTCGATCGCATTTTGAGATTGTTTGGCTCGAGTTTTGAAATTACAGTTTGAAAGAGAAGTCATAAATAACTCAAATGTCTGAGGATACACGTTGGTCTATTGATAATGAGTTTGGTACGGTACTCAGGGGGTGTTCATGATCATTTACGCAGCAGTTTACATCTTTTAATGTTCAGCCTGTTCACCCAATGATACAAATCCCTGATTGGACTGTGGAAAACGCTGTCACGGCCAAGGTCCTTGCCCATGACCGCCAGAGGCGGAGACAGTTGGTGCAGTGCTCACGAGTGCAGCGCCCCTCCCCCCCCCCCCCCGACTCAGGAAGGAACGAAGGCACCCATAAGACCAGTCAGTGATTCAAGCCGTCTTCCAAAACAACTGAATGGATTAAAACGGTAATACATAATGTATATTCTTCTGCTGGGAACCTACCATACACAACTTTTCCACCATCACCATCCTCTAGCTCTAACTTATCGTGTTATCTACTAAATAAGGTATCCATGCTCTTCTGTCACGAGACTCCTGTGAAATTTTGCATCGGCCCCTCGCCTTTCATTCACCTAGCCTATATCACTAATAAATCTTGTGTTAATTATTGCTGTCGTGTATCTAACACCTTATCGAGCTCACGGTGTGATCAGATAATTTATTTGTGTGGCATTTACTGCAAGATGGGATGCTATTCAAATTTATGTGTTGTTGCTTTTTTTCTGACACGAAATAGTCCTTTTTCTTTTTTTGATAAGCGAACCACAATATTTTAATATTCTTCTTTTACATGATTACGAGCCTATAAGTACATTTTCTCAGCTGTTTACCATTCAGAGATAATAATTTCTCACTGCATCACATTTAGTGAAAAAAAAAAAAAAAAGTCAGAGCATTAGGCTGAACCTGAATCATATTGGTTCTACTGCTTTTGTAAAGAGAATCGGTGGAGTCTCCGTTTGGAAGGTTCGTTGTTTCGTTAACAGAATTCAGAATGTTTATTCATCTTTCAGTGCAGTAAGTGGTAGAATGATGCTCCGTGGTGCTGATGCAATTCTATGAATCGAATCTATATATAATTAACTATAAAGGTAGGCATCTGTTGTTTTCATGTTTTTTTAACATTCAAACTTCACCGTTAATTAAGCTTCGTACTACCTTCAAATGTTGCGATATGATTCTGAACTGCTCAACTTTAGTTTTTTTGCTAATATAATTATGATTGCCTACTGGATCATTCAATTAATTTGGAAAAAGACTGTTGCTTTTTTGGGAAAACACAGATACATGTTTTGTTGTTGTTGTTGTTGTTTTATCATTATTACTTTATTGTTTTTTCCTCGTATGCCGTAACGTTTGAAAGTTTGATTAATTTTTTAATTTTTTAAAATTTCTGTTCTAACTGATCATATACCTTAGTTTTGTTGTTCTATTTGCTGTTGTTATTGTTTTTGTTTTTTTACGTGGGGGCCCGCGAAATACCACCTTTGTTTTCTCTCTCTCTTTCTCACAATTTAACTAGAAGATGTTTCTGTATTTCATCATCAACAGATGAGGATTGTCCTATTTGGTGTCTTATTAATATTCTTGCCAGTTTTGGCAACGTCAAGTTACCGGGATGCTAGCTGGTGTTACCAGCCGTGCCTACGGGCTAATCGTCGCTTTGGAGGTGATCAACGTACAACGTGTCATTTGTTTTGTGATAGACATGGTTTGTGATGATTCAGAACACCAGGTGAGATCCGTAGATGTGCTCAAAGTAATGCATAATCCCTTACGAACACGTCATGGTTGGTTGGTTTTATTTCATGTCACAAAGTTTCTGTTGCACATTTTTCTCTTAACGTCAAAATATTCACGGGTCATAATTGTGAAGTTATTAGTCCTGTTGTAATATTAATCTTGCAGATTTACAGTCTTTCATTCGTCTTCAGGGTCAGATAATTTTATGAAAATCGCCCTTTTTTAACAGTTTGTCGCCTTTCTCCTCCCTTGTCTTTCTCATACATGAATGAATAGATTGGTTACTAATGCGGGGCTGACATACCCAACACCAGCGGGTCCCCAGGTCGTGGATAGGGGAAGGCCTGCAGATAATTATGTAGGTTGGCTGTGAATATTGAATAAGCAGTACCGAACAAAACTGTTAAAAGGTGCAGATGGGGCTCGCAGCCAAGAAATGCAATCCATCCAGGAGAGTAAACTTAAAACAAATCTGTAGAGATCAGCTACATTAGCCCCGTAAGGCAACTGATCTGGGAGAGAAAACTCTAAAAAGAAATTTCTCGCGGAAGACAGACTTGCTTGACCATAATGGTGCACAACAAAGCAAGATGCACACATAAAAAAGAAAAAAAGATTGGTAATGTGTAGATTGACCAACATCAGTGAGATGCAAAAAACAAACATTTTTTTTAAAATTATTGACCGATCTATTCAGCTGTAACTTCTAGTCTCTACGTGCGCATTTTGTTACTTGCAGGGATCAGCATCGAAAGTAGCTTTTGTGTACACCAAGAGATGACAGAAAATTAAGGCACGTGTATTGCAAAACCAAACTTCAATTCTTGTTATTGTTTTATGTTAATTTTCGGGGGGGGGGGGCGCTCAGTGTGATGACCGCTTGCTTGATGTGTCGGAAAATGACAGGACCTAGTTTTAGAAACAGCACCTAGTCGAAAGTTAGTCAAGCACACCTTAAAATTGTTCCATATTGCCGGCATTTTATGATGACACGCATTATAGCCTAGATGTACCACCATTTTGCTTTTTCCTTGTGCAATGTAACTGTTGCTCTGTCGACATATCGCTTTCTCCAATCTCAAAACCTTATGCCACGTGGCATATTGTGCACTCTGAAAAGCATCCAAAGGCTGTCCAAGTGACAATAATTTATTTTCTGTAGAATAACATAAATAGTCACCTTAGAGCGGACCTCTGCAGTCTAGAGACCATTATTTTAGTGGCATCTTGAGTAACAACGGACGCTTCTCTGATGCACATGGAAAGTGGGAAGAGCTCACCCCTAGGTTTTGTATAGGCTGAAATTTGACGGCGTAGGCCTACTTTATTAGATCGTGCTTAACCTCACTGCCTGCAAACCACCATCTGGACTGTTCTGCCAGCAACATTCGAAAATTGAGGGTAACTCTTACGTTGGTTTTCTATCACTGTACCATATATTCTAAGCTTGGTAATGCTCACGTTTGACTTAGTGGAGGTGGTAGTGAGTCGGGGTTTTTCCTCGGAGCAAGTCAAAACGAAGTTTGTCCTTGCTTGTTTTATCCGATATAGCGTCGTACATTTTATTCTCCACAAGGTCAGGATCGATTTTCAGTTTTTCTTCGAATGGGCCGGGCCTTGTGGCTGCTTTGACCCCTTTGACGTGATATTGTCTGAAATGAGACAGTGTTGTCTGTCGTGATCAAATACAGTATAGATCTATGTTCGGGTACTGTTTTCGTCCACATATTTCAAGACATTTTCGCACCATTAGCATAGTCACCAAACGTAAGCAAATGGGAAGATTTGCACTAGTTTTGAACGAGGGCCATGTCATCAAATTATTGTTGCTGTCTTAACATGTTGTGCATGGAGATTCTGGAAGACTGGACTGTGGAGAAGTGTACACTTTTCAATAATGTAAACCAGGGTAAAATTCGTGGTTCCCTCAACATGTTAGAGAAGGACAATACCTCCCCCCCCCTCCCCCCCCCCACACACACACGCTCCAAGCAGCAATAAACAGTCTCTAAAGTTAAACAGACCCCTGACAGCGTTCATACTTTTTGATGACACTTCTATTCTTTCCTGCGCTAGAGAACATTTTCTGATAAACCTGTGTAGTTTCCGGCAGAATATTATGATGTTTTTCATTTCAGTCTGCAATCCTTTGGTGACGGACAACTTGACCATCTCTTTTCCTTTTTTCCTGTGCTTCATGGAGGTATTCTCGACATCATCTGGCACCAGATCACTTGTGAAGTTTCATACCACGGTACCAGCTCATCTGAACTGCTCTGACTCAGAACACTGAAGGCGCGTGGTTAAAACACCACCCTCGTCTTTCTCCATTCCATCGTACCCCATCTCCTTATGATGCCATCTCTCTCTCTCTACCTTCGTCCCCATCATTTGTCTTGTGTTGGCCGACAACCTAATCCTGTCATCATAAGAATTATGTGAGATACTATTTTGTTTTCTTTCTGAATCCTTAATTCTTGCTTATGCCAATCAGTCAAATCAAATTTCAGCCTTAGTATTTATGTGCAATACTCTCGGTACTTGCAGACAGCAATTTTTTAATATTTGTTTTCATTTTTTTTTTCTTTTTTTTTAACAGAATGTAGACGCCGCTCCAGTTCGCTGTGGATGGATAGTGCGGCACGGTGGCAATAGGCAGCGCAAATCTACCAATTTGTACAAGGAATGATTGATAGTAAAATTTCATAGTGGATGCTATAATGTACAACTCCATTTGTTCTGTTGTTATTCTTGATGAAAGGTACATGGGGCAAATCAGCGACACAAAGCAAACTAAAAAAAAATACTTTCCCACCATTTCAAGTCTACAGTTCTAACAAAGAACCCTCTGCAGGTCTAAAAGAAGGCACCTTCAATATTTCATGCAAATGCGACCTGCATATTAGAAGCTGTGGTAGGTCTGGTTAAAAATCAGGTGAGTTTTAGAAAGTATTATTGCCTAGATATAAAAATATACATTCTCATGCTTGAATGATCAACTCAGGGCTCTTTCAAGTAGAGACATGATTCTCCATCATTCACATTAATCAGAGTACAACAGTGTTACGATGTTGCTATCCTAAATGTTACGAATTTGGGGGGAATCCGTCTACTTAAGGTTTCGACTGCATTTAAATCGAGAGGTATCTAAACTTTCGTACCATGCCACACACTAAGAACAATTTGAATAAGTTTCATAAACAGACCTGCAGGGCCACAAATTTAATTACATTAATTACCCTAACAATTTTGTCTAGATCTATTATATAGTAAAGACAACATCAGCGGCAT
This sequence comes from Onchidella celtica, assembly GCA_963931925.1. Taxonomy (NCBI): domain Eukaryota; kingdom Metazoa; phylum Mollusca; class Gastropoda; order Systellommatophora; family Onchidiidae; genus Onchidella; species Onchidella celtica. Next base: position 15,060,921 of record OZ007578.1, on the reverse strand, counting down.
CAACTCCAAATTCAATAATACCTCACTAGAATTCTACTCTAGATTCCTATAATATTATTATACTTCTGACTCACTAACAATCTAAGTACTAATTATATATATCTCAGATCTGGTCTGCCTACTATATATATCAATCAATACACTAATATAGTCTCTGGCGACAATGTCATCTCAGCCATTTGTGCCCAACGCTTATAATAATCGAGCCCGTCAATACAAACTGACGTAGTTAAGTCTAGAGATCTACTCTAGGATGGGCTGGCAATGCCCAGCCTCATCCAGACAAATCAATCACAATTCACAGATGTGTATGCCATACATTCATACTAGTTGCAAGTCTATATATATCTTTATCTTGCATTCTTGGGTAGCACTCCTAGTATATGCGGCAATCCTGTCCTACTGGATAACTTATGTTCAGCTCCTCGTTCATGGTTTGAGTCTGTCACAAATCCCAGACTGGGAGATGTAATAAGTTATGACAGGACAACAATCACGAACGAACAAGTTTAACACTTAACAGAACAACCCATCAGACTCACACATTTATTAAACATAATTATACAGATAATAGCGCAATTACATACATTATATTATTGAAATTAACTGCCGTACAACGGCCTTAGTCTCACATGCACTCTTCCTCGGATCCACAACCCGGTAGTTACTTCCTAAAGGCACTTCGGCCTCAGCCTCTCCCCTCAGGGTCTTAATAGCACATTAATAATTCACTGGCACCGCAGTCTCTCAATATCACCTTCCTATTGTCATACACCTTAGCATTCCACTAGCACCTCAGCAGCTCAATAGCACATTATCATTTCAATAGCCCATCAACATGGCAATAGCACATTATCATTTCAAGAGCCCATCAACGTGGCAATAGTACATTATCATTCCACTAGCACATCAACATGGTAATAGTACATTATCATTTCCATTAGCACATTCACGCTCATATCTACGTCCCTGTCCGTGGCCAGACTGCCACGACTTTATGTGCCTCTACTGTCCTGCACCGACAGCCTCACTCTTGGCCTATGCTGGCCTATCCCCTGTGCTCACCGAGGTGGCTCTTTGGCCCGTCCCCGACACCTACAAGAATAACATTACATTGGTATAATACCATACCATTTCTATTCACTCCACCTCTCCTTACAACCCATGAAGCGTACACACAATAGTTCACATTTCACTCACCAAACATCTTACGGTAACACACCTCCATCGGAGTACACACTACTCACTCGCGCTACAAATCCATGAACTCAACTTTCATCTATCGCTCATGGCGCACATTGCTATAGCCAATATCAAGGACTTCCACATTCCTCACATATACTTATTTACATCATGGTAATAGACGAATATAACACATCAATCATAATTATCAATCATCGTTTCACCTACCAGTCATCACTGGAAAGACTCTCTCACTAGTCTTCTGACTGCTCCCCTTATGTTCGCCCGCTGGGCTCTTACTAGCGTCCGTTCTCTTTGGACTATCTCTGTGCAGTGAACTGGTAAACACACTGATCTCACCCCGTTTAATCCTTACTCACCCCCTTTCACGTTTTTCCCTACTTGTCTGCCGTGAGCCCTTCTTACTATACACCCGCTCTGTAGCAATCCCCTTAATTGCACTCACTCCACTCGTGACAGAGTCATCAATAGACAAACACTTACGATTAGTCCAGGGAACGATGGACAATAGCGGTGGGCATATCTCATTCAGGCATATGGATTCATCTCAAATGTCTATAGTGGGCTAGACATGAGTCGTACAACGCTTTTATGATTCTTCAGGCAGAATCGTGCCGACGCCTGCACAGATTGGAGTTTTCTGTATGGAGTGCAGGATATTTGATTTGAGGTCTTTATTTTAGGAGGTTCGCTGCCCTTGGCATTTACACCTCACTTTACTTGTTTTATATTATTTCTTGTTCTGGCCGGGGGGGGGGGGAGGGGGGGGGGAAGATGATATGGATAAATTTTAATCTATTAATTTCAATTTTGCCCGGGCAGCGGCCTTTCGGCCTGCTCTTTACGATTTCCAACTGCCAAGGTATCTTTAACGTGCGCAACGTGCACACGGGCCCTCCGAATTTTTTCGTCCTTATCCGAGAAGACTAGGTACTCGATCCTACCCCCCAATAGGACCAGGGACTTGAAAATATGAGAAAAATCCAATTTCCAAGAACTACTCGATCCTACCCCCCAATAGGACCAGGGACTTGAAAATATGAGAAAAATCCACTTTCCAACATGCCTGCACTGCCCGGGTTTAGAACCCGGGACCCTTGGCATGAGAGGCGAGCACCTTGCCTCTAGACCACCTTGTCCCCTGGAGTGCAGGATATATGTCTGGGCGTTAGTCTTTTTTTTTTTTTTCTATCGACATGTACAACGCCGAAATATCAAAAGTTTACTTCTGTAAGGCAAACAGCCTTAGGCTGAGGCCAAATTAATGTGGTAACAAGAAGTTGTATGTAGCAAAACCTCGCGTAAGAAATAATACAGAAACGATACAATAAAATGCAAGAGCAAAGGAAAACCGAATCAAGTTTTCGGTTTACTAACCTTCTTCAGTAAACAAAAAAAGAAAAAAACGTGTATCAGCTGGATAGAAAATAAAACAAATAAAAAATAGTGAAACAAATTTATAAATAAAATCGTACAACTGAAGCGGTTACTCAGAGTCTGCGGGTCCCAAACTTGGATTCTCGGAAAGACAAACTCAGCGTACTACTGTTCAAAATAAGTACACGAATTTCACAAAATAATGTCTTCGAATTCACAAGATCTGTGAATTACCATTCAATAGGTGTGGTTTATGCAAGAAGATACCAAAGCAAAATGTGAATATTGCCATCAATGTTGTTATTGTCGCCGTTCTTCAACAATACTTCCAACAATTGTGCTCTGTCTGTCTCTCTGGTTTATAATTTTGTACGACAAATAGTTTGGTTTCGTTATAACAAAATGGAACATGTGCTATAAGAATAATTAAACTTAGATGGGAAATGTTTTTGCGTCTCCTGACGACACAATAGCAATCTCCGCGCAGAATATTTTTCCTGAACCTGATTGGCTCAGCTTCGGCATCGGTCAATTGTTTACTTCAGGTGGGCGGTACCGGAAATTTTTAGTAGTTGCAAGTACTGATTACTTATATGAATGTTGAAATTTCGATTACTTTACTGATTACTCCTCCCATGGCGGTGGGGTAGTGAGAGAATTGAACAAGCTTACTATATTCTCATAGCAAAAGATCAGATACGTTCATCACAAATCACTACAAATAATATAACACCATGCTCTGAAACGTTTGACATGGAAAATGTATTATAATATAGAACTGAAATTATGCCCAGATTCTGTGTGGCATCAATCAAAGGCGCCACGCAATTGTGTGATGGAGCCAAAGAGATAGAATAAGATGGAGGAGACCCTTCTCAGTGCCTCTCGCCGCGGTGAACCACCGCTTCTTACACCGAATTTGCACAGCAGAAATTTACAATGAGTGTTTCCATAAAACAAAGCACATAAAAGGACAGGTGGGGGAAAGAGAAAGAGAACGGTTTTTCGTCCTCTTCTGTCTCATCTTATTCTAAAAATAGACTAGATCTATAATGGCAAGTTAATAAGACACGTTTCTTACATTGCCATATACTACCACATTTAAGAAAAAAAAGAAAAGCCAGATGTTTCTTATGGTGAATTAAGTTATAGTTATAAAGTGAGCGACTTCTATCGACCTCTTGGGTGATAGCCGACCAGCGAATAAAACCCAGTATTTTCTCTATTCGGCTTTGTAAAATACTCTGTTTATACCTCCCAATTCATGAATGCTAAATTCGCCAGTAGCCTCATCCTACCCTATCTAGTATGTTTGATAGAACTAAAGGGTTATTGTTCACAAGACTTATTACTGAAAGTTAATTAGTATTATAGGCCTTCATTAGAACGAGCATTAGAAGGGTAAATTATATGCGCCTTAAATTATACTTGTATTGTAGTTGCTCACAAGTCTGAGAAAATCAAGTATCAAAACGTCATCCTGGCATAATAGAAAATGACCTTTTTAAATACAAATAATTGAAAACAAGCAAGTTGGAAAATGATATTATTATAGCCTGTAGCCCACATTTCGACTGTATAGCGGCCAAGTAGATTACTGAATGATATCAGTTGTAATAATCATTATTTTAATTAGCTTTTTCTTAACTCGGATTTTAACAAAGATTACACATAGGAAAGAATTTATGTTATGAGAAAATATGCAGAGACGTAATTTATTAATCATTTTTTAACAGTAATGAATCAGTAATCGACCATTTTCTACTAATGGATTAATGATTACTTTTAAGGCGAGTATTCAAAGTAGTCGATACATTGTAATCTAAACGCCCAACCGATTGTTTACAGGAAGCGCCGAATTTTGAATAACAACTAGAGTCTAGATCTAGCTTTCTTCTTTTCCAATTTCTTCCATTGCTGGAGTTTGAGGACTTTCAGGTTTTGAGTAGCAACGTTTACCGCTTGAACGAATATCTCCCATAACGAGGGTTTCAAGGTGAACTTAGATCACTTCCTAAAAACGTACTCAATGAGGATGTGAGCATTGGTCTTGAAGACTTAATAATCCGGTAGTTTACCCCTCCCTCTCCCCTGCCCTAGACCCCATCCATGAAAAATAGCAGAACAACAGAATAGTTCAACGTTTGTAATGAAAAATGTCACGTTTCGTGCGGTGTCTTATTACTGTTACATAATACTGAGATGGCGTCACGTGGATCGTTAGTAGTCCACCAGTAGGCCTACCACGTCTTGTCCAAAGTAAAGTTCAAGGATCCCAACACATAGCCTTGGTCTAGCCTACTGTATTAGATTCCAGATCTAGATTTAGGCCTGCATTCTAGATCTAGGGGCTTAGATCTATTTTTAAAAAAATCCAGGAACTTGCTTTAATGTCATCCAAATGCCTACTAGATCTAGAATTAACACAGTCCCATTCTTAATAGTAATGGTATGTCAATTATGAAGAGTTGGAGTTTGGGTTGGCACATGATGATGAAAAACACCTGGTGACCTGGGTCTGAATTATGAGATCTAGACTATCATCTAGTCTCGATAAAAAAACAAACCTACACACAGAGAAAATATAGGCCTAGGGGCTTAGGTCTGGGAAGTGGGATGGAGTACCATGAGTTACACAGCTTTAGTTGGGCACTGTAGGCCTATATAATTTCATCTTCTGAGTGCACATTTACAATAGGCAAGAAACATCCACCTAGAGAACCAACGCCATGGGGGCTCTGCCCCACTGCGACCCTCCGGTTACGGGCACTCTAAAGTCACTTCCTCGTGGTATCTCTATTGTGTAAATCAAATGGAGCTCCTTCCTCGGTCTGTAGCCTACCTCTCTAGGATTACTAGGAAGCCTAAAGTTGAAATGGGGAAAACAAGAAAAAGAAAAGTTGTGTTTTGCATACTTTTATGGTAGTAATAAAGTATTATATGGAAAAAAGAACAAACTTAACTATTGTAACAATAAATCCTTGAAGAAAAAGAGGTTAAAAGAAAAGATTAGATTGTGAAGTAAATGTTTGGCATGGCAATTTGCCGCAGTTCTTGCAGTTGCACATAGTAGTCATGATTACATTTATAAGTAGGGCTTACACAGTAGTGAAAGTGTAATGGCAGTAAACCAAAACACCAATGGCCAGTCAGAAAATAGTGGTAGTGGGTTTCTGGCTGATCTTGTGAAATGATTTGTCCTGTATTTTGTTAAAGTACCTTTGAAAACAATAGATACCAGACTGCCTGGCTTTGCCTTTGACCCCAAATTATGAATCTTGATTTTTGTCCCCAAGTTTTGCCAGATAAAAAAAAAAATGTAATACAGTAATAAATGGAGGCAATTGTTTTCAACTGTGTCCACATTTATAAATCATTTTACATTTTCCTCATAGAAAAATAGTATACATACGTGTATAATGTAATATTATTATTATACCATTTTTACTTAAATTAGAGATACATGTATTGTGCCAGTTTTCTTTCTCTTTAATGGACTATGATTTTATTTCTCATTTGGTGTTTATTCAATGATTGTATTAATTTTTACCTCCACTGGCTTTTGCTGAATATCCTTTTAGTTGTAGCCTACATAATAATAATAAATTTGTTAGGCTTACGGTTTAAAGTCATTTTACTGGGAGATCATCTGATTTTGTTTTTCAGTCACAATTTCTATTTGCAATGCAAGCTGATACAGTTAGTCCATCACATTTGCAGATTACAAATTATACCAATTACAGTTTGGCTACTGTTTTGTCATTATTATGTTCTGATGATGTCAGAACAATTTGACTTTGAAAGGAATGGTTTTAAATGAACTTGAAATAATCTGTATTGGCAAACCAATATGATACTGTAAAACTAGAGAAGTTTATTCATCATTGATTTCTAACTTGTGTTTCTAGAGTAAGTTTAAAGTTTATCATGTGTTCCATGGCTCCGTTTATTAATTTACATGACAAGATGAACATTATCACTCGTACAATCTGGCATTAAATTAAAGTTTCATGCCACATATAATGAACTGTGTCAGTAAAACAAAGTTTTGAAAAAGAGGTTTATAATGATTGTTAGAAACTTGGCAGCCTAGCAGTAGCACCTAACTTACTGTTGCGCTGATGGCGTCTATGAAATTCAGAACATTACATGTTCTGGTTTTAACTTGGTTGAGTGTGTTAATTCATTTGGCGAAACTGATCATTGGTCACTGTTGTTTGGTTTGGTGTTGAAATTATCTAAATCTCTTTGCAGCTTCCAAATCAAGATGGATTTTGCTATTCCATCTACAAAAGATGATTTATTGAGTCGGAAAGAGACAAATCAGTATTGCGTCGAAGAAATTTTGACAATCAGACAAATTCCGCCAGCTCTGCAAGCCTTCAAGTCAGCTTGCAGAGGAAATCCGGACTGCATTGCTGAACATTTCGATACTTTGTTCAGCATCCTATGGTAAGTTCTATTTCAAATGTTGAGCTGCCTTTGCTTTTATATGTAACGGCCACAATTTTCTATAGGGGTTACTGTATCGCATATTTTTGTATCAATTTTGGAGCAGAAATTAAATATATATATGTGACTCAGACTGAATATTATTATATGTCGAATCATACTGCTGTCAGCTGTGTTCTTTATCAAATTGTGCTGCAAGTCCATGAAATGATCTTGTGATGGTTTATGAAATGTCCACAGTTTTTGGGAAGTGGACTTATAGTTGATTATTTTTCAGCGTGCAGAAAGACTTGGACCCAGCAGTTAGAGAAGATGCATGGACAAGCTTTCTCAAAGGTAAATTTTGCTCTTTATTCTATGTATATATCTCACAGACAAAGGATTACTGCAAGTCTGCTGATTTACAGTGTGACTTTGGTCTAACTGTATAAAGAATATTTCCTACTGTGTGTCTTTTGGGTTAGAGGGACATATGAACATTATCATTAGTCCTGAAGTTTTTTGATAATATTTACTGCCATCACACTCACAGTAAAAGAACAGGCTTCACATTTTTAAATAATGAAATACCTGGAGTGGCATTTATGTCGTTTGTTTTTCTACAATAAATGTCTTGGCTATACCTGATGGGCTGTTGCAAATGTGATTATCCTATGTTGGTAGTCATACTTTGAAAGCGCGGGATGATTGATGGGCACTTCCGGTGGGGTCTTCTTCTGTCCTTATCTGTTATATTCTATTAATTAATTATTTAATATTATCTTGCTTCTTCCTACCACAGTATGGCGGTTATTGTGTTGACATGCTTTCTCCAAACTCAAACGCATATTTTGAGACACATAATTATATCCCTTGGCCAGAGTGCCTTTAATGTCAGAAATAGGTGGAAAACTTTTGTCTTTTTTTTTTTCGCAAAGACTGAGGTTTCATGGAATTTACGAAGATGTATGACCAAAATAATCAGCAACAACTGACAAGGATGACGATCACTCAAATTATTTTGACATGAAGGAAATAAAATTCCATAAACTTAGGAAATTACAATGATGTTTGGTATATTTGATGGCACTTCAGCTGATGGAATTATACCTGATATTTCAGAAAATGATTACTGAATAAAACTGACGTCATCTATCCGGGTAATGCAGCATTTCTCCTTTTCTCCCTTCATCCATTCTGTGTAAATGAAATGTCATATAGATATTTGAAAGATCTTGACAGGTAGAGGTTTGTCTGTATGTGTCTCCCAGTATGAATGTGGTTGATAGACTAACAAAATGTTTTCACCAGGCTGTCAAACTTTCTATGGTCGCTTGACTTCGCTGTTGGATGAAGCAGATTTAGCGCGACAGGAAAGGCTGGATGGGCTGAATGGCTTGAAAATGTCCTGCTATTTGTTATGTCAGTTCATGGAGCTGTTTGATGGTGCAGCCACTCGACCCAGTGCTGTTGTAATGGGAAAGGTAAATAATAAATTGATTAAATGCACAGAATATGGTTTCAGGCCTCATGATGGTATACTGCACTTTTTTAGCACTAATAATATATAATATGTTATAGTAATATATTCTGAGTAAAATCATCAGTGTACTGTCAGTGAACTTCAGTGGCTATCCTGTAAAATTGTTCAAGCAGAGATGTCCGTTTACTCTCCACTCAATACTGTAAGAAAATTCGAGGTCAGCTAACAGGTTATGTCCATTGTCTTCTGTGTGTTACAAGCCACTCGGTTATAGGCATAGAACTGGTTTTTTTTTACTTAGGTATTATAGGCAGATTCTGGTCTGTATACACATGCTGTCCTCTTCCAAACTTTTAATAAAGTGGAATATAATATAATTCAAATCCAGTGTCAGATAGATACAGAATTTTGCTTTACAATTTTTATGCTGTGTTAAATTTGTCTAAACTTACTAAAGAACATTTAGACTTACAAGTAGACTACAGTGATCATGTCTTGCCTGTCGGATTTATTTAAAATTTTGCATGGCCTCACATTTCACACTAAACCTCATGGAACTGATTTTGTATTTGTATTCTATCTGGTTTTTGAGTTTGTGGCTTTGCACTAGACTGAATTATTAAGAAACCGTTTTCACAGTACTTAACTGTGCCAAACAACTTTAAATGAGAAAGTGATTTGTGTACACTCAGCGAACAATATTTCCTGCACTAAAATACACAGATTTTGAACATTTTATATTGTGTTGCATACAGTTTCGCCCTGTAGAAATGGTTTTTTAATTATTGTATTTGGTTTATTTATTATTTTCTACAAAGCCCATACAAGCTGATTTGAGGTCTTTATTTTAGGAGGTTCGCTGCCCTTGGCATTTACACCTCACTTTACTTGTTATATTATTTCTTGTTCTGGCAGGGGGGGGGGGAGATGATATGGATAAATTTTAATCTATTAATTTCAATTTTGCCCGGGCAGCGGCCTTTCGGCCTGCTCTTTACGATTTCCAACTGCCAAGGTATCTTTAACGTGCACATGGGCCCTCCGAATTTTTTCATCCTTATCCGAGAAGACTAGGTACTCGATCCTACCCCCCAATAGGACCAGGGACTTGAAAATATGAGAAAAATCCAATTTCCAAGAACTACTCGATCCTACCCCCCAATAGGACCAGGGACTTGAAAATATGAGAAAAATCCACTTTCCAACATGCCTGCACTGCCCGGGTTTAGAACCCGGGACCCTTGGCATGAGAGGTGAGCACCTTGCCTCTAGACCACCTTGTCCCCATACAAGCAAACTCAAAATCAGTCTAAATAGGAAAAAGTTAGTTCCATTGGGTTAGCGTGAAAATGAATGCAAAATTTGAAATAAATCCAACAGGCAGTTTTTTAGAAAATCAATGTTGATCTGGCTCATTCGATAAAAGGCGCATGATAGTTTACATGAATATTATTAATGTGTTATGATTTAATGCTTTAAAATGTATTTGAAAAGACTGGAGGTACACATTACATCAGCAATCGTAATATTTCTCATTTTGAATGTAAGGGGAGGGGCAAGAAAACCAAAGCTCTTGCTTCCTCCTCCATGGATCTGGACTGGGATTATGAAAGACAACAAGGGGTGCAAGTCTTGCTGTCGTTCATCCAGCTGTCCCTCAATAAGCTCTGGGACCCACCAGTGGCAGAAGAAGAGTTTGTCAGGTAAATGATAGGGCCCAGAATTTCACTGGACAATTTGTGGAGTTGATGTTTCCCATTTGAATGAATACTGAGAACCTTGAATTTGTGTGTAATTCTCCTCCCAAAATGTGATATTGGCAGGTGGAAATTTGAAATACTAGTTTGGTTTTGATCCCATGATCTGTGCATTGTAATCACACAATGATGTTCAGACTGGCTGTCAAATCAAATTTGGGTTTGTACAGGTTTCTGCTGCTTACAGCTTTTTGTTTGTTCCATACCACAACAGTGGATTAATGATTTTGGTAGAGAAAAAAGTAGATACAGTGGAGCATCATGTAAAATGACACTGGTTATAACGAGACTTTGGCAGCAATGGGAAGATAGTAAATCCCCATTCTTTCTCTGTAGTAAATTATTTGAATGACGACAACTGATAGTCGGAACACCCGCCATAGGGTGAAAATAACATGTAATTCCAAGTACATTATGGTAGTTTGTATGAATTCTGTACCTAATGTTCATATTTCATGAGTGGGAGAGGTGCTGGACTAGATAAGAAAATAACCACCCATTTGTCGCGATGTGGGTTACATGGGGATATTTCGACTGACACTCTTTCGAGGTCCGCTCCCACAATCGACGAACACACAAAAATAAATACTTGCACTCTAGAAACTAAATAAATCAATTGCTTTCAATTTTAGCAGAACTGTAGAGCAGTTTAATTACAGGAATTAATGTAACAAATATAATTATAAATATATATATCAATTCAAAGGCAACTGAATCTAACTAATGGAACTACAGCTTTTATAAAGACTAACGAATTCAATCTAACTACTTGCAGGTCATATGAGTTATATGGCAAATAGAATCCGCGCACGTGGCGACGGATATAACAGTTTAAATTCTATTAATTCAATGAGACATGTTATGATGTGGACATTTCCTCTAGACACGCCATGGAGAATGCTTGTACAACCATGCGTTGTCTGGCGGTAGCTCTGAAACTGTCTTCAAAAGTAAGTAGAACGGTTCACTTTCATCATTACAAATTAGTATAGACTCTCACCATGCGGCCCTCACTGGGAGTGAGAGCGCTGGATGTAAACGCTGTGGGTTTATATCAAACCAAGTAGCTTAGGCTCTGGAGCTTTAAATCAGGCCCCTCACAATGGACTGCTCAACTGCGTCTCCATGTCCCTCATCTGGCTGAGGACTATCGCCGTCCACCTCGTAAATGGATTTTCTACATGTGGCCCAGAACTAAGTTCTGTATGGCCTTAAATACTGGACTGCATCTGCAGCTTACCGTCTAATTCCTGGATTGTGATTGGTGCAACCACTTCTAGCTCAGCTGCCGAACTGAGTTATTTTAAGTAACAGCCCTACGCAACGACCTTGGGTCGACATCAAAGGTCGAATTACTTCAATACAATATAATATAAATTTTATAGCAATAAATTCTTAACATGTTCAAAACCCCGAGCTTTTACTCTGGATCACGGTTTTTCTGTACGTCAACAGACGTCTCAATAACATTTAATTCCTACTCACCCCTTCCCTCTTTACTAACCCTAGTTCAAAACACGAGATACAACAAGTGCTCAGTCATGCACACCTACGCTGTCCCTCTATCCTTCCCCACCTTCTGTCTATCTATCAGGGAAAAAACTGTTCAAAACACATTGTTTACGAGACCAGCTCAAGGCCAAGTTATGCTGGCTCGTACAATAATTACGTTTCTAAAAATTACTTACTGCTCTCGCAAAAATTTACTCTTATGAATTAAATCTGGTCTTGACACCATTGATTTTTTTTTTTTTCAGTTTGGTGAGCACATGCGTGTACAAGCTACTGGAGAACCCATCTATCACCAAGGTGAAGGAAACGATAACTGGCTTGGCTCACATTCTTGGTCACCTGATCAAGCGTTATAACCATGGACTAGGTGAGGTGAAAATTTGATACAGGATGGGGGGGCTCTTTTTTAGAACTATGGATTTGATTTCTGCAATTTTGATCTTTTCTGCATATCGCTTGAATCCATCTGCTTGATATAGATTTTATAGTGTTTGATATTTCTTCACTCATTGGTATTTCCACTGAATTAAGACTCGATAAGTAGTGCCCAGATTTTCCAAGACTATCCATTTAGATGTTGGAATTTAGGCACCTGGCAGTTGCTTGTTTGCTTGTGGAAACCAAAGCCGCAAATGTTTAGAGACGAGTCTCGGCCATTCTTTATTTTTGTTGGTAATGAGCGGTATGTGTGCAAATTCTGTCTTCCTGATTACAACTCTCATATCCAGCCCCCTAGTTGTTTTTTTTTTTAATGTAAAAGTGCAGTGTAGATGATATTCTAAGTTTCAAAATATTGATAAATTTGTCAATGCATTACAGAAAACAGCTGCTTTGAATTTCTGAAGACAAAATGAAAACATCAATCTATTTTTGACAGGGGCACACAAAGCAATTTAAATTTTTTGAAATGGAGTTGGCATGATGATACTGTGTGCCATGCTGTGCTGACATTTTGATAGCAAGTAGGGACATGGATGATATTGTGTGGCACATTTCTTTTTATCTACACACAAAAGCACTAAAAGATGTGACATCAGTGAATGTAATTGTGAGCAATTTGCTCCAAGAACAGAGTGTTCAAAGTCCATTTTACAAAAATTATAATAGATAGCTCTAGCAACATTTCATTCATAGTGAATGAAAGTTTTAACAGAATAGTTACACAGCTTTTCCCTGATTCTTCAGTCATTATATATCTTATATTCTATACTTTGTGTACTTATCTCAGTGTGCAAATAAAGCTGTATTTATTTCTCTCCGCTTTTTAAGAAATCAAACTTAAATATGCACTTTTTAGGTGTGTTGGTAAAGAATCATTGAATGCATCTGATTTGATCAGGGCAGCCAGCAAACCTGCAACTATCTTGAGAATATAGTACTAGTCATAGGGAGCATCTGTCGAAGTTTGGTGGTTTTGAGGTTTCTCGGTAAGACCCTTGAGGATGCAGGATAGGCAAAGCAAGATTTAACTTCATGATTGTCAATATTAGGAGCACTTTAGATTATCAGCCTGTCAAACAGTTTCAAAGAGAAATCTGTTTACACCTTTCATATACAGTTTTTTGGTTGTCATGACACCAGATGGGCTGTAGATAGAATCAGCATCTCAAAAAGATATTTATATTTCATGACTGCATGTGGCCACAAGTTGAACATTTATGTGCAAGTGAGGTTGCACTGTTCACTGACCCTGGGAACCAGTATCATATAATTATGAGCCTTTGTTTGTCTCTCTCAGGAGCCAGTCTTAAGATCGATCAGCTGTTGAAACACTTTGACTTTCTGACATCACCACTGGTCCAGATGGTGGAAATTATGGTCAACGAGCATGGATGTAGATCTACAGTTTCAGACATCCTGAGGTAAAGTACACAATTATTTGTTTGTTGAGATGCGCATTTCCTCCCTCACCCGTGGAGGAACACCAGATTTTAGGGGGCCTCCTACTAAGTTTATCTTTTTTCTGTGGTGTTAATAGCAAGGCAGATTCTTTTAAATTTCCTTGCATTTTAAATCATTGCAGTAAAATGTGAACCAAAGTAAACAGAAATGGACACTTTTGGAAACAAGAGTATAAATTTATATTCTCCATGAAGACAGCGCTATCAGGCACCTTTGCACCTGTGCAACAATAGCCTCGTCAGTATAGAAATGCTGTTTGGATAAGCGTTGTTGGAAGGACCCAAACAGATGATAATCTGAAGGAGCCAAGCCAGGACTATGAAGTGGATATGGCAAAACCTCACAACTGTGTCACTGGAAGTGGAACCATTCTCTTGTCAGGATGGCTGTGTGTAGGGTGGTGTTGTGGAGCAGAATGACATGCTAATGCAGATGCCTCAGTCTTTTTTGACGAACAGCTTCTGTATTAATTAATACTGTCAATCCACAGAGAAATAGGTAACTGGGATACCAAAGAAGCAGCAAGAGATACAGGAGCAGCCAAAGCTTATGCAGCTTTCCTGGTGGAACTGGCAGAAAAATTACCCAATGTAGCCCTGCCCAGTATGCCTTTAGTGGTTGGCCACTTGGATGGAGAGGTGAATGGATTTAACATTGTTTTCTCAGTTTTTATAGAGTGGTAACAAACATGTATTATCACACAAATATAGACATAAGCAGATAAAGTAATGTATATAATTACACCAAATTTACAAACATCAGTGTTCACAAAAGAAATTCTAGCATCCTGATAGCATTATTTAGAATGACTGCATATGACCGTGTGACTTATATGTGCTTGATGTAAGTATTGGCTCCTTTTTTCAAGCAAAGCTAGTTTTGTAAAAGCTGATTTCTCATATGTATATTTACAGTCTTACACCATGCGTAATGGAGTTCTGGCAATGATGGGTGAGATTCTGACCAAATATCTATGCAAGGAGGAACTGGATGATAAACAACGGGCAGCAAGAGATGGATTTTTTGAAAAGTTAGAGGTTTGTGATCCAACATTTTCTAAAAACTTGTGGTAGTTTTAACGTTTGCTGTCGGTCAGTAAACTATCTTAAATCTGACCGGTTTATTTGTAGGATTTTAGCTATATTTGAGCTAATTCATGTTCATTCTTCATGACCCCCAATGCCCGCAAAATAAAGGTCAGTTTGGAAGGAAAAATGTCATAGACAATAAATCTGGTTTATTTGTCAGTTCAAATGGCTGGACTTTCTTAACTCTTGTCCCACTGCAGGGTAGTTGGTGGCCTGTCAGTCACTCGCTTAAATGTGCTGCTAACCTTGGCAGTCAGGTCATTTAGACCATGAATATCATATTTACTTTAGTATGCAATAACAAAAATATGTTGGGTATATCAGAAGTGACCTCTATAATATTTGGATACACTATGATAAGATTGTAATCAGCTTTGTTCAATAGAGGGCACGTAATGATGATGTTTCTGCATTGACATTCGTTTAAAATATTTTTATTCTTTTTTCCAAAATGTGTGCAGTTCTTTTGTCTCCATGTTGGGCCATATATCGTGTAGGTGAACAAATGATTTTTTTTCAGGCAGGCGCTTAAATTGTGTTAACTATATGTATCATGAAAGAAATTCCCTTCTTCCCTCTCCGGTTCAATTTCCAGTATTTTTGTTTTGTAAGTGCAACAAAAGCCCCGCTCAGGACTTGGGTTATAAACAAAAAAGCATACAGCGTTGAAGGGGGAAGGTGAAATGGGTCATTTGAGAGACGTCGGAGAGAAATGCATTTTCTTCATCTTTGGCACCAGGATATATATTTTGTCCACTTATTTTACAGGATCACATACATGATGTCAATGCATTTGTTCGCAGTAAAGTTCTGCAGATATGGCTTCACATTGTCACAGAAAAGGTACCTCTTTACACTTTCTGTCTTAAGCTTGGTACTTAGGCCAAGGCTTCCTTGAGTAAAAGGATTTGTCTGTATGTGTTAGGGCCCTCGTTTCTAGTTTTGCTGTATTTTTGGCAAAACATGGTGTTGCTTTTATTTCTTGACAACAACAAATGGTATTTCAGCCTTCCTTACTGGTGTGAATGGTGTAAGAATGGTGTGAAAATCTGCGCTATTCTGAATTTTTTTTTCTATATTTATGATTTGGAAATCCATAAAGTTCCCAAAGTGCCTTTTACGTGCAAATTGAACAGATAATGTAGATTTGATATTGATTAGTTGATTACTGTTCTCTTTGAATATACAAAATTAAGCTTTGAGGATCTAGTAGGATATTTTTTAAGTCTTGAGTCTGAGTATCTTGATCAGGATAACAGTGCCCTGAGGTCTCATGTAGGCTTTTATTACAAAATATGAAATAGGAAAAACAATTGCCTTTCTGTCAGTATTTATCCCCCGTTAAAATGGTTATATAGAGAAATAGATTCCATTAGCAATACTGAATGATAATCACAAAATACTGAAAGCGTCATGTTGCACAAGCGGTAAATTGCCATGTCACAAGCTTTTTATTTTTTTTTTATTTTTACATATTTCTTATTTGGATATTGAGCACTGCCATTTTGCCTCTAAGGGATTGACTTGCTTTGCTGAATAATTTTGTTTCCCTTTTTTGTCAGTGTTTGCCTTTGCTCAGACAAGAGTCAGTGATGACTTTGGTGGTTGGACGCCTCAATGACAAGTCCAGCATTGTTAGGCGTTATGCACTGCAGTTGGTGACAGCTTTATTGAAAAGTAACCCATTTGCTGCTCAGGTAAGCGTTTAATGGGTTACTTTGAATATAACCATGCAGATCAAAGTAACTGGGATATGGGCTATGATATATATCCTGGTAACCTCTCCATTTTTGGTAATGGGTGATTGATTTTGTGTGTGATTTCACATATTCACGCTATTGTTTTTGTTTTCTAATCTGAATAATTGCATATTTCCTTGCCCAATATACATGGACAAGTAGGGATATAAATCTTTCGTCTTTTTCTGTCTTTTCCATCCAAAATTTGTTTACCGAACATGAATGAACCCCCAAGGCCACCGTCATCCATCAGTAGTACTTACTGTCATCGTGATATTGGTTGGCAGTTTTTAAAATCTGGCATGCTGAATAATAGGTCTAATGATCATCTTTTTGTGTAGAGGATTTCTACGGTTGTTGCTTTTCACTTCCAGTTAAATAGCTTGGGATGAAATGTACAATTAAAACACCTTTATTAGTTCCTGGTGGCATTTAAGTATGGCACATAATTTTCTTCAACTTTGTCGCAGGTTGATTACATCAATGGACAAAGAAAATAGGCATTAACATGTGATAGAAAACGCAAAGAAACCCAAAAGTTTAATGAAAGAGATATAGTCTTGAGAGCCAAATAGATTGTCCCCACTCTAATTATAATTGGAAGCCGTCTCTTCAGTTAATTCATGTTTTAATGATTGGTACTGCTATTTCTCTACAGTACCGAATGCTTGTGTTCTATTGCCGAATCTCTGCAGCAGTGGCTATCTGTATTTGTGAGTTATCAATTGATTATTGCTTGACCCTTGCAGTATTGAATGTCTTTATTCTCAGTTGCCAGTGGAAGACTTACGTGTAAATTATGAGAAGGAAAAAGATCGCCTGGCAGAAATGACACCAGAACCATCCATTCCAGTGACTCCTAGTCCAGCTGATGACAAACTGAATCAGGAGTGGTCAGCCATAGAATCCGAAATAGCCAGTGTCATGACTGGACAAACTGGGAGTCTGAGACAAGTTGATACATCCACTCTTATTGGAGATGAGGAATCATCTGATCAGTAAGTAAAGAGTCATTTTTTTCATTCTCTTAAATTCTCATTTTAATTATGGCATTTCCTATTTTGCTCACCTGAAATGAATTCAGGTGAAATGCAAAATTCTGAGGCCATTTATTAAGGCCCCCTCTTCTTCTTCATCTCTCTCTCTCTCTCTTGCTTGTGTGTACTCACACATACACACAATCACACCCATGTAAAACTGACCAGGCAATGTTTTTACATTGTAGAAGATGATAAGGCTGATGATTGGTGTTATTATTTTACAGTGAAAAAGACGATGGGGTGGATCATCAGCTGGACTGTATTATAATGAAAAAGATGAACGGGCCGATTATTGGCCCATGTAAGAAAACAGTTCTGAGTAGTGATGTGATGGTCTTGTAGCCAATCTGAAAGCTTGTTCCATAAAATCTACTGATCTGTACATATCAATGGTGGGTCTTCCTGCTGTTGTAGATACATTATTGATTTTTGTCCTGTGAACCTCCATCTTTCTAGGTGGATAACATCCAAAATACCCCTGTCTCCAAACGGTCAAGGATTAGTAAGATAAGTTTATTTTGATATTGATCAGATAGTGTATTTTCCAATGCTGGACAAGATTTTTATCCTGACCTGTGAATAGATTCTCAGACAGCTGGACTAAATTATTCTTGTACTGATCAATGACTATATTCTCAGGGTGCTGGACAAGATTGTCAAGTATCTGGACAACAAGGAGTGGCTGGAAGCTGTTGGTCTGACTGTGGCCACCATGGAAAGTTTTCCAGACTTGCCAGTCTTCAAGGTCCTCAAACAGTGAGTTTTACTGTAACTGTTCTAAGTCAAGCAATGATTCTATTTACAAGCTGCTGATTTAAAGTCATGTTTATTGTTGTTAAATGTTAAGTATCCAGGCATATTTAAGAAGAGACTGTAACATGAAGCAGTAGCCCAGTGGTTAGAATGCATTACTGGGTGTGAGTGGTCAGAGGTTTGATTCCTGCTCTTCCGAGGATCCAGCTTGCCTAATTTCTCATTGTAGCAGTAAAAAAATATACTATTTTATGAAAGTCTTATGGACAAATGTGACATTAGTGAATTGTTCATGCTGTGCTACAGAAGTTAATTCTCCGGTTATGAGACAGAATTTCAGTCACTGAATTTATCATAATTTCTAAACAAAAGCCAAATCTGGTGCACAGCATTCCATGGTTTGATATCATCATCAGTAAACTCTTCCAGATTTTCTTTCATCTTATAGTATAATCACGCATTTAGACAAGCTGGATAATTTTTGTTCATGGCTTCACTTGTCTGTTGTGTGATTTGTACACAAAGATGTGCCATGTAGAGTATTTTTCCCTGACTTTTTTCAGCTTTTCATATTTGTTCATTGTTTTTCAGACTGCAGCACTCAGAATCTGAAGAGGAGGATGATGATGATAAACCGCGGGAAGAAGAAACGAATGTGCCCGTGGACTACAGTAAACTTCCTGCGGTCATCAAGGAGATTTATTTCTGTAAGTTCATGATTAACATAGTCATAAACTATGTGGCAAAACACGAATATGTCATTGTGGAAAGCAGTTGTACTGTTGTGTGGTATCCATATGTCAAAAGGAGTGATTTATGTGAGTAATTGTCTTATAATTAAGCAAAAAAGCAGTTGTACAGAAATGATCAACCATAATTGTTTTATGCTGCAAAAATGCTACCCCATGATACAAATGTATCAAAATATAGTTCAAATTTATTGGTAGACCACAAGATACGGATATGTCATGAAATAATCGTTTTATTCTGAAAATGAACTGTAACAATAACTCTTAAAACCTTTTATAAATGGTGGATTCACCATTACGGTTTCTGCTGTTCTGTCAGTATATTACATATATTTATGACGGCTTAGTGAAAATTCAGTTATAAGAAGTGTACTGATAACTGCTGATAGCTTTTTAACAGTCAGTTTCAGTGCTCTCATTCTTAGTTAACTGATGTGACAGTTTTCATGTCAGTACCCCCATGACAACTGAAAACTTTTTGTTCTCACTTCAAAAAGCTAGGGCTTTTCAAAAACCTCATAAAAATAACAAAAAGGCACATCTGCCCTGCGAATCTTGCCTATTTATTGATGTTTTACCTTGGTCTAATCTTTTTTTTTATGGCAGATTAGAGTTTCATGTGAAATATTTGTGTTTGTTTACATTTAAACATGACTAAAAATACAAAAATCTGAGCAGGTATCCCCTCATTATATGTAATACATCATTAAAAATCATATTAGATTACAAGGGATAAATCACAAAGGATAATTCAATATAAAAATAATAATAAAAAGCTTTTGTTAACTCGACAACACACACATATAATACAGGAGTGTGCAAAACTTTTGCTACGTTTGTTTGGCATGACTCACATTAACGGTGTCAATGACCAGGTGATCTGTTGTACAGGTGACTGTTTATGTGAGCAGGGGTGATATGTGATGGTTGTATGATGGACCAAGGGTCATGTCTTTTAGTTGTGTTTTTGGGCAGAGATGATAGTAATGAATATGTGTGTGACCCAAATAAATGTTCTGATATGTACAGATTGTGTTTGTGGACAGAAGACATATTTACTGGATGTGTTTGTAAACAAAGGCAGGTATGATTGATGTAACTGAAGGTGATATGAGTTGTCCGTATATTTTACCAAATGGTCGTATATATGGCATTTATGTGTTACTCATGTGATATGTATGGACAGTATATATTATCATGAAGAGTGACATTTATGAACAGTGTATGCAATTAGATGTTGTGATGTGTACTTATTGTATCTGTAACCAGGGGTGAAGCAGCCTTTACCACCTCACACACCTGACACCAGCACAGCTGGCACTGCCCCTGACGATCAGCTCAGTCATGAATTGGCAAAGCAGCAAACTCTGGTCCAGTACCTCAAGGTGACTCATTCACAACTCATTGTCCATATCAAAGAAACTATCTGTCTGAATTGTCCATAACAAAGAAACTATCTGTCTGAATTGTCCATAACAAAGAAACTATCTGTCTGAATTGTTCGTAGCAAAGAAACCATCTGTCTGAATTGTCCATAACAAAGAAACTATCTGTCTGAATTTGGTTCAGCAGTGACTGAGTGAGAACATTTGTAAAGATAGACTTCTCAAACCTGAAATGTAAGTTGCAAAACACTATGCATGGCATATGTTGTGGTGTCTAATGGACATCAAGATGACCTGAAATCTCGTGCAACTTATCCAACGGTCATGTCTTTTAATTGTGTTTGTGAGCAGGAATGATAGTAATGATCATGTATGTGACCCAAATGTTCTGACATGTACAGATTCTGTATGTGGACAGGAGACATATATATTTCAATATATAATGTGTAATATAATATCATATTATCCTTCCGTCTGCAGAACTCATTGACATTTGCACTACAAGTCCAGCAGTGTATTCCAGTCATCTGCCAGCTTCTGGGATCTAAGAATAGTACAGATGTATTGGAAGCC
This sequence comes from Onchidella celtica, assembly GCA_963931925.1. Taxonomy (NCBI): domain Eukaryota; kingdom Metazoa; phylum Mollusca; class Gastropoda; order Systellommatophora; family Onchidiidae; genus Onchidella; species Onchidella celtica. Next base: position 15,039,929 of record OZ007578.1, on the reverse strand, counting down.
ATTCAGTTCTTTGTGACTGCTGTAGAATTTGGGGTCTCAGCAGCTTCAGTCGGTGTAAGGAGGATGATGGTGTTGGTATGGTCCCAGGAAACCACTGTGAGAGATGCTGTGGTTGATGCATACAGAACTCTCTACTTGGAGCCAAAAGAAAAGAACCAGAGGTTTGTCCAGGATATGATAAAACTAAATACATAAATTTCTCAGTGAGGACAATTTTCAAAGTTGAACCCTACCTTTTCCATGCCGTGTTTTTATCTAACATTCATACTTTTTCTTGTATGTATTTTTGTCGAATATGACATTCAAAATTGCATATTCATTAAATGAACTGCCTAATGCACACACCATGTTTAAGAGCTATAGAAGTGCGCAGGCTCTAGTGATGTGAGTAAATGTGAGTGCTCTATTGCAGTTTAAAAAACACCAATAGGCTTCGGTAGAAACAGACAGGATTTGGCAGATTGGCAGTAAATTTATAAAATCATAATCTAGTAACAGGTTTACCCTGATCAGTGCTGGATACCCTAGCTATAAATAAAAGCGAATCGCAAAACTTATACTGAGGACTCAGGATAACTACTGAACCTAGAATGATGTGCTTTCATCTAAAATCCTTAACAACAATATAGTTTGTGATGTGTGAATAAGATTGTAGGCAATAGATTTTCAAATTTCTATTTTGTACTTTGATGTTATGACTGATTATATAAGCTAGTGCTATGTGACGAGGAGCGTCTATGTGTGTGAAACTGAGAGTGTGTATGGATGAGAGTGCGTGTTTTAGTATGAGATTTGGAAAGTGTATGCATCAGTCATTGATGCAATTTACAGCGCAGAGTAATAATTTGATTAGAAATGCCCTATAGAAATTCTATTTATTATTATTATTATTATTATCTGTACTATGTTCAGTGAGGATAATTTTCAAAGTTAAGCCCTATCTTTTTTGTGCCTTGTTTTCATCTGGCATTCCTACTTTTTCCTGTCTGTGCTTTTGCTGCCTAAGGAATTCGAAACTGAAAAAGACTTGCTGAACTCCCTGCAGTTCATGCTTTGGGAAATCATGGTAACTGTTATGGTGGGCAAGTGGTTGTAAAAGTTGATTGATTATGGCTATATTTTTATATTCTAGATAAACATTCTTTCATGCCTAATTGTGCATTTCTCTAAGACGTGTCCTTCTATCTTCAGATCTGTTGCTTCCAGCATTGTGAAGAATTTGTCAGCTTTGGTGATTGGGCCAACCTGTGGAGACTTGGCTTCGATGGAAACATTGGTATGTAATCAGGGGAAAGAAACAGTTTTAGGACTAACGTTTCTTGTTATGCACTGTATCCTTTCTATCATTTTTTTGTTTCTCTTTGTTTTGTGACACTCTCTCTTTTACTGACAAATGAGGACAAGGAAAAAGCTTTATTGTATCCTTCTTTGCTGCAGGTATCAGAATTTGTGAAAAGTGGACACATTGGAAGTCAAGTTATTCAAGCTCTGTGGGAGAGGTTTACCAGGAAGTCTGAGTCTTTCACTGCTCAGAATGCCCGAGCTGCCATTCGCTTGTTAGCCATGTGTGCACAGTAAGTTGTCTCGACACACTGGCCACAAGTGCACAGTAAATTTTGTCATCATTTGCTCATCTGATGCATAGTTAAATGTTTCATCAGAGATATTTGATCAAAATGTGAAACTGGTCCTCATTTTTGTTTAAAGACATGACTTAATACTTATTTTCTTTTACAGCATTCTTCCAATTTCTCTCTTTATTTTCCTGATATTTTTCAGCACACTGTAGGATTTTTCTTTCTTTCTTTTTTTTTTTTTTTTGGTCTTTAGTGGTGTGCTTGGATTTATCTTCTTTGGATTTTTTTTAGTGAATATCTTTGTTTAACAACTCCCCCTCTTATCTCCCTGCACTTCAGTCTGTTTTCTTGTTTTCTGTCTTGACAGGAGAAAAGACCAAGAAGTGGAAAGTTTGTGGGAGATATGAAAGTGGAACTATGATATTTCTCATATTTCAAAAATTGTTGTGTCACCTGTAGTAAGGGTTTCTTTTTTGGAGAAGGATTTCTTTATTTTTTTACCCTGAGATTTGCAATGTCCAAGAATGTTTTCTATTGTATACATGGTGATCAATAGTAATTGGTATTGTTTCATCAGGGCCGAGCCTGACATTGTCAAGAGCAACATTGAAGTTCTTATTCAGGAAGGACTCGGTTTCAGGGCAGAAACAGATTGCCTGTTGGCCCTCGGGACTTGCCAAGCTCTTTTGAAGTTGACCCCAGCAACCCGAGTGAGTATGATTCATTACTTGACATAGTGCCTATAGATCTGTCACAGTGTTCAGCCAATGGCCTTTCTGTTTTCACATTTCAACCACTATCTTGTCGTTGAGCTTTCTGGTGCTTCAGTGAATCCCAGTTGTTGATTCCTCGGGATACTCCATCATGGCATTTGAGGTTGTGGAGGTCATGGAAGCGAGCATGGGTATTCGGCCAATTTTATGAGAGAAAGAAACTGTCCTTGTCTGACACTTTAGGTGCTTTGAAAAAGTTGTGGAACTATAAATTTGTATAATTATTAGTTTTTGGGAAGGGGGCTGGGGGTGTCACTTTGGTGAAATAATATATCAGTTTACATCTTTAACCTCATCACATTTTTTTTTTTTTGCCTTTACAATGTTATTGTGATATACAGTGTATGTTATCCAAGGCTGGATTTTGATGTGTACTAGGATTAAAGGTCTATAAAAGAAAATGAACATGAAATAGTGGATTGGATAGAATGTTAATTAGCTTTTATACACATTCATCACACTCCATCCCATGTTTTATCAAGCACAGATCAAGATAGCTACAGAATACTTATGATATGTTGCAAATACATGTATTGGTTTTGTAAGTGTGTTCAGGCTGTGTTTGTTTTTTTATTTATTCATATATTTTTTACTTACATTACTGTTTCTTTAAAAGAAATCTTTCACATGTTGCAGGAAAAGGGGAAACCACCCCCAGAACCCTTTCGCTTACCAGCAGATCATGAGTTGTTCAACAGACTGGAAATTGTCTTAACTAAATGTGAGTTAGGTAGTTTAGGTTGTGCTAAATAGAGATTAGGCGGTTTGTCTTAACCCCTTCGTGACCCATATGACGAGCTGTGCTCGTCATTTTTCCTTATACAGCGTCACTGCCAAGATGCCGTTGTGACGAGCGACGCTCATCATGCCTTCTGCAGTCGGGAGGACTACAATGACGAGCATGGCTCGTCATATTTTCTATTTGCCATATTAAACATGGGAGCGTTGCCACATAAAAACTGATGGCAGATTCGAATTCAGGGGTATCGATTTCACACAGGTAGAACTCATTTATTTTGAAAAACAACATCGGTGAGTCTAAAACCGGATATAAACCAGCACGGAGCCTTCCACATCGTCCTCCTAAAATAGACTGCAATACACATTGTCGGAATCTTCACAAAAACGGGTGAAAAGACCCGTTTATCAATGGGAAGATGTGCTAAGCATGTTATTGGATGATGCAAGTGATGATGAGGCCTACTATAAAGACTCCGGGAGTGAATATGAGCTCCCAAGAGCCAACAATAGCAGTGACTCAGATCTAGATCTAGATCTAGACAGTGACAGTGTTAGTGTCAGCAGTGATGAGACTCTAGCCCTGGAAGATCTAAACCTAGCTGCTTAGAAATATATATACATATGCATAGTTTTGATCACATCCAAACACAAAACAGCTAAAAAAAACTGAGACGCCTTATTTTTTTCCTAAATCCCCTGCGTCCCTGGGAATCGAAAAATGGGGTAAAATGGTGCGCGGTGCATCACAATAAGATAAGATAAGATAAGATAAGATAAATTTTATTCGTCCTTGTACAAGGAAATTTGTTTTGATCATTGAATACATAACAATACAGTTACAGAAGCAGAAAGTATGATACATAGCACGCACACACACATATATACACACACACTGATAAATTAACTAAATTAACAAAATTAACAATGCACACAATATGCTTCCCTAACTAAAACACATTGACCTGACACGCAGGACATAATTCAACTGTGCACAGATTACGATCAAGATGACTACATTATTGTAACATCCTAGTTGATGATGGAATAAACGATTTAAAGTAGCGCTCAGTTTTAGTTTTCTTTGACAACAGCCTTAAACTTCTTACAGATCTTATATATTCCTTGTTCAGGGGATGTTGGGGGTCATTTATAATAATATTAGCTTTTTTAATACAAGCACCAGTGTACAGCTCATCAAAATATGGCAGATCACAGATACAAATTTTGGATGCTTTTTTAATTAAATTATTGATCTTATTTTTATCTTTTTGTAAGATGTTTCCTCCCCAACAGACAACTCCATACATCAAAACGCTCTGAATAGCCATGGTGTAAAATATTTTCAGAATGCTTTTGCTAACTTTTAAAAAGCGGAGCTTTCTGAGGAAATACATGCGCTGGTTGGCTTTCTTGTATACATATGTTACATGCGCATGCCAGTTAAGCAATGAATCAATAGTAATGCCAAGATATTTGGCCTCTGTGACAATTTCAACCTCTTCATTGTTGATAGTAAGAGGGCAAACAGGATCGTTGTTATTTTTCCTAAAGTCAAAAACAAGCTCTTTTGTTTTCTTAACATTCAGTAGAAGATAGTTGTTATTACACCAACAATGAAAGGATTGTACAATGTTAGAATATTCGTGGCCAGAGTTAGGTAAAAGGCCTAAAATAGCAATATTACCTTGCGTCACGAAGGGGTTAAACAGAGATGAGATGAATTACCATAAACAGTGATAGCACAGATTGCCTTGAAACAGCAATATTTAGACTGTCCTGAAGATGCATGATATGTGTTATGTTGACATTAAATAACAATAATCTTGATTGTTGTAAAGGAGGGTGAAAGGCTGATCTGTGTTGTATTTGCTAGAGCAAATCCAGATTGTCTTTAATAGGGATTATTGAGACTTCAGCCCATGTCATGTATTTTAAATGTGAACATTTATGTCAAGACATCATCTGATGTTGTATGACTTGAAATAGGAAATTTTTATACATGGATTTGAACTGGAACTTCAGATCATACAAGGACTTCAGAGTCAATGACAGCTCCCGGTCTGTCAAAAATAGTGCTATTCAATTTTCACAAAATTATTTTCAATTTTATAGTGCCATACTTCCTGCAGTGTTATTATTTACTTTTTCTGTTGACGTGTTTAGGTATGGCTGACCCATGCCAACAATACTGGATCCCCTTGGCTGATCAGGTTATCACTGTCATCTATAAACTGTCGGAGACTCCAGATTTGGTCTGTGCCAGACTTTCGAGACAACTTGTAGGGATACTAAAACAAGAGTGTGAAGACATGCCGCCGGAAGCTGGCGATGGTGAGACCTCGAACATAATTCTGTCGGCATCTGAACCCTGTATTCACTACCTCTACACAACCATCCTTGATCATGATCATTGTTCTCAAAATATAGAAAAATGCAGAAAATCTGTGGTGTCACAGCAAGGTTTGAAGCAAAGTTGTAATAGAAAATTGAACAAATTTAAAAACTGGACAACAGTTTGTGATAGTCATATCGTATTGTTGACCCAATCGTCACAAAGTGTTCACATTTGCATTTTGTAGACAGAATATACACTGATACGTTAGGTTTCTGAAGATGATGAATGAACTTAAGAAGTTTAAAGTTTGCTGTGGATATTGTTAGGTATTGTATTCTTTTTGTTTGTCTGTCATGGTTGTTTCAGATGATGGTCTTATCTCAAATACTTAATGTTATTGCATAAGAAGTTGCTATATCACACCGGTCAGCAAAGACCATCTCCCTAAAGTTGACCTCTTGTCAGTTATTGACAGCCATGGCTCCTTGAATGTTCTGTTTCATAATACAACTTGTTTGTAGGTGAGAGCCCAGAAAGATCAAACACCTTGTTGTGCATGTTCACTCGTATCCTGTCTATGGCTGGTCAAGTTGCCTTCAGCCAGGCAGTCTTCATGGAGGTGGATATTCTTACAGAGATAAAGAGGCGACAAGCTCTCAGAGAAGAAAATAAGACAGACGCCAGCAAGAAAAATAAAAGAGGATCTGTTAATAGCGCAAAGGTGAACTTTTGAAGAAAACACTTGTTCCAGATTTTTATCAGTTTCTGTTTTTGTCTTCATTAACAATTTTCTCCAAGCATGGAGGGAAATTTGACTGTGTATAATCCTGGTTTTAATTCATACTTTAGTGCTTAATATTGATTACAAGATTTCATTAAGCTTACAGATATTCAAACATGATTTTAAGATTGAACCAATGTGAGAGGTTTTGTAGTGGAGTAAGGATCACTTTTATAAGTTGGATTTATACAAGTCTTCAGTACCAGTTATCATTTGTTTGATTTATGACTGAAAATTTGTGTCTAGGGCTCTCGAAGTGAAGCAGAGCTGGAAGAAGAAATGGCCTTGGCTGGAGCTTCGGCTGAAGACACAGAGGCTGAATACATCAGAAAACTGTGTGAGCTGGAGATTGTCAGTGGTGAGGAAGACTTTCAGTGTCTGTTTCTTTATGACTCTTAATTTAATCTTTCTCTTCGGCCCTCTTATACTTTCTTTCATTCTGTGTTTATACAACTAGATTCAATAGTTTATTTTATTCTCTAGCTGTGGAATTGAGTTGGAGAAAGCATATTAACATGATAATGGTCACATTGTGCTGGGAAAAAGACAGTATGACAGACAGAATATAACAGAATGATAGAGCAGAAAGAGACCCTACTAGAAACGCCCACCAATCACCCGCAGTTCTGGAATCAGACAAATGAAAGAAAGGATTCATAACTGTGGCAAGGAAAGGAGAGGATTCAATCTAACTTTTCAAGCACACGTGAAACAGAATTCCCTGTAAAACAATCAAATAATGTTTTGTAATTTACCAGACAATTACACTGTAGATACCTGTACATCTCCCATGTATAACAGAGAGAAGTCAAGCTTACCTATATGAGAAGTCACCCCTATGGCCATTTGCTCGATTCCAACTTTTGTACACATGCATGTACAAGCGTATGGCGGTCGGAATTGTAAATCAGTCTATGAAAAGGCCTTGATGTTCGAAAACTTTTATAGGCATATGATATATCACATGGACAATTTGATTGTTTCATTACAAATGTGATTCATATGAAATCCTAAAAATTCTAAATTTTTTGAAAAACACAAAATAACATCAAACTTTTGAATCATTACCATAACTGTTATAAGCATATGTGCACTGCTCAGAACAAAAAACAACAAACACTCGCACTAAGTAGAGAGCACGGTACTTCTATTGTATTTATCATTTTAACATACATGATGTATGTCCTGTCTTGTCACTGCTTTTTTTTACCTTCTGAATACTAATTCTGTAAATCTCAAATGAACCAAAACAAAACATGGGTGCCTCTAAACTGCATTTTGGATACTTGTGCAGGCTCAAATAGTCAAGTAGCCAGCAGTGGGACATGTAATTAAGCACTTTGTTGTGACATAACACATTACCAGCATCCACCGCCACCACATTTGTTACAGTGTGTTTAACTTCAGCTGTTTCTGACATCCCTTTTCAGGAGACAATTTTCTGAGTAGCTTCTATCCTGTGCTGGTAGCAGTTTGCAGTAACACAGCAAAGTTCCGTGACCCAGATTTACAGACTGCTGCATCCTTAGCTCTGGCTAGGTTCATGATTGTTAGGTAGGAGGAAACATCTGCTTTACAGGCTTAGTTTTAATCCCTTTTAGCATCAGCAAAAAAGAATGATATATTTAACTTAAACTGACAGGTCTTACCATCTACAGTGGTTTTAAATCCATAAACAGGGGAAAAAGTCTGTCCATGAATTAAAACATGGCAAAAAGAAAAAATTGTATATAGCAAAGCCTTGCATAAGAAATAATACAGAAATGATAAAATAAAATGCAAAGGAAAAGGAAGGACAAATAAGGTTTTTGTTTTTTTGCCATACTTTGATTTTGGTTCAAGCTTTGCTGCGACTCCACAGATTTTCTGTAGTTTATATGATATTCTGTCCATGAGTCGCAAGCATACCTATGTGCAGCACAGTTTGGATTGTATTTTTTTTATTGTATTATTAATGAAAATGTGACACTTCATATCATGTGTTGTGTCATTGACATGTGTGGCAGACACCTCCAGCCTTGGACTGATACTAAAGATGAGTTGTTTTGTCATAAAAACGAATTATTTAAGACACCTGTTGATCCACCAGGTAATGTTTGCAACAGCCTATACTGGCAGCTTAGACATTAGTTGTTACTTGGGAAACATGTTGACCATTATTTCACCAAGCTGTATAAACATTACCTAGACAGTAGCTGAAAATAAGTAGTTCAGTCATGAAGTTCTGAGGAAAGTACCCATTGTTCTATCAGAAAACAGTGGATTGAATACGAACATCCGCAGCAATATTATGTTGCTTACTTTAGCACCTAAAATCAGTCCTTTTGATTTTGTCCTAAATAAGAATGCCAATGATAAAATATTGCTGACTTGTCTTCCGTCTGCAGTTCTCAATTCTGTGAATCCCAGCTGCAGCTGCTGTTCACTCTGCTGGAGAAATCACCCTCTGCCATCATCCGCTCCAATCTCATCATTGCCCTGGGAGATCTCACCTTCAGGTTCCCAAATCTCATTGAGCCCTGGACATCCCACTTGTATGCCAGGTACATGTCTGATCTCCTGCAGTATAAAGTTCTATTGTGTAGGACACATATATCTGTCTTGAGTGTTAGCTGAAAGACTTTCCTGGGCAGTCCCAGACCAAAAAGATTATGAATCCCATATGCTATAAGTTTCTGTGTCAAACAGCTCTGGATTTGTGGAGGTATAATTCTTGTCTAATGCAACATTGAGCATTTACTATTCTGGAATAGTTTCAATTTTTTCTAGATTTACTGCTGTCATTAACCATGTTTTCACTTCCTTAGACATTATATTTACAATCTCAGCAAGTACTACTATAAACCGTTAATTGTCCTGTAATAATTTGTGCAGTTTTTTTCAAGACAGCAACGCAGTGTAATTGGGCTTTCATATGTTTGTATAACACTTTTTATCATATTACCACAAATCCCTGTTTCTGTACTTAGATGGTCGTAGGCATAAACAGCTCAGCTCTAAAATATCTAAATTGTGCTTTTTTTTGTTTGTTGTGGAAACAGAAATGGACTTCTTTCTACATTTATAGAACACAGTAGAAATACTTAAAAATCTATTGTCATCAGTCTATCGTGCAGTTTTTGCTTTCTTATGTGAAGCTAACTTGTAGTTGTGGACAGTTTGTGCCTGACACCATCAGTATATTTTAGTACATCATAGGTTGCATAACAACGTTAAGGAAGAAACATAAAACCGTAGAAGAGAAGCTAAGTCATTATGTCCTTTTCAGGCTGCGGGATGAATCACCACTGGTGAGGAAAACTACCTTGCAAGTACTGACCCATCTCATTTTGAATGATATGGTCAAAGTCAAAGGTCAGATAAGTGAACTGGCCACTTGTATTGTAGATCCAGACGAGAGGATTGCCGGCTTGGCCAAACTTTTTTTCCATGAGTTATCAAAGAAGGTAAGGATGTCGCACTCAAACTTGTCCATATCTCTTTGTATCTCACTGGCAACTATGATTCTGTCCTTGGGTTGGGTACCGTAATTGCTCAAAGCAATTCATACACGCTTTTGAACTAGTGTCAGGATGTTGGCCTTTGATATCCACTGTGATGGAGATGGAAGTTTTTTGGGCCCAAAGTAATGTTCAAGAAGGAGATATTTTTGAAAATCTGAATATTCCTTCGATTGTTTTAAATGGACTTTCCACTGAGCAGCATTGATTATGCCTGCAAAGATAAACCCACTTGAAAATGAAATGCAATAAGAAATCTCCTAGTTGTTCGGCAATGTGAATCATATTTATAGCACAAGGGAGTAACACATTAGCTGGAGATGAATTACAAGTATAGATACAAGATCTGAAAATATTGAATTTCCACACTGTAAACTATCATAACTTGACTTTTAAAACAAATTGAGATATTTGGCATTCTTGTAGCCCTTGACAACTGGCAGATTGTGCTATAAGTTGGGTGTTAAATTCTAAAATCTAAGGGTTAAATAACTTTGTTGTTTTTTTTTAATGTCGTAGCTGTCAAGTCTGATAAAGTTAATCAGTTTCTTGCTTCTGAAAAACTTGTATACTGAGTTACGATAATTTACCATGTGACCCTGGCATTATGTTTAACACAGCCACACGACACTGGATGAATTTCTTTAAGTTTGGGTGCACCATGTGAGCACAGAATGCTTTTTGATAACAGATGGAATAGTGTGCAATTGTTTATACTATCTTTTCAATAGTGATTGGAATTTGTAAAAATTGAAAAGACAGTATTTCTTTTTAGGGATGTAAATGTTGAAAGTAGATACCAGTTTTCTTCGCTAATTGAAACACTTTCATTAAGTTTTTGGTTATGATTAGGGTTTTTAACAACAAATGTAAACAAATATATCTGTTTTTAGCATTATGGTATAAATGTTGGTAAATCTTGCGTTTGGATGCTGACAGTTATTTCAATATTTGGACAGGGTAACTCTATGTACAACATGCCAGACATCATCTCCAGGCTCTCAGATCCTGATATTGGTGTGGAGGAGGAAAATTTTCACACCATCATCAAGTAATATATTTTAATTTTCTTTGTGAATTTTTTGTTTTATATTGTATTGTAAATGCTTTTAACATTAAGACACAAATGGCCTGGGTTGCATCTGTTGCACTATAAAAAATCTGACATCACAACATTGTGAAACAATATCAGGCTGACTGAACAAGATGTAACACAAGTACTACCACTTTAACCCTTAGATGATGATAGGGCCGATGCTCAGCCCAATTATTTTACAGTGAAAAAGTCTCGGCCCAACTGTATTATAATGAAAAAGATGAATGGGCCAATTATTGGCCCATTTAAAAACCAATTCTGATTAGTGGTGTCACGGTCTTGTAGCCAATCAGAATGCTTGTTTCCTAAAGTGTGCAGATCTATACATATCAGTGGCAGATCTTCTCGCTGTTGTAAACACGTTATTGGTTTTTGACCTGTGAACCTCCGTCTTACTAGATAGGTAACATCCAAAATACCCCTGTTTCCAAAGGGTTAAATTGTGGAACAGCAGGCACTAGGTGAGTTTTAATTTTCAGGCTGACAAAAAAACGCTAGAGGTTCAGCAGCCCCAGGCTGACAGCATGCTGAAATGAACAAATTTGCTTCTTTTTCTTTTTAAATACAAGCAAGAACCCTTCAAGCCATGATAAAAATTTTTCATCCCATCATTGTAAAGATGTTGTAATGTCATTTTAAGGATAATGACTTGAAAATATAAACTTGGTTAATGCTTGACTGGAAACTGTAATGTTTATGTGTTGTCAAAGTCCCTAGGATGTTGAAGGCATTTGCAAGTCATGGCTGCTCATCACTTATTATCTTCTTGTTCTAACACAGATGATTATTCATTGTGGTAATTAACTGAATGCTTTATTTGTGTGACATGACCTAATGGACCCCTCCCATTCTCCCCCAGCATTCTTAGACCAAGTAATAGGTAAACCCTGTCACTAGTGCCTAGTGGCACAAAGACACTGTGAATAGGATCAAAGGGTGAATTGCTTTGGCAAGTTGCTAATTTCTACTGTCATAGAATACCAGCAGTAGATATTTCTATCCTTCTCTTGTTTCACTAATGAATATATTGATATTTTTCCACAGGTACATTTTCTCGCACATTGAGAAAAGTAAGCACTGTGAAACCCTGGCTGAGAAACTTTGTCATCGATTCAGAGCTGCAAGGTGGGTAAAGCTTCCCCACTCTTTAGTTTTAGGCAACTTTTGTGAAATCCATGGCAATTTCATCAGATTCATGACCGATTGTGACAAAACCCCTCAGAACATAAGAAAGTCAAGAGACAAAATACTGTTTGATAAGGGTTCCCTCTCTCTGATTATCTCCTGTGATCTCATTGTCAGTAGAGTTTCAGTTCTTCAGACTGTTCAGTTTTCCATTTGTTTGCAAGAACAAAACAATATTTAAAAACAAAAAATCTGCATTCCAAACATTTTATTTTTTCCATTTGATGTATAGGTTCTGCAAGTTAGATTATGTATCTGGTCTCAGTATTCATGAACAAACATCTTATTTTCAATAGGACCGAGCGGCAGGTACGAGATCTCTCCTTCTGCTTATCACAGCTTTCATACACAGAGAAAGGGCTGAACAAACTGACTGAGAACTTGGCTTGTTTTGCTGATAAACTGGTGGACAATGAAGTTTACGGACATTTCTGCCATATCATCTCTAAATCTAGACAATTCATCCGTCCTGAGGCCAAGGTGAGAGCAAAAAGCTTATTTTACTGTTAAGATAAAAACTTCATTAAGCAATGGAACAAACTTGTCTTGCACTGTCCAGAGTTAGGGCAGGGGGAATGAGAGTTTTAAAAGTAGAATCAAGGTTTCACTGTATATCTCTGATTATCAATCGTGTTGGTGTATCTCAAACAGCTAATGCCAGATGTTGAGGTGTATCTTAAGGAGCTATTGTCAGCTGAGGAGGTGTATCTCATTCATGGTGAATTTGTCATTTGTGAATTGTGCAAGTGTATCTGCAAGGCTGTGGCAATTTTTATTGTGATGAAGATGATGTTGAAATGCAACCAAATAAATCTCAATATCTGGCTTTATAGAGTGCATTTTTATATAGTTATTTGGTTTAGAAAACGAAGTTATAAATGTTTAACTATTTTCACAGCATACTTTGTCAGTCTTTACAAAATCTTGATATTTGTTTAGGTCTTCCAGGAGTTTTCCAGAGTATTAAAATTCAATGAATCACATGAAAGACTTCAGATGTATACTGTCTTAGATTTAGGGAAATGTGCCATTAAATTATTTTACCTAATAGTTTATTTATTTATTTATTTACTTATGTATTTATTTATTTATCTATTTATTCAATTATTTATTTATTTAGTTATTTATCTATTCGTTTAGCTATCTATTTATTTATTTATTTATTCATTCATCCATTTATTTGTATTCAACATAAAATTCACGGAATCATGCATATAATGGGTACAGACTAAATCGCATTTCAATCTGAGCCTGAAAAAATAAAGAGAAAGAAAAAAAAGGATTTCTCTGCTAGACACTGCTTTTAAGTTTTGTGTAACCATGGTAAAAGCTGATAGATGTTTGACCTATTCATAGACTGCCCTTGAAGAATTTGAACACAAACTTGAACAAGCTCACACGAAAGGTTTGCAAGATGGGGATTTGAATACTGAACCAAGCAGAGCTTGTGAAGCTACAGGAGTCAAAGGCAAAGGGTCAAAGTCTAAAACACCAGGTAAATAATACACATCCACAAGCACACACAGTTCAAGTCAACATAGAAAGGATGACAAATCGTCCTCTTAGAATGACAAGGTTCTATCTCCATATGTTGGCTGAACTGAGTTGTACACTACTTGTATGTCAGAGTATCAAGCAGATTCGGTGTGCAATTTGTAAATATTGCTAAAAAAAACAATTCTTTGCTCTAAAAGCTGTGATCACATGAAACTTGTCTTGATTCCTCAAAAGTTGATGGAAGGGAGTTAGAATCTTGTCATTCTAAAGGCCCGTTTACGCTGGTGGGTTTTAGGATAGAAAAAAGGAATGGGAGACAGTGGGGGAAGAACTCTCCTGGCTTTCTGACTTTGGTTTTCTGATTTCCCCTTCGAAACACTGTTTACACTGGTCCGTTTTCTGAATGAGAAGCGATGCGCATCGTTTGTTTTGGTCATGTGATTGGGATGGATGCTCGCGTGGCGGCAGCTGGCCTCTCACTCGTCGAGCAAAAGAATTGCTCGGTTCAACTTTTCAATGTATGAATGTGAAATTAATCTGATCTTTCAAGGCTTTTATCACGTGCTAAAATTCCAAAGGTTCTAGTTCTCGCCTGCTTGTTATGACACATGGGCGATTTAGTATCTCATTGACAGCTCTTGTCTTCAAAAATGTTTTGGTGAAAGTTTCTTCGATAATTCGACCGAACGCCATTTTACTCCGAGGCGGTTGTCATGTGATGCATAACCTTTCCGAAATTGGAATGAAAATAGGAATGGTCCTATTCCAGTTTTTCAGGGGTAAATCGGAAAGGAAATAGGAAAGGGTTGGATTCCATTCCGATTACGGAACAATGTAAACGGAACACGCTAATCGCTAAATTTCCTTTCCTTTTTTCTATTCCTGAAACCTACAAGTGTAAACAGGCCTTAAAGAGATGAAATGTTCTCCATGAAGAGAGATAATTGAGAGGATAACTTTATCAGAGATGATATAGCAGAATCCCAATTCATGTGACTTATTCTCAAAAAGTGGCCCTTGTTTTGCTACTCTGAGGTCGTTCTGTAAATTTTTGTTTTTGACAGTCAATTCTGACTGCACAAATATTCATACATACATGTAAACTGAAAGAGGAGAAGATAAATCTGATTCCCAGTTGATCAATATGCAGTCACAAGTGTAGCAAACCACACGAATTCGGATGTCATTGATGACACAACAATCAGTGGATAACTTTGTTCTCTCTGATAAATGTGGATGTTTTACGAGTGATAGAAAAATAGAAGTATACTTATTATGCTTTTTCATAGTGTTCCTTTCCAGCAGTGATGTTGAGCTGTTTTGGGCTGTACGAGGAAAAATTTGAAGTAAACTTTTCTTTCTGCATTTACTGTACTACCAGTGACAACCAGATTCCTTTTTAGTTTCTTTCCACCAGTAAATAAAAGACTTTAGAGTTTATGTTTAAAGGATCTTGCTTTTCATTCTGTGTCACGGGAATGTAGATTTGTGCTTTTGTTTACAGGTGGTAAAAAGAATAAGAAAGCAAACAAAGAAAACATCAATGAGGATGAAGATGAAGATGAAGTGGATGCGGTGAGTCCCTACAAGCCCAGACGAGGTGTCAAAGGCCGACAGAAAAACAAGCCCAGATTTACATTTGATTCAGATGAAGAAAATGATGAAGAGCTGTTTGATCTGGGGACAGAAGGTAATTAGAGAGTGAAAGAGTGTTTGTGCTGTCACAAAGCTTAATACAGTAGACAACGGTTAAACCGAAATTGGTGGGACCATGGGTTTGTTTTCGGTTTAGAAAGAGTTTTGGTTTAGTGGTAGGAGGCTTGCAAAACGCCAGTCCAGTTTCAAGAGGAAGCCTAAATCACTGTCAAAGTGGACAAATATAAGTGCATAGGCAAAAGAGACTCAATCAACACATCCTGGCTTGCTCTCTGTTTTTGACTGACAGTGAAGCTGGATGATTGCTCAGGCTAGGGACACAAGGGGCATGGATATGCGGGCAAATGTAAACTAACTCTTAGAGCAGAGAGACATGAGTGGACAGACAGTATAGAACTGCCATCTTGCTGATCTGGTTGCCATTACTGTTCACAGTGTCATGAACTGTGCTGTCTGTGGTCACTGGTCTTGTCTCTCTGATGTCATACATTTTACACGAAAGGTCACCTGTGATATGCCTACCATCTGCTGCCGTCTGATTTCGGACCATTGAGGTCATAGTCCTTCCCAT
The DNA here is from genome assembly GCA_963931925.1 of Onchidella celtica. Lineage (NCBI taxonomy): Eukaryota > Metazoa > Mollusca > Gastropoda > Systellommatophora > Onchidiidae > Onchidella > Onchidella celtica. The sequence goes on along the minus strand of OZ007578.1, from coordinate 15,024,217 downwards.
TCCTTGTAGTGCTGCCATTCCCATGTAGGTTAATACTACTGGTTACCGTGCAAAACGAAGCATGCTCTGCTCATTTAAAAAAATTTTTTTTTGGGATGGATGGTACAGTAACTTGACTCGACTTACGGCAAATCACAGTGGTGTGGCCGGCAATTTTCTTTTCAGTTTTTTAACAGCAGGGTTTTTTTCAGTTTAGCACTAGTTTGTAAACAAAGATGAAGAGGAAACAAATTGGGGATTCCTGTTTTCCTTCGGTTCAACGCTATTTTCATTTTAGCCATTTTCGGTTTAACTGTTGTCAACTGTAAACTAACGTAGCATAAAAAGAAAAAAGAGATCAATAGGAACTGACAGAGAGGAAGAAAAAAAAAATATAACCACATAAGCAACCTTTGGAGTCATGTTTCATGGGAATGTAGAAAATTTCATGTAAATTTTAGTTTCATGGGAATTTAGAGAATTTCTAATAAATTTTAGATTGCATGGGAATTTGGGAAATTTCTTAAAATAAATGTTATGCTGGCTTCCTAACTAGTCAGTATGACTTGGATGTTCTGTCCCAGGAGTAGAATGTAGGAAAAGTTCATAACAAATTTATTGAGTCTTTGTATGAGTACAGCAAGGTTTCCACATTGTTTCCTCTGAATGAATTATTCATAAAAACTGTTCTGTAAATAATTCCATTCTTGCCGTACACAGACAAGACCCTTCTGGCCATTAACTCATTCGCTATAGAAAGCCGAATATTCGGCTCGAGTGGACACCAATTTTCCTACACGAATATGTAAGCTAACTTCTCGAAATATTGAATCCCATCCTGGTTCATGGAGTTTCCTTTACTTTAATGTCTAATGTAAAGTTTCTAATCATGTCACAGAAGAATGTATTTACGTTGTTAGTGAAAGGCTGGCATTAGGGGAATGCACTCTAATGACAAAGTCGAATAGAGAAAATGCTGAGCTGTGTTCACAGTTAAGCTATAGGTAGAATGCGCATATCGGCCATCTTTGAGGTAAGGACCGATGCATCATCGATGATTGTGGTATTGATTTTGATTCGTAAGCTGATTTGCACTGCAAGCACTTCAGGCGTCACGAACGAATCGGCGGCAAGCTAAAAGTAGTTCACTACAGTAAACACTGACACGTGTGTACATGAACATGGGGGACGTTCGGTCAATTCTTTCACACTTCCTTTCCCCTGTTTACACGGATGGTAGGGAATCTGACCAATTTGGATTCATCCTTTCCACCCCTGTCATAATAATAAACTACAATGCAACCAGCAGCAATTTAACCGCTTAGACATATCTCAAAATTACACTCATCAGCTGATCCTCCGGCCATCTTGGGTGTCAGAAGAACAAAACAAAAACACTGTGACGTCATGCGCATTCTACCTAAAGCTTACTATGTAAAATACAGCTGTACTGCAATCCTCTAGCAAGAGCCTTATTGAAAAGATTTTGTGCTGATTCAATGTTTGTGGGTTTGTATCTACTGCATAAGTCAGTCCTACAACAGAATTGATAATAGAACTGTACTTGATTTATGCCATTTGTATTGCCAGGTGAACTGGAGAGAGACCTGGATGAAGACGACAGTCTGGTGACCAAACCTTCTATAAAAAAATCCAAGAGAGGAAAAGTGGCCTTAACACCTGTACAGTCACCAGCAGTATAGATGGCATAATGCAACTTTTTGTATGTGGCAATAATATAAACCATTCGGCTATTTCAGCTCATCCACTATAAATGAATCCCTTCTTGCGAAAAGTCACATGACGACACAAACTGAGTAAATTAGCTGTCTCCCCATTAGAAGCTGCATTATGCTTGTCTGATTTTTCAGTTTTCCCATTTGTTGCTCTAAATTTGTACGGTACATTGCAAAGTTGATTGACAAAATGATTACAGAATCTGTGGGAATTTTATTGTAGAGAAAGTAAACAAATTTAAATGTTTTTTTGTTTTTTTTGTCCGTCTGATATAATCTAAGATGTAATTCTGCTTTTTAACTTTAGTTTAAGAGAGATTGTCAGGACTATCTATTAAACTTTGTTGGAAGTCACCTGTCACCTGTCGGCTTCATCGTCATCGATGTTAGCTGCTACAGTGGATGTCACGACGAAATCTTTTCTTTCCTTTTGTGTGACATTTCATTGTAGTTTTTGGCAAGAAATTCTTCCAGTGGTCTGCCATTGCTTTCTGAAAGCGCAGTGCACATACTGTGCATTGGTCCCGGCCATTGTTCCAAAAACGGAATCCTCTGCCCGCAACCACGAGAGACAAAAGCCGTGCCCAAAGATCCTTCGGTCGCCTTCCGTCCTCATCCATCCCCTGCTGCCAGGATTTCACCAGAGCCCTGTTAGCCAGCGACGTTTCGGGGTGACCCGGGATGGCCTTCACGGCTAGCGTAGCGCCTAAGTGACACAAGGTCACACCGTACTTCGCCCGAACCCAGCAATCCCCTAGTTTGTCCTGTTTCCACCTCCCGGGACGAGGACCCAGGGTTGGGCTTATGGGAGGCTGGAAGTACTATACTTAAATTCAGGTCACTTTGTTCTAATGGTTTCAAGACATTCATTTCAAGAGCATGTTTTTATAGTCACTGTTGTTTCTTGCCTTCATCAGGAATGTTGAAAGTTGTTTGATGTAAATTTAATGTAAATGGGTGCTGGGTCTGCCTGAAATTTTGCATTTGACAGTTTCATTTGAAATTAAATTTAATGTAGCTGTCAAACACCAACAAAGGCATGAAACTTATGCACATCAGAGTGAAACCTGATTAAGCCAGGGGACCATCAATTGTATTTCGTATTCAAACCAGTTTATTTCAAATGCTTTTATATATTTTTTATTATTGATCTTAACGACTAACCATCCAGATCTGATCAGTCTTCTTTTTGTAAACAGGTAACACATACCCAGAGCTTTAGGGATACTGTGCTTTAATGTTTGCTGTTGTTCATGTTAGTAAGACAATGGATTTGAAACACTGGGTGCCTAGATTGTGTTGTTTTCTTCTCTGATGCAAAGATATACATGTAAATTATTCACTTTCAATTTGATATATGCCTCATTCTATACCTGCCAACATAACCAATAAAATAAATCAGTAGTGAAAGGTTTCCGTTGTTTGACCTCCAGATTTTTTGTCTGACCCAAAAATGTTACTGGTTAAATTAAACTACAGATGATGAATTTGGTAATGTTGGCAGGTTTGTCATTCATTCATTGATGATTCATTTTCTGTCTGTCTTTCTGATACCTAACTCTGTTCCTCATCCTACTTCTTCTTTCTGACTTTTCCATCATTATCTCTTCTTTCTCCTTTCCTGCTGGTTGATCAATAAATAATTTTTGCACACCACTTAAAAAAATCTGCAGTTGTTTTTTTGTGATTGTTTTTTTAAATAATATACAGTGCACTCTCCCGATTACGACATCTCCGAATAACGACATTCTCCCGATAACGACATTGACCCCCGGTCCCGATTTTTTTACTATATGTTATTAGTAATAAAACTCTCTAAATAGCGACATACTTTTTAGACCACTCTCTGGATAACGACATTGAGTTAGCAATAATCGGCTGTGACTTTGCTAGATACAAAAATAAAAATAGCTAAAATATTGTTTCTGGTCAGTTTCATTTCATTCTCTGAGCCAATAAAAACACTTCTTTTCCGACCAATGAAATGTCCTACCAGAGGCACCTCATAGCCAATGAGATCGCTTTGTTATCGGCCAATGAGATCGCTTTGTTATCGGCCAATGAAAACACACCTGTGTCTATTGTCGTCGGAACAAAAAGGGTGACGCGCATTAAATGAGTCAGTCATCACATCGCTGACCGCTGAATCGATTGTATTCACCCATGTGTTCAGTTGTATTATTAAATACAGCTGCACTCATGCCGGTCCCAAGCCCGGATAAACAACAGAGGGAAAATGACACACAAAAAACAACAACAAAAAAACAAACAAACAAAAAAAACAAAACAACACACACACACACTTCGTGTATTTTACATGTTTGGAAAGTCCGATCACTGATCACCCACTATGGTTGGTACGTTACATTCTAAGGGTCTAACCACACCCCTTTTTCCGCCATCTTGAAAATCTCCGAATAACGACATGTTCCCGATAACGACATGCACCTCTGGTCCCGAGCCATGTCGTTATCGGGAGAGTGCACTGTATTGAAAACAATCAGCTTCTACAAATATTCCTGTGAATGAAATGTACAAGGTACAATATACAGTAGGTGTCGTAAAGCTACATGCCTTAAAAATCAAATCAACTTCAAACTTTGAAATCACAATTGTAAGACCTGAGCTGACAAACCCCAAGCTATCCATGTACATGTACTGGGTTATCTGTTCCAGGATTTCCATTTTTGGCCAACATACATGTAGTAGCTCATGGTAGAAGTGGTTCTAGGCTATTTGATACATAAGTAAAACTCTACTGCAATAACCTGTATTTGTTGATGTAAGGTAAGCATAACCAATTAGTGTACAACATTTTATGTCTGACTGACTCTGCCAGCTATATGACAGGTTGTAACGCTGGGTTTTTAACCAAAGTGAAGTCAATAGCACCTTCTAGACACTGACAATGATGTTTGCCATTATGTACATAACTGTGTTGAGAAGTTTTGTCAGCATCTTAATGGTACAGTTGAAAAGCTGCTTGATGACTTGTATACAGACTTTGATTATGAAACTGGCCTCTGTTTGTATGTAGAAGAAATCTGTTTACTTCTTGGAGTTCAAAACTAGAGAAACAGTTCCTCACTGATGGCTTTCTATTAAATTCTATTTTGGATTATGTATTAGTCTGAAAGATTTCCTAGTGCCTTTGACAGTGTTTTTACTTTGGATTTTTAAGTTCTAAAGACAAGATGTTGTAGAATGTTGTGATCACTGATACTCTGAAATCAAAAAGTAAGAAGGCACATCAGAGGATTTACACCTTTCTAAAACTGGTGAAGGGGAAGTCTCTAACTAGTGTAGGAAAAGAGAGGAAGGAAAGAATAAGTGTCAAATTATTTTTTGAGAGAGAAAATACCGCGAGGCATATGAACTTGTTTTCTACAGTTTTGCCTCAATTCAAATCTGATAGCACCATCGACAAACTTAAGAATGTGCATATCAAAGACAGGCTGGCACATCAAGACGCCATGGTTGTCAGTTTGCATCCAGAAAACTCTCTTTCATTTTCATCAGCACCAAAACTAATAGCCCTGAGCAACGAATTCAGCAAAGACAGCTTGGCACTGAGTTGTTTGAACATGTACCACAAGACTACTTCATGTAAACTGAAGGAGGGTTTGTCATTGGTCCCTCATAAGCATTTTGGTATTTGCAACAAAGGAGTCAAGAATTCATCTGATGAACAAGAGGCACTTCTTTGGGATTATTTTATTCTTCCTTTAAAGCCAGAGGCTTTTTACAGAACTCAGGCCAAAGATCTTCTGGGCCTGGATCTGGCCTGCAAAGACTATTTTTAACCCCCTTGAGATGTTCTGGTGTCACATGAGGATCTGCCATTCAACAAAGACTTTGTGACACAGACTCTCTTTGCTTTCCAGATAGCTGGGACGTACATGCAACAAAAATTCCCCCTGAACAGCAAGATCTCAAGGGCGCGGAGCAGCCTTGATCCAAGTGCTTTTGGCCACTCACAGAGCATGTCCTCCAGTGCATTCAAACCCTTCTCAGCAGCCTACCTACCCTCATGACTGCTGAACTTGAAGACTGCAAAACACAGATCAGGGCCCTGCATTCTACAAAAAGGGAAAAGCTACCCCATTTTAGCAAAGAGCAGAGAATAGACTTTGATGCGGCAATTTTATTAAAGAATCAGAATTGCATGCTCTGGGCTTGTCTGTGAGAGCATGCCTCAGCATATTCAGTGGGCCAAGAGTGAGAAGTTCCTTTTCTATGATGAATAACATCAACACGGCACAGACAAACAGGTCAGCAGCAGAAACTTACTGTGCAGTCCAGAAAGTGAAATATCACCTGCTGAACAAAAACTCAAAAAGTGTAGAATTTTACCACAGACACTGTAGGCACTCCTGTGGAAAAAGCATGAGTATATCACATGCAAAGGCCAAGACGAAGAGCCGAAAAGAGAACAGGAGACAAAGAAGGGCTTCAAAGAAAAGTACAAAATGTATGTGTATCATCTGTTGTTGCAAAAAGAAAAACCAGTGTAATGAACTTTCCTGCTCAAATTAAGCAGAAGCAAATGATTAGAAAAGCAATTTCAGGAAAGAGAAACCAAAGGCAGAAGCAGGCTGCACTCAGAGCAACTGGGAACACAAGATTGGATCAATGGATGAGTAGCCTTCTTGCCAGGGAAGGAGGGCCAGGCTTCATTAACTTGGGTCAACAAAGTGTAAATAGGTGAGTTATGTAATTATTTTTATTCTTTTCCTCGCCATTTTCTTTCCTTCATTAATCACTTTTTAAAAATTTCCTCATCTCTATTACTGTATAATGTCTTTACAACTTTACTTTATGTATACAAACATGTCTCATGTTTATTCAATGATTGTGTATCGCGGGTATCGAGGAAAATTGTATCTCCAGGTTTATGAATAACGGGAGATGTCTCGGAAACGCCACAATATTGCTCTCAATGATCTCATTTTTAAGGGAGATACAACAATACTGCTTCTCTGTAACTTGGAACTGGTTAAAGGATAGCGGAATAACGAAAAAACTGCAACAAGCAGTTTGTCATTATTACAGTATTGCCATTATGAACCCCAATTAATAAACCTGGAGATACAACAATGTTGCTCTATACCCGTGGTATGAATTTTTACCTCCACTGGCTTTGGCTGAATATCCTTTTTAGTTGTACACTATACTATTCTGAGTGCATTACCTCTGTATTTATTGTACAGTCTATTTGTCTCCTCAATAGATCAAAAATAAAAGTGAAATTAAAAAACAGAAAAGTACTTTTATGTATTGTGGTTCACTTTTTACATTGTTAATGTACTTTAGAGACTACTTTCGTGTCATGTGCTTGCAGGAAAAAGTTAAGGAAATTTTCTTTGTGGCCTAGTTCCATTCCTGATTCTGGTACACTGACTATCTAGTGCAGTGATCATGTGGACTCGGTACTTATATATTGTAAGCCCTACCTGTCAAACATTTTGTTACATAATAAGCTACCTTCAGCGCCTGGCTGTTTTCACAATAGAAAATGTGGCATCACATATGAAAAGAAAAGTAACATTAAAGACGCAGTAATCATGGCTGAAACTATGTTCACAAGTTCTTTATGAAATTAATCCACAAACAAAAGGAAAATATATGTAATACAGTGGAACCTGCTTAAAACAAAAGTGGATAATAAGACATTTCTTTTTATCCAAAAAGAGTTCCATGGTCCCGCCACTATCCTTGTTTATTCTTTGTAACTTTATGTCTGTTTACATGTAAAGAAAAGCATGCTACTCCCTTTGAACGAAATATTTGATTTCATTCATTTCGTCAAAATACGGTGCGATCTCGAAATTGCACCGCTTTTGAAGTGAAAGAAAAAAGACAATGTCAATTTCATGCCTGTTTACTGGATGAGGGAGATAATATAGTTGCCAATGTCATTAAACCAGTTGTGAGGATACCTAACAGAATGGTGCAACCCACAGGATAGCATCATGCCATATTTTTTCTTTTATCAGTCACCCTCTTGCCTTCACACTCACATTCTTCTGTGGGCTGTTACATTACAGATGTGTTGTTAGTGTCACATGCTCATAGTACTTGTTAAGCAGTTGTAATACATTTATAATACTTGATACAACTGGTCGATTACCACCCACTGTTTTGGCCGATCTTTCTGGCTACCTATATAAAGGCACATCTCACTAACACACAATCACAAATTAAGGACAAAAAAGTTTGGTTGTTGGAGATGCTACATCAAGGGGGGTAATAAAGTATAATTTACCAAGGCCTCTAGTATTGCTTCTCTTTAAAATTGAAACTAGTGAAAATTGTGATTTTTGGTGAACTGCTCGTTATCCTAAATACTGTTAATATGAAAAGGCAATCGCTGGTCCTCTGAATTTCAGCTTGAGCAGGTTTCACTGTATATAATTATGTTACAACATGATCTTTCTCTCTCAGAAACATTTCTATCCTACAGCTTGCTTGAAACTCCGGGTAGAGGTCCTTCCCACTTTTCGCCTGAGGAAATTTGAAAGAACATGATAAAAATGAACTAGGGAAAACTTTCATATTGACATATAAATATTCTGCTAGGCCAGTTTTGCAAACACTCTCATACAAAAAAGAAAGAAATAAAAGCAGGAAAATGGAATGGTCCTGTTACCCTAATATCTTCCTGCATTTCCTGTAGTCCCATGAAAACTTTTACACTCTGCTGAACAATAATATTGCATTAAACATGTCAAAGCAGTGAATGAACATCATCAAGAATACCATGCCTAATGTTTCAGCATGTCAAAAGTAATATTTGTGAAAGTTGTGTTCCTCACAGAAGGCATTAAGTACCTTAATTAGATACCCACTAGCGCTGCATTGTAGCTGGGACCGCACATGGTTGACCCACCCACCCCCATTCTACAAAATGAACATTTGAGAATGCATAAATGATTTCTTGCGGTGCATCAGTTGGCAATACAGTACACAACCGTTAAACCAACATAACTGGGACCACAGGTTTATTTTTGGTTTAGCAACAGCAGGCTTGAAAATTCAAGAGAGGTAGCCCCAATCATTATCAAAGAGGACAAATGTAAGTGCACAGATAAATGACTCACTCAACACATCCTGGCCTGCTAGGTGTTTTTGACTTGAATAAGGATGGGCAACTGCTCAGGCCCAGGGACATACGAAGCATGGATATGAGGGTGAATGTGGACTAACTTTTAGAGTAGAGAGATGTGTGGATGGACAATACAGAACCACTGTCCTGCTGATCTCATTACCGTTCAAAATGCCATGAACTACGCCACAGTCACTAGTATTGTCCTTCCGATGTCATACATTTTACACAAAAAGGCGCTATGTGCCTAACGTCTTGACTGCTGCTGTCCGATTTCAGACCAGTGAGGTTATGGGCCTCTCCCTATATCGCTATCCCTGCAGCGCTTGCGCTCTCATGTAGACTATAGATATTAATGGGCAAATCGAAGCATGCTCTACCTTGACTTGGACTGTGGCAAATCACAGTGGACTGGCCAGTGGATCCAGCAATTTTCTTTTCGGTTTAACAATAGGATTATTTCGGTTTAGCGCTAGTTTGTTAACAAAGCCAAAGAGGACAAAAATTCAGGCATTCCTATTTTCCCTCCGTTTACTGCCATTTTCATTTTAGCCATTTTTCGTTTAACTGTTGCCCACTGTGCATATTAGACCAGGTTATATGTATGTTGGTTGTTCAATGGTGTTGCAGGAGAAGGTGTGGCTGTAGTGTCAACCCTTCCTAGTTTCCACACTATTCTCTTAAAACTCAAATTGTTTCACAAGAGATCATACCTGTTGGTTCCATCCTAAAACCCTGCCTCTCATAACTGGTAATGAATAAACGCTGCATAATTAAATGGTTTGTGACTGTGAGATTTACCTAGCAAATCTGCAAGTATGGGGAAGCGATCACTGCCAAATACCCATTCTTTCTTGCCATTAACATCTGCAACTATCATTGGAGCTCCAAAGGCCTGAAAGTAATATTAAATAATTTTCATGCCTGAATCAGTCAACTCATGAAACCTGCAACTTAGTGCAAGAATCAAAATGTGCATTGCATGAAATTCTCATAAGATGCAATATGTGACCGAATAAACTGAGATATATATATGCATAAAGAAAAGGCAAAATCAAGACAAAAAAAACTGTCCTTGCTCATCACACAAAATAGTCCTTCCAGTAAGCTTTACAGACCTTTTGTTACTGATACACAATTTTAAAAGGATCCTCTCATGAATGATGACATACCATTAAGTCCACTGATTTTCTTTTCCTGAAACTTCTTTAATAATATGCAATCTATATCAGACACGATGGAAATACTGTCACTCAAAACAGAAAACCTGTGACAAAAATACATTCATTAAACTAATTCTTTCAGTGTGCAAAAATATACAGTTTGACTGCTAAGCTTTTACTTGTCTCCACAAATGGGCATGACATGCATGTTTGTCAGTTTTCTCCACAATGAATTGCAAAAGGAAAAAAAATGAAACTACTTACACCCAAATCCAGTGCTTCTTGAGTTGTCTTTTTCAATCTGTCTTTCACAGCATCATCTTTTATTTTGGCTAAGAACTCCGTGACATCCTTGTCTGACATCCCCGCTTGTTTAGCTGCCTGGACACACATGGAAAGATGCAAAGCTTATTATAATGGAGCTAGGCCCATACATATGTTGAGAGAATAGGCTCCAAAACTAGTCATCCAAAAAATATGAAAACTGGTACTAGTGGTAGAGAGAAAGAGATGATATTTGGTAGTTAAGTGAGATAAGAATAAAAAGAGAGTCATAAAAAATAAGAAAGGCCCAGAACGAGGGTAGTTCAAAAAGTTTTGCTAGTTGCCATATGGCAAATGAATTTACCGAATACAGACATGCAAGAGAAACACAAAATCGAATCTTAACAAGTATGCTTGCGAATGAAACATTTATTTTTCAAAATAAGAAAATAGTGATGATGTCATAGAAATGCCATGTGTTGAGGTGTGATGCGAACAAGAAGGAGTTTTCCAAGCAAAACATTTGTTTCTATATCTTCATGCGCTGTAAACTCGGGGAATTGCCCAATTCATGAAAATTTGCAACTGTTTGTGGAGCATCTCTGTGTTCCTATGACACTGTTTGTTGCTGGGTAAGAGAATTTAATAAAGGAACAGAAAGAGTTTCTAGTGGCCCTGTTCTGGTCGCCCAAATTCTGCTGTGAACGAGCAAACAGTAGATATTATCCGGCACCTTACTGTACAAGATCCACATTCGTCTACGCAGGAACTTGGTGAAATGTCTGGACTTATTGGGTTGGTACAAAAAATTATGCATGAAGAACTTCATCATATGAAACAGTATGCGCCTGATGGATACCTCATTTACTCAATGAAGAGCAAAAACAAGAGAGGGTTAGATGTGCCACTGAATTACTCTGTATGTTTGAGCCCCACAGACCCAAGAGAATTACAGACATAGTAATCAAGTAATGGGTGATGAAACCTGGATTCCGTTCTTTGGGATCCCATCAAAACAAATGAACCATATGTGGATTGAAGAAAAAGGAGACCAGCCAGTCATGTTGGGCCCAGGATTTCAAATTCAAAGTAGGCAGAGACTTTTCACCTTTATTTTCAACTGCAGTTGTCCCTTTGTAGTCAATATTATGCCAAATAATACTACAATGACCTCTGGTTGCCATATGTGCAAAAAGTATTACCCCGAGTGTTAAACAGCTGTTGATGAGCAAAGTCCAAAGACAGGAACCTCATGCACCTTTTTCCATCATCCCCCCATAAAGCAAAGGCTACAACTCTGTGCCTTGATGAGAAAGGAATCTGAGTTTTGCATCATCCAGCCTACAGTCCAGACTTTAACACCCTGTGACTTTTGGTTATTTCCCACACTGAAACATAAGCTAGCAGGATAAACATCTGAACATATACAACACCTCGCAAAAGCTGTCAATTCAGAGCTGCACACCATGTCAGAGACTCACTACTGTTGTGTCCTTCAGAAGTGGCTGACAAGACCAGATCATTGCATACAAAGCATAGGAGAATATTTTGAGGGACTCTGAAAACTTCAGGTTCATACGATTAAAACTTTAGTAGAATTATTACACAACTTGCAAAAACTTTCTGAACCACCCTCGTATTTACAACACTTGACTACACTATATATTCCTTTGAAAATTCACATTTTGAACATGTCTGAATTTTAGGGATCAACAATGCTGGCCAAATACAAATCTGTAAAATCCTATATATCCGTATGTGACCTGACCCCCAAGCGGTTTTATGCCTGAGGTACAAAATTTCTCACATCATACACAAATATTTACGGTACTTCACCTGGGCCAAACTGCCTAGCTCGGATATGTCCTCATCCTGTTGAAAGTAAAGGAAGGAAACAAACATTTATAACATGCAACAGCCAGAATCAAGTAAGATGGTCAAAATAATTCTTTTTTATAATACTTTTTATGCTCCTTTCCATATATCCTTGTCACAAAAATGAAAAGCTGAGGCAGAAACCTTTCCAAACAAAGTTAAGTTTGTGAACAGGCACTTACAGTCTAATCCACATACCTCAACATTGCTTTCATTGACATTTTGCATGCCTCGATACAACTGTAAAGTCCCAAACTGTTCCTTCTTTAATGCTAATATATAATTCCATGTTATTCTATAGTTATTCTATTCTTTCATCTTATATGGACATATTTCTCCCCGACCAGAGCACAACTAGTGTACTAGATCTACTGCATTGTCTTTGAAAATCCCATTGCTACTCCCTGCACATCGAATATTCGAATCTCTTTATTTCTTTTCACAGTGCCACTGGGGAGGAGTGGGAGAGGTGATGGGTGAGAAGATGACCTGTGGCTTAGACAACGCGAAGGTGGAGCACAATCCAAAAGTGCAGTGCAGTAGAAGTGCAGACACGTGTGAACTTTCTTTTTCATTAAGCATTGTGTGCCAATAGGACTAGGTCTTGACCTGCTGAAGTTACTTGCCCTAGACTTGCATCTGTATAATCACTTTTTTCTCGAGGCACAGCCATGTTGTGATTAAAAAGGAAGACTATACTGAGCTATAGCATCTTGCCCACATCAGACAACAGTTTGCCACACCACTGCTCCATACAACAATGAAAATGGAGGAATATGTGACGGCATGCTGCTCATTAGAAGAAACAATGGACATAACTGCATTATTTATTGGACACTATTCCGATAATAGTGATGTCTGATCTCCCCTGCTTATTTTCTCCCATCCACCACTGCTCTGTTATTTCGACCTCCTCTTCACCCAGTGCACTTCAAAAGGTTCCTCGAATGACGAGGTTTTACGATTACACTGTATTATATGGAAGTTGTGTTTCCGTGATGCTGAAATTGCAATACCCTGTCTATGTTTTTGATATTTATAAAAGTTTATACATGAATGCTATTCCTTCTAGTCAGACAAACTGCAATGGTAGGACTACTTTATTATTTGTTGTGTGTCAATGTTTTGTATTGTCCGGCCACACTGGCATATTGTAACTGTTCAGTCCCTGGCCACTTCCTTGTAAATAAACGACTTCTGTTTACCATGACATTGTGTCAAGGTGGTATTTGCTTGGCTCGAGGTTGTCAGTATATATAATCCTTATGCATCTACACAAATCTAGTCCCTGTTGCAAAACACAACATTATTTTGTATTTTGAGCTAACTGTGTTCAATGACAAAAATATTCCCAACAGCTTTGAAAATTTTGTTACCCTGCTCCAGGCTCGTAGCCACAGTTCTCTTGATACCTTCTCCAACATCTGTGGCTGATTCATGTCAATGGCTGTCAGGAATCTCTGTGCAGTCAAAGTTCCCTTTTCAAACATGAGCTCTGCAGGATTCTGGGGAAAAATACAAAAAGGTATAAACTGATTTCTGTAAATCTTACCATGCCTTCATAAATAGGCTTAAATCTCCCATTCCTTCTTGGGAGTGTGAAGAAATCAGATTTTTTAATTGTTTAAATGCATGTACCAGGAAAGACCTATAAAATTCTTTAATTTCTCTCTTTTTCACATTAAATTTTATCAACATTTTAAAGATGAATTTCATAAGTCACTGTTCAAAGCCCTGTCAATACGAAAATTCTGAAAATCAAAGACTTTTCCCAAAAGCTTATATGTATGCACATCATAGAATGACTTGCCCTGTTCGTATTACTGTGCAAGGACAACAGTTTTGATATGTTTCAAACTGCACAGGTCATCATCCTTTTCGGCTCTGCTTCACCAGCAAAAAAATTCTTCCCTCACCTCCTCTATGGTGTCACATTTTGCCTTCAGTCCCTTTCACTTGGATGTGAAACACTGTGATGTATGGCCTTCCAACAAGTTATGCCTGACAATGTGTTGTAACTTGTAATGGACATGAAAGGTAAACATGACCAAGAACCAATACACCTGGTCTAATTTATCACTTTCATAAACGAAGAGTACCCCTCTCCATTCAACATAATAATGATAAACTCAGTACTGACTTGGCTCACTACCAGTTATGATTCCCTCATTGAGTGAATATGAGGAACGTCTAGTAATTCTGGGTACTCTGCACGTTATATTATAGAAATTACCTTTGGGAAAGCAAGTGGTACACCAAAGTATTTTGCTAGTCGAGGAACATCACGATGCATATAAGCACCTTTACCTGGGACAAGTGCTGGTGCTTTATTACCTGCAGAGACAGCAAATTCAGGACACTGCAGTCACATCATCTTCAATTACCTCTTTCTGTACCATTCCTCAGTACACCAGAGCAGACTCCAACTCCAATAGAGCTAGAGTTTTCCATGCAAAATTAAAATATTGTAAAGTTTGTAATGATTTCACTTGGGAGGAGTTCTATTTAAGTCACACAAAAGGGACACTGTTAGTGTTGGATGAACTACGAGTGGCTAATGTGGTTACTGCGTGGGTTCAATAGTAACTCCCTTAAGGATACACAGGATTAACAAACACAGGGTTCTGCTGGCAATCTTATTTATTCAAAAAGCCTAACGAAGGTATCACTACCAAACAAAAAGCCATAGGAGAACCCTACCAAGCAAAAGAAAAAAAGCCCAACCAGCCATAAGCTGGAACAAGAGAAAAAGACAAAAATATGATTAGGATATAATGACAACATTAATCAGGCAATCAATGGTGGACATACATAGTAATAGTATTAAATCAAAACATCAACACGATATAGAATCTAAGCAATTACTAATTACATACATACATGTACGGAATAAAAATAATGCTAAGGTTAATGAATAACAACTACAAGTGGCTATATCATACACACAAGGAGTTTCCTAGTACACTGGCAACATAAACTAATGTACTAATCAAAGTAGGAAGGACATAACAAATGAAGGGGCAAGAACACAATAGTTTCGCTCCACTGAGCCGGTGTACAGCACATCCAGAGTGGCCATTCCATTTAATAACGCAGTGGCCAACATGGCCCACTGACCGTCCATAACACAGACGCTGCATCCCAATGCAGGCCATCCTCATAGGCCCACTCCCATTATTAGTACTAACCCGCCCCAGGGCTATTGTATTGGTTACTTCCCTTCCCAATCGATACTGAAGGGTCATGCCCTTTGACCTTAGCCGCGGAGCTATGCCGCCAGGCTAACATGCGTATGGCACACCACTAGATACATAAAGTAGTGTGTACATTCGAAACTATGTCCTTCACACAACCTACGAACTCAATGAAACACAGCACGTCTGTAATATCTATAATCTATAATAGGTAGATCTATAGGCGGGACTCATTGCAACATGTGCAAACTCACTGAAACATTGTTCATCCACCGCCGCACATAGAACAATCCTGGGGCTCACCCATGTGAGGCCCAACTAATATTATACATCTCCAATACATGTAATTAATTACACATCTTAAACACTAAACACGCAATCACAATCACACTGCTCTCTATAGCATAGTGGTACTGGCAAGGTACACAAATACCCGTAATACAATCAAGTGTATAGTGCCGCTCGCTATAACATAAGCCATCCACATTAACATGTCAAGAAATCCTCACTGCCTACTATAACAAGGCAATGCTACACATACACTATATATATGCACACAAGCAAATCGTGATAGCTTGGTTAGCGAGCCATCATTATCATCTAGCACCGCAAACGTTAACTTTGACAATAAAGTCACAATATCAAGACACTGCACTGCACCGCGCATCTTACACGTCTAATGACAATGGCAATTACCGTTGAGCCGGACTCATAATAGTCTCTATAGATCAGCATTCTCTACGCGGCATCCCTGAAAGGGGGGGGGGGGGGTGCGCAAATTAAAGTCACTTCTAATATAGTCTCCAACTTACCCAAAGTCTTTCTGCTACTGGCGCAACTGGACTAGGCCATGTTTTGGGCGAGGCGCGCCACGGCAGGCCGCCGCCGGTCTATTGTACCGCAAGGTCCACTTGTGCTTCCTATTGTTGCGGCGTCTTTGATGGAGTCTACTGACCACTCGAACTGGCATCATCTTTATGAGGCAGCGCGGACGTCCGAGAGGGCTATTACGTAGTCCAGTTTTGGACAAGTGAAATGTTTGGGCATGGAGTCCAGCCCGACAATAAAACTGGTTAGGGTCCTAACACAATCGAATCCACAGAGCGGTTAAAAGGGTGCGCACAAAAGTCAATTAGGTATCCCAGTAAACTGCAGAAATTACTCTAACGTCCCCTCCAGCAATAATTGAATAAATTTGACCCAGGTTGGATTTATCGGGGATAACATGCGTCTAACTCGTGGTTTACTTTAAATCCGAGATCCTCTTATTAATTATTTCAATAGGACATGTGCATCAAAGTACAACGAGATTAGTACCATTATAAAGTAGAAACTTGCTGCTAAAATTCTAAATGACTACTTATACCAGAAACCCGGTA
This sequence comes from Onchidella celtica, assembly GCA_963931925.1. NCBI lineage: Eukaryota > Metazoa > Mollusca > Gastropoda > Systellommatophora > Onchidiidae > Onchidella > Onchidella celtica. The sequence goes on along the minus strand of OZ007578.1, from coordinate 15,007,522 downwards.
ATAGTTTTAATATAAATTTTCAAAGTGTCAGGACTAACAACATTTGCCAGATTTGTGTGGGATATTTTCGTCCATTAATACGACGTATCTCCATTGATAACAAACGTTATCATGAGTACCTATTTTGTACCGATAGGGTATTGCCTACTCTCAACAATGAATTCGGGTTCCCGTCTTTCTGTCGGTGGATAACAACGAAGGAGCGAGTTGTAAGAAACTTAAAGCCATGATATAAGAGTTGGAAGCCCGGTGGCCAACATTTCCAACTGACCAATCAAAATGCGCGCTTTCCACCGTGATGTGAATAACGGGTCCCGCGCTACTATTACAAGGGAAATAATCCAATTAATGGTACTCGGCCAAGTGTCCATAAACTACTATGAGTGGCCGTCCCTCACTCACGCACTAGCGTTACCATGAAAGCACATATTAAAAATAGAAAATCGTTCATCCTCTCACATTAGGATGCGACTTTAGGAGCATCAGTAAGTGGGGAGGGGCTAGGGGCACAGCCCCTTTGACAAGTTGGCCCTCTAGATTGGGTATGAGTCTGGAGAAAGCACATCGACACAATAGTGGCCATATTGTACGAGAAAGAAACAAGACAATAGACAGAATACACTGTATAATAGAACGATCATGTGCTTATTTAAAGACGTATGCAAATAGATCTCTATGTCCAGATTTACTTCATGCTTGTACTGTTCACCGTAATTTTCATACTATACCTGATCCATTCATGACCCCACCAAGGAAAAATGGACGCAACTTCAGAGTAATGTTCCATCTATGTTGATACCTACAAATCACCTGTCAATTGAAAAGGTATAGCAATTATTTGTCTTGCATCTGAGTACTTAGATGTATAATTAATTACTTTGAAATCTGAGGTCTTAATCAACTCTGATAAAGCATGGATGGGCGGCCATAATAAATTCAGTTCATGAAATTTTTCAGCTCAAAGTAGATAGTGTGCAGTACAACATTATACTAAGTACCCCTTAACCCCCCCCCCCCCCAACCCAACAACAATAATCAATTGAATGATAGCCAAACGATTCTCTCGTGGACTGATCTTTGGGGCACTGCATTTGAATTTTAATATAAAATTTTCTCTAGATCTAGATCTAGAATCTAGATTTCTAATCTAGATCTAGATCTAGCTAGATCTAGATCTAGATCTAGGTCTTGTACTGACGATATTAATGCTGATCGTGAATGCGGCCAAGAACGGTTACACACCTCGAATGCAAACCATGAAAATGGTGAAACAACATCGTAGAAGAACTCCACAGATTTCTTAGACATAATTACTGATGGTAGAGGAAACGCTTGATGACAACCTTTCTTCACCGGTGCCCGGTCAGACTTTGAACCACAGGCCTAGATCTATCCCACAGCCAAAGGCCAACGCTTTTCACATCTTGTGCCCTTTGAACTTTTAATTCTTGTTCTGCCCTTGCTAACCAACTTACTGGTTATAAATTAAATATGATATCATTCTATTTTCTTCAGCAGAATTTTCTTCAGAATGTCAAAACATAATATTTATACATAAAACGTGCAATTTATTGATGTCGTACATAGCTGTTGTATTCTTCAAAATAATTCTTGTATCGTGGCTGTTGCATAGCATTCAGCAGTCACATTCTTTCTTTTTAATATTCCCACTGGGTCAAGGGTCATTACAAATCTAATCGATAAAAGTAAAACGAAAACTCGATAACTTCCGTAAACTTTCAGAGTTTAACAAACACACAAATTTTTTACGGTAAGACAAGATTTTCTAGTTTCGTAACTTGAGTTGGCATTGTTGTGATAGGACTTGCCCTGTAGTTAGTGGGGCACTACTTTCTTAGAACCACTTGTTGGAAGTTATCTATTCACGGGGACTGAGGTATAAAACAGTAAGTTGAGTAAGTCAAAATAGTTCTTGACCTTTTTACAATTACCACAAGTCGCCACAGAACTTGACTAGATCTGTACAATACATAAACAACTTTCCCCATTTAACAACCTCCACATTTTGAAATGCTGAATGAGAATGAAAAAGGGTAATACATATAGATCTAATAAGAAAGACACTGAGCTAAAGAAAGGTTGAATACTGCACAAAAAAAAAAGGGAAAGAAGAAAAGTTTTACATCAGATCTATGTGGCATCACCCTGCCTTAGAAACAATAATACTAAGTAGATCTAGCTGCAATAATTGCATAAACCATGAACAAATTAGAAAGGGAAAAAAAATCAGTCTTGATAGACCTCTGCCAGGCAACAACAACAACAACAAAAAAGTTAAAAACTGTAAAACAAAAACAAATTTGAAAATTTTTTCTTAAAATTCAAGAGATATCACTTCAATTTGCTCCAAATTCCAACAGGTTTGGAAATTTCCCCAATAGGATGTAAGTTGAAACTGACGAACCTCCTTCTGTGTCTTTTCCCAATATGTATAGGTCAGCTGGGGACTTTATAGCAGTTTAGTGAGGGTTGTTGAAATTTAAGAATTTTTTAATTCTCTTTCTATTTTACCATTTCTTGCCTGACGGAGATCTGTGGAACTTGTTTTTTCCATTCTAAATCTTATATGGTTTATACTGTCGTGTTTCTTTATAATTGTTTCTGACATGGAGCTTTGCAATGTACAACCGTCTTTCTTTTTTTGCCACATTTTATCTTAGTTCCAAGCTGCGCTTTTACCGCACAGATTTTGTGCGTTTTTATTAAAATACTGGGCAAAAGAAGGAGAGAAAGGAAAGAAAATTGAAAATGCCCACAGATCTTGAGTAAATGTCTCAGCTGTGAATATAAAAATATGAATAATATGATAGTTTTTGTTGTGGGTGGGTCAGATCTTTAGGGAAAAGCGCCAGTTTTTTTCTGTTCTGATCTGAGCATTTAGTAATTACTGTGATGCAGCAGTGTCAGATTAAAATGTTTTTTTGCTTTAGCATTGCACATTTTTGTTCACTCATTTATTATTATAACTAATACAGATCTAATGAAGTTCACTTGGTGCAACTGAAGCCTTCATTTTGTAACACACGATCACATTGATATAAATGGTGAATATGCCTTGCAACTTGGAAACATGTATAAAATATCAATGTGTATTTTGTAATGTCCTGTGAACAGTTTCACAGACTTTTGAATCATCTTTACCAAACCTCTTGAGAATTACTCAGAGAAATTATTTAATTATTTGGGGGAAAACTAATTCAGGAATTTCAGTTTCAAGACTGATATTAAATTCACTTTCAAATCATTTTCATTTTCATTGTGTTGATGCAAAAATCTAAAGAGCATAAAAGAGCAGCTCATTATGTTAAGTATTGAGACCTAAAAATCATTTTAAATGAATAAATTATATGCGACTCTTTCAGCAATACTTGTAAAGTATATAGAAAATAGTCAGATACACCCTGAACATGTTGTAGTTCTTTTCATTTTGTAAAAAATCAATGTTAACCCTCGTCCTGCATTGAGTGAACTCGTCCATGTAATGCCCTGTGCGAGGAAAGCCAGTGGCCAGCCAGCCGATCATTCGTGTGTTGCCGATAACCTTGGCGGTTGGGTCAATCAGGTCCTTTTGAAGTGAACACGTGTACATTTTGTTTACTTTAGGTGGCAATGTGAATAACAACAACAATTAATAGCGGATAAATCGTGAATGACCCCTATGATATTTGGATAAAGTATTTGTGATCAGATGCAAGAAGTTCTGTTGTGAGATAGAAGGCCCCTAATGGAGAATTTTCTGCATTTACATGCCATTTAATACGTGTTTACCTTTTCCCAGGAGCTCTGCACGTTTTTCTTGTCCCTAAGTTAGGCCATTCAGATGAACCAATTATTTTTTAAGCCAGGCACTTAATATTATAGTAACTACATGAATCTTGGCATTGCCTTCTTCCTCCTCCACTATGTAAAGATTCCAGGTACTATGATGTTAGTTTTCTTAGCACACCTTTAACAAGAGATTTGATTTCCAGCATGTAGAGTAAATCTAGTTACATGTAGTGGTTTAGACAAAGCAACACAATATATCTCTAATTACCACATCAAATAAAGACAACAACCAACAACAAAGTCGGTCATATTCTCCCAGTTTTCCATGATGAAAAACCTACTGCCAGACACCCTTGAGCAGCATGCCCTAGTATTACATCAGAATTCATTATTTCAGACATAAAACGGTTTCTCAATATGTAGGTGGCCCCTTTCTTCTCATTTCACATGTAGACAACAACCAGTATCAAAGACAAAAGTTTCCACAAGATTTTCCCCAGTTTGAACTTCAAACTGTCAGTACTATTACATGAGTAGTATGATGAATGGTTATGGACAGTTGCATCGTAATAAAAGTAATTGGACGAACCACTTTGTTAGAAATAGTAGGGTAGAGAAACAAGTGAAACGTGAAACTAGTGTGGAAAAAAAAAAACGAGAAGAAAACGATAGTCACAGCAACCGAAAAAACAAAGTACGAGGAGCAGCGTTTGCTATGCAGTAAATTGCAGGACTCAGTTTGTAGAATGTAGGCCACTGTATTGGCCTCGCGTGTCTCGCAGGACGAGGTTTAAATGTAAATCTTACGAAGTAACAAATCCGGTTGTAAATTTGCAGAAGGATGTGCACAGTTGTTTGTTGTGAAATAGTACATTTTATTTTTGTTAAAAAAAAATAATGGTTACCTAACATCCAGTTTCAGTATAGTGGTAAACTCTGATCAATATTGACCATGAAAATGATCTTTTAATTTTTTGTCGTGAAAATATCCATTAGGAGTTATGCCTCACACTATCTAAATAGAACCGTTCGCTTCGTTCTAAGTGATGTTGCTGAATCAGAAAGCGTGCTCTTTTGTGAATTTGATCTGAAACATGTGTAATATTGTGTAACAGTGAATTAAATTTAAGTGGAATATCAATTTCAATGTGAATGCAAAAAAAAATAAAAAAAATTGTATTTTACAAATCTTTTCATCTCATATTCAGTGTGTATTAATGTAATTTCTTTGCTAGAAAGCATATTATAATAATAATGTCTGCTAGTGGAAGGAAAAAAGGTCTCATAATGTCAGAGTTATTAAATTTGTGGAGAAAAGAGAAAGAACAAAAAATGTGAAGATAGTTTTGCTGTGTAAAATACAACTTAAAGAGAGTATCTCGTAATCATAATCTTTACACCTGATGTCATCTTTTTCACCCATATCCCTAAGATGGATATTATATGTATGGAAATGACAAAAATCTTGTGGATTTCTTAGGGAAGTGACAGGTAATATTGTGGATAAATATTACAATTCCTGGGGCACAAACTGCTTTCAAAGAAACATGAAGGCCTAATAGATGACACGAACTCAAGCTTAAGTATTTTAAAGGTATTTCATGACACATGGATACACATAAAGCATCTCGATGACATTCATTGAAATTGAACCTGAAACGGAAAAGAAAAAATGTTACAATGCAAGTTGAAAGCATTTTGTTGCCATCTGTTTCTCCCCTTATCCCATGGTGACCTTAGTTTGGTAGGTCTTTGAATGGTAAAAGATAAATTGGGATTCATTTAATTGTTATTCAAGACCAATTCATACATGCACAATTGAGTAATTGGAATCAAATCAAAATCATGTGACACGGTAGCCCAAGATGACTAAAAGGACCCTATGTGGAAGTGAGTAAAGTTCATAAATGGTCGTAGTCTTCTCAATGAGGTGTGAAAATTTCAACACAATGGGTGATGCGGTTTTAAAGTTATGCACTTTTAAAATGTGTCAGGTTATTTTTGAAAGAATGTACATATATTGAAAACGAGAATAGTGCTTTGAATTGTGCATTACTACCATGGTTCAGAAATCTTCTGGTTGACTCTTAAGATCGATGTAATCCAGATGGTGATAGTTCTCATGGCTTTGATGAAATATTGTCATTGAATTTTTCAGTGGCTCTTTTTCAGTCTCATTGTCTGTCAACAGATAGTGGCATTTGATTTAGCTAATTTAGTGGACCTGGCATTGCTAAAAAAAAATAGCCCATTCTTTGAATCCTAAACGAAAGGATGACAGGTTTGCAGTATCTGGTGAAATTTCTGATGAAAAACAGAACTTCCCCCCAAAAAATGGTCTGGTCAAAATTTGTAAACACTTTTAAATTATATCAACAACCTAATTTATTTCCACAGAAAATTTGATAAGAAATTATCCATTTAGATGCGGGTTCACCTGGATGGAAGCTCCCAATGCTTTTAATGTCCTAAATTAAATACATGTAATTTCCCAGAACTCTTAAAAATTCATTAGGTTCCCACCAGTGAATCCATGCAGGTTTTCATAAATCTAACCATAGAAATTTTTAGAAGTTAAATATGCCATTGGTTGGGACATATTTGAACTTGTCATTGTCATCTTGACCTTATTTTCCTCAAACTCTTATTTTGCTAAGTGTAATACAGATGGACAAAGGAGATGAGAGGCAGGGGAGAGAAGGATGGTTTTGAATTTATTCATAAAAATTTTGAAGCTGGTAATTTTGATATTGAAAACTGTAATTTGAGTCCCCAAAAAACATTGTGGCAGTGAATTGTGAAATGTTATCTTGCTCGCTTTTTTGCTTCAGACTGTAAGCGAACCCAGATTTTCATGTTTCCCTTTGTTGAATTGTCCAATTTGGGGTCAGTTTTACCCTCATTTAGACCATCAATTTGTGTGGTTAAACATGATGATTCACTTTCAGCTTTCACCACCACCCTGTTGTAGTAGCAGTAGGACGGAAGCTCTCCAACTTGATCGTGAGGCTCTTGTGACAGATCCATTTGAATCAGGTAGGAGAGACATTTTATATTTATCAGTCTCTGTTAGGTTTTTTTGGTTTGTTTTGGTCAGCTGAGTTACAGCAGTACACTTCCTAAATCAGGGCTGGATTAACCATTAAGCAAAATAAGCATGTGCCAAGGGCGTCAAGGGAAGGGAGGCACCACAGTAATTTTCTATTGTCCGATTTACCATGGACCATATATGGTGCAAAACTGCAAATGGTGTAGCTGAACCGCGGTCCACTAAGAGGGGTCCCCACAATAAATGAAAGAAAAAAAAAATATTTTCTGGCGAATAAGACTTGCGTTTTTATTTTTAATGGTTTATTTTTGTTTATGTTGAATAAATATATGTATTACTAGCTGAGGTCCCCCGCCCTGCCCCGGATAAATCGGTTTGAATATTTTCAGTTCTGGGTGGTTATTATGGACCTGCTTCGTCTGGCCTGTTACTATTTGTTTATTTTATTTTATTTTTGTTTGTTTGTTTTTAAATAAGTCTTACTGCTCTGCCTTTGTGAGATGACACACTGGGCATCACCGTACAACAGCATGATTTGCGCACGGGTTAGTGTGTTTGAGAGTGAACACATCGCAGGAAGTGATAACGAAACCTTAAAATGGCGAACCATGACTCGAAATAGATCTAAATCATGGCGAAACAATAAATTTCCAATAAAAAAACAACAACATCGATTTGAGACTTCTATTAAAAACTGTGCACCCTTACATCCATTGTGGTGCACCATATAAAATTTGAAGTCTGAGTGTTGAGTGGTTCAGAAGCCTTTTGCAACCAAAAATCTCAAGTCCACAAATATATATAGTATAGCTGCAACATATGGGAGCACCAAAATCTTTAAGTGTTTAGGGCTTCTAAAGGTCTTAATGTGGTGCTGTCCTATATCCTGTGAACATTTGTGCCATGTTCAGTCCATTGATCATGGTGGTTAAGCTTGTGCAGAGTGGGATATGTGTGCTTGTTGATGGGAGAGAAGGTATGTTATATAGACAAAATGAGCCTTATTGTAGTTGGACTGGTTGTAAATCTTCTACCATGCTGCAACAGTTAGGATGTGATAAAACAAAATACAGTGAAGGACTGTTGTGTTTCAAACACGGCCTAGATAGGTGAGGCCTTGTGAAGAATGGTTGGGAAAAAGAAGTTTACATTAGTACTGCCTTTCAACATAAAGCACAGTGATGTAATGAGTAAGGCCAAAAACAGGGCCGGATTTAGATGAAGAGATCGAGGTCCTAGACTACTCTGTTCTAGCTGTGAGGTCCTTCCCAACCCCCCACCTTCACCCCTAGAGGAAGATGGACGTGTTTTAAATAATTTGAGTAATGCAATCGTGATGATAAATGTTTAAAATTCCGCACTTGGCAATTCCTTCGCAAAAGGTCAGAAGCTGGAGGTAAATTACAAAAGATTTGTTCAGAAACTGCAGTGCATCATTGTAACAACTAACATCATATGTAAGAAATCACTAGCATTTCACAAAATATTATGCAGATAGGCCTGAGACAAAATATTATGCAGATGGGCCTGAGGTGGTGAGACCCCCCTAGATTTTGAGACCCTAGGCTTCAGCCTACCTAGCCTAATGGTAAATCCGGCACTGAGCAAAAATGATGTTTGAGATTGCTGATTGTACTTTCATCATTGAATGCAATGTGACAACGAGTGCTGCCCACTTGTTGAAATGTAGGACAGTTCCCTCCTCAGTTCTGCCGGCACTTTCAACTCAGGACCCAGTGAGAGTTGTATAAAGTGCTGGTGGCACCTTCAACATGCAACACAAAATTCTGTATGGAATGATGTTTTTATTTAAACATGAGCTCAGTGCTGCACCGAGTGCTGTCAGCATTTTCAAATAAGCACAACTTTGTGCTGGACATTGTTACTGGCACTTTCAGCAGAAGGCACAGTGTAGTACTGTATGCTGTCGGCACTGTCAACAAATAACAAAATGCACACACACACACAAGAAAGGAGGACATGATGAGGGGTGAAACTGGGCCAGCCAGCTGTGACATCTGAGTACATTGATTGTTAGTTCACATACATAACTCTTAGTGAGGCTCCATATGCAGCTGCACTGCACCAAGGTAGTAAACAGCTCTGTATATTGTATATTCATGTTTGTAGGTGAGTAAGTGTATCTCCTCTGTTTGTGTGAGTGAAAAAAGTAAATGTATTGAACATATTTATTATTTTTTCTAATATTTATACATTGTAATGTTTATGTGTGACTATGGGCACGATAGTGGTGTGTTTGTGTGCGTATGGGATATTTATGCATCTGGTGTTTTTCTATATAAATACACATGTACTGTTTTTTCATGTGCAAATGTTGAATGGCGTGTTTCTTTGTGTGTGAATGTATGTAATGTATTTAATAATAATAATAATAATGAAGACTATCTATACAGCGTCCAGCCATTTGCTATAGGCGCTTTACAGAAAGTCTTGTTCTCTCCACCTGCAACTCACCCTCTCTCTCCTTCTCTCTCTCTCTCTCTATCTATCTCAAACACAATCTAGTGCAAACACCCTTATACTAGCCATTCACTGCATATACAGTATGTTATAATAATGCATAACAATCTATGAGGCAGAAATTAAACAATGAAACAGCAAAAATAAAGTGAATAGAGGAAATAAATGTATTGGAATGAGACTTCACAACCGAAAGTTTTTTTTGTTTTTTTTTTTAGAAACATGGGTCTTTAGACCAGTTTTGAATTTTGACTCGGTAGATGCTTCTCGCAATGATTTTGCAGCGTGTTTCAAATGTGCGGGGCACAGTGTGTAAATGCTCTGCCTCCTAGTTTCTTTGACTTGCAGTTAAAAATCTTAAGAAAGCCCTGATTGCTTGATCTTAAAGAACGAGGTGGTGAGTAGGGCTCTGCCAGAGTGGAAAGGTAAGGTGGTGCAGTTTTGTTTATGCACTTGTAGCACAGAACTGCTATCTTGTACTGGATTGGCAACTTAACTGTGAGCCAGTGCAGTTTGATAAGCATAGGGGTGATGTGTTCACTCTTTTTCTTCTTTGAGACAATTCTAGCAGTTTGGTTTTGAAATCGTTGCAGTCTGTTAAAAGTTTCGTTGGATAAGCTTGCAAGAAGGGAATTGCAGTACTGTACGCGAGAAAATACAAACGATGAGATAAAGATCTTATGAGAGTCTCCGCTTAGAAAAGGTGACATTCGACCTACTAACTCTGCGCATCTCACAATAGATGGTTTTACACAAATTGTGAACATGGCAATGCATGGAAAGCTTAGAGTCAAAAAATACCCCCAGATTTCTAGCCTTCTCTGAAAAAGATATTTGCTCATTCCCAATGCAGATATTCTCTACATCACTAGGATTTCATCCTCTTTTTGTGTTTCACAATACCACCTCAGTCTCAGCTTCATTCATCTTTAGCTTGTGAATTTTCACATTTCTACATAATAATATGTAGACCCAGAGAGAAGGGAGACTGATCAAGGATCCTCCAGATTTAATGGCATTTTAGCATCTATAACAATCTAGGTAATGTACCCGGTATTACTAAGGGATAAGCCTGGGTTCGCACCATTCGTAATAATTCAGTCTTGCTTCAGAACTCACGCGCGGCAGGGAACTAAGCATCATTCAACTGAAGGTTTTGCGAACGGAGTAGTTTGTGTAATAGTGAACACATCGGAAGGAAGTGATGACATCGTGTTTGTGAAAAGGAGAACCGGAAGCGAGCAGTCAGCGACACAAAACAAACTCATATAAACTGAACAAACTTCCCCACAATTTGGAGCCTTCCTAAGTTCATATTTATAAAAGAAGCCAAAAGAGGGCATATTCAAAATTTCATGTAAAGCCGAGCTGTCTGAGCCAGATTTTTTTGCAAACACACAACACACACATACACACGTTCGCTTTTATTTATATAGATGGCACCAAATCTTGCAGGATAAAGAGTTAAATCCCTTAGGGAGGCAGCAGCACAGATGCTGTTATTGTTAATGTCCCCATTTGGAAAGTTGTCCGGAAAAAACAATAAATTGCTATTGGACACTGATTTATACGTAAGCCAAGCAAGATGTGATATACATGTATATATATATATTTATGGCTTCATTGAAGGGGCCTCTCAACGTTTCATTTTCCCCTTATAAATATCATCAACGGGAATAATCAAAGGTATCAACCATCTATAACATAAGGCGGAATCTAATATAAGCATATCTTGATTTCAAAAGCAAGTTAATTTTATTAAAAGAAAACCTAGACATTTCCAGATTAATAATAACAAAACGTCTCACTGTGATCCTCGTAGACGTTCCCAGAGGCGTTTCACAAGCTGTTTCTGCGAAAGTGTTAATTTCAAATACACCGCACCGTCTGCTGGATCGGAAGTTACACTTAAGAATTATCCACCCTCGTACACACCTCGCCCGTCTGTCCTCCCCGTCGCCCCGCGGCGCATTCGTCCAAATGTCCTGTCATCTGTATCAAGTACTCAAAGAATGGTCTAAATCAGACTGGAGCAGTTGGCAATATCCTGTAATTTTCCACAAATCCATCCTGTGATTGTGTAGAGATTGCCTGACCATTAGTTCGCCATTTTTGTTATTGGTCAGTTGGTGGCCACTGGAGGCCGGACCTGGCCTTGGAAACACCCGACTGCTAGTCTCTCGCCCCCCCCCCCCAACCTCCCACCCCCGAGTTCTTCACTGCCTGCTAGGGTGGGAGAGTCTGGGTGGCACCACTTCTGTTTTCACAGTTTCCTGTTTCCCTCTAATTATGGACATAGCCGGAACGTCGGAGAGAAGAAATTAAAAGATAGGCACACAGACAAGGAGAGAGATAGAGAGAGAGAGAGAGGAGAGGAGAGGCGGCCGGGGTAGAGGTGAAGAAACGATATGAGGGGAAGTTTGCAGATGGAGAGAAATAAAAGGTTGGAGAGAGAGAGAGAGAGAGAGAGAGAGATCGCCCGGTTACAGAATAAGTAATGAGTGAGACTGGAGAAAAAAAGGCGAAAAGTTGGATTTCAGATCATCTGCCATGTTTTATTTAGTTTGTCGTAAATTGCCGAAGACGTCGGTGCCATGTCAGCTCAGTTCATCTGGCAGTTTGAGCCTTGGTCAGGGTCAAATAATAAGGATGTACCGTCGCAGCCACCTATCATGGCTGTAAACAGATTGCTAATTCATTGGGCAAAAATGTATTGTCGGGAAAATACAGTTGTATTACCGTCTAAAGAGTTGTTGCCACTTCAAGATTGTCCCTATCTCAGCAAATAGTATCATTTTAGCAGATATTACTACATGTACTTCAATAAGTCTTAGTACATGTATGTTTCTGTCCAGTGAACTCTTACAGCAGACACAATGCTTGGAGAGGGTTGACACAGGCGTTAGTACTGTTATATTTGTAGTGAACTGATCAATTCTGATCCAAATTTGATCAAGGCTCGTGCCGGGTTGTCCTGCCTTAGGTACGCACAAGTATCAAGCAGCCAGTTTCACCAGTATTTACTGCCGCCTTCCTATCCATCTGTCTTTCGGCTTCGTCCTCGCCACACTATGTCCAGCTTGTCTTTTCTATCTGTTTATCTTATGTGTCTGTTTATGTCTTCATGCATGTGTTTCTCTCTCTCTCTCACCCTCATGGCATTCTTCTGTTTGTCAATATGCTCGACGACGAGTGGCCTGTGTTATAGAATTATTTCCATAGTATGATTGAAGTAATATGGCACATTGTTGATGAATTGAATAATGATTGTGCATATATATAAATAGTTTTTTTTTGCAACTGCATAATTACCTACAAGCCGAAGTGTGCTTCTGTAGGCTTGGAACGTCCTGGGCTCTCCTAACATTCAAGCCCATATGATTTAGGGAGAGTTTGCCTGGCGACTGGCCAGTGGCGACTCAACTGACACTTTAAATTGATATCTAGTTTCGTATAATATACCTATTTGGTCCACAGCGCTGGTCTTGTCTTTTCCTGTTACTAGCTGTCAGTCCCTCGTAGTGGTCCCAGGATCAATGACGACAGGACATGCCAGACATGTGGGGGAGAAACAAAAAAAAAATCAGCAGTATACAAAACTATAAACTACAAAAAATGACATAAATAACAGTGGAGTCTAGAGTGGTATCCCTGCAGATGTTGACGGGGTCCTCTTCAGATGTCAGTTTAGATGCTAGTGGTGTCCTCTAGATGTCAGTGGGGTCCTCTCCAGATGTCAGTTTAGGGTGAGGATGTCCCCTCCAGATGTCAGGAGCAGAGTTAGGGTCTTGGGGAGCATTCGACTGCACGAGAGGCAGCTAACTCACACTCGGACACAACCACACAAGAAACGTATTAAACAACTAGAGGATCTATATATGTCAGGCCTGTCAGGCCATGTTTTACATAAATATTAATAAACAAAACAAAAGACAATAGAGGTATATTCAAAGCAATAAATTCTAATCACTAACTTAATCTATGATATTCATGTAATTATGGTTCCTTATTGGATGTACTGCAATCAATAGCAAATAGGTATATTATACGAAACTAGATATCAATTTAAAGTGTCAGTTGAGTCGCCACTGGCCAGTCGCCAGGCAAACTCTCCCTAAATCATATGGGCTTGAATGTTAGGAGAGCCCAGGACGTTCCAAGCCTACAGAAGCACACTTCGGCTTGTAGGTAATTATGCAGTTGCAAAAAAAAACTATTTATATATATGCACAATCATTATTCAATTCATCAACAATGTGCCATATTACTTCAATCATACTATGGAAATAATTCTATAACACAGGCCACTCGTCGTCGAGCGCCAGCTGGGGTTTCCCTAGACTTCCTATGAGGCTGTGGTTCTCTCTCTATCTCTGATCTTCTATTATGCTTGAACAAATAAGATATATTACCATTGGTCACGCTTACTGGTAGGCGCGAACATCAAAATAGCGCAGCGTGGGCTTTCAAAGGTCAGCCCACTCAGACCTTTCTTTCAAGAGCTCAGTCAGTCCGTTAGCAAGGACTTCTAGTCTTCAAATCACAGTTCAGGTACTGGCCAACCGGATATACATCACGACACGATGCTTCTGCTCGTCTGTATTCAATAAATCTGAACGTTACACGATGTTTTATACTATCTGGCTACCCAGCAGTGCTAGTCCGCTGGCCCAATTAGTTCAGCTATCTCATAGGTCGAAACCTCCCACCATTTTAATTGTAGTAATACGTCTGCACTATTCTACCAGCCAGTTAACGTGCAAAAACTTGTCTAGTCATACTTAACAATGTCAACTATCCCCACCTTGTTTCACCCCTACTCCATTACTTATTAATCACGAACATTAAAACCGACAAGCGTGACTCTAACAGTTTAACTTTACATTTATTTACTCACCAACTATAATTCGCGAGGGCCGTTCAAGGCCACCAGCCAATTTCTCATGGCCCTGGTAAAACAACAACAACTCACTCTCTGCGTGAGTTTTAACAACATCCGAATCATGACAATCCTGCCTGCCTGTCTTTCCAGCGCTTCCCCAGTCGTACTCCGACCCTACCCCCTTTCCAATGTTCACCTCTCTCTCCGACGTACTAGCGTGTCATTTGATCCTCATTTGAGTCCTCCCTCCTTCCATGTTCCCACCGTCATTGAGATCTCTCCTGTTTCCCAAATTTGTCCCTCCCTCTCTCACATTCCGACATCCCTCACTTACTCACCCTCTCTAGCCACCTCGATCACTTTCCCTTTTCACGCCTATTGAACATCTTTCTCCCCACTGCCTCCCCCTCCACCCTTCGTTTTCTGTCCATTGTCGTCTTCCATTCCGACCGTGCGCCTTTTATTCATCCTCTCCCAGCGAGTCCCGAACACACAAAACCTCTCCATCAGACCGGAAGGACCAATATCGGTAATTTGAAAGAGATAGGGAAAAGGAAAAAAGGCGAAGTAATTCGGCCACCTAGCGGCTAGTGGAGGTCATAGATCTTTCGCCTTCCTTTGGGAGTCTGGGAGGTCTTATATTTTTTTTATTTTCCTAGTTGTGGGACTTTCCAAGCACAATAAATAGTATTACTCCGCGATGGAGATACTGGGTGTCCGTACAAAGAAATAGAGTTCGACAGGAGGAAGAATTGCGTCCGTATCAAATGCCCGGCTAGACTTTTTTAGTTTCGATTCTTATACCATAGGCGCATCTTCATGTATTTCAGCGGTGGGGTTTGCAGAGAGAAAGGAGGTATGTTTCTGTACCAAGCCAGGCAAAGCAGTGCACATTTTAAAATGAATAGGACTGAATCAATAGGAATAGTTAAAATGTGCAGCTTTTGATTGAATTTGGCAGCGATACTAATGAAACTCAAAATTGTTATTAAATATTGAAGTAAAAATTGGATTTCCAGTATCCCCCCCCCCCCCCCTGTTTTTTTCTCCTTGAATTTTAAATGAGGCATAATGTTAGCACACGGTAAGGCCGGCATTAGTGTACAGCGACACACAATTTCACTGCTAAGTTACATGTATAAGATGGCCAACAAGTTGTGTGCATAGATCAAATCAAGGACGTTGGATGCACGAATCAGGGCAGTCATCTACTCTGCAGTATGATTAGGCCTGTACGTTAGATCCTCAGGTCAACAACATCTACAAGTTGTACAGTCGTGCACAGTCATGGCAGCCATGTTGTGTGCATAGTTCAAACTCGAGAAGGTGTGCACATGCTTTACAGCTTACGTGCTGAGTGCGTATATAATTTCCGACTGATATTCACGCCAGGCTATAAATGTAATTTATCAAACTGGAAACATTCCTTTGGAGAGATGCCAAGGGATCCAGTTTGAAGATGTGAGGAATCGATAGAGATTTACAATACTGGCGGCCATAGCTGCACATCACAGCACGTAGAGCTTCCCGTATGGTACATGTCAGTTGGTGTTGTTGCAAGTTCTTATCGAGCAACTGAAGACAAGTCTATTTAACCCTATTACTGTCAGGAAAGAAATACTATGTCCCACCAAAGGTGTTCTAACGGCAAGTCTTTAGCCTACAAAATTAAACATCTGAGGCCGTCCTTGATTTGCAAACCTCAAGAAAGGATACGCTTCTGAGAGATGATTTAATTGGCACTGACAGTCAAGGGATGAACAAAAATGGCAATGCAATTGTCTTATGACAGTGGTAGGGTTAAGCTGTGCTCAGTCATAGCTGCACATCACAGCACACGGAGATTTCCGTGTGGCGCATGTCAGTTGATATTGTTAGCAAGTTCCTTACTGAGCAATTGCAGGGATTAGTTCAAGAACGAGGTTAGTCACATTTTGCTAAAAATAGAACTGCGCATATCGGTGGAAACTATGGGGAGCTATCTATTTATGGTAACATCATCCTTCCATCGTTAACCATCACTGAGAAAATTTGATTTGAAAGTGGGCCACACCAACGCAAGAACACGATTGTGTCCAAAGTGTGTTGGCTTTTTCTCGAAATGACATAATCCAAGTCGCGAACTAACCTCTTCATTTTGAAAATAGTCCATAAGCTGTGACCGAAATAAAGTCCTCTGGAACATTTAAGCTGGAGAACAATTCTTAAGATAGATGCTGATGATCACCGGTCGACTAATGCTGCCCGTCATTGTCAGCGACAATTGGGTTTCTAACAAATCGCTGTTTCGTTTCTTCTCCAAGCGTTGTTTTTGTCAGGGATGGAAAGCTTTCTCAGAATTAGGTCAGATGTCGAGTTCCTGACAGTTTAGACCCGCCATTGTAAGCTGCTATATTGTAAATCTGGGATTGGCGGTGGGAAAAATAAAAATAAAGACGGGTTTTCCCCAGCGGAAACAGATTCAGTAAGACAGTAGGGATTACAGTGGAAGTGGCGGACACAAAGTCAACGATTAGTTTGATCTTTACCTTGGCGTAAATTTGTGCTTTGACGGTGTTGTGGGACCATAGGTAGGATTTTGCAATTTGTTGTCATTTCTAGAGAGATGGAGGGAGGAAGGGGGTGGGGCAGAGATTGGGGATTGTTGGAGGTTGGGGGGGGGGGGGAGTGGGTGAAAATGAAAAGAACGGGTGTGGCACGAAATGTTCAATCGTCGGGTCAAGAAATTTCGATTCAATTCGCGTTTGGAGGGAGGGCTTGGAAAAAGGGGTGAAGGATGATTTGAAAAACAACAACACGTATGCCACGTTCTTATTTTGAACAGCAAGAACAGGCTGTAACATAGGCCCTAATGAAAGTACAAACCATTGTGATGCGGCAGTCAGCAACATATATGTTTCTTTTACATGAGACAACAAAATATTGAAACGTGACGAAGACACATTGAAGCTACCATCATACGAACACTGAGAAACGACCGAAGAAAGTTTTGCACTGAATGTCCCCGGCGCTTTTGATTATTTTATTACATAAGAACAGCTGTTGACGGACTGACATCACATGAATGTCTCACTTTCATCGGCTACGCATGTTGTATAATTTTTCATGTTCGGTTTTGCCCCCGTAGATGATATTCTCCTATTGCCATTCGACAGTGAATGGAGATCAGCAGTCGACGATAACGGCGAGGAAAAGTTGACGACGAGATAACAGTTGAGAAGAACAGACTATGCCTATGAAGAAGTGGGTCAGCGGTGCGGGACAGGGCGTAATAGAAGCCTGATCAAGAAAATTGAATGTCAGCCGTGATTTGGTTCTCTCCTGTGTTGTTTCTCAAATTGAAAAGCACCGATTGCATGCTGCAAGGGCAACCACCCTGCCCATGATTAAGGGAAAGTCAGAACTGCCAGAGTTATCTCTGTCAACAAGAGCTTATCGCATGTTTGGGGTTATTTCCGCTTGCTTAAGAAATGGTGGACGGAAATGGAAACTCAAATTGATTTCTATCCCTTGTTAAAGGTCGCACAGAAACCGATTAGAGCTTGGAAAAATTCATCACAGTCATTTATCTTCCGCCTCATCTTCACTAGTTCAGACGGGCAAGCTTTTTCCAGTTTATTATCCGAGCAGAGTGGCTGGAAGGATAAGGAATTTATTTCTGCTCATACCATAATTTGCCCCTTCCTGCCTCATTGTCCCACGCAATTGGTTTTACTCTCATTGACGCCTTTAAGCCTCTAGTACCTTGTTTTTCCGCGATCGCATCTGATGCCCACAGGTCTGTAAATATCTTTAAAAAAAAAACACATCACATTTTATTCCTACAAATGGTTTTTGCATTCCTTTGGCTCTTTAAATCAATTTGGCAAGTTTCAGAATTTTTTTTATGAGACTATCTGTTTTTGAGCACTAGAAACAATAGAGCACCCTTCTCCCGGTTCTCTGGATAGAGGTCAAGAGGGTTTGTGAGTGCAACAAGGACCAGGGAGGTGAGAGAGACATCTGTACTCAAGTTACCTTGTTCACTAAGCACACAGAAACTCCTGGAACGTGGAACGCCCCCTCCCCCACCATCTCCCCCGACCCCCATAGTACTCCAGTCACACAAAGCTCACATGAAGTGTAACTAGCACTCCAGTCATCGAAGATTAACCCAGTTTTGTGAGCGCCTTGCATCCAACTGACCACCAAGATTACAAGACAATACTTTTATAGGGAATGAGTTCAGTCACAGAATTCTCCGCAAGTCCATAATTATTTAACAATCCAAGGCACCAAAAGATGGGGGAAACCACGGAATCCTGCCTGTTAGTGGTCGGAGAACGACGGTCTAGGAACTTGACAGGGCAGCCCTACAAATCTATCATGATGGTTAATAGGCAGCCCTGTCCACTCCGGGGACAAGTTGCCTGGCATTACCACTGAATACAAACTGCTATCTCACAAATCAGTCTTGATCTGTTGATCTCCTGATCCACCTGCTACATGAGCAACATTGTAACGTAGTTTAGAACCCCAAGTGTCTCTACTTTCATTTGATCTTGGCATGTTTCCGCATGGAATTGACTGGATGTTGCATAGAACAAGTAGGTTAGATAGATCATCGGAAAAGGTACAAGTCGGCATTGGCAGTAGATACCCGATATGAAACAGCGATTATTTAGTGTTAGTCATAAGGTCACCAACGTTGCAAGAGACATAACTTAAAGCCTAAATTCATGTAGGCCCACTCTAACTATGTTATCATCAGCAACGGAAAAAGACAAGAATTCATTGTACTTGATAGAACTACATAAAATATATAACACAGAGCCCAGAGATTCGTATAAGGCAAGCGAGATAACAACTCCAATTTTTGCCCATCGTGAGCTACAAAATGCTGCCAGTTTCCTTTTAGAGTAATCAAGGATTGTAAGTATTTTGAAATTTGCCATTTTAAAAAATCTTTTTTACTAGTGAAAACTTCGTAAAGATATTTAACGCGGCCAACGACAGCCACAAGATCCGGAAGTTCTGTGTAAAAAAAAAACAAGTTACACTTAGCGGGAAAATGTCTACTGCTTACGGTTCACTTCATTCCCGGATTGGACACTTGGGGAATTGGAATAGCCTATGTTTCTGGCATGCCCAGCTAAATTAGTGAATTTAATCGCTTATCGGCAGTCGAGTGTTTCTTTTGTGCACTGATGACTGAACAATACTTGGCTTCAAAGTGAGCTCATCGGCGGTGCAGCCAGGCCTTGATTAGAACTAACCGTTAAGCAAAATAAGCCCATACCTAGGGCATCAAGGGGAAAGGGTGGGGGTGGGGACCACAGAAAGTGGAAAAAGGGGTACCGTAAACTTTTTTTGAATGCCAGAGATAAATTTTCATAGTTTTACACAATTAGAAACTCAGATGAGATGGAAAGGAGGAGAGGTGTACAAAGAAATTGCGGACATATTATTTTCGGAAGGTCTTCCGCCCGTCTGCGCCAGGCAAGAAAAGACACTAAAGAGGGGACTTTTGAGCGGGTTTAAAAAAAGGTTGGGTTTAGTATTTGTATGGGACAAAGAAAGAGAGAAAGAAAGAAATAAGAGTTGGTTTGAATGGGTGGTATTTGTTGTATGTATGTATCTTTGTTCTTTTTAACTCGCTTCCAATTCATCTCGATTTCTCTGTGTTAGAAACATCTGAAAGAGAACACATACATAGTAATCATAAATCATGACGATACTAGGATCGGCACCCACTCGCTCCTGAATCACACGTCTTAACCATTTCGCCACGCAGGTGAGTTAACAAATCGCCGGTAAAAAATTTACTTATACACTCACAGTACCCTTGACCTAAATTACGGAAAGTTACCGACCTTGTTAATTTGCATAGTTTTAAAAAATTATGAATCGGCTTAGTAGCGAAACTATCCGATTTCAGCTGCTCGGAGATGGCATGATCTGGGCTAATGAGGGCCTACTTGAGTGTACGTCGATCGCCAACGGCTACCCCAGCCCCTTTTCGCCCGATTAGTCAATCTGACTAGTGCCCATTGATACAAACTGACTAGACCCTCACGCCCCCAGGTCCATCTGACCATTCCATGTGTTGTGAGTTTAAATTCCTGAACACCATATCAAGTTTTGTTTCAGCAAACCTTCGCCAGTCGCACTTTTGGTAAATTCTGTGATCGTGACCTCTCTCCAGCAAGTTTCAAAATGGCAGCTGTTTTCGGATTTTGTCTCACTTCAGACTTTCTTCTGGGATTGTACTGTTTTTCTTGGCCAGTGTGTTACAAATGTTATGTGAATATGAAATGATAATTGGTCATAAGGTCTGGAACAATGTGTAACCGTGAGCTTTACTTAATAGCGGTAAAAATTATGGCGCGGACGGGCGGAAGACCTCCCAACAAATGTATTGTTAACCCTATCCCCAATCCCAAACCTATTATCAAACCTTTCACTAACCCTTAGACATGTCCGTAAACTTGCTCTTCAAATCACAGCAACCGGATTCGCTAATCCTCCCACGATTAAGGTTAGGTACATAGACATGGTTATGGTTTAGGTATCTTAACTGGATTGTAGGGACACTTGAGCTCATTCTCTCATGCCTTGTTATATAATGCTCAGCATATTTTCTGTGGGAGAGACGGATGGACTAACTTCAGTCGCCCCAAGCATCCGTAATGGCTTTCGTCCCTATTGAATGACAAGGTTCTAACTCCCTTCAATCAAATTTTTAGAAACTCATGATGGAAGTTTCATGTGCTCATAGCCTTTAGACGCACGATTTTTTCCTTTTTAGTAATACATTCACTTCACATTATAGAGTCTGCTTGATACTTTGACGCACAGTGGAGGAGGCCTGTAGAAGTAATGTGTAGTGTGTACTGTAACCCAGTTCAGCCGAAAAGTGGAGACAAAACCTTGGTCATTTTAATGGGACGTGTTGTTCAGGGACCACAGTATTTTACACAATAAGCGAGAGATGAGCAGTGAACAAACCTCAGTATTTTCTCTATTCGGCTTTGTAATTCGACAACAGTTCCCTATCATAGGTAATACCACTGACGCTTTCATCCCCCCCCCCTCCCCTAGCGTACGCCGCTTTTCGAGATCGATAATCGGGTTTGCTCTTTCCCACCTCTTTCTTCAGTTTTTCGCTGACGACCGTGTCAAGTTCGAATCCACTTCTTCCAATGCTTCTTTAGCACTAGTGACAGGGATGCGGATTTCCCAAACGTTTTTCCTGGATTGTTTCTGAGTCCTCAGCCGAGGTTTCCTCAGTGCCATGGATTGTGTCCTGGCTGCGGTGTTCTTGCGTTTTACCTGCGTAAGCAGAGGCTGGTCTTGTGAGCTGGATGCTGGTTGGCACAACTCCTTTTGGAAGGAGTACCATATGAGTTACACAACTTAAGTAAGGCACATATTTCATGTTCTGGGCGTCAATCGCCGAGCCGCACATTTACTATAAAAACATCCATGCAAAGGACTGATTCGGTGGGGGGTTGGGGGGGGGGGCTGTGCCCATGTGACACCGGTACGGATACCTTAAAGTCGCTCTTTTGTAATACCCTTATTGTGTGGCTCAAATAAAACTTCTCCCACCGGGCGCCTTTCCTGGATTGGTAGTGAGTCACCAGCTGGGATTTCCTCAGTGCTGTGGATCTTGTCCTGGCTGTGGTGTTCCTGCGCCTTCATCTGCGTGAAGCAGAGCGCTGCTGATGTGAATTGGGTGCTGGTTGGCACGACTCCTTTTCGTCCCGTGGATCATCATTCCTCTCCGTGTGGGGAACTTCCTGCCTTATACACAGGAAAAGTAAATTCGCTGGTCTGAAGTTGTAGTCCTTTGGGCAGGCCTGGTTGATATTGGAATGACACCAGCGGATTCATCATCCCCACCCGCTCTACAGTGAATCCTGGGGACATTTTGTTGTCATTTTGGCTTTTTAAGTTGTTGAGCTGCTGTTGTTGTTTTTAACTGGGTCCGATTAGTCTTTCCTGGCGACGCTTGCTTTTCCAGTTGTCCACCAGTCTTTTCCTGGTCATCATTCGCTCTATTCCTGACGTCACTGGACAAACCACGAATCTCGAAGAAACTGCTGAGACACCCAAACCGCAGAATCATCAGACACTGAAGACCGTGCACCGGAGAGCTAATGGTGGAACGCTATAGAACATACGGTAGCAAAATAATAGACATACAATACAATTTCACTGTGAACGAAATGAAACTTAATGGACAATAATACTAAACTACATACACTGCACTTGCTTCTCACTGGAATACCCCCACCCCCCAAAAACAACAACAACAACAAAATTACCTGTCTATGATTTGGGGGGGGGGGGAGGGGGGGGGGGTTAAAGGGGTTAAGAAACGCAACGTCAGGATTCTCACAGGTCCATAGAAATCAAAATTAAGGACCTTTAAGGACATTTTCAGACAAAAATAAAAAGACTTTTTGAGGACCTTTTGATATTCTTTCTCAACCTGTTCACGGATGGCCATGTTTAATTATCTGCAATAAACCAATTACTCCCTACATAGCTCACGTTGTTAAGTAAATGTAAAATGGTGCGCTATCAGTCGAGTTGAACATTGATAAAGGCGAGCCTATACATTTTTTTTTTTAATGCGATTTTTTTTTTTCGCCTGCACCACAACATAACAAAGGTATGACAGTCTGGTATTTTAAGAAATTTTTAAGGACCTTCGCACAAATTTTGAATATTAAGGAATTTTAAAGGTCTTAACCAGTATCTTTTTGTTGTTGTTGCTGTTGTTTTTAGAAAATTAAGAACTTTAATGTCTTTTAAAGATCTGTTTTTAAGTCAGTTGTCAGTTTCAGTAGAAGTGGGAGTTGCATTATTCGGTATATCATTTAAACAAGAAAATAAGGGAGGTCTTCCGCCTGTCTGCGCCATAATTTTTAGTGCGTTTTCTTGACTGGCGCGGATGGGCGGAAAACCTTCCCATTTCTCTCATTTTTAATAACTTTTCTCCTTCTTTTTCCATTAAAAGATTTAACTATGTTTTCTGGAGATTAGCAGATTCGGAAATCATTCCGTATCCCTAATCCAGCCACATACCCCTTTATCCAGAAAACAAAAGGTTAGGGTTACGGATAAAGACAGGGTTTAGGGGCAGGTTTAGGATGGTCATTGGATAGTCCGCTTGTGCAGAATTTCTTCCAAGTAAAAAAATAAAATTAAACAGCTTACCGTACAAGCAGTTCTTTCCGCGCACGGACAACTTGAAGTCATTGCTGCTAAAGTCCGAATGATCGTTGCTGTATAAACAAATAGATCGGAAGGACTTCCGAATGCGTTCCCTACATGCTAAAGAGGGTTTTTGAGGGGTTTAAATAAAAAAAAGGGGCCAGGTATTTTTGGGGGGTTTTCTAAAGAAAGACAAATAAATAATTCATGGCATGCTTCGCTTTCTCTGTCTCTCTCCACTCTCTATCTTACTTCCATCTCATCTCAATTTCTCTGCGTAAGAATCATCTGAAAGTGAACACATACATAATTATTATAAATCATATCATGACAATAATCGGATTCGCACCCACACCCTTTCGCTCCTGAATCACACGTCTTAACCATTTGGCCACGCAGGTGAGTTAATAGCTTGACGGTAGTCATTTACTAATACTCACATACTGCACCCTTGACCTAAATTATGGAAAGTTACGGACCTTGTTAATTTGCATAGTTTTTAAAAATTATGAATAGGCTTAGTAGCAAAACAATCCTATTTCAGCTGCTGGGAGATTGCATGATGTGAGCTAATACAGGGCCTACATGAGTGTACGTCGATCGCCATTGGCTACCCCAGCCCCTTTTCGCCTGATTAGTCAATCTGACTACCGCCCATTGATACAAACTGACTAGACCCTCACGCTCCCAGGTCCATCTGACCATTCCATGTGAGTTTAAATTCCTGAACACCATATCAAGTTTTGTTTCAGCAAACCTTCGCTAGTTGCGCTTTTCGTAAATTCTGTTACCGTGACCTCTGCCCAGCAAGTTTCAAAATGGCACCTGTTTTGCGGATTTTGTCTCACTTCAGACTTTTTTCTGGGATTATACTGTTTTTCTTGGCAAGTGTGTTACAAATATTACTGTGAATATGAAGTGATAGTTGGTAATAAAGTCTCAAACAATGCATAACGGTGAGTAACGTTCACTAACGTTATAATAGCTAGGGAACGCATTCGGAAGTCCTCCCAATAGATCAATGCGTGTCTCATCTATAATCTCAGTGGTCTTTGAAATCTTCTTGAAGAACAGGCAGAGTCTATTTGGGCCATGTAGCCAAAATACTCACAATAGGTTTTTTATTACCAACATGTGGCCAATTCCCGAAAACTTTGCCGTGGCCATGTCGCCAACGAAGATGCTGTTGTGGTCAAGAAGCTAAACGGGGAGAAGTTCCATTTGAGTCACAGAATAGGGATATACTACAAGGACGAGACTTTAGAAGCGGTCTTGAGCTGCCGGGATCTCACGGGGGCAGCGTCCCCCCTTGTGAGTTAAGTCTTCTAAATGGATATTTTTTACGGTAGATTCGCGGCTCAGCCATTAACACACTCAGAATATGAACTACACGCCCAAATAAAGTTGTGCAACTCATATTATTATGGTACTCCTTCCGCTAAGCCTAATCTTTGACCTAACCCTGAAATGTTCACAAAACTTCCTAGTGCAAACACGAACTCCCTTAAGAATAATCAACAGTATATCGTAGGGATCCAGGATTTGAAACATCGCCCCTTTATCTTTAAGCTGACATGTTGTGCGATCTAACTGTGTCAGTGTGTGATGAAAGGTGAAACTCTTCTGGCAAGTACACCGGGCTAGTGATCAGAAATTTCACGGAGATCAGACAAAAATGCTAAACAATGACGTCACGTGAGTACATTAATCATTTACTGCGGAACTCGTAATAAATAATTAAACAAAAAACATTAAATTTTATCGAGACTGTATTAATGATAAGCCTCATAATACATATATGGGTATTTACCATATTGTTGTATGCGACATTTTGCTGATTTTGAGATTTTGTCATGAAAGTGATTCTCTCTCTTCTAATTTCATAATGTATAAGTGTCATTCCAATTGGTTGAAAACTTTGCGAGATATAATATCTTTGTGGCGGAATATTTTTTGCGTTTTAGCGCCCATCGTCGACCAAACTTCAATCCTCATTTTCTTGAAAAGGCCAAAATGCACATACAACAATATGACAAATACCCGGGGGTTTATAATGCTTATATTGCTTTCTGCTAAATAGTATTATTAATTAAATTGAAAGAAAGAAAAAGATTATATTTAACAGAAGTGTGAGGTCAGGCCCTGGGGGAAAACTGAATTTTGAAGTCAATACAAGTAGGCCTGTTTCACATTCAGCTTATATTAAGTCTTGGCGTTATGTCAGTTTTGACGACGCCTTGCCAACGGAAGGGCCGAGGGACACCAAAGTTGGACTGTGCTTAGGGCATCAGCTGTCCTTAATCCGGCTCTGGGTGCAGCCGACATAATAGGAAGGGTTTGCATTTGGGAAGGGGGGTTGTAGGGAAACGAAAACATCTGATAAAGCACCAAGCTATGTGCCTGCGCTGAAAAATCAAAAACAAAAACAAAACAAACTGCAGTGTGTGTGTATTTATAACATGACATTTTGGGTGGTCGACTTTTCGTCGCATGAATGCAAAGTTAATACCCACATTAAAGAAAAAAAATTATCGTGGATAATTTCTTGTCGAAGAATAGCATAGTGAAATATTGCGCACAAATTCAAGAGTTGAATCAGTGTCATATTTTGCAGCGAACAAGTTAAATTAAAATCATATTTTCTGCAAAAGTCTTTGTTCACAGAGTTGGACACTGTGAGATAATGGAATCAAATTGGGTCTGTTTTTTTTTTTTTTTTAATGAAAAGCGTCAGATAATACTGTGGGGCAAACTTTACAGACAATGCTCTTTGAAAAAAATGGACATTTGAAAGAGAGAGAGAATGAATTGTGTGTGTGAGAGAGAGAGAGGGGGGGGGGAGGGAGAGAGAGAGGGGGGGGAGGGAGAGGGAGCAAGAGAGAAAATGAATGTGTGAGAGAGAGAGAGAGAGAGAGAGAGAGAATGAATGTGTGTGTATGAGAGAGAGAAAGAGAGAGGGAGAGAGAGAGAATGAATATGTGTGTGTGTGTGTGAGAGAGAGAGAAGGGGGGGGGGGAGAGGGAGAGGGAGCAAGAGAGAAAATGAATGTGTGTGTGAGAGAGAGAGAGAGAGAGAGAGAGAATGAATGTGTGTGTGTGAGAGAGAGAAAGAGAGAGATAGAGAGAGAGGGATATAGATCCTTGTATTTACAGCATCAGCAAGCCAGGCTTTTGTGAAGATTTGAGTGTTATCTACGGCCCATATACGTAGCCTGTATATTTGACCTCGGGGGTCACTCCGATATTTACTCACGGCTGAGCTTCCCCTACAGAAATCCATCTACGTACAGCTTTCAATCTCTGTGCCCATAACGCGACACTTCTAGTATGTGTACTCTAATGATAGATTACGTCATCGGTTCTGCATAGCCGGAGCGGGGATGCTTTCCTTACATCTTACAGGGACATGATATGTCATGAAGGCCACGTTGTACAGTTGGCGAGGATTTCTTTGACATCCTATATTTATATTGGATTCATTCTTGAAATGAAAGCCACCCTTCCTTGAATTCGAGCGTTTTATTTACAATTCAACCAAGCTACAGCGCTCTTCGTTATTTGGCTTTTCCAGCTTGCAGGTTCGAGAGAGAGAGAGAGGGAGAGAGAGAGAGAGAGAGAGAGAGAGAGAGAGAGAGAGAGAGAGAGAGAGAGAGAGAGAGAGAGAGAGCGAGAGAGAGAGAGAGAGAGCATGGGACGCATAGGAACATTACGGACAAAAATGCGACTTAATACACCTCCCATGGCAGGTTAATAAAGACCGACGCTTTGCATTTAGGAGTAAAGGCAAGAAACTTTGCAGTTATGGCAGACCGGCATACAAATAATTAGGGATGTATCTAGTAGCCTACTGCCTGACGTGTTGACCTCCAAGTAAACACTGATTTTTCTATTTCTTTGCACATTACATGTGTTTTGAACGATATGCGTGGAATAAACTGAACGAGGTGCAGTCATGCACCACACGCCGGCTTGTAATTGAGGGGGGTTAAAATTAGAAAGAGTCTAAATTCAACTGGCACTTCTAATTCTAACGCCCTCAATTATTTCCTCACAAAGTTTATGACGGTTTTATAGATGGTAATTTCACTTACACAGAAGGATAATGTAAAATTCTTGTGAGTTCTCCTTCTCCCTATCACCCCCGCTGCATTTTCCCTTAACACATTTCTCAGTGCAGCAGGACAGGATCAGCAAATTTGATAAAAATATTGGAATCCCATTACTCTAGTCCATTTTTTCTCAAGGTGGGGCACCGGCCCCATGGCTGGGGCATGGCAATATTTTGGTGGAGCGTAGGACTTCAGAATGGGCGAAGGGAATTAACATAGAAATCTTAATTGAAGTAAAAAACCAGGTGAATAAAACTTGAAGTAAAGTCTTTAATTAAAACCTCCTTTGTATGTATACATACTATATAAATGTTTTTTATGTACTTTGTCCGATAATGGTGGGGAGCACGTTTTTTTTTTTGTTGTTGTTGAAAAATTGAAGTGGAGTGTGGGACAAAAAAATGTGTGTGCGCCTGAAGAAAGGTCCCAGTTGGTATAGCTATTTTTGACCTAGGGGGGTGAAAAGGTAGAAAAAGTTGTGCGAAGTCGGAAATGTACTCCTGGCAGAAAACACAAGTTTAACCATTTCTAAATAGCATATGAAAGGGATTTTGGAATATTTTATGTTTAGATATTATTTTATTACTTATTTGTACAACATGTGACCCTTCAGGAAGTACTATTGGAGTGATTGTTGCTAGGGGACCGTGGACTAATTACAAAGCCGTTATAGAGCTAATACTGAGTAGTGTTCACTGCTCATCTATAGTTTACCGTGTAACATGCCACGGTCCCCTAAAAACAGCCAAGTCGGAAGATTTTTTGATCTTGTTAGGAGAACCCAGTATTTTACATAGAAAGCTAGAGCTGAGCAGTGAACTCAACTCAGTAGTTTCCCTATTTGCCTTTGTAATAAAACTACGCACCCCCAACAATATCTAAAAAGTCTGTCATGGGAGTGAGCTGTTAAAGCTGTTTTTCTCAAAAGTTAGTTTTTGCCCCCTGTCTTACAAAATGTGTCATATCTTCAAAACTACTTAAGATATTGGAACAAATTTTAAAAGCAGCGTGTTCAGCATTGAATTTTCTAGAAGAATATGCCCTTATCTCAAAATCCAAAATTTGCGACAACTGGGACCTTTCCACAGGCACACACACAAATGTTGAGAAACGCTGCTTTAGTCAAGGGGCAACGAACTGTTTTTCCCATTATGTATATACTGTATTTTGTCAGTCTTCACTTGTTCAATGGGCATAGTATCTATTCCTACTGACCTTGAATGATTGCAGTCTTATCGGTCATATACGTACGTCTAGGATTCTCTGTGAACAAACTGCAAGGTGGCTCTCTTCCTGTGCTTTTCAGCCAATGGTAACGATAAGTTGCATAATTTCCAAAAGCATAATGCCGTATTCCGGGAACAATAATTATGGAAAAAGCGAGAAAACCCAATAAAGACAGGGTTTAGGGGAGGGGATACTAAGACAATTATTGGAATGGCAAACCCAATAAAGACAGGGTTTAGGGGAGGGGATACTAAGATAATTATTGGAAAGGCGAACCCAATAAAGACAGGGTTTAGGGGAGGGGACAGTAAGATAATTATTGGAATGGCAAACCCAATAAAGACAGGGTTTAGGGGAGGGGACAGTAAGATAATTATTGGAATGGCAAACCCAATAAAGACAGGGTTTAGGGGAGGGGATAGTAAGATAATTATTGGAAAGGCAGACACCGTGAAAGCTTTTCTTTTATCTGCAGGCATCTGCCTTTTGGGGGGGGGGGGGGGCAGCATCGCTTAAAATTGACAAAAGAGCGTAAATATATATAATATAAAAACACAAACGGCAGTTGTTTCCAAAGTGGATTAGAACTTTAGTGATCTTGTCCACAGCATCCGCTCCGCTCCGTTGTTTTTTATTTTTTTCACGGAAAATGACGCATGAAAAGCTTGCTATGCCTTTATAGTGACTCGCTGCCCGTAAATTTTGCTTCACGCTAGCACAATAGACACTGCCCACACAGCGACCCAGCGTGACGCAGCGGGCAGTACCTATTGTGCTAGTGTGAAGCGAAAGTTGTTGGCGGCGAGCCATCGGTCTGGGTGCCTACACTGGCCTTGATCTGTTCCACCCCCGAAGATAAAAGTTGAATGTTCCAAATCTGTTAGTCATCATGCAGTCCATTGACATACATACATGTAGTTTATATACCCGCCCATCGCAACACATCTGCCCGCCCGCCCAATCTTCGATTGAGATTAATTGCCAAATAAAAAAAAAAGAAGGAAAAATGAAAGTTAAAGACATAGAACGGCACGAAAGGTACTGGAAGGATAAAGGATAGGTCTAAATAATGAAACGAAAAAACAAACAAACATGAAAACGAGACGTGGGAGAAGAAACAGCTATGGGAGGAAAGAGGAGAAAGAATTAGAGAAAGAAGAGGGAAAAAGAAAATGAGAGGTACATCAGATCTGATGTACGGCAGACAGAAATCTGGAATAGAACCAGACATCCAAGTCAGCATGAAGTTCAAACTGGTATAGACTCTACATTTGAGCCTTTAGTGTTTGTCATCAAGACGCCTCTAGTCGGACAACTCGCCCACTAAACAGGACACGATATCCCGTGGCAGTCGTGCGTGAGCGGCCCTCATTAAGCTTGGTCACCACAACTAATCTATCCCCCCCCCCCCCCCAGTATCCATTACTGCCCAGTAGTGGTTGAAGATGCTGACCAGCAGGGGAGGAGAGAATCACCACTGTCTTGTCTGCCCGCTGTTTTAGCTCTGGCAGTAAGTGTTGAGGTCACTTTGGTCCATTTATATCAGCATTTCTCAAGGCGGGGGGGGGGGGCACGCCAACCGGTGGAGCGTGAGACTTCAGAATGGAGTGTAAGGATTTTTCATAGAAATTTTAATTTTATAAAACACTTTAACTTAAGTCTATAGACTAGATCTACTTTTACTGTTATTTGTTCATGTCGTGTTGGTGGTGTTTTCTTGTTTAACTCTGATGAAACCATCGAAAATATGTATAGGTGTAGCCAACTATACTGAATATATTTTTAAAATCTTTTTGTAAACTGTATACTAACTTCGCCTGAACATGGTGGGACGCACGTTTTTTTTCAGGGTTGGGGGGGGGGGGGATTGAAGTGGTGCATGGGTCAAAAGAGGTTGAGAAAATAATTTAGACGGGTGACGTAGGGGGGGGGGATGGGGTGGGGAGGCATGCAGGAGAAGAGGGGATGGAGGAATGTGAATTATGTGCTGTACAGTGCTGAAGGGTTGAGAGAGAGAGACATGGGTGACACACTGAGCTTGGAGTCGTTCACATCAGAAGCCGTTAAAGGTGCTGCCTTTAGGTCGTGTCGTGCCTAATGTTAACAGAATTTGAGATGTAGACGAACATGCAAGGCTTGTCGCTGTTTGGAGTAAAAGTAGTTTTCAAGAAGTTCAGAGAAGCGCGAGTTTTGTCACGTCAAGCCAAACCTATTGTCTTTTGTATATTTTTTTTATAATACAAGTGCCTCTCTCACACATAAGGGGCCGGGGTGAGGGGGTAAGGAGGTAAATCATTTACAACAGAATGGCACTTTTAGATAATACTGACCAGCATGATTATTATAAAAAAACAACAACAAACGGATAATATAAAATCACAACTTTAAAGTAAATAAGCAAAAATAGGCAAGGAAGTAAATAAATAAATAAATAAATAAATAACCCATTTATTATTATGTCAGCCTTAATCTCAGGATAACTTTTTTGTTCGGCTCTTTGCGGTCAGCAACAGTAGCTCTTTCTAATAATAATGAACACCGAATCTGCAGTTGATATTGTGCGCTGTTTTTCTTCTATCCCTCTGCCTGAAATCTGAAATATTGTCATGGGATTTCATTCACAAGTGCACCGGATATTGCACACCAGGAAAAATAACGCTTTTTCAGACACCCTCCTACACAAACACACACAATCAAAACTGCAAACATACTGACAGAGTCCCTGTACTACAGAAGGCATCGCTCACTGAATTTTTAGTTCATGAGATATTGGATTTTCGTGTTCTGAGACCAGAGATCAATTCTTCCACGCTCAATCGCCGCACGTCACTACAAACTATGCAAAAAAGTATTCGACACAAACACTCCTAAATAACAATTTATTAGGGTGCCCACTTTAAAAGTATGGTGCCTGTCAGACCCCAGAATGTACTAGGAGGGAAATAACAATCAAATCCTCTTTAGGAATGTGGTGTATCTGAGACTCCACGACATAAAACTAAGGGCAGAGAGTATAGATGTATAGAGAGGTTTCACTACTGGTCGATTTGCACTGCGAGACACGGGAGGCTCGGCAAAACCACTGTTAGATGGAGTGGAAAGTAGGTCGCTGCGGTAAACAATATCCGTTTGTGCATTTCCACGGGGTGTAAGAACTTACAAAAGGCTCTAAATAGTTTCAATCGGCCCCAAAATATCAACAAACCACAGTAAACAGATATGCGTACTATTTTTGGTGAAGGCGGTCTCTTTTAATTCTTCAATTTCTTGTTTACCGCAGCGACTTAGTTTCGCCATTTTGCGGAAGTGAGATCTCTCTATACATCTATACTCTCTGCTAAGGGCATGACAATAAAGTCCTCTTTAAAAATATGGTGTCCGTAAGACCCCAGGACGTACGGGTAGGAATAGTAAAAATGCATGTGTGTTGTTGAGCATGAATGTGCATAGTTCAAAAATTTTAAACCATGGGAAGACGGACAGTGATGTCATTGAGGAATGCATGGAATTTCAAGAAAAAGTTCCCAGATGGAAGATAATTACACATTAATTGCTTCTGTCCATTATTAAATAGACAGGGGACACGGTGGTCCAGAGGCAATGTGCTCGCTCTCATGCCGGAGGTACCGGGTTCAAATCCGGATCGGTGCAGGCATGTTGGAATTTTGGGATTTTTCTCATATTTTCCCGTCGCTGATCCTATGGTAGGTAGGATGGAGCACCTAGTCTCCTCGGATAAGGACGAAAAATTCGGAGGGCCGGTGTGCACGTTGCGCACGTTAAAGATACCTTGGCAGGTGGAAATCGAAAAGGGCAGGTCGAACAAGCCGCTGCTCGGGCAACATTCTGAAAAGAAAAGTGAGGTGTAAATGCCAAGGGCAGCGAACCTCCTAAAATAAAGACCTAAACACATTATTAAATTAATAGACCCACTACGTGCCGCGAAGGTTAAGTGATATCAACTCCACGAAATGCTATCTGAAATCATCCAGACTACCAGAATACAAATAAATCATAAAACGCAGACTTGGACAGTATTTTAATGATGGATTTGTACCGCATCAAGTTGTACACTACCATTGCTTTGAAAACCACTGAGAGCCATGATTAGATTTCTGCTATGACGGGGAAGATCTGAGCCCCCCCCCCCCCCCCCCGCGATTTCCTTATCAGCGCTCCTCGTCCTCGAACTAGCACTGGGAAACTCAGGTGCTGACAGTGATTGTCTTCTGTCATTCTTCCGTCCTTCCAGCTCTCCGTCAGGCATTTTCTGTCTTTTACTGTCCCTTGTCAGATAAAGAGACCTTGTAATAAATTTATAACATTCTATTATGAAGGAAGAAAGACCTCCAATGTAATCACGAGAGACTTCGTAACCGCTGAGCCTTAAATTCTACAATATATTTTACGCATAGAAAGATGTAAAAGTGTACGAGGACAAGTTTTAAGTTATAAAAAGGTCTTGAAATTCGCTAGATTTCTCCAATGCTTTAGTTCATCCTGGGCCATAACTAAGTTGAATAGAAAAAAATTCCAACGTTTTTAGCCGAAACAAAAAAAAAAAACAAAACAAAACAAAACGCATTTTCTTCGAGTAGAATTGAAAAGTATGACAGGAAATTTCGTTCTGCGCCTCATTTTACACACTGGCGATCGAAACTCAACTTTGAAAATCACATGGATGCATTCCCAGAGTCACCGGGCCAACAAATTATCACAATGGACGTTTTCTAGTCGTCACGGTGAGACAAAGAAAAAAACAACAACAGCACGATGGCCGAAACTTTGTGACGTCAAGTGAAACAAACCAATCAGATCAATGATATAAAAGTGAAATTGCAGTTAATGGTCCATAGTGATGGACATTTGTTTTGAAACGTACAGTTTCTGTTCATGAAAAAAAAAAAAAAAAATTTATTTATATAGAAATTTGGCAATTTGTTGAGTCGACGGACATGAATAATAGTCGGTGTCGCCTGGGCATCGCTGAAAGTGGGTGAATCAGTTGATCAGAGAATGCAGGGGCAAAGACGAAGAGGAAGAAGAAAAGGAAGTTAAAGAGAAGAAGCAATGTCCTGCTGACAGCATAATCTGCCGGCCGCCTATCTCTGACAGGCACAACGCTGTCCCTTCTGTTTGCATTATCTCGCCTCACTTCTTAGAAGGGGATTTAATAGATTGTGTGGGTGTGTGTCTGTGTGTATGTGTGTGTGCATGGATGCTCGCGTGCTCACCAGTTTGTGTTGACATGGAAATTACTGTAAATCCTTAGTAATCAATGTTGCTTTTCTCATTTGTTTATTTCCGTCTTTCCCTTTCCCCGTATCAATCTGCAACCATATGTCTGCTATTTATTAAACATTCCTTCATCCACTTTTCATCCACTTAAATCCCATCTTCTTCCAGAAAACCTTTGGGGGAGGGGGAGGGGGGGGGAAGAGGGGTAGATTTCTCCATCTATTTGCTTATATCCTAATTTTCCATCTTGTCTCATGATATTTTTGTTGTTCCAGTTCATTTTGAGGTTCCCACTTTTCTCTCCCTGCGACGACAATCGCCCCCTAGCGTCGCGATGAAATGAGATTTTCGGAAAGCAAAGAAAAAAAAAAAAATCCAGGGGAAAAAAAAGCCCCCTCGATATTTTTAGATGGAGGTAGAATCGTGTGAAATGTTTTATCAGCCTATTCCTCACGTCTCCAGGCATAAATAGGATAATAGTTTTGCGTGGCCGTCTTTCCGAGTGGCCAGCAATTGCCTGTTTGCATCACATTTTGTTGTCAAGATGAGATTGAATGAGCCAAACTGGCATACGGGGCGTTATAAACATCGCTCAAGCTGAAGGTTGGCAAGTTGGCCACCATCAATTCCTCTGCTTTTTGCGCGTCTTGAAGACAAAAAAAGTGTCTGTCTCTGAGGAAGTTAGATGATTTTTTTTCTTTTTACCACCCAAAAACTCGGATGAAATTTCTAATCCACAAAAATATCTATGCGAAGAAAAGCAGCAAATTATCAATCAACAACAAACCTCTGAAATCTAGATGTATCAAATCGCAATTTGTAGTAAGTTTTTGGACATTATGCGAAATAATGGACACGATGTTTACAGCATTTTTCTTGAGGAAACAACAGGGTTTTGACCGATTTTCTGTTTCCTCTGATATTTTGTTGCGCATTCTCCACGTCTTTTGTATCTGATCAGCTTCCCACTTAAGCTATCAGATATTCCAGAAATGAATGATCTGAGGACACATCTTTGATCCACTCCCCCCCCCCCCCACAATCTTTGTAAAATTTTTGTTTGCCAGCAGTTAGCAGAGGCGTGTCAGTAAGGCTCAGACAACAGTAGGTGCAAAGTGTGCCCGCTAATGAGCACCCAGTTTCAAATATGAATATCTTATTGTATGATACGAACGACGGTCGTGGATGGAAGCACATCCTGTAATCCATCATTTCATCCACCCACCCATTTATCATGCAATAGTGTCACATGAATTCCCTTTGGCAGAAAAAAAAAATTCATTGATTTCGCAACAGGGGATCAGTGAGTGTGGGTAGAGACAATATTATAAAAAAAACAACAACGAAACATACACACAGAAAAGCTATGTGGTCACTGAAAGGCTTGAAATAAAGTCAGAATGTGACGAAAAGAAAAAGTTGTATGTTGCAAAGCCCCGCGTAAGAAATAATACGGAAACTATGCAATAAAACACAAAGGGACAAGAAAAGACAAAACGAGCTGTCTGTCAAATGACCTTCTCCGGGCCAAAAATTGAAACGGTATGAAAAGAAAATGAAACAAATAAAGAAATTGTGAAATTCACAAATATGCGGACACTCTTATCTTACGCCAGTTCCACACAAGGAACCACAGCCCGGGCCTCAAGATGTGGATAGAAAGAGGCTGGCTTCATAAGTATGCATAATGTCATGTATGTGTTTGTTTGTGCACGACTGTGGGGATTTAGAGGAGGCAGTGAGAAATCTGGTCAGCATATTGTTTGATTTGTGCAAATTATAATATGGTGATAGGGAGGAAAGAGGAAGGAATTACCGCCCCCCCCCACCTCCCTACCCCTCGGCGGGGGCGGGGGGGGGGGGAGAGGGTACTAGGGCAGCAGCTCATCGTGTTTATGTTTTACTGATGTGGCGTGTGAACGCTGGAAAGTCATTATCCATTGCTAGCGTGAAATTTGACCATCCTTGAGGTCGTCCATATGTATGCCGGAACATAATATAGGTTGACGGCAGGAGACTCCTGGAAGCCATGGCACCGAAAGTCAGGATGGCAAAATGGCTTTTGACATTTCTGTTACGTGAGACTTGGCTGAGGAGCAGCTGGCTGATTTGTGGGTCAGCTGGAAATGTCATACTGAAGCTGAAGACGTTTTTGTC
Source organism: Onchidella celtica (assembly GCA_963931925.1). Lineage (NCBI taxonomy): Eukaryota > Metazoa > Mollusca > Gastropoda > Systellommatophora > Onchidiidae > Onchidella > Onchidella celtica. The sequence continues at coordinate 14,971,387 of OZ007578.1, read as the reverse complement.
AATTAGATTCGGAGTGTGGAGTCTCCAGGATTTTGTTGACTGACCCCATTATAATGGTTGTGGATGTTCGCCGACGATGTAGAATTGGTGAGGACATCCTTGATTTCCTCTACTTTCATTGTCCATGTGAGAGAGACTTAAGAGTGAATGTCAAGGTTAGTGACGCTGTCGCTGCTGTTTCCAGCAAAGCATACAAGTTATCCACCACTGTGAGCTCTCACAACCGCCAATAAACACTTGCTCTCCTTTTGTCTTCAGACCCTTCCAATAGTGTCTGTCTCTTCTTTAGAACACAACTTACATTTTCTGATGGGCAGGTAGTTTAATTTCACAATCTGTCCAGGTTTTTGCTATAGATAGAGAAGCTTAAATCATAATTCAGTTGTCTTTGCGATGTGGGAGACACACGGACTCTTTTAGCACAGGCTTTCAGAGGATGCAACGCCAAATACGAATTCTTTGCAGTTTGAATTGTCTGTCCCACAAGTGTGGGGTGCGTGTTGCGCAAATAATATACTTTTTTCAGTATCAGAGCTAATGGCGTTCCAATGCTGATTATGAAAATTTGTGATCAAGAAACTTGGGGTGGATTTGTTGCGTGATCAGCGATTGCGCGGTAAAGCCGTGGTGTCACGAAATGCAAAAATCTGTGTCTGGCGTATTTCTAGTTAATAATCTGTAAAAGAGACGAAGAGAAATAATTAGAGAAAATGGCAGGAGGATGAACACGTCGAATTAAAAATAGAGAAAATTGTTGAGAGAGGAATTAGATGTTTCCCAACATTTTTTTTCTGGCGACATCGGAATTAAACCTGTGGTCACGACATATCATGGGTCGGCTGTTGGAACCGCGTTAAAACAAGGCTTTGAGGCTGTCTATAGGCTGATGACATCAGATGGTAAGAGCATAATGAAATAAGGAAAAGAATAATAATGGCCAAAGATTCATTCCAAAAAATGAGACCAATGCTGATGAACAGAAATGTATCAATCGCCACTAAAATCAGAGTCTTGAAAACATATGTATGGTTAGTGCTTTTATACGGATGTGAATGTTGGACAATGAACAAAGAAATAAAGAGGTAACTAGAAGCAGCAGAAATGTGGTTTATTAGAAGAATATTGAGAGTATCGTGGATGGAGAAAAAATCAAATGAGTCAGTCTTGAGAGACTTCAATCTGGAATATCATTTATTAAACCAATGATTGCTAATGTCTGTTCCAGACATGGCAACTGATGATAGGGGACCGTGGTCTAATTACAAGCCAAACAGAGAAAATAGTGAGTTGTGGTCACTGCTCAGCCGTCACTTTCTATGTAAAGTACTGCGCTCCCCCAATAACAGCCTGAATGGCCAGTTTTAATGCGGTTCCAACAGCTTGTCACAAATCCCAGACTGGGAGATGTAATAAGTTATGACAGGACAACAATCACGAACGAACAAGTTTAACACTTAACAGAACAACCCATCAGACTCACACATTTATTAAACATAATTATACAGATAATAGCGCAATTACATACATTATATTATTGAATTTAACTGCCGTACAACGGCCTTATTCCCACATGCACTCTTCCTAGGATCCACAACCCGGTAGTTACTTCCTAAAGGCACTTCGGCCTCAGCCTCTCCCCTCAGGGTCTTAATAGCACATTAATAATTCACTGGCACCGCAGTCTCTCAATATCACCTTCCTATTATCATACACCTTAGCATTCCACTAGCACCTCAGCAGGGCAATAGCACATTATCATTTCAATAGCCCATCAACATGGCAATAGTACATTATCACATTTACGCTCATATCTACGTCCCTGTCCGTGGCCTGACTGCCACGACTTTATGTGCCTCTACTGTCCTGCACCGACAGCCTCACTCTTGGCCTATGTGTGGCCTCCGGCCCTATGCTGGCCTATCCCCTGTGCTCACCGAGGCGGCTCTTTAGCCCGTCCCCGACACCTACAAGAATAACATTACATTGGTATAATACCCTACCATTTCTATTCACTCCACCTCTCCTTACAACCCATGAAGCGTACACACAATAGTTCACCTTTCACTCACCACACATCTTACGGTAACACACCTCCATCGGAGTACACAATACTCACTCGTGCTACAAATCCATGAACTCACTTTCATCTATCGCTCATGGCGCACATTGCTATATCCAATATCAAGGACTTCCACATTCCTCACATATACTTATTTACATCATGGTAATAGACGAATATAATATAATACATCAATCATAATTATCAATCAACGTTCTACCTACCAGTCATCACTGGAAAAAACACTCTCATCCGTCTTCCGACTGCTCCCCTTATGTTCGCCCGCTGGGCTCTTACTAGCGTCCGTTCAGTAGGACCTTCTAACTTGCAGTGATAGTAATACAGCGCTTTCGCCTCATTCAGACCCCCCACCACTCACAACATGCACGCTTTAACTTACTTGTCTACGTGCGTTAATTTTACTCTCCTCCTTTCCCCCCGTAATTATTAACTATCGCTCACTCCACTCGTGACACAGCTGACCTACCATCTGTATCTGTGAACATTTCAGGCCAACATTTTCTCGCCGGCACAGCGGCCTGGGAGTCAGAATGCTTAACTCGGGTGCGAACGGCCCCAAATTCGAATCCTGCTGGAGGGTGGGGAGGGGATCCAGCTTATCATATTTCTCGGGATCTTTTTAAGGCGCCCGAACATCGGCAGTCTGACTGGGGTCAAGTTGTGTATGTAAAACAGCCTCATTAAGCTGACAAGGGACACATCCCTCCTTTTTTCCCGGAGAAAATATCAATTGCTAGCCTCCAGGTGGCACGTCGGAGTCTGTTGATGGCCCAGAGAGAAATACTTAGTGCTGCTCAATTCACCATACGTCTATGTACATTCGTACATGTATTCATTTCTGTGTTTGATCCATGGGAATAGCAGAATGGCGTGAGAATGTCTTGTTTGCGCGCGGACGTTTCAGACTCTGATGATCCCATTCTGTAACTGTCATATTCCAGCCACAGCTGCTGTCTGCAGCCACTAATCTCTCCGACAGCGGTTTTGCATGTCTAGTGATGCAATTATCATTCTCTCAATCTTTCTATGCCGAGACAAGCTCTTATTAATTGAAAACTTTGATATTTGTTATTGTCAGGGCAGAACGAATGTCTAAATTCAGTCTTTAGTGGAAGATATATGTATAGAAGGCAACGGTGCTCATTGTTTTGAGAATGGGAGATACCGCATGGTTAGAAATGGATTGGGACTGAAAGGGATCCTCGAGATAATACTCAGGTCAAGCAAGGTTGTGTGGTTTATTTTGAAGGGGCCCTTAAAACAGGTGCCCAAGAAGACATTTGCTGAAGTCTGACCAATCTCAGCTCAAAATCTTTTAGGTTTTTCTTTGACTTGCCTGTCTTAAAAAAAAAAGAACAACTTAATAGAGCGGGTAAATATAGTTACTGCATTACAGGAAATTGTCCAGGCGACGATAAGGAAATTTTAGCGAGGAGCACAGACATGAACACTGGAGCCACGTGAAACAGAAGATTGCTCTACACCAACAGCTGGCCCCAGGGGCCACGCCTGTGATCTTCAAAAGAAGAACGACCTTTGGGGCATAAGGGGGTGATTGCATTCGGACGTCAGAGTGGAAGGCGAATTCTTATTTGGCTGTAAGAAGACAGGGAAAGTCCTACTTGACTCTAAAATAAAATGCAAGATTCCTACTACAAAGTAGACTGGTGGGGTAAGGGAGTAAGGAGGTTTTTTAGCCCCCCCCCCCTTCCCCCTTACAAGACAGACGGGTAGATTCCAGCCCGGCGGTAGGGTGTAAGGGAGTTGTTTTTTTTTTTATCTCACCTGCAAGACAGAGGGTAGATTCCAGATTGACTGCAGGGTATAAGGGAGGTTTCTGTCCCCCTTCCAAGACAGGGGGGTAGATTCCAGCCCAACGGTGTTTCTATCTCTCATAGAATACAGAAGGGTAGATTCCAGCCTGGCGGTGGGGTATTAGGGAGGTTTTTATCCATCCAAGAAGACAAAGAGTTGGTTCCAGCCTGACCGAAGGTATTAGGGTGTTTTTTTTCTCTCCTAGAAGACAGAAAGGTAGGTTCCAGTAGGGTAATATGGTGGTTTCTATCCTTCTCGCAAGACAGAAGGGTACGTTCCAGCCTAACGGCAAGGCATTAACCCTCTAGGGTGCGCACCTTATTTGCTTGTGGCCGAATTCTGATTGCATGAGAATTTTGTTCTTAGGGACATGATGTGTTTTTCGTGATCATTTAGTTGATTTATAGTGTACTAGCTGAGGTCCCCGGCCCTGCCCGGGATAAATCGGTTTGAATATTGGTTTCAGTTCTGGGTGATTATTATGGACCTGCTTCATCTTGTCTGTTCCTATTTGTTTATTATTTTTATTTTTGTTCGTTTGTTTTTAAATAAGTCTTACTGCTCTGCCTTTGTGAGTTGACACACTGCGCATCCCGTACAACAGCATGATTTGCGCACGGGTTAGAGTGTTTGATAGTGAACACATCGCAGGAAGTGATAACGAAACCTTAAAATGGCGAACCGTGACTCGAAATAGATCTAAATCATGGCGAAACAATAAATTTCCAATAAAAACAACACTGATTTGAGACTTCTATTAAAAACTGTGCACCCTTACATCCATTCTGATGTACCATATAAAATTTGAAGTCTGAGTGTTGAGTGGTTGAGAAGCCTTTTGCAACCAAAAATCCCAAGTCCACAAATAATAATATATATTACAAGCTGAGGTCCCCGGCCCCGCAAGGGATAAATCGGTTTGAATATTGGTTTCAGTTCTGGGTGGTTATTATGGACCTGCTTCTTCTGGCCTGTTACTATTTGTTTATTTTATTTTTGTTTGTTTGTTTTTAAATAAATCTTACTGCTCTGCCTTTGTGAGATGACACACAGCGCATGATTTGCGCACGGGTTAGTGTTTTTGATAGTGAACACATCGCAGGAAGTGATAACGAAACCTTAAAATGGCGAACCATGACTCGAAATAGATCTAAATCATGGCGAAACAATAAATTTCCAATATAAAAAAACTACACCGATTTGAGACTTCTATTAAAAACTGTGCAACCTTACATCCATTCTGATGCACCATATAAAATTTGAAGTCTGAGTGTTGAGTGGTTCAGAAGCCTTTTGCAACGAAAAATCTCGTCCACAAATATATATAGTATAGATGTTGAAAATGGTGTTTTAAAAAGATGATTGGAACTGGTAACAAAACAAATGACTTCATAAATTCAGTTTGTACATTTCCACACATTATATCTTCAAAATGAATGTGTAAAAACCTAGTAGATTTTTTAACTAATGAGCACAGAAAGTTTGAACTTTCTACGTTTAGCCGTTTTTCTATGCATAGGGAAGGACCGCTCCAAGTTGTCCAAATATATATAGACAAGATTGACCTACCGGGCATTGCCCGGAATAAACAATGATGTGCTCCTTCTCTCTCTCTCTCTCTCTCATATAAAAGTAATAAACTATAGTCTTGCTTCAGAACTCACGCGCACCAGAACACTACGCACCAAACTGAACGCTTGAACTTTGGCAACTTTGCTAGATTTATAAAAATCGCGAAACGATATGGCGGAACGAAAAATATCGGGCGGTGAAAAAGAATGAAAACACGCTAGGAGAAATTAAATGAACTATATTTAGTTTTATTTTTAGAAATTCGTTGCAATATTTAATCTGCAGTCAGATATCGTAAAAACCTAGTAATACTCGTTCTGTCTGAGCACAGAAAATTTCACGATTTTACATCCAACCGTTTTTATACCTATAGAGCACAAAGTTTCAAAGTCTTCACTTATTATAATAGACTAGCTGAGGTCCCCGGCCCTGCCCGGGATATTTCGGTTTGAATATTAGTTTCAGTTCTGGGTGGTTTTTATGGACCTGCTTCATCTTGCCTGTTCCTATTTGTTTACTTTATTTTTGTTTGTTTGTTTTTAATTAAGTCTTACTGCTCTACCTTTGTGAGTTGAGACCTTGCGCGTCCCGTACAATAGCATGATTTGCGCACGGGTTATTGTTTGATAGTGAACACATCGCAGGAAGTGATAACGAAACCTTAAAATGGCGAACCATGACTCGAAATAGATCTAAATGATGCCGAAACAATGAAAAATGAAACGTAGAAGCCTGAATATTTCATAATTTCTAATATAGCCCATGTTAATTTCGCATTGATAATATGCTGTTGTGCAAAGTTTGAAGCCTGAGTGTGATGGGGTTCCTGAGCCTTAGGTGACCAAAGTTTCGAGTTGCCAAAATATCTTACTACACTCGCCCTGTCTGAGCTGTAAAAATGACGAATCGGAAAACTTCGAACGGCCCATTTTGTTTTCTATTTTTCTAAATTTTTGAGGTTGTTTCATCCTTAAAATGAATTGATACAAACCTTGCTCAGTCTTTGAACTACTTTCAGTAATTTTTTCATGGCTCTACGTTCAGTAGTTTTTTCAGCTATAGAGCACAACCGTCCAATTTTTACCCAATTATATATATAGAATATATATAGATATTGTAGAAAACACTAAAAATTACTTACTTTTGTGGGGCTGAATTCTTGTGGGAACTGCAGCTGAGTGGTAACTGCCTGTGTAACACTGGTGGTACTGTCATGATGGTGCCTGGAGGGTTAAGGAAGTTCTTATTCTCCTCTGCAAGACAGAAAGGAAATGGAGCGGGGGGGGGGGGGGGTCCAGCCTCAGTGCAGTGCGCATTGAGCCATGGGGGCCTGTTGTCCTCAGGTTTTATCTTTTTTTTTTTTTTCGATACTCACATTGTTGAAATGGACCGAAGAGACTAAGGACACATGAAAGATTTGGATATTATTATTATAGAATGTCGGCAGCTATGGCCTGGTGGTCCGGGCTGTCACAGTTGTGTGACGTAGGTCTAGAATGTACACAGTGGTCTTCATCATTGTCTGCTCTTCCTTGATTTCCTTATCTTGAAAATGAAAATAAACTCTGTTTCACCTCGGGACATCCTGAGATGGGGCTCAGTTTGTGTGAATACCAGAGTACGGCTATTAAATTATAGTGTGTTGATCATTGAATAATTGGGTGAGTGGACGAATGAATGAGTCAGGAAGTTTACATGGACAATCGATAGTTGTAAAAAGAACAATACAGAAATGAGATGGGATGGGGTTGAATGGAGTGAGGTCTTGGGATAAAAATGAGGAAATGGTCGAGGATTCTTGTGGAGGAATGAAGGAAAGAAAGATACATTTATTGTAGATCTTTTCCTGGAGAAGTAATGAAAGTTCATGGGAGTTCAGAAGACAGCTTGTGTGGGCGTGCGTGCGTGCGTGTTTGTATGTTTTTGTGTGTCTACTTGTGAGCATGCTTGTGTGTGTATGTGTGTGTGTTTGAGAGAGACAGAGAGAGAGAGAGAGAGAGAGAGAGAGAGAGAGAGACAGAGAGAGAGAGAGAGAGAGAGAAGATGAGAGTTTAAAGGCTATCATGAGATCAAGCTGACGAACCACTCCACCGGACTAAAGTGTGAGCACTCGTGGTCAGTGCAAACATCACATGTAAACTCACTTATCGGCGCAGGGCTAAACAAATTGGGTCAAATGTTCGGGTACACCCAGGCCGCTGAGTGAAAGTGAGACAAACGGCCAGTCGAAGGGAATGGCTGGACTTAAGGGAAAGGGGCTGGACAAAGTTGGCATACAGTGTATATATCCCGACACCCCATTCTGAAGTCCCAAGCTCCACCAAAATATTGCCACACCCCACCTTGAGAAATACGGGGCGAGACAGTCGTCTCCTTAGAATGACACGGTTCTCACACTCTTCCGTCAACTTTTGAGAAATCGAGGATTGAAGTTTTTTTTTTCTTTTTAGTAATACTTACAAATTATACACCAAATTTGCTTGATACGTTAATGTACAAGGGAGAGGGCCTATAGAAGTAGTGTGTAGTATGTAATCTCAGTTCAGCCTAAAAGTGGAGACAGAGCCTTGTCATTCTAGGTTGGGCGCAGTGGGAAGAATTGCTGGACAGAGGGTTGGGAGGCTGGATAGAGAGGGAGGTCAGGGAAAGAGTACTTGAGAACATCTCTGCACAGGCCATAAGGTAGACCACAAGTCTGACCATCTTAATTTGAAAAGAATATTGCTGTTTTTCTAAACAATTAGTCAGTCTGTGGTGCCCATTTGTCTCCTTGTTTGTATGTCTTCTCGGCTGGCTGCTGTCGCTGGCAACGAACTTTGGTGTACTGAGGTCTTCTGGGGTGTTAGTTTGATACTCTATGGCGCTGGCGTTGTCTGGTGCCTGCTGGTAACACAGACATGTTTTCTGTTTTATGTCCACGGCCCCACACGTTGGCAATTAATTGTACCGTAGGAGGTTAAATTGTAGCCACAATATTGATTTTATACAGTTTTTGATGGGTGGATGTAACAAGAATTAAGACTACTGATGAAACTGATGAAAGTGTGGGTGGCTTGGTGATGACGAATTTAATGTGGTAAATAGTGCAGCTGTAAGTCTAGTAAGTTGGTGATATCGACCGCTACGAGATAACCGGGTCAAAAAGGAGGAAAGATGTGTTTGTTTGTACATCATTGTCAGTGCTCCATTAAACCAGACAACAACTGTGTAATAATATTTTAAATGTGCCATCAGCGTTGCGTTGTCTGCTCATTGTGCTTTACTCTCTGTGCTATACAGCTGTTCTGTTGGGCCTATGCTGTGTTGTCGGAACTGTATTGTCTTGCCACTGTTGGCTGTGTCATCTGTGCTCTACATCAAGATTGTCTACATTACTGTCTGTACTGTATAGCATAATATTGTACCGTCTGTGATGTCTTAAGCTCAGCTCATGTAGGCAATGTAATTTGATCTGCTCTTAGTTCTTAATCGGAAACCTGCGTGAAATGAGAATTAGGCAGGCCGAGCTGGGATTTTCAGCGGAGTAATGACATTTCCGTCACTCGACATGTGATTGTCTCCACACTCCACGTCATGCAATGAGATGCCAGGAACCTGGTTTTACGTCTTGAAATGTTCTGGGTACACTTGTTACGAGGTTCCGTTTTGCTTTAAAGCCAGCAAGAAGGGTAGTGTGAAATTGAAAATACACTTCTAGAATTCTATGCATTTAGATTTCTCAGCAGTTCTGTATTTGGTTTGTTTCACTTGGGGTCACAGAACGTGCGCCCCTATAAAATTTTGAATTTTATTCCGTCTGTCGTCGGAAAGTAGCATTGCATCATAGGCATAGGGATAATGGAGATAACAATAACACAGCTGATGATAGGTAATGAAACGAAATTCCTAGAATGTCTCTATATTAAGTCCTGTCCCGCATGCCATAGGGGTCTAAATACTGTTCAGACGTGTTATAAACTTGTCATTCATTGTAAAATACTGACTTTTAAGTCTTGCACAGAAGTCCTGTGTTTTGTTCTCCCATACAAATCTTCTTTTAATATTGATTTTGATTTGCACTCAAATTTTATTCCTTTCGTTGTGTAAACGAATCCAGATTTTTTTTGTATACTTTTATTCTAGTTGTTTGTTTCATGTGACGTCATCAAGAGGCCCGAAAACTATTGAACAGATCCGCCTGTCAATTGACACGAAGAAGTGAAATATGGTCGCGGAAAATGTGGGTTGTATAACGATATACAATTAGGCACGACCGTGGAATGGACCGCAAAATCGCAAGCAATATTGAACTCTAAGGTGGCGAGAGGGTTTTGGCAACATATACTTGCCAACGAATCTGCTGAAGGAAATTCCCGGTGCGCACTGAATCTTGACGTGTTGCTGTTGAGAGTGGAATTATTGTACTTGCTTTTGTCTTTTGTTCTATCCTGTAAAATCCTATTTTTCATACCACTAAACCATTTAACCCCGTTCATATGAATGCGTTTGATCCTAGTATTTTACAACAACAAACAAAGAAAAGACGGGATTATTTCCTTGCAGTGCAATTTTCTTTTTTGCTCCACCCTCCATCTCGAATGACGGTTTAAAAAAAAAAATAGAATTAATTTCTTGCGTGTCAAATACATCTAACCCAGTCTCTTTTGTATCGACCTATTGTGTATATTCAAGTTTCAGCAATCTTGTTTTGACGGTAAAATACAATGATCTATTTTTTGTTTGCTCCTTTGGATAAGCCCAGCAGCCTAGCTTAAAGCCCAGCGTATCAAAAGAGAAGTAGTAAAGAAAAAATAAATATTAATCTGAATATTCATGGGTTGTAAATGAAGCGTCTTGTTGTATCTGTCTGGAAGTCTGTGCTGGTTTGGAGTAATATGATGCTATTTGTCTGAAAAGTGTCGTGTCAGTTCTGTAGCGTGGATTCATTATTTTGTCTGTCGCAGAAAAAAAAGGAGGTTTTTCTTGTATAGAGATGGGAAGCTAGCAATATGAAGTTTAGGCCTAGGTCGTTTTGTATGATGGGTTGAAAAGATAAAGAGATGTGAATACTAAACTTGCATACTAAACCGTGAAGACATCCTATGCAATAAACAATGCACTAAACTTGAATATTTATTTGTGCAGACCCTTGCAGTACAAAACTATTCAAAAGCCTTGAATATTAAATGACAGCATGGACAGCAAACTGTGTGAGCTAAACTACGTAATTTAAGTTTTTTTTTTTTTTTAAGTTGAGAAATTAGACAGCGCACAGAAAGCGGCAAGGTGTGGCTTTTACAGTTGGTTATTCGTGACTCAGCCAACCCTTTTGTTGTGTTTATGATTTCAGCCATGAGATCAGTCTAGGATATCTGCATATTATCAGGCTGTCACAGCTGGGTGCCCAATATCGTCGCAACGAGGACATGCACACATATCTCAGGCCGTCCGAAAAAGACATTATGCAGATCAGACTTGTGTAGCAAGATATCGACAACCATTTCAGGCTTTCAAAGCCAGTCATCCGTACAGATCGCGGTGGTGGGCCTTAAGGTAAGCATACATATCTCTGTAGCCATTGTTCCTTTAAAAATCCATTTGCATGACTTTTCACCGTCTTTTTGTAAACTTTAATAACTATGCCGTCTTGACTGTTTTTCATGCTTTCCTTCTTCATTTTGGCTGAATGCCGTGCTTCGTTTGGTAGGCAGGCAAGATATCTTTATCTACTTTGTCTACTTAAGTCAGCATATTTGGTTCTATTGAATTTTGATCTTCCTGTGATCTGAGTTTGACCGGGTAATCTGAGTAATCTGTTAATCTTGGACCCCTCTTTAGGGCGGGATTCAAATCTGGGGCCTCTCGCACCAGGTCCAGAGCTCCAACAGTTGGGTGGCTGCTCTGGGTTATCGTGCTATTAACTTTCAACTGCTTGTAGTTGTACACAGCATATCCGGTAATCTTCCCAAGGCTAGACAAACTTGGAATGTAGGGGCGGGCCCCAAACTCTGATCCACCAAGGCTACCTTTTCGGTGTGTTTAACGGGAGCACTGGCTATATGTTTTCATGATGCCTTTGAAATACTGATACATCAGGTGTTTGGCCTCGACCGGAGTTCTTTGTCTGTAAAAGTTTTGTCCATCTCTGTTTGTATGTGTACTTATGCGTGTGACTATACACCGTGGACGTAGATACTTTTTTCTGATTGGACATCGGTTTAGTGTGACAACGGTTGACACTCCAAGAATGGGTCTATACTCAGGATAGTCGTAACAGTAAGCTGGTCCAGAGACAGAAGAGCCTATTGCACATATTTATGTGGCTACTTACTCATATACTGATCTGTTTATTTATTATTGTTGTGTTTTCTTTCATCCATTTATTCATATTCAACATCAGAATTACTGAGTCATGCACACAGTGGTTACACACCAAACTGCATTTCAGTCTGAGGTCGAAAAAACAACAACTCATTAACAACACTCCATGGATCTTGCCCAATAGATTGAACGCGTTTAGAATTGAACTTTGACCCGGCGGCCATATTACGCGTACTCCAAGATCAACGAACATGGTGTCCTATAACGGAGACTAGCCAGGCGAAAAAGAAAGGGGGGGGGGGGCGATAGAACCACACATTACAAAGCATAGAAGACGTTGATCTGTACAAGCTGCCAAAGGACAGATGGCCGGCCAACAACCGACCGGACTGCCAAACATCACATATCCTAACATTTTTCATTCTTTAGTGAAGAACGCAGTACCAACACATTTGATCAATTCAAAGTACATGTGTAAGTGGATTTTTCCGGACTATGGAGCTGGAAATGCCTTTTCTCTTTATGGCTTTGATCCACAAATTAATGTCTTCTTCTCTCACTCAGTTCCACTGTTACCTTCCCCTCGCGTGTACGAATCCCTGGTAGAGAAAAAAAAACAAAACAAGAACAGCTTTTGCTTTGGTCCGTCGTTCGATATCGACAACGAAAGTGACACAAATGGTAGGCATTTTCCACAGCGTTTGTGAGTGGATCTGAGGAAATCGTGCTTAAGGTGAAAGACCGAATTCCTGAGGCAAATTCCCCTTCCATAGGGGAAAAAAGTAATTTTCTGTGAACATTCAGATGTGGTCAAACTATGAACGATTACTTTTTTTTTCTGCATTGAGTTAAAATATTTTGCTTGAAATCATCTCAGAAATATCTTATTTTGATTTTTTTAAAGAGCTACGTATTTCACCTTTAGCCCGGTTTTGTCAGATCCAATCACATTTACCAATACCATGGCGGTCTGAAGTAAACAAAGCGGGCGTATGGCGCCATGTTCATTCAGCCTATACTCGGACAGTCCTAACCGTAAGACAGTTCGATCATTTTATGCAAAGCGGATGAAACGCCTCTCAACTCTATTCTTGTAAGTTTGAGAATGAGAATGACAAACATAGGATTGACTCGTCACTGGATTCGTCGCATTCAATGGAATTGGCATTGCAGGCCTAGCTCGCCCCTTATAATGGCTCCTTGTCAAGTGTGTTCAGGAAATAATTTGTGGTCAGTGTGTGGACTAGGACAAATTAATAACCACGGTCGTTAGCTCAGATCAAAGATTTCCACCATCTATCAGGCCAGCGGCTGTCAAAATCTCAGTGTGTGTCGATTTTCATTGTAAGTTTCTGGAACTGTGGCAGACTCCTCAAGTATCTTCTATCCCATCCCACCAGTCACAACCCTGCCCCCGCTCCCTGGATCGTGCTTTCTCCAGCATTTCTAAGCTGATGTGCGTCTTGCTCAGAGAAAGTTGGCCTCACTTTCACGACCCCAAATTCCCCACGGGGATTGATGTAAAATTGTCCCCGTCTGTGAAAATCATAGCTTTAATGTGCTGATGCAAATTTGAATCGGTAGTAGGCGGTACTCAGTCGAACACTGCGGGAGCCTCATTCTAGCAACCATCTAACACATTACGAGGAGTTCTTGACCCACAAGCTGAACACCGCTGTAATCTTCTGCCGCGGAGGGCCGGTAACTCCACTTGTTCTAATCGCTTTCAGAACCTATCGCTTCTGTGCAGAGATTATTGTCCCCTGTTTGGCATCTGGGCGCCAGCGAGAATGATTTTGGGACACGATTGAGCATTGATGGATCCCATTTTTCCCTGCGTGTCCCAGTTTGTCGGTAGATACGTCATTTTTTCAGTTTTTATTTGGTTGTTGTTGTCATTTTCTCAGCTACGGACGGCATTATTATTGGGTCGATTGGTCTTTCTCTCTCAGTGCGTCTCACTGTCCTCTCTTCCCTTCATACATATTTGGTTTTTTCACAAAGATTCTCTCACCGTGGCTTATGTAGCTTCGATTCATCAATATCCTTGATTGCTCTCTTTTCTAGTACCGGCCCGCAATTGCCGAATCGCAAACTTTGTTCTTGTTTGTTCCTGCTCCACTTTTTGCACAACTGAAAAATTCGACGGTAAACATTTACGGCTTTAGTTTTATGATAAGGAGTTAAAATGAATCGTAACGGTGAAACAGCTTGAAAAGTGCCACAAGGCATTTTAAACAGGTGCCAACATGTGCATTTCTTATATCTGTTCTACATACTAAAAGATCTCCAGTTTTTCAGACATGGAGATAGAACAAACAAGAATTAATGTGGCGGAATACTAAGAACAGCAACAATACCAGCTACAACAGCAGCATCACTACTTCGCCATGGTCATTGTCAGTGACCGCCAAGACAAAAAAGAAAATCATCCATAATTTAGATTTTTCTCATAGAAAACAAACAAACAAACAAACAAATACTGCTGCAGTAGTTACACCACCAGTAATACAAATTTACAAGTGGACATGGCGAAATCAGACTTACGGCGAAAGACCAAATTCCTGAGAAGACTCTCCCAAAGTGAGAACATTTTTCTATGAAATTGAGATAATTTTCTTATAAAAATACAATGATATTGATAGATTAGCCATTTTTCTGCTTTCAAGAAAATGTTGTGTTTGAAATTGTCTTAGAAATATTTTTGTTTGATTTTTGAAGAGGTATACACATTGCACCGTAAGTCCGATTTCACCAGATCCACTCACGTCTGTGCAGTGTACGAGTAGACCTATCTGGGGTTATTACAATAACTGTAATAGCAGCAGGTATAGCACCTGCGCCAGATCTGTTCAATCAAAACAAATTGATTAACGAAGGGGAAATAACTGACGTGTAGCGCAGAAAGTTAATGATTGAAAACAAGGGGGAAGAAATCACCACTACCACCGTCATTACTATAACCACCATCAGCACCACCACGTGTGTCAATGCCACAAGGACTGCGATCATTTCCCTTCTCCCAGAGCGGGTTCAATGGCTTCCTTAGCAGTTTGTCCCAAATAGACTTCTCACATTCCATTCTGTTCTGTAGCTATTCATATCTCTCTTGGCTTCTGTCGGTGGCTGCTAAGTGATCCCCCCCCCCCCTTTCCCTTTCACACAGCCCGTTTGTCCTTTCTTCTTTTCCATCTCATTTTAGCTGTCCTCCTGCACCACAAATCAGACAAGGTCAAATTTTGACAACCATCGGGTAGCCTGGAAATATTCCCCATGAATGACTGAACCTGATTAACTGAAGAAATAAAATGGGGTGGGGGTGGGAGGGGGTGACGATAAAAGAAAATAGTTTAAAAAAAAAAAAAATGCCTCTTTTGAGTGCCTTCCTCAATGAGCTTTGTTGGTCATAAGTACGAGAAAACAATGCCGATTCCAGCAGTTTCGTAAATGTCATTTTCTTGCGACACGAGTTCTTTTGTGCATGTGTGACTAAAGACAGACCATCAAAGTCCTGTCGAAACGAAACTGAAAGTTACGCGAGTCCTTTCGTGTGTTGAAGACACAGAGATTTCATGTGCGCCCACTGTCCTTCTCTTCACCCCCTCCCCTCCAGCCCCACCCCAAACCCATCTTACTTGCCACTCTGTCGCTGATACTCACATGACGTAGTGATGTACTTCAGTGTGTCTCATGGTCACTATAAATCACCTACTTTCTCATCTCTTACCACTCACTCCTGTCCCCGCTCTTGGTGGTGGGAACGGTGGGGTTCTTGTCACACAATTGACAGTTTACGGTCCGCCTGGAGAATTCCTGTCTTCCTCATCCGTCTGTTCCTGTTCCAAGGCTCGTCTCCCTCCCATTACATGCAGGGTTGTTTAACCATCCTATCCATGTGTCCAGCTCTTCCTAGATTATTTCACGCCTTCTCTCATTATTGGAGATTGTCCGTATGTCTGACCATTATCCATAATGTGTTCTAATCTTTTCGCTCAGCCTTTTTCGTCTATTTGTCTGTCGTGCCGTGCTCTGCTTGCGTCTTACCGCCTCATGTATTATTCCGTTCTGCTCATCTTCTCATCGCATTCTCCCACCGCTGAACTTCGCTTCCCTTTGGATGCGATCAAAATGATGCATCCCCCCCCCCAACTGCCCCTGGGCTCATCCACCCAGTCTCCTCATTTGCCACTAGGTAGTGAGCCCATCTTTTAGCCCAGTGGTTCTTGACCTTTTAAAACATGCCCCCCACCCCCTTTCAGACATGTTTCATTCATGGCCCTATTCCCACAAACAACAATTCAGATTCCATTCCACAAGGTTAGCCAGCCACATGCATTGTTGTTGCAGCTCAGCAGCAGTAGATTTAAGCAAGGGACACTGAGCTGAACGTTAGAAGGAATGTTACACTCAATCTGGAATAATAAAAATAACAGCGACTTTGTACTTTCGTAATACATTTTATAGTGTGCATAACGGCCTATCTCTTCCTTAATATCCCAGATTTAAGAACCGCTGTTTTATGGGCTGGACGAGACCTCTACTCGTCCCTTCTACTTTTCCCCTCAAGCCGTCCTCCTCCCTCCCGTTCTTCTCATTCCTCATGGCTAAGCTAAGAAATCAATGCTGACAAGTTTTAAGGGAAGACGGAACTTTTCGGCCTGCCTACCTCTCTCCCTCCCAGGCCCGGCACACCGACATCAGCTCGTGAAGAGACCGCGCTAAAGAGCCCGGCACTCTTGTCATTGGCCAGACAAGTGGTGAGATGATTCTTTCATCTGCCTGTTTGGATCTGTGATTACCTGATGCAGTCAGTCCACTGATGGACATATCAGCCCGTCATCAGCGCACGCTATCATAACCAGACACTGTTTGCACTTCTCACGGCCAGAGAGCGTTCATGTCGTTGATTGGACCAGACACGACAGATAAGGGGAGACAATTCGTGGCTATGAATACTGTGATGAAATCTCATCGCCAGATAAATGGGAGGTAATTCAGTGGACAGACCGTTGTTTTTATTTGTTCATTGTTATTTAATTGATATAATTGTGAGTTGCCTTGTGACCGGCAGTGGTTGATATGGACAGAAATGCTGGTCTGTCATGCTCAAACTCTCTCTTTACTTTTTTCAAAGGTATTTTTATTGATTTGAACAGAACAGCATTTTAGAATTGAAAACGACGCTTTTTTAAAATTAAGAGGATTGTTGCTCTCGTGTCTCAAAGATAGTAATCGAGAACAACACAATAGCGTGGATTTGTGTGGAATGCCATTTCCTTATAGAGCCCAAACGGCAGAGAACAGAATAGCCATGTGATGTCTCTATGAAGACAAACCGGGACACCGTTGTGATATAGGAGGAACTTTTGTAGACTGACACCTATACAGAGAGACGAGAACGTTGGAAATCGTTCAGCAGAATAAGACTATGTCTGTATGAAAGTAAAGGAGTATGACATCCAAAGAGAATTGGTAGAGGGCAAGAGATCCGCCGTCGCAGGGTAGGCTTAATGACCATTGCTAGTTGCGCTGACCTAGTAGTGTGACCACGCCTTCTAGTTAATTGACCAGGACTGTTCGGGGGTAGGGGGAGGTCGCTGATTGCGCAAAGTGGCTGGGAAAGGGGTGGTACAGATGATAGACTTCATGAACATGTGTCGTGCATACGCAATTTTTCTGACCATCTCTGAGCAGGGGGATTTTGTAATTTATACTTGTATGTGGGCGCCGTAAGGCGAAGACCGGGAACGAGCATCTTTGCACACACCACTATGTTTAGATTACCGTCTGTGTTATACTCACAGGTTTGCTGACCATGTCTGATGTAACATTTTTTCCCATTACCCGAACGCCATGTGGCTCACGGCTTTGTTGTCTACGTCTGAGGGACAGAAGACTATCATGGGACGTCTTCACATTGGAATTTGTGTGCCATGTAAATGTGATTACGTACAAGGAATACTTCTACATAGCTTGCTTTATCGCTCCACCTGCTCTTGTCTGTAGTGCAGTTCAGGAAATTGGTGTCATTTTTGTTTAAGTAGCTTCACAAGACTATATATTATTAGGGAAGCTGTTTGTGTTGGCTAGTGAAAATATCATCTGTACATGGTAACTGTCAATGTCAGGCATAACATATCAGCTGCTCACAGCAGATAATTATTATATATATCATTTGGGATATAAACGTACACATGACTAATAGCTTTATACAGACTGTGTACAGAGCATCTGTATATAATATATCAACATTCTGGTCAAGAAAAAAATATGCCTAGGTTGTTCAGAGGGCGTTTTACACTGCATTGCATTGCCTCTTGCATGTCTCCCAGTGCAAACTGTAAAGAGGCAGAATGAACCCTAAGTTTTCTTTGCACCTGTCAGTTGAAATACATCACATCCGCATTTGTATACGCCAGGAAGACGTCATTGATGACAAGGTCCTATCTGCTGTACGAATTTTAAAACAGGAAGACCGCAGATGAAATGTTGTTCTGAGCAGTGGCTTATCCGTGTCTCGCAGGGAACACGTTTTTAAAAGCAAAAAGAAAAAAAAAAAGTTCAACAATTTTAATGCGATTATGTTCCAGACGGTGGCACCCAAATCCTCTTTGCCACGGTAAATCCCTTATTTTGGAAAGAAGGGTTCAGGCTAATGTGACATCACATCGGTGAGAAGATTGAATAGGAAGGGTCTGACTCCGTTGTGTGGATTTGCTAAGCATTCCATTCCTATATTAATCCAATGTCCAGGAATGAAGGAGTGTGATGTAAGCTTGGGCCACCTTTTGCTGCATGAGGAGCATTTGCCTATGCAGTAAAAAAGATGCTTAACCATGGTCATTGAAGGGTGGACTCGCGTACATGACATTTAGGGAACGTACGTTGTATTTGAGGTTACTCACGTCTCCCCCTTAAAATAAATAAAACACAACTGCGACTAGGTCAGTTGTACGAGTAGTAAATGCACGTAGATTATGTATAGAGTTCAGATTATAAATATTAACTCACCTCACTTCAGTATCATCACAAAAACACGTAGATTTACAGTGGTCAAGGGAGCTGGAAAGAACCCCTTTCATCAGAAACAGCATGGCACTGAGTTTGGCTGAAAATCTACAGCGATGGTGGATGGGGTTGCAGTGTAGATGTAGTGGACAAGAACATTACTCGTAGTTTTGGCCGTATCATTAATTTTGTCAACCTCTTTGACTGTCCCAGTCGAACCAGTTACACTAGCGAGGTGTAGTCTGGAAGCACTCTGAACCTTCGGTCAGGCGTACTTTGAGACTGCAGCAGACAGTAAATCGCCCATGTCAAGGATTCAATAAACACTTTCACTGTGAATTATCACTTCTGAGTCATTGAACATTATGAACCTTGGAGGGTGTGGGGGGGGGGGGGCGGCGATGTGAGAGGAAAAGGACGAAGGAGAGAGAAAACGGGCCAAGTAATTCTGGTCTTACTTCTCCAGCCAAAGTTTTCAGCTTTACACTCAGCCCATCTTTTGAATTCATGTAACTTTTCAAGTGAAATTTCACATTTGGGTTTGTCATACTATTCAGCCGTGGGTAACTGGCAATCAGATCCTGATCTTTTCACACAAGGAAAATAAACTGGCTGATCTCATATATCCATGATGTGGTGGCTAAAAGTACGGAGATATTGCAAAAACAGACCTAACTGTCCTCTCACCATTGAAGGAGTTAAATTCTAACGTTCTTATGCAAATCGACGAAGCTTTCTAGTAACAGGTGTTGTGGTGCATTCGAAATCCAGCGCAATTGCCTGCAAGGTAGTCGACATAGACAAGAGAATGCTTCTTATATCCGTAAAATTCACGCTCGTAAATATCGGCTACAGCCCGTAATAATAATGTAGCCCTAAAATGTAACGCGTGAAGGACACGGATGAAGAAGACAGATGTGAGAAGATGAAAGAAAAGCATGAGAAAGGAGGAAGGGGCGACACGGAAGTAATCGATTGCTGGAGAGAGGTGGATGATTAAAAACGAGCATAAACAATGTGATGCACAGTTTCGAAAGGCCGTAAACCAGGGATTTAAATTTCCTTGTTTTGGGGAGAATTTCATTCATAAAGTTGTAGGAAGCCAACCGACTTGGTATTCAAAGGCTTTGGTTGGAGACAAAGTTAGACTTGGGTCTGCCAGGAAATTTAGTTTCTGGAGGATGTCTTCCATAAAGTTGTTGAGCGCCAACAGACTTGGTGTTCAAAGACTTTGGGTTGGAGATAAAGCTGGGCTGGGGTCTACAAGGAAATGTTGGAAACCGTTGATGGCCAATGCGAGAATGGCTTTGCCCATGGAAAGTTTTTCCCCCGTTAATCCTATTGATTGATCTGGTCCTCTGGCGTGATGATTTGCCTTCAAAACAGACGACGCGAGTAAAAATGTTGTGTACGAAAATAAAAGCCGAGCTTAAAGTTGAGCTAGCTGAAAACAAGTCAGGAACCCGATATTTTTTTGTTTAGCTTGTTTGTTTGCGAACTGGAGACAGTTTACGATTAGGTTCATTTTCTCTCCAAACGAAACTGTGGTCTGTTCCAAATGATGGAAAATTGCTTGGAGATCAGTTCCGCGGATAAGTGAACCATACTGTCGTACTACATGATAGTATCATTATTGGTTTCTTTCCCCAGATGTGTTTCTGTATCTCCTCTGATAGCTAGGAGAGATTGACCGTGATAAGGTTGCAAACATATCGTCCCCTTAGGATGACAAGGTTCTATCCCCATTTTGTGACTGAACTGAGTTAAATACTGCACACTACTTCTACAGGCCTTCTCCATTGTGTGTCAAGGTATCAAGTATTTGTAATATTTGTAAATATTACTGAAAAGAAAAAAAGTCATATCTGATCCCTCAAAGATATGAGCACATGAAACCTCAATCATCAATTTCTCAAAAGTTGATGGAAGGGAGTTAGAATCTTGCTATTCTAAGGAGACGATATTATTACAAATGAATTATTCTATCATCTCTTGGCACTACCGTTGCTATTTCTACAATAATCATAGTCAAGAATATTACGTTACTGTATCGTGTTTCGTAAAGAATTAAATTTTGCTCTCCGGTGCTTGAGAAAGGCATTTTGAAGAAAAGTATTCGACGCATTGGTTTCACTAGACCTCACTGAGCTGTGGTGTTGAGGTCTCTGGTTTTTTAGAGGATCTCTGCCCTAGGCATTTGCAGCTCGATGACCTCACTAAGCTTTGGCTTACACAATTTTTTAAAATTAGTATGACTAAAATGGCGGCAAAGCATTACATGCGGGTCCACATCTTAAGTTCGGTGGAGTAAATGAAACATACCAGTGTACTGTTGACACAAGTACTTCAGAAATCAGATTCTGCGGATGAGACATGAAAGGAGAAGAGAACTTGTTTAGAGGATTTCTGTTTGGATTTATGGTCTCCCCTGAGTTCTCGCTTTGTGTTTTCTTTTTCTGCCGACCCCTACACGTTAATTTAACAAATTTTTATCACACTTACAAGATTCAATTAGACAAACTTTACATTATGGGCCTTTTCCAGTCAGATGCTTAACTTCACTTGCATTTAATCTTACTGAGGGAGAACGCGTGTGACGTCACAGAGTGCTTTTGTTTTGTTCTTCCGACTGACAAGATGGCCGGTGGATCAGCTGATGAGTGTAACTTCGAGATGTGTCTAAGCGGTTAAAATGCCTGATGGTTGCATTGCATTTGGCTGTTATGACAGGGGTGGAAAGGATGGACCCAAGCTGGTCCGATTCCCTACCATCCGTGTAAACAAAGGAAAGGAAGTGAAAGAATTGACCGAACGTCTCCCATGTGCATACACAAGTGCCATTGTTTACTGTAGCGAACTATACTTTTAGCTCGCCTAGGACTGGTTCGCGACGCCTTCCATGCTGGCAATGCAAATCGGCCAACGAATCAAAATCAGTGCCACCATCGCCATGGTGATGCGTGGGTCCGGACTGACAAGATGGCGGATATGCGAGTTCTACTTATAGGCATCTGAGGGCTGAAAGCTAGCCCAAAGTGAGATATCAAAAAAAAAAAAAAAACACCGTAAAAAGCGCAAAATGGCCGTTATCATGCCGACGGCCGTTAAACCCAAACGTAAATCAGACACAAGAACTTCAGAAATCAAATTCTGCAGATGAGACATGTAAGGAGAAACCACTCGTTCAGAGATTTCTGTTTTGATTTATGGTCTCCCCTGAGTTCTCCCTTTTTTTTTCTGCTTTTTTTTTTTTTTTTGCCTTTGCAGTGTGAAATTTGACCGGTCTAGCAAGGTTACATGCGAGATTAGCGATGTTTTCACATGAGACCACATTTTCAGTGAATTCCCTGTCTTTTGAAAGTAAATTATTCAACTTGAGTGCTTGGCTTTTGTCTGTTTATTCCCCTTGCTTGAACACGCACCGTGGATCATAACCCGTGGACGTACCGGTTTTTGACCACTAGTGCAGGCCAATACTGCGAAAACAAAAACAGACGGATGGATAGATCAGAGATTTAGACGGACAGGAGGACAGATAGGATGCGCGCGGGTCAGTCAGAAGAAGAAGGGTCCGTGCCCCGTGTGAGGGCAGGATATATAACTCACGATTCACAGACAGCCGGCCATCACCTATTTTGCAGTAGAATCTATCAGCCTTTTTAAACTACCCCCCCCCCCACTCCCACCCCCACAGAATCTGCTCCACCCTGCTTGTCCCTGCTCAGCCGTTTCGATTTTTATAGCTGTTCGAGGTTTTATAGAGGTCTGTGTCTTTGGCTCGAAGCCTAGTAGAACTTTGCGAAGTTGATGGTCAAAATTTGGACCGTTCAGAATTTACATTAGAGGTCTTCCAGGAGTCCTATCCAGCATTGATCAAAACTTTGCATCATATGGTTGTTGAACTTCCCCTTACTTTTTGGCCTCATTCCGAAAGGAAAAAAAACAACATCATATTGTACCCTATCTATCTATCTGTCTAGCTATCTATCTATCTATCTATCTATCTATCTATCTATCTATCTATCTATCTATCTATCTATCTATCTATCTATCTATCTATCTATCTATCTATCTATCTATCTATCTATCTATCTATCTATCTATCTATCTATCTATCTATCTATTTGTCTATCTATTCATCCATCCATCCATCCATCCATCCATCCATCCATCCATCCATCCATCCATCCATCCATCCATCCATCCATCCATCCATCCATCCATCTATCTATCTATCTATCTATCTATCTATCTATCTATCTATCTATCTATCTATCTATCTATCTATCTATCTATCTATCTATCTATCTATCTATCTATCTATCTATCTATCTATCTATCTATGTTTGTCTGTTTCTTTATCTGTCTGCCTGTCACATGCACAGGGACACCCTCAGAGAGACACCGGGTTGCGTTTTATCGTAAAGAACCGAGGTGATAGTTCCCGAATGGAGCCTGGCACCCCAGTCCATCAGGCCGCAGAAACGCCAACGTCCCAGCCAGAATTTGATTATCACTGCAGTTCCCCCGTCGTTGCTGTGGATAGACAGGAATTAAATTCAACGTCTGGTATTGAAATTCTAATCGAGCACTTGATGAATGCATGAAGTATCCAGAATAACCGGGGACCATTGGTGTGTTAGTGTCCCGCAGGGAGCCATAGGACCATATGGAGGAGGTTTTGTCATGAGTGGTGGAAGGAAAAAGTGGATGAAGGAGTAGAAAGGTGGGCAGGTCGCAAACTTCACTAAAACAACTTTATCGAATTACCGGCGTCTTTCCCCTGAGGTGGGACTTGCCATTAGAGACTCGGAGAGAGAGAGGGAGAGAGAGAGATAGAGAGAGAGAGAGAGAGAAAGAGAGAGAGAGAGAGAGAGAGAGAGAGAGAGAGAGAGAGTTGAAAGAATGGCGATAATAGATTGAGTGAAGTCGTCAATGAAAGAGATACAATTATATAGGGATTCCAAGATGGAGTGAGGAAGGGATGTATGAAAGAATGAATTTCAGAACAGAAATAGAAGGGGACGGAGGAGAAAAACTCTGGAATCGGGGTGGGGGAGGGTGTTGCATACAGAAGCGAGGGAAATGTATACATGTATAATAAGGAAGTAGAGGAGACGGTGGTCGTCAGCCTGCAACTGACAGGTTAAACCAAATGAAGAGCAGAAAATCCTGGATTATAATTACACAGTGTCTTGTTTTCATTATTAGGAAAAGAGGCACACAGCGGATGGGAAGTGGCACAGATGTTAATAGATGTAGACAGAAGATAGACAGACAGAGACGCAGACAGACAGATAGACAGACTGACAGACAGACGGACGAGCGGAAGGACTGACGGACAGACAGACAGACAGACGAGCGGACGGACTGACGGACAGACAGACTGACAGACAGACAGACAGACGAGCGGACAGACTGACAGACAGACAGACGGACGGGCGAGCGGGCGGATTGACAGACAGACAGACAGAAAGACGAGCGTGCCAATTGACGGACAGACAGACGGACGAGCGGGCGGACTGACGAACAGACAGACAGACGAGCGGGCGGACTGACGGACAGACAGACAGACGAGCGGGCGGACTGACGGACAGACAGACAGACAAACAGACAGGCCGGTGGACGGACGAACAGACAGACAGACAGACACGATGCAACTCCCCCTGCTCAGCAACTAGTTACATCAGTATGGCGGCTTGTAGTAATGAGACAGCATCATAGAAATAAGAAGTATTTCCTATTTCTATCGACTGCTGGTGTTGATGACGCATTACACAACAGTTTCATAACTAGTGCAAGACGGCAAATGACGTTTTACACAAATGCCCCGTGGTGTTGCTGACAGCATCCAGATTGAACCGCCAATCAGAGTCCTGTAAAGTTGTGGCATCATGTTACCGTTACGTTGGTAATGCGCTAGTCAGTATATCATTTGTGATGAAGCGGCAAGGGCGGTTATTCATGTACATGTATATAATTATTATATATCATTGGCAACGAATCAGTCATAATCCACGCTGTTTTAATCAAGTGCGTAATGACAAACATTGTCATGATATCTCTCTGGCCGCCGTGTAGTCCATGTCATGTCTAGCCATTTGTGAGACGGCCGAATGTTATTCGTAGCTCTTATCCTGTTTGAAACAGGCTAGGATCTACAACTTGATTTACACATTTACTAAAACGATGTTGTTACAAGTACGTACGTCCCTCCAGTTTTTTTTTTGTGCGGTAGGAGTACGTAGTTTAAAGCCTTTTGTGACCCCAGAGCTATTGAGCTCCTTCCGAAAGGCTCCTTGGCAACAGCCTTCACACGGCAACTCCAGGGGCCAACTTAGTTTGGGAGCGGTGGGCGGATCTTGGCCTATCGGGTTTCAGTACACCGGTAGACCGTCTTCACTCGATCCGCCTGAGCGCACACCAGTTCAGATTTTTGCTAAATTTGCCATTTTTGGCAAACTTTGAAGTGGGATATCTCAGCTACCAAGTAATTCACAACAACATGTGACATGTCCAAACAAAGTTCAAAATGTGCTCTATGACATAAACATAAAACTTTTACAGAACAATGAGAGGATACCTCGATCAGATTGAATCAAACAAGAGCACTTATTTTTTTCTAAAAAACATCAAATTTATTATCTAATTAATTATCATTACAAAACGCAAGTTTTCCTAGCTATACCTTTTATGCTGTGACTACAAGCTGTCAGTGCATGATCATCATGTCAGGTCTCCTGACTCTTCTACTTTATGGTAAGTGAGATATGAGGCCTTTTGTAACAGCTCAAGCACTACCAAAAGGCAACCCAGTTATTACTCTCTCTCTCTCTCTTCTTTACTACGACAAATAAAATCAAATCAATGACAGCTAATTTCTCAACAACAGAATGCAAAGTGATACACTATAATCAGTATGTGGACTACAAATAAAATATACAGACACATTGATAACTCGTTTCTAAACAACAGTATGCAAAGTGAAACACCCTAAACAGTACATGTATGTAGGCTACAATGAGGAAGGAAGTTGACAGACAGCTTACTAGCCCAGACATTATTATAAATAACAGCAAAAATTACATGTGCATCTACAAAAAGCCATGATCTAAACTGCATTATTGAGGAGACACATAATGTTGTTGGTCATGGCTTTTTTCTGGCACGCGCTGTAACAAATGGGTCACCGTAGAATAGGTCAGGGCATGTTAATGTAAGGTGCTTTGCCATGATGGTACGGAGTTTATTTTTTGTGTGTACCATACCTAATGTCTGATGTTCTATTGCATGTATAGTTTGATGAAGATGTTCTCCACCTTGTTCACTATGGAAGCCCAAACCCATGCCATAAAATCTTATCCAAGGGAAACAGTGCTCTTCTAAAAAATAAAACTTTGGGTAAACCTTGGACCTGTAATTGGACAGACAGACAGACAGCAGACAGACAGAGACTGAGACAGACAGAGACATACAGAAACCTGGTGGGAACAGTTTGCAGATATTTTTGGATTTCAATGTAAATCTTTGTACATGTAGCTATCATAAAATGAAACTAATGCTATTGCGGAAATATATGTGCCAAATTTAGTCTACAGATATCTCAATCAGCATGCACTACACTCTTAGCAACTCTAAACCCATTGTGTTGACTTGATCTTAGTGGAACGGAACCAACCCTAGACTTACATGCAGTCAAATAAAAGCAAAAGAAAAAAGTAGAAGAAAATTCTGTTTGCACCTGTACAAAGGGCACAGGTTCATCTACAATTGGGTGGTAGGCAGATTACTGACAAAACTTGCGTTTTGTAAATAATTAAGATTAAATGGTGTGTACCTATAAATTTTCATGCTTTTTTAAATGTGATTCACAAGACAAAATGATTTATTAAAACACTTATCCTAAAGTCCTCTATGCAAAATTTATACCAGCGTGAAGAAGAATTATTCCTCTGTCTCTTTAACAATTTTTCTGCTTCACATCTTGTTAAACAAAAACACAGCAATGGATTAAAGTCACAGGAGGGAATATGACAATTTTTTAATCCAAATCGGGCAGCTAGCAAGTGCGCTCAGGTAGAACGGATCAAATTACGGGCTTGCCTGGACCCTGACTACCGTTAAACTGCAATAAATCTGTCAGCCAGCCACGCCCACTGGCTCAAACTAAGTTGCCCAATTTGTAGAGCGGTGGAGACCATGTGTTCATTAATTATGATAAATTATTCTTTCAGATTTTCTTTTTGTTTTCCTCCTGCTTTTTGGTTGAGAGGGTAAGGGTACAGGATTAGGGATTCGATAAGATGTGGGGTTGATGATAAGGGTTGGGGATAGGTACGTATTATTTACGCGCCCCTAGCGCGGGTGCGTACGTACTCATAGCAACGGCCTTTACAAAATTCTTTTCAAATTTATACAGAACAATTTTTGAGAATGTTACCAATGTAATCATGTTTATATGAACTATTTACTTAAAATTGATGAAGTTCTTAATACCAAACATAAATAAAATACCTCCCACCCCAAAAACAAAAAAGACCGTGAAAGTCACGGTTTCCTGCCGACCGGCCGTAAAACCCAAACTCAAACTCAAACTCTCCAGAAATTTCCTCTGCTGGAGGAAGTTGCACATTGCGTGTACTATGAAAGGACAAAGTGGCTTTGATTTTACTTATTCCGGTTGTGAATAATATTTTCAGCTGGCGCTCTGCTTATATCTCTATTGCTTAACATGATTAACATTATTTTGGCTGCCCCATTAAGCTGGGTTTTCATGTGTATGGAAATACAAATGTCATTGGAAACGCCAGAAATCCATCACGTAGTAAGAAGAAAAAGTGTTTCCTGTGTGCGGAAACGGCGTTACCCTACACATGAAGTCATTCTTTCTGTTTCTCTACTTGAAGAGTTTTTTTGGCCGTTACCGTTGCCATGTCGATTTCCGTACATGTGAAAACACAGCTTTAGTCTCGGCATATCAGTGGAATCCAACCTGCTCTGCATTGCTCTGGGGGATATTAAGCCATGAGACACGAATGCAGTAGCGAACGG
Source organism: Onchidella celtica (assembly GCA_963931925.1). Classification (NCBI taxonomy): domain Eukaryota; kingdom Metazoa; phylum Mollusca; class Gastropoda; order Systellommatophora; family Onchidiidae; genus Onchidella; species Onchidella celtica. The sequence continues at coordinate 14,943,561 of OZ007578.1, read as the reverse complement.
GTTCTGAAAGGTTAGGAACTACTGAACCAATCACATAACTGCGAGACGTGTGAAGCTTTTAATCAGCAACATTTTTTGTGTGCAGTTGATCAAATCGAGTTAGTGAGGATACAATGAAGCCAATCATATATTCAGCTAGTAACGTGAAAATGAGTTCCCTCGGGTCAAGTTCCGTTACATGATGGCGAAATCTGTCGACCCAGTAGTTTCTCAAATAGAGCTTTTTGTTTACAAGACCGACTGTGTCTCAAGATTTGAGTGACCGGGTCAATGAGTGACCGGAAAGATGAAACCAACCTCGCTCGGTTAGTAACGTGAGAAGTGAAGACCGTCAGATTCTGTTCCGTACCTTACACAGTGGTGAAATCTGCCAAGCTCAGTAGTTTTTCAAGGAGACCTTTGGTTTGCAAGACCGACTGTGTCTCAAGATTTGAGTGACCGGAACAATGTAACCAAGCTTACTCGGTTAGAAATGTGAAAAGTGAAATCCGCCAGGTTCTGTTCCGTACGTTATACTGTGGTGAAATCTGTCGTCTCAATAGTTTTTCAAGGGCTGTTTTTGTTTGCAAAACCGACAAATGTCCCAAGGTTTGACTGAGCAGTAGTTGAACTTTGTCATCTTGAGTGCTGGCGTAGATAGAGCAGAGACCACAGGACTGTCAGACACACGGCCAGAGAGCACGGGCGGCCTGTATTGAGCGGGGAGTTTGAGAAGAGACACGGAGTGCCCTTAGAAATGATTTCTGATTGTTAGAATGTTATTGCTTGCTATCGATCTACGAAATTCTCCGGGGGTGCTGCTGGTTACACTATTTAACAAGATGGCCATCTTTCTCTACCCCTTTCTTTCCTTCTCACTTTGAGCCACCCACCCCCTTCCTTTTCTATCTTTGTCTACCCACCCCTCCCTTCTGGTCTCTGATGTGGCTGTATCCCTGTGGTTATTTGTAGACTATATCATATTAGCAGCAGAGGCTGCCATGGCTCACAAGCTATTGTGCTTAACTGCCCAGACAGAAACAGCAAAATTCGGGACTGGATGTGAAGGAAAAATCAACAACCAACCACCAGTTTATTTTTCCGGGAGGGTTTCTTATTTGTTAAATGACGTCATGTGGATTACAAAAGTTGGGATACAGAAAATAATAAAATAATATGGAAATACAAATGTGGTCATTGTTGTCTTGTAGTCTACTTATGTCAAAACTCGCCGATATATCCCTGCCTCTTGGGCCTTTGTTACAACCCATCCACTGTGCTACTTAAATGTTCACCGTGCCAAAACGTCATGTCTGGGGATACCATCAGTCATGTGCGTTTGTTACCGATGAAGGTAGGCAGATTACAATTTACACATCATAATAAGCTAGCGGGCTGTCTTCTCTTAGGAGAGAGAGAGAGAGAAGATAGAGAGAGAGAGAGAGAGAGGCAGAGAGACAGACAGAGAGAGACAGAGAGAGAGAGAGAGAATAAGAGAGAGAGAGACACACACACACACACACACAGAGAGAGAGAGAGAGAGAGAGAGAGAGAGAGAGAGAGAGAACGTGAGAATCTTGCGCTGGTTCTTTTTCCCCCCCAAATTCATTGCATTGCTTATCGAAGATTTGCTCAGAGCGATAACTGCGCAATTACTCAAACTCAAGTTTTGGAAGGTTTCGAGTACCAAGGCCTGAGTACCTGTGAGATTTCGATTCCTTTAAATATACCAAATATGTGTAACGCGTTTCTATTGTAACCGTTCAAGGACTGCACGTATGAAATGCCGTAGGATATCACACATTTTGTGTTTAATAGCGGAGTCTGGTCCGAACAATGAAATGATTAGGAGTCGCTACTTGATGATGTCATTTGTCACAAGGAGATTCCCACAACATTGCCAACGATGCTGTATCCAATGTGTCCGCTAAGGATTTGGATAAATATTTCCCCCCCCCCCCCCTCCAAAAACAACAACAAAAACAGCAACAACAACAACAGTTCCTGCTGGCACGCACGGTAATTGGATTTTTTCTTTCCATTTCTTTTCTTTAGTGGCCATTTGTATGATAAAATGGAACAGCCGATTGCTTCATATCAAATTGAATTTGTCGAAATGACACACACACACACACATACATGTCACGAGTGGAGTGAGTGCAATTAAGGGGATTGCTACAGAGCGGGTGTAGAGTAAGAAGGGCTCACAGTAGACAAGTAAGTTAAGCGTGCTGTTGTGAGTAGTGGGGGGGGGGGTCTGAAGGAGGCGAAAGCGCTGTATTACTATCACTGCAAATTAGAAGGTCCTACGGAACGGACCTGTGAATAAGAGCCCATCGGGCGGACATAAGGGGAGCAGTCGAGAAGACTAGTGAGAGAGTCTTTCCAGTGATGACTGGTACGTAGAACGTTGATTGATTATTATGATTGATGTAGTATATTATATTCGTCTATTACCATGATGTAAATAAGTATATGTGAGGAATGTGGAAGTCCTTGATATTGGATATAGCAATGTGCGCCATGAGCGATAGATGAAAGTGAGTTCATGGATTTGTAGCGCGAGTGAGTAGTGTGTACTCCGATGGAGGTGTGTTACCGTAAGATGTGTGGTGAGTGAAAGGTGAACTAGTGTGTGTACGCTTCGTGGGTTGTAAGGAGAGGTGGAGTGAATAGAAATGGTAGGGTATTATACCAATGTAATGTTATTCTTGTAGGTGTCGAGGACGGGCCGCAGAGCCACCTCGATGAGCACAGGGGATAGGCCAGCATAGGGCCGGAGGCCACACATAGGCCAGAAGTGAGGCTGTCAGTGCAGGACAGTAGAGGCACATAAAGTCGTGGCAGTCAGGCCACGGACAGGGACGTAGATATGAGCGTGAATGTGATAATGCACTATTGCCATGTTGAGGGGAGAATGTACTATTGAAATGATAATGTCTATTGAAATGATAATGTGTTATTGCCCTGCTGAGGTGCTAGGGGAATGCTAAGGTGTATGACAATAGGAAGGTGATATTGAGAGACTGCGGTGCCAGTAAATTATTAATGTGCTATTAAGACCCTGAGGGGAGAGGCTGAGGCCGAAGTGCCTTTAGGAGTAACTACCGGATTGTGGATCCGAGGGAGAGTGTGTGTGAGAATAAGGCCGTTGTACGGCAGTTGATTTCAATAATATAATGTATGTAATTGCGCTATTATCTGTATAATTATGTTTAATAAATGTGTGAGTCTGATGGATTGTTCTGTTAAGTGTTAACTTGTTTGTTCGTGATTGTTGTCCTGTCATAACTTATTACATCTCCCAGTCTGGGATTTGTGACAATACACACACGCCCAAACATATGAACACACACACAAAAAACAACAACAGCAACAAGACCACGCCCATCTGCCGGCCGGAAATTCAGTTTCACCCGCAGAGTGACCAGCTGCATCAGAGAGACCCCGGACATTGGTGAGCAAAATGATTTTGCCGCTTCCTGGGGAATGTCGATGAATCCCCCTTCGTTTATTCCTCTCGCTCACCTTCTGGATTTCATGCCTTTTGTGACACCGTTTCCCCTTCTGTCTGTCAGTCTGTCGGTCGGTTTGTCTGTGTGTTTGCAATTCAGCAGATCGTGTTTACTTTGTCATGGCTTTATTTCCTTTCTCGTTTGTCGAAACCCTGATGTGACGAAGGGGCATCGATGGAGCAGCCCGGATCATCGAAATTAATGAAGCAACCAAGACTGAGCTGGACACCAGTAGAAATGAAAATCCGGAGGAAGACAGAATGTTGTTACAAGTACGTACGTCCCCCAAGTGTATTTGCGCTAGGGGTACGTATTATAAAGCCTTTTGTGACTCCAGAGCTAGAGAGCTCCTCCCCGGAATGCTCCTAAAAACAGCCTTAATTAATTATTCTTTCAGATTTTCTTTTTGTTTTCCTCTTGCTCTTTGGTTGAAAGGGTAGGGGGAGGGTTAGGGATTCGATAAGATTTAGGGATGAAGATAAGGACGGGATTGGGGATGGGTATGTTTTCGTACGTGCCCCTAGCTCTAAACGCTTGCGGTACGCACGTACTTACAACAGCCAGAAGAAAATTAAAAGCCACCCTGTAATGTTATAGTAGACAACAGAACTACCCAGATTCCCCCCCCCCCACACACACACCTTAAAATCCCCAAATTCATTGGGGCTGGGGTTACCCTACTTAAAGAGCCACAGGTGTGGGTTTGACACTTAATTTCATAACGGTCTGCCGTTTTCATTCTCCGCTGGTTGAATTACTTTACTGTTCAGTCATTCTCAGTGATTGTGTAAAGCCATCTGCTTCAGCTGGTCTGGCATTTTCTCTCTCTCTTTTTTTTTATGCCGAGAATTTTGGCCGATGTTGCAGTGTCCATTGTGGCTTGGCACAGTTTTCAGGCAAGACGGGTGGAAGTGAGACGTGACGGGAAGGTTTTTAGGGGGTGGGTAGGGGGAGGGTTGTCTCTCAGGGGATATGTTTGTTGGAGGATTTTGTATGTCGACAGTTTATTCACTAATCTGGCCAGATTTATAATTACTTTTCTTCTTACAGACATTGCACTATGCGGTGTGCCTTCCCTTTAATATCCGAACTTTTCTTTTGCACTTATTTGCGTCTATATTGTTGACCAAAGCATCCTGTGCCCGCATGTTCCTTCCCGTGGTTAAGTCTATGTACCAACGGTTTCATTCCTCCAGTCTGTTATGTCGTCCATGCAGAGCAATCCCTTGCCTGTCCTCTGTACCGGGAATCGATCTTACCTGTTCTGCTCAGTGGTTAATCCTTTGATGATTCCTTTCAATTTTCTGTGTTCGCAGCTCCTTCATTTTTGCACACCACTCACGTTTGTCTAAGCACAGAGATACGGAAGCACGTCATGCAACCGGGCGCACCAGTGCACACATTACAACCAAGCACCTGCTTGATTTAATCAGAGAGTGTGTAATTATTCTTACAGGGAAAAATCACTTCTGTCAAATCGCGAAACTAGGTCGCGGCGGTAAGAGGACCGTCTTCACCTGTCTGTTTACTGTGGTTTGTTTCATATTTTTCTGTTGATTGAAACCATTTAGAGTCGTTTGTAAGCTCTTAGCCTACTCTGCGTAGAAATTATTTTACAAACGAGCATTGGCGCGACAAACGTCGCGCGCGACCTACTTTTCACTCCGTGCTAACAGTGGTTTCGCTGAGACTTCCGTGTCTCGCAGTGCAAATCAACCAATAGTGAACCCTCTCTCTGTACATACATACTCTCAAAGACAGTAAGGAGAGCTTCTAATAATTATCTTTGGTTCTTAACTACCAGGAAGTGCAAGCACGTCGGTGTATACAAGAGTTATGTCCCGTCACTGCTGGAGAAGACGGCGAGTTATCCAATGCTTTCCAATTTATTGCTTTCATGTTCGCATATTAAAGTTTAATGAATTCTGATTTTCTTCTTCATCAGATTTTTCTTGTTTGCTTTGTTCATGCAGATGTGTTATTAGCAATGTGCACGGCGAATTTAATTTGTAGTTATTTAATGTGTTTTTTTTTTTTTCGGACCAGCATCAAGACAGAGAGAGAGAGAGGAGAGAGAGAGAGAGAGAGAGAGAGAGAGAGAGAGAGAGAGAGAGAGAGAGAGAGAGAGAGAGAGAGAGAGAGAGAGAGAGAGAGAGAGAGAGAATGCAATAAAAGCTAGAGGACGCCCAAATATACGGGAACGAATGATACACATACCCAGACAACTGATTTTTTCCTTTGATATTCCTAGATCCTGAAAAAAATAATAATAAGAGAACTTAGTGTATGTTGCACTAGAGAATGGGTGACTGTCTCATTTCTTTTTGTGTGTAGTAGTGTAAGGTGCATGGGATGCAAACAGACAGCTTGTCACAGAACGTCAAATGACTGTGCAGGTAGACAGGTGGACTGGAGACGCGATAGCTAGGCAGTGAGGCATGGGTGGAATTATGTCAAGTGATGATAACTTATCAGATTAGAATGATAATATTCTTTGTGTGCACCTGAAGTTTGTCTTTTTTTTTTTTTTTGCAACAAATAGTACACGAGTCAAGAATGTGGTCTGAGCATGTTAATGCGAATGTCAATAAATGCGTGCAAAGCCGTCTTAACATCATTGAAGATAAAGTAATGTCCGGCGGCCCACCCCCATCGCAACTAGTCAAAACTCCCCCACACTACAGATGCATGAGGCTCCCTAAACCCTTGGGGCTCAGTGTGCCCATGCCTTAAGACGGCCCTGAACGCATGGTCCTTAGAGACAGATTAATCGTGAGTGTCCGAAGTATAATAATTATGTCTTTTCATTTCATTTCTGGTGGTCAATCCCTCTGCCATTAATCCTCCGGTGTACTGGTGGAAACGTGTTGGCATACCCATCAGCAACACATTACGATGTACTGGGGTAGCGTACACGAGAAATCGCGTCCAGTAAGTACATGTACTCAACATTCACCTCTCTACAATACATTTAGTACGACGAGATGGAAGTGTGTGTCCGGACACCCAGACTGTCAAGCACAGATCATCCATCCGGTTACGTTTTGTAGGGCGAAACAGTAAACATTAAACGTATCCGTTTTAGCCTGCCAACTGCATAGCACTGCAGCCCAGCACACAGGTCAAGTTTGGCAAATTGAGCACAGCTTGTGAGTGCCAGGAACGAAAGTGGAACATGCAGTGAAGTTGAAGGTGTTTGTGATGTAACTGTGGGCAAGCAAGGCAGGTGTGCCTGGCATTCACGCTGGTTCGGTCCTCACAGCCCTGTAGATGCAAGGGGAGATGAACGCGGAAAGGTCAAGAGGAGATAAACATTGTTATTTTTGCATGCGCGGGGAGGCCGGGGAGATTTGGGAGTGTAGTGGAGATTCATTTGGTGAGCTCTGAATTCATGTGGGCGATACCGAATGTTAAACAGCAAACTACATACCACATGGTGGTTTCAGAATACAAACCATCCACCTCCGAAATGTGTGGCATGTGGTGAGGGGGGGGGGGGGGGAGGGGCGGAAACAGAAGAGGACCTGACTCCACACCATGGATACAAATATCTTGCAAAAGCACAAACCGTTTCTTCCACATTTAATAACACTTTCTTCCTTGTGTGGAGTCGACATTCTAAAACGTTTGTGTCCGAGAATAATTATGGCTAATTATTGTTTGTGCATACGTGTGTGAGGCGATACCTGTTGTTAAATAATGGAAGTATTCTTTGCATTGGTCACGCTGGCGTGAGGCACTCGAGCATAGAGGAATCAGAATAGAATACAGTCGGTAAAATGTTTATGTCATCGATAACTTGAAAAGTCTTAGGATTTCATTTTTATCTGATCTTATCTATGGGAATCTGAGGTCTGAAAGCTGGCCCTGAGAGAGGTAACAACAACAACAACAAAAAACGCGAGAGGTGCAAAGTGGCACTATCGTGCCGACGCGCCGTTAAACCCAAACTCAAACTCAAATCTTTGAATAATTTGAAAAAATAGGAAGTGGAGGTAATGACGTACAAACTCGAAATTCAGAAAAGGTCTGGATTTTTTATGGACACGGGACGAGATTGTTATGTCATGGACCCGAATGTTTTATCGTGGTATTCGATGTTCTTCAGGCGGGCACAATGGGGAAGGTTGGTGATTACTATGGTGTCTGAAGTTTAGAAGAGAACGAAATTCATGTTGCGGAAGCCGTGCCTCGGTAGTTACATTTTGTTACAGCAGGGAACGAATACAGCTCGAGGGCAAGGCTAAGGTAAGCCTGTGTGTGTCCCCCTGTCTCAAGTTTTTCGTAGGGCAATGTTTGTTAATAGGTCAAACTATATTGTACTTGCTCGCTCTGCATCTCTCACCCAACACCCTAATGCTGTTTAACAGTGTCACTTGCCCCAGAAATTACTTTTTTCCCATCACCCATGCCCTTCTGGCGAATAACTATTTCTGATACTGAAATAACGTTCAAAATTTATGGCGAATGCAGGTGAATAGTCTAGTAGTATCTGAAACTTGTCTAAAAAGTGAACTCATCCATGGACATTTAATTAGAGTTATGAGATGTTGAAAAAAAAGTGCATTGAATTCCTAGGCCCTAATGACATTGTCGTTGTTTCGTGAAGCGGTTCTGTAGGATGTTCCGGCAGCAGAGCAAGCGTTGTTGGGCCGTACATCACTTAGAGAATGTCGTTGCTTGCCTGAAGCGATTCAGTGTCACGTTACAGCTGACGGACAGAGAATCTGGGCTGCATAGGGCGAAAAGGTCTATGACAGATGATCGTTTTACAATGCAAGATTCCCATTAGTGGTTACAAGGCATGTCTTATAAGGTTGAACATGTATTTGTGGCACTGGGGAGAGATTGGGGATTCACGAGTGGATGCAATGTTTCTGTGTCACAACCAGAGATCAGAGAGTTTTTAGGGAGAGGAGGGAGGGGTGAGGGTGGGGAGGGGGTTAAGGGGATGTGGTGCAGCATAACGGTCCATAGAACCCGCAAGACTGCGATGTTCTGATGATTTTCCACGCCAGCAGTCGTTGACATTTGCCCCTGTAAATTTTCCGTCATTGACGGATGTGTATAAAGTTCACCTCCGGTTGTTTTCGACATAATACATACAGACTGGCTGTTGTCTGGGTCAGTGATGCAAACTGACATTGCGACCCACAGAGTTGTGACACACATACATGTAAATGGTCAGAACTGTGATCAGGGGCGGATCCGGACTTCAGAGTCGACTGTCTTCCAAAATTTGAAAATCAGGGGCTGTGATCAGGGGCGGATCTGGACTTCTGAGATTACTGTCTTCCAAAATCTGGAAATCAAATAGTGAGTACAGTCCTAAGGTAAATAATAAAAAGATTGCTACCGCTTTTATAGATTAAGAACAACAACAACAAAAAAGTCACTGACCGTCTCCCAGCAGATGGAGGAAGGCGGTTTTATTCCATCCCAGGTCGTATATGTCTATGGTCAGATCTGTAGACACATACACAGTCACAGCTGTGGTGCATGATTTAAACATTTAGAGTTGTGACCGAAACCGCCAGAGTTGCACCGTACGTAATTATAATAGATCAGGGTAGAGCATGCACAAAAGGATAATAAAATACACGAATGAAGTTGTCGTGTTTGACTTCGTGAGATATGCGAGGCAGCAGAGCCTCTGGCTATTGAAACTTGTAGGAGATGTCAACGAAATGGATGTTGTTTGTGTTGGCGTAGCAAGAGCTGTGGTGTGACAGGAACCACAAAGATCTCAGTTTACTGGAGACATTTCTTTGTCTGTTATCTCAAGACTAATAACATTGCCAAGTGGTGCAGGAAGTGGCAAAGTGACCTCATACATGTGTTTTCGGTCGTTTCGTCCTTGTGTTCGTTATTATTACTAATTTTGTTCTTTCTTTTGAACAGATCCTTTGATCGTTTCTTCCATTAATCAGTGAGTGGATATGGAAAAAAATACAAGCAAACAAACACACATACACACACACACACACAAACAGGAGCTCAAACCCCGAAGCAACATGCATAATTTATACATAGAGATTTTAAAAAGGTCTAGCGGTTTTCTATTGGGTTCTATAAATAGCTCTGTGAGATTATCTCATCTTTCTGAGACCAAAAACGATGCTAAGTGGTGCCCTTGAAACTTGAGCAAGTCGAATCTGAACTGGCATTGAAATGTAACAATCGCTTTGGAAATATAATGCATGAACTATCCCGCTGGAGCACCCCTGAAATGTTAAAAAGAAAGGTAATCACATGATTGAAATAACTTGAAGCGCATGGCAGCAAAGGAGGAATGTTTCGCTTAATCATCAGCCGGTATTTTTGCATGGATAAGAATGTATGCACGTCACACGAGGAGCAGCTATCTCCGCCGAGAGTTGAACGAGAGGGAAAGTGGCAGGAGGCGGCCTAGAGAGAGAGAGAGAGAGAGAGAGAGAGAGGGGAAGGATTTGAGTTGTCGCTACCACAGGAAAACGTGAGGTTGAAAGCTGATTTACTTTTTAAATATTTTTTGGACTGTTATCATTATTTTTGTATCAGATGGGTGAGCTGCAAATCCTCAACAAATTACTGCTCTTGACCAAGATAGATGAAATTGAGAATTGCTGGGCAAAAATAGACCTGGTGTGTTAATCGGGAGATGATGACGTGACTTAACAATAGTTTATCGTAGCATTGCGAGATCTTAGTTCCTGTTTGTTCTATCTCCATTTCCTGAGAAACTGTAGATCTTTTAGTATGTAGAAGAGGTATAACAAATGCTCTCTTTGGCGCTTGTTTAAAATGCGTTGTGGCACTTATCAAGTTGTTTCACAGTTACGATTAATTCCAACTCATTAACATAATACCAAAGTCACAAACGTTTAAGGACGAATTTCTCAGTTGTGAACGAAAAAAAAATGGTGTTGGAACACACAAGAACTAAGGTCGCGATTGGTTAAACCACCAGTACGCCCTGAATTTGAAAGTGGTTTTTCATGACGGAAATATGATTTGATTTGCACAGTTTGCCCATTCTTATGTCTTTTGAGACACCGGCAGAACATTTGGTTTAAATCTTTTGAGAAATTTCCAAATTTTGTTGACATATCAATAGAAAGGCACTAGTCGTCGGCTGTTTCGTATCGTCCATGTTCTTAAACGATAAGACTTCTGGTCAGGGAACCGTGCAGGGCGCAGTGTGGACGTTTGAGTGGCTCCGGTGGTTGATGGGCGCTTTTGGTAGAGTCTACCTTTGTCTTTCTTTCTGCTGTAATAATATTCTGTCCATCGTCTCGCTTCTTGGTAGCACAATATAGACGTTTTTTTTTTTATCGACGTGCTTTCTCCAAACTCAGTCTCGAAACTGCCTCACCTTAAAACAAAAAGTCAGACTAACCAAATATCCCGGCTTTCTGTTTACTTGTAAACGTTTGGAAACATTTACCTTTTGGGTCAGGCGGGATTCCTTGCAGACAAGTTATCGAACTTTCCATCCGTTTTATTGCTGGTTGTCGTTCCCAGTCAAGGGGTCACTATTCGTCATCTATACTCTGAAATATAGCGAGTTGTTCCCCCTTGGACCCCATCGAGAAGGTACTCACAATCCAGTTTTCCCAACGGTCGAGAGGGCGGCTTGGCAACTGGGAGAGCCGTCTTGAAGGGCTCTATTTACATTGCATATGAGTTCAGGAGAGGTCTGAGAGATGGAGATTATAAGTTTATTTCTATTGGACGGGCTCAGTGCTACTGGGCGATAGCTCTGTGATGTCAGGCTCTCATAGCGATTGGCACGTTTTGGGGTTGTTGTTTTTTTACTTTCTGTCTTCTCTTCTTCAAGTTGCGTAAAAATAAATAAGAGAAGTTATTCTAGGCTTATCATAGATCTTCCATTGTTTTTCCTAAGCTGTTCACTATGAATGGGGAGGGGCAGAAGGGGGAGGATGAAGTGCGGGTGGGGGGTGAGAGGAATAAGGTCATGTGATCAGTTAATGTGTTTGTTTGTTTTTTTTTTGTTGGGGTTTTGCGTCTCTTTCCTGTATCAGAGGTGAAGTTTGCCCCCCCCCCTCCTCCCCCCCCCCCCCCAAACCTGAGTCACCGACTTCAATAACAAGACGAGAGGGGATTTAGATTGTGCCTCATCCCAAGCGGATTCGAACCTGTGGTGATCTCCTTTACTCGGGTTAGCGCTCTAACCAATGGGCCACTAAGCGAGTGAGAGAGAGGCAGACAGATTTCCGTGAAAAGAGAAAATGGGGTGGGGGTGTAAGGATGAGAAAATGAAGGGAGTGGGTGAGGTGGGAGTAGGGAGGCAGGAGAGTGAGAGGAGAAAGACGGTGACCCAATAACTACACTGTCGATAGATCGGATCAGCGTAGGGAAAATTAGATTGGTGCTGTAAACTTTAGTACCACGGGGCGACCAATCCTCTGTAATAAACACAAGCTATCATTTCTCATCATCTTAGAGCCAAACACAGACACCTATCTTCTTAGCGGTCCAATAAGTGTAATCGAGGTTGATCCAAGAGCTTAAGATCAGGAGTGTTTAGATTTGTCGCCGGAGGCAACGGGGAGAATGGAGTGGAATATTAAGTGCTGCTGTACAAGGAGCCCCCGTGGGTGAGCGGTCTCTAGTGCGGGGGAGAGAGAGTGTGGAGAGGGCAGGACTGCCCAGGCTGGGCAGACAATGCAACACTCACTTCACTAATGAACTCTTAAACTGCCGGGTGACCCCTGGGGAAATCCGATCTACTCTACTGATCTGCATACTAACTCCCACATTGATTCTTGGAGTGTCCAGTCCCGCGAACTGCAACGTCTCAGGCAATTTAAGTGCAAATCCCAGCTCTTTCAGGTCAATTTCCCACCCACCCTCCCCGGGGCACACTGTCAAAATAAAATAAAAGAAAAAAAATGTTGGACAGCACTACCTTGTATCAAACATCGGTCCAAGAGTTTGACCAGTGGCTTTCTACCCTTAAGAATCTGTTTTCCCTGTATATTCATGGGTTTATGTCCTCCATAACAATTCAGGTTCGATTCCTCCATAGATCTGGCAACACTGATGAGGCCACATGGAATTAATTAAGCGAGCTGAATTGCGTTTGGCGTCAGTAGAAATCATTAAGTACAATCTGGAACAAGAATAGTAAGAGCGAATCGGTCCTTTTGCAGCACATATGTATTTCCTCCCTAAATTCTTAAATTTCACCCCCCCCCTTCTTAAATCCTAAAATTTCACCCCATGGGAAATCTCTCTCTCTCTCTCTCTCCCCCCCCCCCCCGCAGCCTCCAGTCAGAGAGCCACTGAACTTCAAGATATCCTGGTTTCTCTGACAGTGTCCCTCATTCCGTCCATCTTTTGTTAATGCTAAGTCCCTCATTCCGTCCATCTTTTGTTAATGCTAAGTCCCTCATTCCGTCCATCTTTTGTTAATGCTAAGTCCCTCATTCCGTCCATCTTTTGTTAATGCTAAGTCCCTCATTCCGTCCATCTTTTGTTAATGCTAAGTCCCTCATTCCGTCCATCTTTTGTTAATGCTAAGTCCCTCATTCCGTCCATCTTTTGTTAATGCTAAGTCCTTCATTCCGTCCATCTTTTGTTAATGCTAAGTCCCTCATTCCGTCCATCTTTTGTTAATGCTAAGTCCCTCATTCCGTCCATCTTTTGTTAATGCTAAGTCCCTCATTCCGTCCATCTTTTGTTAATGCTAAGTCCCTCATTCCGTCCATCTTTTGTTAATGCTAAGTCCCTCATTCCGTCCATCTTTTGTTAATGCTAAGTCCTTCATTCCGTCCATCTTTTGTTAATGCTAAGTCCTTCATTCCGTCCATCTTTTGTTAATGCTAAGTCCCTCATTCCGTCCATCTTTTGTTAATGCTAAGTCCTTCATTCCGTCCATCTTTTGTTAATGCTAAGTCCTTCATTCCGGCCATCTTTTGTTAATGCTAAGTCCTTCATTCCGTCCATCTTTTGTTAATGCTAAGTCCTTCATTCCGTCCATCTTTTGTTAATGCTAAGTCCTTCATTCCGTCCATCTTTTGTTAATGCTAAGTCCTTCATTCCGTCCATCTTTTGTTAATGCTAAGTCCTTCATTCCGTCCATCTTTTGTTAATGCTAAGTCCTTCATTCCGTCCATCTTTTGTTAATGCTAAGTCCTTCATTCCGTCCATCTTTTGTTAATGCTAAGTCCCTCATTCCGTCCATCTTTTGTTAATGCTAAGTCCCTCATTCCGTCCATCTTTTGTTAATGCTAAGTCCTTCATTCCGTCCATCTTTTGTTAATGCTAAGTCCTTCATTCCGTCCATCTTTTGTTAATGCTAAGTCCTTCATTCCGTCCATCTTTTGTTAATGCTAAGTCCTTCATTCCGTCCATCTTTTGTTAATGCTAAGTCCCTCATTCCGTCCATCTTTTGTTAATGCTAAGTCCTTCATTCCGTCCATCTTTTGTTAATGCTAAGTCCTTCATTCCGTCCATCTTTTGTTAATGCTAAGTCCTTCATTCCGTCCATCTTTTGTTAATGCTAAGTCCTTCATTCCGTCCATCTTTTGTTAATGCTAAGTCCTTCATTCCGTCCATCTTTTGTTAATGCTAAGTCCCTCATTCCGTCCATCTTTTGTTAATGCTAAGTCCTTCATTCCGTCCATCTTTTGTTAATGCTAAGTCCTTCATTCCGTCCATCTTTTGTTAATGCTAAGTCCTTCATTCCGTCCATCTTTTGTTAATGCTAAGTCCTTCATTCCGTCCATCTTTTGTTAATGCTAAGTCCCTCATTCCGTCCATCTTTTGTTAATGCTAAGTCCCTCATTCCGTCCATCTTTTGTTAATGCTAAGTCCCTCATTCCGTCCATCTTTTGTTAATGCTAAGTCCCTCATTCCGTCCATCTTTTGTTAATGCTAAGTCCCTCATTCCGTCCATCTTTTGTTAATGCTAAGTCCTTCATTCCGTCCATCTTTTGTTAATGCTAAGTCCTTCATTCCGTCCATCTTTTGTTAATGCTAAGTCCTTCATTCCGTCCATCTTTTGTTAATGCTAAGTCCTTCATTCCGTCCATCTTTTGTTAATGCTAAGTCCTTCATTCCGGCCATCTTTTGTTAATGCTAAGTCCTTCATTCCGTCCATCTTTTGTTAATGCTAAGTCCTTCATTCCGTCCATCTTTTGTTAATGCTAAGTCCTTCATTCCGTCCATCTTTTGTTAATGCTAAGTCCTTCATTCCGTCCATCTTTTGTTAATGCTAAGTCCCTCATTCCGTCCATCTTTTGTTAATGCTAAGTCCTTCATTCCGTCCATCTTTTGTTAATGCTAAGTCCTTCATTCCGTCCATCTTTTGTTAATGCTAAGTCCTTCATTCAGCACATCTTCCTCTTCCTCTTCCTCTTTTTACGTGTTGGCTTTCGGAATGTGGTGTCTGCGCCAGCAGAGGTAAAATGACCCAGAGTTTCAGTGCATGCAACCCTGTGCATCTGACAGTGTTCAGTGTGGAGGGCTTAATTCTGAATGGCAAAAAAAGTTGGAACCGAGGTAGTCAAGGAAAAGTATTTCTCATGCAGGGTGTGACTGAAAATTCCTGCTTTTTGAAGGTGACTCATTCTAATTACAGCAGTCCTGGGTTAATGTGCTTTGCACAGGCAACACTGTACTCGCTGATCTTTTTCTGTATACTGTCTGTTATTTACAAACAGTTTGTGTTGAAGACGAGGTGGACTTAGATATCACAAAAACTAAACCCTTCAATTCTTGGTTCAAGTTTTTCATTTTTTTCAGTCACTGAATGCCCAGTGCTCCAATTTATTGGTATTAAGATTTATCCCCCCAAAAGTTAATGACAAATAAGAAAAGTTAAAACATGTGCATTTAAAACGTTTATTTGACCATTTTAAATATATTTTGCAGGTTTCAACTTCAAAAATGCAATCTTAGTCTGGGCACTAGAGGGTTAATTTGTATTCGTCCTGTATTTATCTGTCCAGGTGTGCCAGTGCTATTTAAAATGGACTGTTACATAAAGGTCTGTCATCCCATACTGCCATGGCCAGCTTCCTCGGTATCGAAACTTGTCATTTTTGTTAACGCCTCCCTGAGGAATACTAAATACCTTTTATATTGTTAATATCATGTCACAGTTTCAAGGTATGATATTAAAACGGAATGCGCAGCCCCCAAATCGTGTCTGCCTTTTCAATCGCTTTCCAAGACGAGCACACAATATTCGTAACTGAATATTTGACAGATTTAGACGAGATAATCTTGCAGTGAAATGTTGTAGTCCATTCAGGACCGTCTTAACGTCACTATACGCCCCTGGGCAAAGCAGTAGCTGCGTTTTCCATTTTTAAAAACCAACGTAAATTTGCATGCATGGGACCCAGACCCCTAAACCTTTGGGACCCCTGGACAACATGCCCAGTGTGCCCGTGCGTTTAGACGGCTGTGAGTACATTTCTTCTTTTGTTCCATACTGGAGACACAGCGGTTTGTTCAAACGTTGACAGGGTGTAGACAGGGAAGAAAACAACAACAACAGAAAAGCTGGAACTCAAAGTGCTGTATTTCTTACAGCATTAGACGCGGACGGACCCGTTATTAGATGTCTTGTCCTCCAGAAGAAACCACCCTTGACTTTTCCGGGTAGATGATGATTCATGCATACACCATTAGCCTCACTCTACTGAGGAAGTAATCTAATGTGACTTTGACTAGAGGTGGGAGACAACCAATCATTGCTTTGGGCTGTGACCTCTGGCCTGGGAATATCATCCACTGTGACTTGGGCGTCCGATTTAATCACCCTGCATTTGTGCGATTGATTCAATTACAGGTCAGTCGTGTCTGATTTCATTCTTCTGTCTCCTGGTACCAATCAGTGGCGGGGTGGGACGTGCACGCTCCAACTGCTTCTCTGAAGTGGTGAAATTGAGGCTGAATCAGGGCGGAAACGGGATATATCTATTTATCCCCCGCCCCTGCCTGGGCCCGACCACCAGGATGTGTGATGGACGATGTTGGTATTTCAACACAAGTATTCACTATTTCGACGAGCGTTTTACATACTGGCGTATCGATGGTTTTGGTAGATTTGAGTAATTATGACTGTCTGCATGATTATGCTTGTGGAGATGTCTCTATTTTGTCAAGGTAACTCGTCCATATCTTTAAAAGCTTTATAAGTTGAAACTTTTTTGCCACATGCATGTCTTGAGAAATTTTACTCTTACCAAAATTTTGGAAACGTTTTCCCCTTGTAAAATGGGAGAATTGTTGATGCGCTAGTAGGTGAGATGGGCGACGATTTGTGGGCTAGAAACTTGGTGTTCAGCTTGTCACGCGGCGTGATATCCAGTCACATCTCACCCCCTCCCCCCTCCCCACCGGCCCGATCATCAGGATATATGACGGAAAACGTAGATAATGCAACGCACGTATTTCCCATTAAAAAATTGTCACACGGCGTGAGTATTAATTTGTTAAGAAGCGTCCAGTTAAGATTCATTATGCCAGGTATTAAAGGAACAGTTAGTTGTGATGATATCAGATGATGAACATTAATCTTTACTGCACGCCATACCCACCTAACCCTCCCCCCCCCCCCCAAGTTGTCCTAAACTCTAGATTGTAAATGATGCATGTTCGTCGTGTGCTACACATTGACCAGCTGGCTGTGAGATCCCTGTTGATAGTGTTGAAACATTTGAAACGCCACACGTTATCTACAAATGATTATTTTATATACTTCTTTAATGGAATCTGCCTTAGTGTCATTGCAGTCCAGTTACAACTGGGGTAGACACGTGGGCGCCACAGTGCAGCGGCGTTTAAAATTTTTTATTTTATTAACGTCTTTATTGGACTGAGAAATATGAAGTACAAACTAGTCCATAACCTATCCAAAACACAAAAGCGTATTTCCTCACCTTTCCCTAAAAGTGTAGTAATCGGTTTTGGCAGTTTTTCAGGAGAAGCCAAAAAACTGTTTTATTTTAGTACAACTGGTCCAGTCATGATGGATTTTTGAAAGTTTGCTATCCAATTATTTTTCTGCTTAGGAGTCTAGAACCAAGATCATTTTGATGTGCCTTTGAATGTAGTTGAATTTATATAAAAACTGCCGTTTCGAATTTTTGAGTTACGACAGTCTTAGGCAACACTGACAATTTTGCTTTATTGGTGTATGACCATCTACTGGATCTGGCCACGGTCATAATATGAGTGAAGAGTGTCAAATTCAGTTTAGCTACAGTCATGCAGGGGTGGATTATAGAGACCAGTCGATGGATCTTCACCTTTACAAAACATCATCTCTCCACCGTGTCATGGCCTTGAAATAATGTCCAGATTTGTGCAGTTCATACAAATATGAGCGGACCTGCAGAAATCGGGCTGAAGGTCAGAGACCAATTCTTGAGAAAATCCCTTCATAGGGGGGAAACATTTTCAGTGGAAATTGAGATTTGCTTACAATATGAAAGATTAGCCATTTTTCTGCATCCGGTTAAAATATTTTGCTTGAAATCATCTTGGAAATATTTTCTTTAAGATTTTTTTAAAAAGATAAACATTTCACCTAGATGGCGCCAGATCCACTCAGAAATGTGCAGAAATTTTCGTCAAAATGATTTTTTTAAAAAGTGGTCAAGGGCAGAAAATGCATGCACGTTTCTATATCATTATCTCCCGTTGGCTGACGCTACATGAAAATTTGGTGTAAAGTTGTACAGCGTCCTGAGAAATGTCCTCATCTGGACATGTAGCTTACTTTCATCCTGGTCCATGCAAAGGATGTGGTAATTGGATTTGCGGTTTTGTTCGGTTGTCATGTGTGTGGCTGCCCCACCTTGTTCTGCTGGGGTCATTTAGTTACTGCTTCTCCTTCCTCCATTAGTACAGTCCGCTGTGGAGAGTGGGAAGTGAGCAACAGGGATCTGGAGATTTGTGTTTTATGTGTGTGCGTGTGTGCGCGCATGTATATGTTCGTGTATGCATGAGTGGGCATGCATTGGATGTACGCATCTGTGTGCGTGTACATGTTTTGTCTGTGTAAGCCTCCTCCCCCCCCCCCCCCATGTGGACTGCGTGTGTATTCGGGTTCATGTCGTGTACGTGCATCTGCATGTATGTATGTATGTATGTGTGTGTGTGTGTGTACATAATTATGTCTCTTGTCCATGTGCGTTCTTGGACAAATATGGAAGTCCGTGTGTGTGAGTGTGTGTGTGTGTGTGTGTGTGTGCGCGCGCGCTTAATTCAAAGTATGTAAATGTGACGTGTGTATGGTCGTGACGTTTATATGCGTGCATGCACCCCCCCCCCTCCCACACCGACCAGTCAAACCCACCCATAAAAATGTTTTCTACCTGTCTGTCTGTCTTTTTGTCTGTCTGTCTGTCTGTCCGTTCCAGATGTTAGCACTGTACAGACAGTAATTTGCCAGCCAGCAGTTTTAAAACGGGGACCGCAGTAAAAACGTGTGCGTATATTTTGCCGGCCCTGCGAAAGATAACGTTTTCCTCCCGAATGGGCAAATACATGTCGTGTTTTATGGCCGACAGAATATCATCAGATCATTTTTTTTTCTTCCCAGTTTTCAATTTGCCAAGGGGCATAACTCTTCCTCTTCTTCATTCTGTGGTTGCCGTTCTTAGCGGGCGCGAATGTGTCTGACGTCACTGCCTCGCTGCTGACCTTTTTCTTCATCATTTCACGGAGTAACGGAAAAAAGTATTATTTCTTTTCCTCTGAGAGTCTCCATCTCCTCTCTGTCTGTCTCTGTCTCTCTCTCTCTTTCTCTCTTTCTCTCTCTCTCCCTCTCTTGTTCTGCACTAAAGAAGCGGAGCCCAAAAAAAAAGGCGAGGAAGAAAAGGATTTGGAGATGGAGGAAGAAGTGTCAGAGAGAGAGAGAGAGAGAGAGAGAGAGAGAGAGAGAGAGAGAGAGAGAGAGAGAGAAGAGAGAGAGAGAGAGAGAAAAGGGACGAAGTAAAGAGTAAATGAGAGGGTTGGAGACGGAAGGAGACGAAGGTAGTCAGAGGCGAGAGAAAGAGGGAAGGAGAAAGAGTACCGGAGGGGAGTTCGAGAAACAGCTACGCGATGCGAGAGAAGAGCTGGATAGGTAGGAGATGGATGATATGATATTAAATGTCATATTGCGCTCACCCGGGCTGGGCGTTCTGAGATGGCTTATTCTGTGTCTATGTATGCGTGTGTGTCCTATTCTGTCAGATTTCTGCTGTCATAACACTGAAAGGGGGGGGGGGGTGTAGAGAGCCGTAAAAAAAAAAACGGAATGATTAAACGTGAAATCTGATCAATTCTACAGCCCAGCAAGTCACAGTTGACTCCTGCCGGCCAACAGTAAACATGGGGGAGGGACCGTGCAGCAAGTGGGTACCCTCGGAAGGTTGGGGTGGGGGGGGGGGTTAACTTCAGCGTATGATTAGTGTGCATGGGGAGAGGGGGCGGGTCCTGGAGATTTGTTAGCATGTAGAATGATGGGGTCAAAATAGCGTAGCTCAAAGAGTTTCCTATCCTTTTGCTATGTTTTGTCTATCTTCCTGCCTTCTGCCTAGCACAATGTGGTCCTTGTTGTGTCGACGTGCTTTCTCTAAACTCAAACCCAATACGTGAAAATACGGGGAAAATCGAGAGTACACACTTTATAGATGCACACCCCCCCCCCCCCCCCTTTCCGCCTTATGTCACAGATTGTTTGTCATAGCTAGAGGAGATGCTGGTGATCACTCTGGCAGTGTGTACAAACATGATGCTTGCGATCACAAAATGACTGGCTTATTAAAATTGAGTGGCCGCGCTGTGCGGATATCTGAGATCCTTCGGCGGATTTTGACTCCGCTTTGAAAGTGATAATTTGATATTGTGAAGAAATGCGATCGGTGTTTTTTTTGTTTTTTTTCATTTTCTTTTTATTATGTTTACAGAAATTAGTTTTGTGTACAGAGTAGTGACGGTGCTTTTTTTTAAATTTTTATTTTGAATATTCTACACTGTTGCCAGCCATGAAGGAGCCGGCGCTGCAGCGAATAGCGTGCAGAGATTTGGTGAAGCCCGGGGTCAACTCCTTCATTGTATTCCCCAAGACTCAAGTAAAAGGCCTATTGTTGAGAACTGTAAGAAAAGAAGATATTTTAAATTGGGTGAAAGTAGATGAAATAAACTTTTTATTCAAATTAAATATAAAACCAGCCACATTAATTAAATTCGGTACCCCAAATGAGATCTCTGGTCAGAAAACACTTGAACTACTTCATATTTTTTTTTTTTTTTACATCAACCAAGAGAAATTGTTTTTCAGTGCCGATGAAAGCCAGGTTAGTTAGTCGCTTTTGTGGAGTGGGGGGGGGGGGGAGGGGGGGGGAGGGAGAGAGAGAGAAGAACTTAATCCTAATTTCACTCTTCGATTGGATTTCCCCTAAAATGGATGCCCTGTGGATTTTTGCCGTATCTGTTGCCGCTTCCATTTCCTTCCACATGGAAATCCAGCTTTAGTTAGGTGTAAATTCGAGCTTGGTGATGACATTGTACATTGTGTAGAAGTTACAATACTGTTAACATTCATTTGGCTGAGCTATTTGTGATCGGACCCTGTTGTTGCTTGTAATCTCGTGTTGCTGTGTAAAGCGGGGGAAGCCGGACAAGTTATCTCCTCCTGAAGTGGCTGATCTCCTCACGTGCAAGGGGGAAATGTGTCATACGTGACGTCTCATCTGTCATCATTGACACCAGGGCCATGTCATCACCGTAATCTGGCGGCTGCGGCCACAGGCCCACGGGTCCACCACACGGAAATGAGGGGCTAATTTTGGTCTCGAAGGCGTCAAGATGAGAACCTTGACAAGTTCTGCTGTCTCCTGGGATGTTGATCATTGTCTGATCTTGTGAAATTTGTCATGCTGTCAGTGGCTTTACAACCACAAGAATGTCTGTGACAATCTAACCATAAGATATTGACATTGTCAAGGATTTTCTGATTATAAGATATTGACACTGTCAAAAATGGTTTGATCGTAAGGTACTGAAATTGTCACGTGTCGTGTGACCCTACGGTATAGACGTGGTTAGTGATGCTCTGACCATACGGTATAGACTTTGTCAATGATGGTTTGATCTTGCTGTATTGATATTATCGATCCGGGTCATTCCATAAGATATTGACATTGCTAGCGATGGTTTGCCCGTAAGGTATTGATAGTCGGGAATGTTAATGATAGTCAGACCATAAGATATTGACAATTTCAATGCTGGTTGGACCATGCGGTTTGACAGTCTAAACGGTTTGACCAGAAGACAATGGCACTGTCGCTGATGGGATTTATGGAAGAATATTGTTACAAGTACGTACGTGCCCCAAATCTTTTGCACTAGGGGTACGTATTTTGAAGCCTTTTGTGACACTAGAGCTTGAGAGCTCCTTCTGAAATCCTCCCGAAATACTCCTGACAACAGCCTAAATTAATTGTTCTTTCAGATTTCCTTTTTGTTTTCCTCCTTTTTTTTTTTTTTTTTGGTTGAAAGGGTAGGGTGCGGGGTTAGGGATTGGATAAGCTTTAGGGTTGAGGATAAGAACGGGGTTAGCGATAGGTACGTACACTTACGTGCCCCTAGCGAAGAACGATCGGGGTGCGTACGTACTTATAACAACAGAGTCTTTATGGAATGTTGTGCATACTCTTATAGTGTATTAATTTTGATTCAAGTTCGTGCGTTTGTTTGACAATATGGACGGCCGATCGCGGGTGGTTGGTAGGCGCTTATGGTGGGGATTCCTTCTGGCCTATCATTCTGTTGTATTCTGTCAATCGTCTTGTTTCTCCCTAGCACAATGTGGCCGTTACCGTGTTGATGTGCTCTCCCCAAACTCAAAGCCTATGATCTTGCTGCTTGCAATCTTTGTGTGTGTGTGGGTTTTTTTTCATTTAGAAAACCACCATTGTACAGTGTACTGGACTTATCTCAGCAACAAGAGCAACTTAATTAGTAACACAAGGAACTGAATCCACCGTTAGTTAAGCCGAAAAGTAGCTTCAGACAGCATCCGCTGCGCTCCGGTATATTTACGGACAATGACGTAAAATCCTCGCTGCCCCTGTATACTTGTCCACAGCATCCGTTCCGCCCCGCTGCTCACCGCTGTAGAGGCAAAGAGAGTTTTTCCTGCGTCATTTTGCGTAAAAATAGCGGATCGGATTCTGTGGACAAGAGCAGATAGAGAGTTTACGATGACAGTACAGAATTGTGCACGCTGGGAATGGTCACTGCGCGCTTGGGTTGTATCAGACATCTATTTGTCATGCTGACTGTGAGATAGATGGGTTCTGTTTACACTAGACAGTTCTTATATTATGCGTCTGGTTGGTAAACTGTCTTGGCTTCTGATTGGGCGCTGTGTGATACTAAAGTGCTAGTGAGTAGATGAGTGAGTGAGTGGGAAAATGACCAAGCGGTGGGTGATTAAAACATCAAGTGATGAACAGGAAATACGCACGGGAATTGTGTGAGTGAGCGAGTGACTGCGTGAGTAAATGAGTGAGTGAATGAATGAGTGAGTGAGTGAGTGAGTGAGTGAGTGAGTGAGTGCGTGAGTGAGTGAATGAGTGAGTGAGTGAGCGAGCGAGTGAGTGAGTGTGTGAGTGAGCTAATGAGTGAGTGAGTGAGTGAGTGGTGGCTGATTAACACATTAAATGAACCATTGAGTGTATGTACGGGAATAGTCTGAGTGAGTGAGTGAATGAGTGAGTGAGTGAACGAGTGCGTGCATGTGCTCGTGCGTGCGGGCATGCGTTAGTACATTAAGGCTTCTTTAGCTTCTGGAATCATTATCTTGACGATTCCCATTTGACAGCATGAGACAATGTTACCGTGTCACTGATTATACACACGTTACATGATCAGTGTCAGGTGATTAAGAAGTGGACAGTCGTTCCGTCTTCATGTTTGTCTGGCCCGGTCACTAGCCACCAATTTGCCAGATGGGTTAAGTAAGTTTTCTCATGTGATTTTATTTAGCAAAGGCGGCACCCATAAGGTACCAGTACGTATGCTCGGAGCTGGGTGTTAGGGTTTGTCTCCCCCCCCCCCCCCCAAGCATATGAACTGTGGGCAAGGAGGAAAGGGGGGGGGGGCGGGGGGGATTCTGGGT
The DNA here is from genome assembly GCA_963931925.1 of Onchidella celtica. NCBI lineage: Eukaryota > Metazoa > Mollusca > Gastropoda > Systellommatophora > Onchidiidae > Onchidella > Onchidella celtica. The sequence goes on along the minus strand of OZ007578.1, from coordinate 14,919,933 downwards.
AGCGTGTGTACTCTATTCAGTTGTGGTAATGATTATGAAATTTGGTTTTATTTCTATTTCTCAGCAAAATTAAGTTTGTAGGATTATATATAAAAACGAAATGAAAGCTGGCACAGTCAAATAGCCTTATTCAAAAAGCCGTTTAAAGTTTTGAAACATCAAGGGGTAATCATAGACATTCAACAGTTTAGTCGCCGTGCGGTCGTGCAAAAAAAAAAAAAGCGGCCGGGCGGGGGGGGGGGGGGGTGTGACATGATAAGATAAGATAAGATAAGATAAGATAAGATAAATTTTATTCGTCCTTGTACAAGGAAATTTGTTTTGATCATTGAATACATAACAATACAGTTACAGAAGCAGAAAGTATGATACATAGCGACTGAAACGTGTACTGGTGGAGAGGTAAAGGGGGGCTCAGGATAGCCCAAATCGAGCGTACGTACTTTATGGATGACCCTAAACCGTTATTCTGGCCTGGTCGCCAGTCTAATGCCAAACAGTTACTCTGGCCAGGCGAGTCTCTTATTTTCACGAAACGGAGGCCGACTGTGCACTGTAATCCGGGTCTGGACGCTTCCGATGTTGCGTTCGCTGAAATGTCCACACCAACCCTGGCAGTATTTCCAAATCATTTTCAGTCATGTCATTTTACCCTGGCCAAGTTTCGTTGATCACAGTGAATGTTTTGGCAAATGTGTCAGTATTGATCTAATTAATTTGTTACTGCGAGAAAGCGGTCAGGCCTGAAAGAGTTAATTAATCAGGTTTGTTTTAATACAGATAGGATGCGGATAATTTCAGTGTAAAAATTATAATCGATTGCGAGCGTTTTCTCTTCCGGAGCCACATGAACAGTTTGCTCTAGCAGTACAGTTTAGCACTATTTCCAGTGGCGAATGTTATGTTTGAGTGATAAGGATATTTTTTATTTAAATATGCTTGGGCAGCGACCTGTTCGGCCTGGTCCTCTCGGTTTCCAACTGCCAAGGTATTTTTACCGAGCGCAACGTGCACGCGGGCCCGCCGAATTTTTGGTCCTTATCCGAGAAGTCTAGGTACACGATCCTGCCTACCGTAGGATCATGGACAGGAAAAAATGACAAAAATCCCCAAATTCCAACATACCTGCACCGACTGGGATAGATCTAATAGGACTTGCTGTAACATCACAATTCCTTACAGAATGCACAGACCTGATTGTTAATTTTCCACCAGCAGTGTGTACAGAGAGACGAATAACAAACTTCTGATCATACGTTTCGATTTTACGAGACGAAAAAAGCGTCTTCCTTTTAAAGGCTGAAAATATCGTAAAATCCGAAATATGAAAGTCTTAATTTGGTTAAAAAAGGATGTGTCCGCGGAATTCATGGTCAAAAATTGAGAGAGTACATAAAAGTTCAACGTTTTTGGTCACAAGGTCACGGTTTAGCTGCTTACATGTTCACCCTCTAGCTCAATTATAGTATGATAATAATTATTACAATAAAGACAAATATTTATATTACCACGATTACACCTGGTTGTCTGGCATGCTCTTTGCATCAACACTTTGACCAGTAATGCCGTGAATTTTTTCTATTTTTATGATTGTTTTTGGTAAGTGACTGACAGTTACAATGGTTACAATTGCCTGTTTCATGCAGCAAAGGGAATCTTTGTTAGGGTAATTTCAAGTGATACAAACTTGAGTAGAAAAACGCGGCAAGTTCTAGCGGTCACAGGAATGGACTGACCATGCTGACCGTTATTCTTGCAACAGTTCAAGGGTTAATCTCACATTACCCTTCATACTTTTGATTGAATTGATAATGCACAGACTCCCAGGTGACATTTCACGGAGTGCTCATGATGTGGCTGTATTTTTACTTAAAAGTTTGAATGAATATTAAAATTCTAAATGGATTTGCATTCAGTTTTCAATATATGCTGGGTGTATTTTTTTAACTTAGATTTTGAGTGAATCAATTTCCCATGGAATTCGAGATGGATATTCACTCAATGTTCACGACGTGCTGGTTGTATTTTTACCTCGAGTTGGACTGAAGTAATTACTCACAAATTTCCAGATGCATTTTCACTAATGGTCGATGGCTAATGATTTATCCAAAGCAGTGTTCGACTTTTCTCAATGGGGACCTATTCTCCCAAATTTGCTTCTAATGAGAAACGACTAGTTCTTCTGAACATTGCAGCAAAGTGAATCAACTGAGTGAATAGAATGGACAAGAACTTCGGACAATAATACCAAAAACTGGACACCCGGAGGACTGCTTGTTTGTGAACTGGTGAATGAGTCCATCAGACAAAATTTCTACCACGGGAGTCCGGCAGCCTAATGGAATTTAGTGCATCTGCATCTTAGCTCCATTAATGTAAACAGACAGTCCTGAAGGAGTAAGCGTTCCGACTAGTCGGATAAGTGGAAGGATGTTACTTGATATGCAGTTTTGTGTTAAGATGGAACTTTGTGTCGAGGTTGATGACTAGGCAGGGCAAGGACAAAGCTCCCATGACGCTTGTGATCAATGTCTGGAAATGGAATAATGATATCCGACCAGTTAGAACGGGGCACGAGGGCCGTGGGTAAAGCAGCCTGGGAGTTGAAGATTTCCTCCTCCTCCTCGCCCCCTCGTCCACCAACATCAGCCTTGTTCTCGTCCTCGGTTAGTGTGGACAATGGCAACTCGTGCAGTAGTCTCTCTGTGGTCAGTACACCACTGCTGGAGGCCGACAGGTGGGTAACTGGTCTAAAGTCGTGTCTTCATGTCTACGGAACGGAAACGGCAAAAATCCATCATGTGGTAAAAAGAAGTGTACAGAAACGGCGTGTCCGTACACGTGAAAACATTTTTTCTATTTCATTGCTTGAAGTCTTTTTGACGTTTCCGTTTGCGTACACATGAAAACACGAAAAGTCGTGTGGCTGTGTTTTCATGAGTACAGAAACGGCAACAGAAACTGCAAAAATCGATCAAATAGTAAAAAGAAAGAGTGTTTCTATATGTACACAAACGGCGTATCCGTACACATGAAAACAATCTTTACTATTTCACTACTTCAAGGGTTTTTGACGTTTCCGTTTCCGTACACATGAAAAAAACCTCTCTGTGCTCATCTTTGTTTGTTTGTCTGTCTGTCCGTCTGTTCGTGATGGTGTCTCAAGAATTGCTTGTCCGGGATCTCATATAGACTGCATGTACGTGTAGAAAATTTGATATCATCGCCCGACGGTTGACCGTCAGTTTTCTAATTCTAACACCTAATTTTGATGTGCGAGCACGTGCAACTTTTTCCTTGTTTTTCACTTCCATGTATAATTAACAGACGGACAGACAGACTGGCGGGTAAACGGGCAGACATACTCACGGGTATGAGGGAAGGCAGAGGGACAGAAGTTGATTATGTGCAGGCTTGATCCTATAGGAAACGCGCAGGAGCGATTTCCCAGTCAAGGGAAATAACGCCGGTTATAACTCCAAGGCCTGAAGTTAGTGGGTAAATTCCCCCTGAATGTTGTTCTGACTTGCGCATTCAAAATGCGTAGAAATGATAACACGTCATGCGTTCAGTACGTCAAAACTACTACAACAGCGATAACCACAGAAAACAAAATTATAATAACGCAGTCGAACATTGGTTTATTTACCTACAGAATCTGTCATATTTGTGTGGAGATTGTGGTTTCTTTTATTTTTAGAATTTTTATTTTTTAACAGACTTGAGTATGCCTGGCAGGCATGGTCTGCACAGTAGCGACAATTTTCCTCTCAGTAAGATTGTTGTTAATAAGTAGCAGGTAGGCTGTATAATATCTAACTGTTAGACCTGGGGAATTACGTGGGCTAGTGGACAACGTAGCGTTGCTGGTAGCATGAATGTCTTACACCTTTCGTTTGTAAGCATATAAATGTCGTTAGAAATCCGAACGTCTTATATTTGTTGCTATAAGCTTACAAGCATCCCAAGAAATACGAAGGTCCTATAATCAGGGTTCCACCACAGCTGCTGTGGAATACCAAGGATCCCTGGAAAAGCCATGGAATTTCAAAATGTGAGTAAAGCCCCTGGAAAAGTTATGGGAAAAGTGAATTAGCCCTGGAATAGTCCTGGAATTCTCCCGGAGTCTAAAAAAACAACAAAAAAACATGCGGAAACACTGGAAAAAATGTGAACAAAACTAAATAAGTAAATACTTATTTTTTCTCATTTTGTTGCATCTAAATAGCACTGGAAGTCAACATTTTAGCCGTGGAAAAAGTCCCAGTCGGATCACTGAAATTAACATTCTCAGAGAGGTGCAGGAATCCTGTATGGTTATAAATAATCATAAAAAATATCGTTACAAATACGAATGTCTTCATAAGCACCACAAACATCGCTACAAAATTTTGATAAGAACATGTTATATTTATAAGTATCCAAATATTGCCAGAAATACGAAACGTCCTATAATATAGGGCACACAGACAAGGGATTTACACCAGGAACTGGATAATGGGTGACATTGTAGTGTCCAAGTCAGAGGTTATCAAAATTGCCTGTCATTTTGTCATTTATTCGGAATGTAGGCTTACATTTTGTCAGTCCTATCGGATCCAAGTGTATACTGCACTGTTTACCACAAGGAAGCCACAGTGTCCACCATGACGGCCCCAGGTTTAGGCAAACCCAGCCCTGACCCATTTCATTTGCATACAAATGAAATCAATCCCTAGCAGTCGCGGGAGCACCCCCTCCTTCCCTACCCTTACTCGACCTCTACACGTTTTCCAATGTCCAGCAGTTACATCCTGCAATTTGTCCCTTGATTTATCTAACATTGTCGTCGCGTCCCTCTCTCTTCATCCATTTTCTGTATTCCTCCCCCCCCCCCCCCCCATCGGCCGTGTTCTGCTCTTCCTTTGGTTATGCTCAAACGTACATAGAAATGTTCGCGCATTCGTGTACATACATTTAAACAGATGAACACACGCGGAGAGAGACACACGTGTACACTGTTTTGTACAGGACCCCAGATGATGCCCGTCACGTACAAACGTTCATGTCTAGATTATTGTAGAGCTGTGTAATCTATATCGTCCTCGTGTTATGGATAAGCAAACGCATGTGGATCTCGCCGCTGCTCATCGTTCTGTAGACCAGTGGTTCTCAGCCGGGGTGGTGGTGGTGGTGGTGGTGGTGGTGGTGCGGGACCTCAGTTCTTGTTTATTCTATCTCCAGTTTTCGGGAAACTGGAGATCTCTTAGTACGTAGAAAGGGTATAACAAAGGCACACTTTGACTCTTGTTTAAAATGCAATGTGGCATTTATCAAGCTATTTCACAGTTCCGATTAAATTCTATTCTGTCTCCTTATCATAATACTAAAGCCGCAAACGTTTAACGTCGAATTTCTCAGTTGTGCGAAAAGTGGAGTTGGAACAAACAAGAACTAAGTTCACAGTAGAGGGTTTTCAAGAGAGAAATACTGGGGTTTAAATATCGTCAGTTAAATATTGCACGTGGCACACATATGCGAAAATGCAGGATCGCTTTTATTCTTCTCAGTCCAGTGCGTGCATTACCATTTCTTCTGTCTTTCAAGTCAAAGCTCCCTTGGCTAATTCCCTGGATTAGCGTTGGCCCCAAGCAGCGTTGCTAAGTCCATAAACTCGAACCTCTTCCCCCCCCCCCCCCCGCCCTAGTTATGATGCTTCTGTCAGAATCTGAAGATTCCCATCAATTTTTTGTTTGTTTGAAAATAAACAGGTTGAATTGTTGTGTGTGTGTGTGTGTGTGTGTGTGTGTTGAGGTGGGGGGGGGGGCAATGTCATGTATTCCTTTTCATTTTATTTTATCCTTTCTGTATTATCTCTGAGGCGAGGCTTTGCTACATCATACATAACTGTTGTGGATCAGCTCACGTGCAAGTGAGTGCCTGCCATAAAGTGTTGGAATGCCAGGATTATATTAAGGCATAATATGATGATAATGTCTTCCTCCTGGTTTATGATCATACACATAGAAAGCTCCCCGCTGGCTGTTACAGCATCAGCAAAATAACGTCATCGTTAATGACAACAACAGTTTAGGTTGTGGTTGTAATGATTGACTCAGTGCGACGACCATTCTCAGCACAGTCGTCATCACTATCATTATCATCATCGTTATCATGAACAACAGCAAAAACACCACTACCACCACGTCTGCCACCATCACCCTTACCACTACCACCACCACCACTACCACCACGACTGCCACCACTACCACGACTGCCACCACCACCACTCACTACCACCACCATGACTACCACCATCACCACTACCACGACTGCCACCACCACCACTCACTACCACCACCATGACAACCACCATCACCATCACTACCACCACCACCACCACCACCACCACCACCAACATAACTACCACCACCCCACTACCACCACTACCACCACCACCACCACTACCACCTTTACCACCACTACCACCACCATGACTACCACCACTACCACCATCACCACCACCACCATGACTACCGTCATGGCCACCACCACTGCCACCAGCACCACCACCACCATGACTACCACCACCACCACCACTATGACTACCACCACCACCATGACTACCACCATCACCACCACAAATATGACTACCACCACTACCACCACCACCATGACTACCACCACCACGACTACCACCACCACCACCACCACCACCACCACCACCACCACTGCCACTACCACCACCACCACCATGACTAACAACTACCACCACCACGACTACCACCACCACCACCACCATGACTAACAACTACCACCACCATGACTACCACCACCACCACCACCTTGACTAGCGACTACCACCACCACCACCACCATGACTACCACCACCACCACCACCATGACTACCACTACTGCCACCGCCACCACCACCACCGCCACCACTACTGCCACCGCCACCACCACCACCACCACCACCGTGACCACCACCACCACCACCAACAACAACAATTTATTTTGTAGAATTGATTCCCTCGCGCTTGCGACCATCCTCAGCACCCGCAGCAACATTATCTTCAGTATCAATAATAGCGTCAACAACAACAGTAATATACTGCAGTATTGATTGGCCGGCGGTGACCACCATCCTTATGCTGTATATTGTGTACTGAGTGTGCAGGCCGTACCCCGGGCGTACAGCTGAGGTATACATACAACACATTTAGTCAGTCGACCGAAGGGCCCAGTATCTGTATTGGTTTTCTGGTCTGTGCATTTACATAATAATGACAGTCATCTTCCATATGAATGATTTGGCTCATTCCGTGAATGCATGTGTGCGTCTATGGATGGAGAGAGAGAGAGGGAGAAAGAGAGAGAGAGAGAGAGAGTGAGAGGAGAATAGTGAGGGAGAGAGAGGAGAGAGAATAGTGAGGGAGAGAAAGAACAGAGAGAATAGTGATGAAGAGAGAGACGAGAGAGAATAGTGAGGGAGAGAAAGAGAGAGAAGAGAGACAGAGAAAATAGTGGGGGACAGAGAGAAGCGAGAAAATAGTGAGGGAGGGAGAGAAGAGGGAGAAGGAGAGAGAGAGAGAGAGAGAGAGGGTAGTGAGAGAGAGAAGAGAGAGAATAGTGATGGAGAGAGAGAAGAGAGACAGAGAGATTAATGAGAGAGAGAAGAAGGAGATTAGTGAGGGAGAGAGAGAGAGAGAAGAGAGACAGAGAGAATATAGTGAGTGAGAGAGAGAGATGAGAAAGAAGGATAAGAGTTAGAACAGCTAGAGAGAGAGAGAGAGAGAGAGAGAAAGAAAGAAAGAAAGAAAGGTCAGATGTAAAAAAAAAAAAAAACCGTCGTGTAGCTATTTCACGTGTCTGGTCTATTTCAACCTGTTTATTTGTGTGTCTCTCTTTAATTCTCTCTAATAATTCGGGTTGTGTGTCTGTGGTACATTGACCAGACCACCTGTTCGTCTGATTTTAAGCGAGTTTGTATGTCTGCAGTATTTTTGCTTCTTGTACAGTTGCATATCTCGCATTCTATGTTTCTGTCTCTGCCTACTGATCTTTAAGTCGGAATGTGTAGAAATTCCCATTCCCGTTACACATAGATACGCACAAACAAAAATATTATTAAAAAAAGAGACACAGAAAATCTGCTGGGAGACTCGTTGGTCAAGAGCCAAGGTGCGCGCCTTTCACGCCGAAGGTACCGAGTTCGATCCCCGGTCGGTGCAGGCATGTTGGAATATTTTTTGGGGGAAAAATTCATGTTCCTGATCCTATGGTAGGCAGGATCGTGTACTTAGTCTTCTCGGATAAGGACGAAAAACTCGGATGGCCTGTGTGTACGTTGCGCACGGTAAAGATACTTTGACAGTTGAGAGTCGAGAAAAGCAGGCCGAACAAGGCCACTGCTCGAGCAAAATTCTAAAACAAACTAATCCCTGCCACAAAAAACACACAGAAACAAGAACAAAGAAAATCAACACAAGACAAGTGAGGTGTAAAAGCCACGAGCAGCGCGAACCTCCTAACATAAAGAGCTGAACACGGAAATCTGTGGGGCGACAGCAAGGCTTGACGCAAGGTCAAAATGTGGCAAATAGAAGGAGGTGCATGTTGCAAAGCGTGGCGTAAAAAATAATTCAGAAAGTATGCAATAAAACATAAAGGAAAAAAGAAGGACAATCAAGTCTTCGGTCAACAGGTCGTCTTCAGGGGAAAAAAAGTGTAAAGCTGAGTTTTCTTGTGTACGGAAACGGAAGCGGCAACCGAAACGTCGAAAGTCGATGAAGTAGCAAAAAGACAGTGAATTTCTGTCTGTATATTTTTGACGTTTCCGTTACTGGTTCTGTTTCCGCACACATGAAAACCCAGCTTTACGGAATAAAATTAATTTATGTTTTATTGTGTCGGTTCTGAAGTATTTTTTACACGCCATTACATTTTCGTTTCCGAAAAAGGCCTTTTTGGCCGAAAGCTTGGTATGTCTTTCCTTTCCCTTTTCCATTTTTATTGTATTATTTTTGAATTACATGTATTTCTTTCTCGATTCGCACAGAAAGACACGCATAAATACACAGTCCAGCCGTGCAGCATAAGATGTCAGACACGTATGTCCTAATCAGTCACCATGGGCGGACTGCGCATGTCAACCATGTGTGTCCTTGTGTATGTCTGTGGGTGTTTGTACGCGTATGCCAGTTCATATGACGTCCCTGTCCACTCTGCAGAGAAGTCCAGACACTGGAACTCCCGAGTCCTGTAAGCACAGAGATGTACCTCCAAATTGCCATCGATTGAGAGATGCATTCAGTAGCCTGGTCATCCCCCCCCCCCCCCCCAATCTCCTGGTTTCTTCCTCCCATCCAATACAGTCCAACTCCTCCCCCCTCCAACAACTCCCCTCGTCAGTACCCACCCCCCTCGAAGATTATTGGAGTCAAATCAATGAATGCAAAGGGTCCTGAACTTGTGGCGTTGGAGTTTGTCCAGCAATGTGTTTTCTCCCGCCTCTCTTTCTCACTCTATGCTTTTCACGTCTCATTTCTTCTGCATTTTGTCCACCCCCTCCTCCCCCCGCTTCTCGTTGCATCTGATTGCCTCTCTCCCTCCTTCACCTTCTTTCCAGTGATTTTCTTATTGATCATACAGAGGTTGTATCTGTCTTTCTATCTGTCTGTCTGTCTTTGTTTTTGTGTGCTGTCTGCCCAGTGGTGGTTTGTGTTAGTATTCTGCCTTTACCATACCTCTTTCTAAGTGCCCTGGCGCATTCATCTATTCAGTGAATGGTTCAAGTGTGTACTGGTACTGTTAATCTTCATATTTTCCTTCAGTCAGTGTCTCCTACCTTTGGTCTCGTCGACAGGCACTGATTGTAGGATCTCTTGTGTTTTAAGTCCTTATCTCACGAGGTTCGCTGCTCTTGGCATTTACACCTCACTTTTCCTGTTTTTATTTTATTTATTATTATGTTAGGGATTTAAAAAAATTGCCCTGGTATCGGCCTTGTTAGTCTGCTCTTCTCGATTTGCAACTGCCAAGGCATCTTTGACGTGCGCAGCGTGCACATGGGCCGTCCGAGCTTTTCGTCCTTTTTCCGAGAAGACCGGGTGCTCGATCCTACCTACCGTAGCATCAGGGTCAGAAATTTCCACCCAAACATTCCAACATGCCTGCACCGACCGGAAACAGAACCCGGTACCTTTGGCATGAAAGGTGAGCATCTTGCTTGTAGACCAACCTGTTGTAGGATCTCGTCTGTGCCATTCCTCCTTGTAGATCTCTCTTTTCTTTTGTCCATCTGCCTGGCACAGATGTGGCAGATCAGCGTCCCGGTGTTGATGTGCTTTCCGAAATGGCTGTTGTTATAAGTACGTACGCACCCCATGCGTTTTGCCTCAAGCAGCACGTACGTAAACGTATCTATCTCTGACCCCATCGTTATCATCAATCCTAAATCTTTTCCAATCCCTAACCCTGCCCCCTACCCTTCCAACCAATATACCAGGAGAAAACGAAAAAACATCTGAAAAAATAAATAATTAATAATTAATTAAGGCTGCTGTTGTTAGGAGCATTTCGGGAGGAGCTGTCTCGCTCTGGAGTCACAAAAGGCTTTAAGTCCCCCCAATGCAAAATATTTGGGGGACGTACATATTTGTAACAAGATTCTTCTGAAATTCAAACTACTGCGAGTATATCATAATATTATATTCATGTAGCGACGTCTCGTGTCTTGTAGTGTAAGTGGCTTGTGGATGCCTCTGCTGACGGGAACGTTCTTTCCTTACTTTAAAATTTATGTGTTTGGCCTTTCATGTATCAACTTATCTGGGCCTGTGGTGCAAGTGGTTGGTGGATGCCCGGGGACCAGTCGAGTTTGTCATATCTCCCAGTCCCATTGTCGTGAAACGATGAGCGTCAGAGTTTAGTGTTAAGCTCCTTCTTAAACATCGTCCTTCCTAAGGGGTTGTGTGTTAGAGCCTTTCATTCTTTCACATCTGTCCTTGATTTTGCGTGGGTGGTTGGTGGGCGCTTTTGGTAGGGCTGCCTTCTGTCCTATCATTCTTCTATATTCTGTCCATCGTCTTAGCTTCTTTCTCGCACAATGTGACCGTTATCGCGTCCACGTGCTTTGTTCAAACTCAAACTCAAATTTTAAACTCCTGAGTTTGCGCATAACCTTGTTTTGTCACGTTACGAATGCGAGTGGGTGTCGGACGCTCCTTCTTCCAGTAGGGTTCTCTTTCTCTCCTCCTGACAGTCATTTGGCCATTTGTTGCCCCCGGATGACCGTCCTTTTGTGCTGATTGAACGGAAAAACTCATTAACTGTTGTGGTGAAGACAAATTGCCTGGCATGCCAAGCTTCAGATGGATCTGCCATTGCTTTAACGAGTCTTGGTTTTATTTAAAACATAAAGGCGAGGACAAAACTCAGCTTAAACCTAAGTCCATGTCGGAGCACCTCCATTTATGTGGAATCCGAACATTTCGTGTGTCTGGAACCGTAAAGGTGGGGGGATTGGGGAGGGGGGGGGGATATGACCAGTTTGTCATCACTCCCAGCCCCGTCGTCGTGAAAAGTTCAGCGTCAGAGGTCAATGTTTAGCTCCTGCACAAACAGCGTCCGTCTCAAGGGGTTGTGTGTTCTTGGTGAACGTGACAACCCCTAACAGATTAAGGAATGGGCATCGCTCTTGTCTGTCATTTATCTGTCTGTATTTGTTCATGTCTGTCTGTGGTCAGAGACTCGCTAAACGAGATGTGTATTGTTGGTTTACCTACCCGATCCCACGTAAAGACCTGGTGCATATTTTTTTTTTCCTAAGGTGTTTGGATTCCAGAAGGAAGGGTACGAGTTGGTGGATGCTTATTGTTGAAAATGGTAGGGGAAAGAGGAAATAAGATTTTCTGGTCCTGATCGGACTGATTCGGATTGAATCGCCTTTTCTCTCCCTGAAACTTAATCATTAGTTCTGTAAAATGGTTCCCGTACATTATTTTCTGTTGTTCAATTGCTATGGTAACGGACCACTTAAAGGTCATTTGGAAGTCAGTGATACGTTTTCTGTCAGATCACAGTTCGGCCTGTCTTGTGCATAAGTATCAGTAATACCCCATCAGTTATACAGCTTAAATTTATTGGCAAGGGACGCTATTCTGCATACTGCTACCAACATAACCGAGAGATACACAATTTTAGGGCCGTTTGATTCAGCGTGATGGAATTATCAATGCATTTCCTGGCTTTGCCCGTTCGGCCCTATTTTGCAGCGGACAGACACCCATACACACATATGTTCAGCTCCATCTCTCAACCGTCTGACAGATACATATTGTGTGTCACACAATCGCACACATACATACTCACACGTATTCAGCCCTAACTCCCATCCGATTTCTCTCACTCACACACACACACAAACATCCATGCACTCACAGAGCGTCTGGCTTCTCACATTGTATTTTTCACATTCCACCTGTTACCCTTCTCTCATCCCCATGGACCTAGATCTAGATACGAATGAATTTAATATTTATCTGTCATTAACCTCAGGCCTTGGCCCTTCCATTTGTTTGGTTTTGACAATAAACATCCACTGTCATATGACCCCGGGTTCACACGTCAGTCAAGTTACATATTATTGTATATTATTATAAATAAATGCATAAATAATTGTCCCGGGTTTTTACATCAATCAAGTTACATATTATTATTGTATATTATTATAAATAAATGTATAAATTGTCTTAGACAGCAAGCAGCGGAGAGAGTGAATGACCGAGATCGTTTTTGTGTGTGTGTGTGTGTTTTGTTTTTCTTTTAAATTTTTTTGTGCATGACTGAAGGGTATTATACAGGGTGAGCCAAAAGTAGGGCTACAGTTTTAGATATAAATTATAGTGTTAACTGTAACCCTACTTTTGGCCCACCCTGTATTTTAAATTGGCTGTCAGGCCTACAATAACTTTAAACCCGAACTTGAAATTCGTCATGTCGTGACGTGTGTTGGTAGGTCTTGTTTTAATTCTTTCCTGTCCGTTTATTAAACGGTAACAATTTTCGGGTACGTGTGTTGTGTACAGATATTGGATATCCTGGCTGTGATCGGAAACCGCGGAACTGTGTTGATCAGTCCTGTGCCTAAATTGACTTTGCATCCCTAAAGTGTTACTGTATGCCATGACTGAGTTTATCTGTCAATACGCAACACTGCGTATGAGCGTGTGACTATCGACGCATGGTGTTGATACATATATTGGGTTTCGTCCTGTTACCTTCTGAGGGATATGTTCTGGTGATTAACTCAGATATTGGCACAGTCGCGTCTGTCATCATTGTATATGGGGTTCTTTGGTCTTATTGTTCAAATTTGGCATCACAGAGCAAAACGGTTCCACTGATGATTTTCTCCGTGTTGATGTTACAGTAGGTTTTATAAAAGCAGAGCGTTTCTCATTCCTCGCCCCCAAACGACACAGTTTGCCAGCTAGTGGCAGAGTTCATAGAGTACCATCTAGAACATTGAAAAACCTCGAAGAACAAAATTGTTTCTCAAGGTCTTGAGGAAACTTGAAATAGTCTAGTATCCCTGCTCAAGGTCTTGAGGAAACTTGAAATAGTCTAGTATCCCTGCTCAAGGTCTTGAGGAAACTTGAAATAGTCTAGTATCCCTGAAAAGAAGAACAATCTAAGAACAAAGACCCCCCTCCCCCACCACACACACACTCTCCCACATAAAAAGATGCCACTAAACAAGAGCAAAAGGACAAAACTACACAAACGGCCATAGGACACGAGGCGATTTCATGCAACGATATATCATTGCAGTTTACTTCTGTAATATGTAATGTAATGTAATGTAATGTAATGTAATAATTAGCTTGCAAAGCGCTAAAATCCACACACACACACACACACAAATGCCAAACAAAAATGGTAGCGGCGTTTTATGACCTTCAAAATTGACAATTGATCATTAAAAAAAAAAAACAACTTGAAAAGAACCTTGCATTTTTGCCTGGAAGCCGGCTTTGAGAAACCCTGTTGAGAGGATGCCATAGCTGTAGTCGCAGACAGCTGGTAGGGTTGATCAGTTTCGTGCGGAAGCTGACCTTTTTGTCCCCAGAGATAGTATTTGCGATGATTGTGTTTATCTACAGACATGCAATATTCCCTTTGAAATTCTATTGATATTATTGTGTTGGTGATTGGCCTCGTTCTGGCAGCCACTAAAACCAACATTTCTAAATGATTAACGTGCACGTTGACATGACAAGATCACTTACATCATCGCTGTATAAATCTGGCACCAGTGTGGACATTTGTTTTGGCGATATTTTACATGTTTGTAATTTCGCTTCTTTTAGGACGATAAAAATCGTCTCTCCCTCCCATCCTCACCCCCCCCCCTATTTTTTTTTATTTTAAAACATGGCTATTAACCTGAGTTGCCACATTAGTGTTGTTGGGTATGGGAGAAAGGGTGAGGAAAATGGAAGGGGGATGGTAAAGCCATGAGGGTGGGCGTGGCAATATTTTGGTGATGCATAGGACTTCAGGGTGGGGCGGAGAGATTTTTCATAGATATTTCGATTTCAGAATGTAATTTAACTTAACAGTACTACGTATACTAACTTTGTCCGATCATGGTGAGGCGCCTGTTTGTGTGGAAAGTTGAAGTTTGGCGGGGGATGGAAAAGGTGGGAAAACACTGTTTTTAAAGGTTAAGAAAATAAAGCTGGGTTATCATGTGTGCGCAAACGGAAACGGGAACGTCAAAAGAGTAGTAGAAAGAATATTTTTTTTTATTTGTACCTTAACTCCGTTTCCATACACATGAAAACACTCTTTCTTTTTACCACTTGATGGATTTTTGACGTTTCCGTTTCCGTACACATGAGAATTCAGCTTAACTCCTGACTATTTCAGTGGCGAGCGCTTGTCCTTCACCTGACTATTGGACTTTGCATATGTTACAATTTTAATTGTCTCTGGTAACCAAGTTCAGTGATTAACTTTGTACTGCTTCACAGGCGGGATTAATTTGTAACCCAGACCTGAGTCTTAAGGATGGTTTGATTTGTGAAACCTAAACGTCCATACGAGAGTGGCTGGTGAGTCTTTAGGTCCTTATTTAGGAGGTTCGCTGCTCAAGGCTTTTACGCCTCACTTTTCGAGAGGCGCTGGCCTCTCATGCCGAAGGTATCGGGTTCGATCCCCGGCCGGTGCAGACATATTGAATTTTTTGGGCCAGAAAAAATCCTATCCCTGATCCTGAGGTGGATAGGATCGAGCACCTAGTCTTCTCGGATAAGGATGAAAAACTCGGATGGCCCATGTGCACGTTACGCACATTAAAGATACATAGGGAGTTGGAAGTCGAGGAGAGCCGGCCGGTCGAACAAGGCCGCTGCCCAAGCAAAAATTCTAGAAAACTAATCGCTACCACAAAAACACACAGAAATAAAAAAAATTAAACAAGAAAAGTGAGGTGTAAATGCATAGGGCAGCGAAACTTTCTAAAATAAAGACACAGCAATATATGCACAACCTTCTTGAGATGAAGATGTATGTGTTTGAAAAAGCTTATTTTATACTTATTCCGATTAGAAACATCTTACCTTTAAACTATGCCTGCTCGCCCAAAAAAATTGGAGAAATGTCCGGGAAAGTAATTGGTAACCCTGAGCACAGCACGCCAGGGGAGGCAATCACAAAAAACAGGCCAGGGGAGAGAAATAACGATTTTAAAAAATGTCGCCATTATTTACGATTCGGTGCAGCATGAAAATCATGAAAGCTCAATGTGGAGTACGGCAGGATCCTTTTGTAGCCTGAGGCGATGGAACAGATTCGGGGAAGACGAGTTAAGATAATGGGGACTGAAGGAAAGAGAATATCTGTTTCCTCCGTCCCAGCTCCGCCTCCTCTCCCCGTCCCAAACCACACATACGCTATACGCTTATACACTCACACACAGCCTCCTGACGAGAAAATAGACTTGGTGGCAAATTGATGAGGGCTGAAGATGAGATGTAGAGGGTATATTATCTATTATATATTTCAGTAACTTGCAACCTTTGGCATGACTAACTGACCAAACTATACACTTTTCAGGCCTCAAATTTGGCAGGAAGGTGGCAATTGAGATAAGGAAGATGATGGCTATAATTAAAAAGTTGTTTACTTCAAGCATGTATTTTTAAAAAATAACACTGTTCATTGCTATGTTACATCTGTATTTTTAGGATGTTTGTTTCGTAATTTATAGTACCGTGCATGTCATAAAAAGTAACCGTATCAAGCGTTCAGTTTGGTGCGTAGTGTTCTGGTGCGCATGAGTTCTGAAGCAAGACTGCCGTTTATTACTTTTAGTATATTATTATATGAGAGAGAGAGAGAGCGAGGGGGAGGGGGGGGGGGGAGGGAGCACATGATTGTCTATTCCGGGCAATGCCCGGTAGGTCATCTAGTAAAATATATCGCGAAACTTAGTTCTTGTTTGTTCCAACTCCACTTTTTGCACAACTGAGAAATTCGACTTTAAACGTTTGCGGCTTTAATATTACTAGAACTGAGGTCCCACACTGTAAATTGAGGCGCAGCACGAAATTTCCTGTCATACTTTTTAATTCTACTCGAAGAAAATGCATCTTTCTTCCGGTTTAAAATGTCGGACCACCTCCTTCTGTTCAACTCAGTTGGACTCAATATCGGGGGAAGTATTAAAAATATAGTGAGCATCGAGACCTTTTGAAATATATGCACGTACACCTTTACCTCTTTCTGTGCATAATCTGATATTTTGCAGAATTTAGGGATCAGCGGTTAAAAAGCCTTTCGTGATTACATGGAAAGCCTTACTTCCTTTATAGTATGATGATAAGGAGTTGAAATAAATCGGAATTGTGAAACAGCTTGATAAGTGCCGCAACGCATTTTAAGCAAGTGCCAAAGTGTGCATTTGTTATACTTTCTCTACATACTAAAAGATCTCCAGTTTTTCAGAAAATGGAGGTGGAACAAACAAGAAAGTGGCAAAACGTAAGGAGAATGACAGAAGAATGTCTTAATGACTGTGTGACAGAACTTTAACAGGGGATGGCTGGTACAGGAATGGTTTAGTTTTCGTTCCCAGGTATTTTGAACTTAACTTAAGGTTGACACAAGTTATTTTGAACCCCCACCCTCGCCCAGCGCTATCCACAGGACTGTGAAGATGATGTTATTGCCGTCCTCTGACGCTGGCAGCCGTGCTCCAGCCTACCGTTGCATAGAAACGACAGAGGGTTCCAGGTTGCGTTTTTCGGTATGATTCAGTCGCTCTCAGACACATAGGATAATTGTATCTCGGGATAACTGAACAATATGTTCTTTTTGGCATTGCCTAGTTTTTGTTATTGTTGCAATTTTTACGGTTGTCTTAAACTCTCCCCCCCTCCACCCCCCCTCCCCACCCTTCACAACCCGCACGTTCGTGCTTGTTTATTTTAGAGAAGGTCCTAGGCTGCGTGACCAAAAGCCATCAAGGCAACTGGCTCCTGTTGCCAGAAAATTTCGTGCCGACCCTCAGCTCAGGGGGGGGGGGGGCTCGCTATGCCTCGGGCAGCCCAGACGGAGCTTGCGTGACCCGGTATGGATGGCAAGCGGGGCGTCTTGCCCATAAGAAAGACTAGTTATTACATTGAAAGAAACAGATTCCCGTTCTAAATCACTCTTTAAAAAAAGCAAACAAGTAACGCATTTCTAGTCAGTTGGGAAAATTTATCTCAGATAGAGGATAAATTTGAAGATCGCAGTGTGTGCACTGGGGAGTGCGAGATACAACTTTTCCCTTTTTTGGCCATATTTTCTTTTCTTGGCGCTTTTGTGTGCCTGTGCGAGGACAGAAAGTGCATTTATGGGCGTGCACACATTGTGTTTTATAAGAACACGAATTAGGCCACAGTTTACGTTGTTATATTAATTTTGGGGCCAAGGGTATCCTTGAGATCATTCTTCTATTCTCAAGGGCTCGCCTTGTCTGGTCATCCTAGTTCTGCCCAGCGTTTTCTCCCACATCTTCCACTCACAGTCCGTGCGTACTGGTCATTTGTTCAGGCTGGACGCACGTGCCTGCATACCGGAAATTGGAGCGGCAAGGACGAAGCCACAGACTTCCTAGTCCACTCTGGTGACCGCCGCCTACTCACAAATTGGCCAGACCCATTTCCCGCGTCCAGGCCGGCTCTTCTTGTATAATTTCTCTGCTTAATCACAGATAACGGCTTGAGCAGCATGACGGTGTATTACCGTAGTGTCTTTCTCTCTTTCTTATCATTCCCTTTCCCACTTTCTTCTCTGCTGTCGTATTTTGTCTTTCTTTCTTGTCAGCACTCTCCCCCCCCCCCCCTCCATCAATCCGGTTTTTCTTCTTTTCTGCTCCAAAGTCCCTTTTTTTTTGCGGTTAGAGATATTCAGTGGCTATTGCCTTCTTTGATCTTTCTTTTCGTTGAATTCGAGCATTGGACGCTGAGGACAGTATTGTACCAAATTAATACGCTTCGCAGTCCAGTTCCGTATAATGAAGCCGATAGTCACTGTCTTTCAGTTCCTAAAGCGGGCGTATCGTTAGCTCGTCATAAATAATGTCACAGTAGAGGCGCAACGGTGCGGTTGTAGTACGAGTTGTAATATGAAAGTAAAAGATGTCCATTGTTGTTCTGATCGCGACCCCACGTCGAAGTTTCTTTAGGGAACGGAGGAACTAAATGTAGGTTCCAGAAAGCAGATCGCTTCATCATGTTAAGTAATTTACTGTAAGCATTTGCATAACTGTCCAGTAATGTGGCTATGATTATGCAAAGAAGATTGATTGTCTCGGAGACTGGAATAGTCGTGGTGGTTGTTTTAAGTCAAAGAAAGAAGTGCACCGAGATCCACTGGGAATTGCCCCCCTCCCCGGGACGGGGGGGGGGGGTATTTCGGCCTTTGCTGTACTTTTTTTCTGTGTGCATCTCATGGGGTCCACAACAATGGGAGAGGATGTACGCAGATGCTTTTGATGCTGATGCGAGATAAAGAAAGACCTTTTCAATGTGGCTTGGATTCCTTTTTGTACAAGATGTTTTCATTTTGTCTTATTGTTTAAAGATTTAATTGCAGTTGAAGCGGATAATGCTGTGCCGTGCCCACGTCCACTGTATAATCGTGCTTTTAAAGATCTGCGGGTACGCTTCATCTGTGCAAAATACAGGAACACAGGATTGTTATCATTAGAGTGAGGCACGTTGAAAGCGGTGGAGTTTGCAGTCATACTGGACCATACATGAAAACCAATGTTTAGCTCAGTATCTCAGTTTAACTTTCTATGACTTAGGCAAGATATTTAACCAAACCCCTGAATTGATAAATGGAAGCCACTGCGAAGGTAATTGGTGACCCTTGAGTTCTTGTTTGTTTTACCTCCCATTTCTGAAAAAGTGAAGATCTTTTCAAACCGTTTCACACTTCCCATTTATTCTAATTCCTTGACATAATGCCAAAGCCGCAACGTTTAATGTCGAATTTGTCAGTTGAGCAAAAAACTTGAGTTGGAATAAACAAGAGCTAAGGTCACGAATTATCCACATGTTAAATTTTTCATTCGTTTTCTCATCTTCCGTAATTCCATCCATGTCCTCATGCTAGTGATCTCTGACCTCTTCAGCTATTTAACACCCCCCGACTGCCCCATCATCAGTAACGAACCTGTCTCAACGCATTGACCACTCAATGATTCATGGGCGGCCGGACTGGAGGGAGAATGATGGCCAAGACCATCTTACAGATGCAGGCTATTGATTGGGACTCCAGCCACTTGAGAGGCCTCTCAATGGTCCAGAACACAGATACAATTAACGTGAACTGCCATCTGTAGCACCTACCACTTTCTCCCACGGGAATTACTCGCAGTTACGGTATATCCCCTGTTGTCGGTACGTCCATTCCGTGGTCTATGTCACGGATCTCATAATTACCATAAGTATAATGTTAACGGTGCCTCCCGTTTCAGACCTGTGTCGAATACTTTGTAAATTTATGTCGTGCTCATTTCCTATTCATTATAACGCCACTTAGCTTACTGATGGATGAGGTATTACGTACACTTAACCCCTATGTACCCAGTGTTCCACTTTTAATACGAGTCACCTGGTGTCATTGTTCTATAATTTAGTATGTTATCTGGTTTTTCAGGAAGTAATATCCTGCGATAAATAATATGTATGCATTTATTTGACTATTTAAATCAGATTTTCACACAGTACAAGTTTTGAATTGTGCAATCTATGATCGGGCAATAGAGAGTGGAAAACAGCCCAATTTGGGAGGAGGGGGCACCAGAAGAGTTCTTTTTGCCATTGTTCTGTCTATGTGCTTACATGCATGCAGTTGTAAAGAAAGGTTAGTCGAGAGACCTGCTACTACTTACGAATGTGACAGGTCACGCTGGAAGTTTTGTGGTCTTAAGCAAGAAATATAGGATGTCGAATATGTAGCGAATTTGGGTGGAGAATAATGCATTTTCTGTTTGTGAATGACAACTGTGTCAGCTAAACTGCATTACCAGAACTAGGCCGAGAATTCACACTGACTAGGAGAACAGGATTTCATAAGTCCAAGCATCCGCCGGAATGATAAAGCACCATTATTTTATTTAGTACAGCCATTCATCATGATTTCCAAAGTCCCCTGGACACGTCAGGGTGGAAATGGCGTTAGCTGGGCTATCAATGAATATTCCCGTTTCTTTTTTAGTCTGGTTCACCCGTTTGCACCAAGTGTTCCATGTCAGTAACACGCCACCTGGTGCACAACGCTCTGTGTCATGACATACTGTCAATTTATTTATAACTTTTGCATGTATTACCATTCTTTAAAAATCTGCGTTTGCAAGTTTCACACGTTTTGGATAAAATAGTCTATGTCTGGGCGCTGGAGGGTTAATATAATTATTATCAAGATCTGGTTTGTCCGCCCACTGAACGACGTCATATAAAGCTGGTACCGTTATTGAATCGGATGATGCCGTGCTTGCTGTTTTGAAGTTCCACATTCATTCAGTTTAGTGCGTCATCATTCGAGTCTCCTGGGCCAGCCACTTCCGGAATGACCTTTGATGCCGTTTCTATTGCAGCTGAATGCATCATGGCCTGGGTATTTGTTGATTCGGTGATTGAGTTAACGTGAACTGAAACACGTCCAGGGGTAGGTCATGCTGCCCTGTATTGGCCCAAGTCTACCACAGTGGTGATGCCACTAAGCCCCATGTGACTGAATATTACGACGACCACGATTGCATGCTCACGTAGGATAATATAATAATAAGGGGAAAGACCTGAAAACGTGGCAGAGAACTCAGAACGCTCTTCATTGTCTCACAATGCCAAAATAATCTCATCTTCCTATTGGCGCATTGACTTACAATGGCCCTCGTTGGGTGAATGGAAAAAGTGAGTGGGGCATGGCATGGAGACCAGGATTAAATAGACAAACTCAGCGGCGGATCCACATTTGTTGAACCCTGAAGCTTGAAGTGTTATGAGGCCCCTGGCAACCAACAACAATAGAGGGTAACATCCAGAATTCACTCATTAAAAAAAAATTCTCCAACCCCTCGTCGGGATTACGGGCCCTGAAGATTAAGCTTCATTAGTTTCACAGTAGATCCGGCACTAGTGAAATCAATATCTTTTTTACAACAATTTGGTTTGTGTAATCTCCTTTGCTCTAAAAAACACTTAAATTAAAAAAATATATATGATCAGCGTTGGGAAAATATATCAGATATTGGCGATTAAGCGAACACTATTAAAACAGGAGTGATTATTTAAGCTAACCAAAGTATTATAAAAGATTTAATTTTACTTTTCAGTTCATCCCCTCCTCTTTGGGGTGTCAAGAAGCCTTTTGTTTTGTAATTCCACGTGAGATGAGAATGTTTTGGCGAAACTCGTTAAAATTCATGAAGTATTGTTTGAGTCATAGAGGTAATGATTAAATGAAATAAAATCAATGTCTATGTTAAATTAAAATCCCGGAGGAAATTTCGGGAGGAATAACTAGTAAGATCATTAATGTTAGGGGGAATTACAAAGTGAAAGATTTGAAGTTTTCATTGTGGTGACCTTTTTTATGCAAAGGGGGCGTGGCCACGCTTCACTCACTCTCCCACCCGTAGGTCATGATGGTGATATTGGTGGTGGTGGTGATGGTTTGGATGATGATGATGATGATGGTGCATTCATAGTCGTATATCACAGTCCTTTGATGGCGGTGGTGCTTTCAGAGTTACAGACTGTCGTATATCCCAACCCTGATTGGCTTCTTCTTAAATCCGGCTGAGGACGGTCCCGGACTAAGGCAAGACTTCACTAATACTAATAAGTCCCCACTTCATCTCAGACTGGGAGGCTGGCCAGGGCCTTTGTGTAGGTGAGCTCCAAGCGTGAAGCAGGAAGTGCTCTCAGCCTGGGCCACTCTGGTGCGAAATCAGCACTATTGTTCTCCAAGAGGCGAAGACTCAGCTTGGCAGGGATGTCTTTAGGATCCCAGTGATAAATGGTGGCGGTATCGGGACCGTAATCTGTCTATCTCATATCGGGCGATTTCATGAATTTGTATTTCATGCCAAAAATCCACCCGTAATGGCCGGTTTTGAATTGTTGGTATTCATTCCCTTTGGTCACTCTGCCTTAAGACTAAGATAAAAGCGCCATCCAGATAAAAAGAAAAAAAAAAAGCCCTCACATAATTATCTGTCCGTGACCTAGAATTTTGCTACCTATCTGACTATATAATATGTATAACCGCTAACAACGCCATATCGATTCTGCACAGATTTGTGAAGAAACCGCCCTCTAAGAAAGGAAACCTTTCTCCGCCTTAAGCTTACAGAGTCACATTTTGTGCGGGTTTTTTTCTTTTATTTTTATAACTGTCTCTTTCCTGGATGCCCGACCGAGCCTGGCGTCTTGAAGAGATCTTTATTATCTTATTCTCAGTAACGGTAACCACTGTCTGTTCAGTCACCCGTCACTAAACTCACTATCAATCTTGCTCTCCTCCCTGTCAAAAATCACGCGCCGTCCGCTTTCCCTTCTGGCATTTCGCTTCATAGCCAAGTAGATGGAGATTTGATTTCATCTGTCACTGGGTTAGATAAGTCCCGGCTCAATTTATTCATCTCCCAGCTCCCCCAAGTATGAAGTCATAAATCGTCTAGTTTGTTTGCCAGGAAACGATTCCCCTAGCCAGCGAAACACTGGTTCTCTGTCCCGACGTGGGTGTCCCAGTTTCAATGAGAGCCTATAAATAATGTCCCATTGCCTACAGGGTAGTGCTGGCACTTGTGGAAAGCATAAAAAATCACAGGAAAAAGTTTTGTCTTTCAAATAACAAGAGCCTAGGGGAAAATGTGATACATTTATTGCGTCTAAATAAAAACATCGAGAATGCTAGCAGCAATAATGGTAATGACAAGACTGAAAACAGAAGCATTAAATGGACATCCAGACAGAGGCGGATGGAGAGAGAGAGAGAGAGAGAGAGAGAGAGAGAGAGAGAGATAAGAGGGCATTTCCACTATCAACACTGCCGCCATCACGCCCACCGCTAACACTAATACTTCCTGGTCTACCTTTACACCACCACCACCACCACCACCGTCCTGAACAACAACAACAACAACAAATTTCCTGCCACCAACCACTGCAAGGACGATTTTACAATTTCTCCAGCCAGCAATAACGTGTTTGTGTGTTCATTCTCTTTTCACTGCCTGTCACTGTAGTGTCACCACCCGAGGCGTCAACCACCGTACTAAAGGACCACTCAGTGTTTCTATCGTTAATATTTGAACTGAATTATGCTATTGAAAGCTTAAACCCCAGCAATGATTATGGTGCTATAGAAAAAAGGATTAACCGAATCTGTTGCCAAATAAGCTGTCCATTCTACGAAATGAATGAGTCCACTCTAAACGAAGAGCTGTAAACAAAGGTAATCTTTAGTTCACAATTTTTAAACCAGAGAGGTCGAGTAACAAAAAAGTAACATTTCCGTACACATGGAAACACACATACGAAAAGACGGCTTAAGACGACAGAAAATGTATTTATACTGTTGGTTTCTTTTAAGGTTATTTCACATTCAGGAATTCTTTCTGCGGGGTAGATTATTTCTTGAGCTCTGTAATCTGGACTTGACACTTTTAGGTTGTCACAGGTTATTTCTAGAATCTGGTCCCTGGTCTAGTCGGAGCTGATAACGTCCCCGTAGAATGACAAGATTCGATCTCCACTTTTTGGCAGAACTGAGGAGTTAAACGCTACACATTACTTCTACTATTGTGTGTCAAAGTATCAAGCGAATATGGTTTGTAATTTTAAGTTTTACTGAAAAGGAAAAAAAAAAGTCGTATCATCAAAAGTTACGAGCACATGAAACTTCAATCATCAATTTCTCAAAAGTTGACGGAAGGGACAACCTCGTCATTCTAAAGGGACGATGTGCTGCTCATTCTGTCAGTCTAAACGAGTTGGCAGTTCTCTCTGTCCCGCCCCCCTTTCCTTTCCATATCCACGACCAGTTTCACTGACAAACCCAAACGTCCACAGCACGCGAAATGGCTGAAACACAGCGACCTATGACCACATTTTGACAGTAAAGGATGTAGAGAAAGCAGAGATGGTCGACAGAGAAAGTGTGAGATGTGCTTTATCCAGTTTAGAGCCTAGAGGCTGAAAAGCGCTGTCAAAAAACCCAATTGAAACTTCAGAGGTGGTCGGGTTACGTCATTGAATTTTTGAAATGTTATATCTCCGTCTGTCTGTCTGTCTGTGTGCCTCTCTGTCTGCGCCCCCCCCCCCCCCAATCTCATTTTGCACGATGTATGTGGTCGGACAGGGAGGGGTGTACCGAGACTTTACTGTCTTGTGCCGTCAGTCTACACGATGAAAACCACTCTGTCTGTCTGTCTGTTGGACTGTCTTTCTGCCTCCTCCCCCCTCCCCCTGTCTGTATGTCTGCCTGTCTCTCTCTGTGCTTGACTGTGTGTCTGCTCCCCCCCCCCCCCCCATTTCATTTATACCATGCTTGTAGTCATGCAGGGACGGGGAGGGGGTTTATCGAGTCTTTACTGTCTTGTGCCGCCAGTCTACAACATGAAAACCACCTTTCCCCCGTTCCTGCTCCCCACCCCCACCCCGTGCCTGGTCTGCGGCTAATGAGATTTAGTGCCCAGAGGCAGAAATCAAGTTTGTAATTGGAGCTGTTGGAGTCGAACCAGCCGGCAGACAGCGTGTACCACGGAATCTGTAGTGCTGAGGTCCGCTCGTGTATGGCTCACGGAGACAAGATATGAAAAATGCAGTGTCTGCACCAGTTGCCCACAACTCAAGCCAGGCTCTACTATAACTGAAATATTTCATGAGCAGTTCCTAAGCCCCCTCCTTTTTTCATCCTCTCCCACACCCGGGATGTGTTGTATTGAGGCATTTATGTCTCCCGAAGACAAACAAATGAAATATGCTGTATTTTGTACCATTTGCGCTAAAGTCAGATCAGTACCCAGCTTGCATACCTATGCCAATCCGACGCAGATTTGTACAGGATTTCGGGAGGGTTGGTAGGATTATCGTAGGGGCTGTTTCCCTAGAGCAGACCGGTGTCGACGGGTTGTCGTAACCAGGGGATGTGTGTAGCAACGATGTCATTTGTCGCGATGTGGGTTAGATGGGGAGAATTCGACTGACACTCTTTCGAGGTCCGCTCCCACAATCGACGAACACACAAAAAAAAATACTTGCACTCTAAAAACTAAATAAATCAATTGCTTTGATTTTTAGCAGAACTGTAGGGCAGTTTAATTACAGGAATTAATGTAACAAATATAATTATAAATATAAATATCAATTCAAAGGCAACTGAATCTAACTAATGAAACTACAGCTTTCTATAAAGACTAACTTATTCACTCTAACTACTTGCAGGTCATATGAGTTATATGCCAAATAGAATCCGCGCACGTGGCGACGGATATAACAGTTTAAATTCTATTAATTCAATGAGACATGTTATGATATGGACATTTCCTCTAGACACGCCATGGAGAATGCTTGTACAACCATGCGTTGTCTGGCGGTAGCTCTGAAACTGTCTTCAAAAGTAAGTAGAACGGTTCACTTTCATCATTACAAATTAGTATGAACTCTCACCATTAGGCCCTCACTGGGAGTGAGAGCGCTGGATGTAAACGCTGTGGGTTCATATCAAACCAAGTAGCTTAGGCTCTGGAGCTTTAAATCATGGCGCTCCTCACAATATGGACTGCTCAACTCCGTCTCTATGTCTCTCATCTGGCTGAGGACTATCGCCGTCCACCTCGTAAATGGATTGTCTACATGTGATCTCTATCTAAGCTCTGCACGGGTTTAAATACTAAAGCTATGTCTGGACCTTCCGTCCAGATTCATACATTTGATTGGTGCAGTCGCTTCAGCTCAGCCTGCAATATTAATTTATGCTTGTCATGGCCTTGCGCCAAAATCAAGGTCAATTTTACGGTCTAGACAAAATTTAAAATGCGAAACATTAACTACTAAAATCTTCAAACCCCGTGCTTTCTACTCTTATGCACGAATTTACGAACGCCAACTAAGCGTCTAAATAAACTACCTTTACTCGCCCCTTATCTATGTTAATCAAAATCACGGGGTCGAGAACTGCTCTGTCATTCCTAGCTATACATTTATTCTGTCTCGCCCCTCCTTCTCTCCATCCATCAGAAAAAGGTGTTTCAAAACAAACTGTTCACGAGAACAGCTCAAGGACAAATTACGCTGGTTATATAATCAACAAGATCGTAAAAATTAACTCACTGACGTCGTGACCTAGCACGGCATTTATGATCCTAATGTGATCATGACATCATTCTTGCGTGCAAACTTGACTCAGATTTCCGTTGGGTTGCTGACTGGGTACATACGGAAATACCGGATGTACGGAAATATCGTAGTAACGGCTTTCCTCACTCCTTTTCATATTCCCGACCGATTGTAGGTCAATGGAGGTATGACAACACCTTTGCCGACCCGTCCATCAAAACACCCCAGCGAGCGAGGTCGACCATGACGAAATCTTTGTGCATGTTTTTATAGCTCAGGAATTTGAGACGGAACCACCCAGTTTACCACCCTGTAATTTCCTCTTCTGCATGATATTCCAGAGCAAATCTGGAGTAGTTAGTCCGCTTGCGATAGACTCAAGTGCGAGGTCCTGCTCGTGTTGAGCAGTGTACCAATTTAGAGTTCTGGTAGAACTCAGAGAAACAGTTACAGCGCCAAAGGGCCCGTGTTTAAGGTTAGCTCGTGTAGAACGGGTTCATTGAGTTTAAAGCTCACATGGAAATTTGTTATATTTCTTGCACCGTTACTGCATGAAGTAAGCTCGTGTAGAGCGTTGTGTGAATCTAAAGTTTGATGTTAGCTCTTGCTGATTAATGCATATGATATGTGTATCTTGAGTACTTGCAGAATTCTGTTGTTTCCAGGATCACACCTTTGTGTCGTGGCCCTTTGTTCGGGCAATGTAAGACCTGTGCCCAGGCAGACTTACTCAGTATGACTGTAACGAATTGTAACAATAGATAACCTGGCGACCTACATTTTAGTGTGTATTTTATATCCTGTATGTGCAGTCAGGACAGAGCGATAAATTGCGTCCTGAACTTGTGACCAGAACGTTTTGCAGACATTTTGTATTATATCCCGTACGTGTGGCCAGGGCAGTTTGATCTAGTATTTCACGAGCTGTGGTGCTTTTTAAAGAGCAGTTTTTTTTCGTGGATTCTGGTGTTTTTAGGAGACAAGATATAATTTTCGGTTTAGGACCAACACCTTCAAGATCACAGATTCGGAATTAGACAAGGAACATTTGTGTTATTTATTGAAAAAGTATCGTTATCAGTGTCGAAGTATGATTATTGTCTGGTTACTGTATGCTGTGAACTAGTTACCTACATAGATGTCTTTGAAGTAGTACATTGTATTTTCTATTATCACTGCATGCACCAGTGCTGGCCTTCTTATTATGAAAATGAAAAACCTTCATTTCAGAGTAATTAGCTTAGATCATTGTTGTTATATTTGTGTGTTTATTATCATTGCATCATTTTCATTCACGTATATTGTTTTCAGAATTGTTAATGATCTACTTTAGTTTATTTTAGACTATATAATATTGAGCCTCCATCCCATGAATCCCAGTAAAGTGTGTTGTATGTGTAACAGTTAAATACCTGGTTCCGTTGGTATGTTGTAGCCCAAGACAGGCCAAAACGCCGAGGTCTCAAACCGCACCTGATGTACCTTTTGTGTGCATCAGCTCTTTGTGACAGTATTCATGCGGAAAGAGTTCTTACATTGCATTCCATGTAACCCCCGCCCCCACACACATTTCGACTTTCTTCCACTTGCTTTTTGCTGGCAATGACAGACGAATGATGTGGAGGAGCACCACTGTAAAGTTTGGTCGAGTAGCTTATATGAGACACCGGATTTATGCCCCCTGCATCGGAAGAGTGACCAGAACCGTCTCCGAATATTCGTACTGTGATTGTCCATTGTTCTCCAGCCAATAACCTTCTTTTCTAGTGTAAGTGATAAAAAATACATACAGAATGATAATTGTGAGTGGATCTGACGAAATCGGGCTTAAGATGAAAGACCAAAAATCCTGAGTAAACGCCTCCAGAAAGGGGCAGCATTTTCTATGGAGATTAAGATTTGCTTATGATGTGATCGGTTAGCCACTTTTCTGCATGAGGTTAAAACATTTTGCTTGAAATCGTCTTAGAAATATTTTGTTTTGATATTTTTGAAAGAGTTGTGAACATTTCACCTTGAGGCCGGTTTTAACAGACCCACCCACAAATGTGATAGGAACTGTCGGCTTTAAAATGACTGATGGTCGGAGATGACACAAGGCTGGAAACGACTTACGTGTTAAGTCCGATGATGCACGAGCATGTCTAGACACACCCGATTCAAAGGGCTTGCGTCACGAATTCACGAGGCTTTCGTGGAAATCTGAACTGATAAAAGCTAAAATGAAATGAATGAGGAGATAATGACAAGCAGAAACCATTTGCCTAACATATCCGCCGCAATTAGGACACCTGTCCAGTAATGTTATAGCTTTAACACTACCTTGTTGTTACAACTAATCAGAACCAACATGAATAAACTCTGCACTGTACGTTTAGTATAGGGCACTAATAATATTTTTAAAAAAAATGCATTTTAAATCCAGATACATGACTGTAAAAGTAAAATAGCGCAGTTCGGGCTCCATTGCCGACAGCTTCACTACCCACATTTTGGGTACTTGGGTCGTTAAACAATGCACTTTTATTGTGGAGGGAATGTACAAAATTCGGTTTTTATTTTCCTTATTCCAGGGAGTGCATAATAATTTCTGCTGGCATTCGACTCCCTTGCTTGATTCCCAGTTGAGAACCACTGGTCCAGACAGTGGAAAACTCACGCTAATCCGCAAATGGTCAGTTCGCTGTTAACTGTAGAAGACAGAGGAGATGGTGGATTTAGGGGATCACCATATAGCGATCAGCAGCTCACAAAACGCCGACAAAAGGGATTAGATGACCAATTGGTATATTTGAGTCTAGACACCAAAACCGAGATGCAAGACCTCCACGCAATACTCCATAGCCATTTTTGGTTGGAGTAATCTTGCGAGGAAATTGAGAAAGGCAAGTTCTGTAACGCCCACTGAAGTCAATCCTTTGGCTATCTCGTGCATTAGGTGGTAAATTGTTTCCAAAGACACGATACTTCAGTGTCATTTTGACCACGTTGATTACAGAAGTGACTGATGCGATAGAATCCTTTTGTAGCGTAACTTGCAGCGTTAGAACAGTATATCCATTTAAGCTTTGGCAGTGGATCTTTTGATGCAAAATGTGATGTTTGACGAAATAAATCAATAGCAATACAACTGCCAGTGAAGTGACAACTGTCAGACTTTGAGAGGTTTGAGTATAAATTCAGCCAGTGTACCCGTCTTAAATGTGCCGGATTCTGCTCTGTGAGACGAAGGAACCAGCTCGCCGGCGCAGCTAAGATCAAACCAGCATTAACACATAATAAGACCTGCAGGAGAGCTCCAAGTGATAAAAGCCTATCTATACCATCTCAGTCTCGGCAAGTCCCGTAAATATTCAGATGCCGACAACGAGTTGCAATAAAGTGACCGCTCTCGGAGAGAGTTACTATGTCGTCTGATTCAGCCAATCAGATGTGGACGTTGATAAGGTTATATTCATAGCCAGAATAGCCAGACGACTGAAGCAGTAAAGAAAACATGCTGATTTACTCACAAGAGCGTGCTATTTACAGTTGACCTACTTTTGGTGCATCAGTGAAATTGATCCAGACAAATTGTACTTTTGTCCCATCCTAACAGTAACAGGAGCGTGTGCATTATAATGCAAGTTTTATTATACAGAATTTAAAAATTAGAAAATGGAATGAGGCAAAACTCGGGAGGACTTCTCGGCAAACGAAATTTGCGCCGTCATTTAAATTTGTAGACAGTGGAAATGTAATGGGAAGGCCATGCGTGGGCAGTCTGGAACCAGGAGGCCTCTGAAGTGAGTTAACGCCAGACATTATTGGAGACTGAAAAAAAGACCTGGACTATGTCCGCTGTCTATTGTAATTTGGTTTGCAGTGGTCTCGTCAGCTTTGATGAGAGGGAAATTCCTTTCGGGAGAAAAGTGAGACTGCCACAAGCGAGGTGTCTGGTAGAAGTAACAGCCGTAACCTTTGTATGGGGCCATGACCACAGAAACAGACAGTCCGGCAAAGAAGTATCCATAGCAGACATTTTCCTTTCCGACCAGGAGACTGTATATTGACGGCAGACATTTTCTCAGCTTGAAACTATCCAGTCACAGCCATTCTCAGCGTGAGACTACAGCTTTACTCAGACATTCCCGTGAAGCAGTTACAGCCGACACTTTCTCAACTGGAGACTAATCAGTTTCAGCAGACATTTTCACGGCGATGAGACAGTGCAAGAGGAGAGACGAGAACAGATACCCGACAGAATGGGACGTTCAGGCGACGAGGACATCCTGGTGCATAAATTGACCTATGTGGCGAGAAAAAGGAAAACACTTAGAACGAACTCCAAACTGCATGTATAACACAAAAATAGAAACAATAACTGTGACCATAAGTAGGAAAACATTCGAGTGGATTTTGGAGTGGGGAGAGGAGCTCTTCTGGGGATGCCCGGTGTGCTAGGATTCTGGTTCCTGTCACCAACCCATAATGAGTGGAGTCTGGCAGTTTGTAATTATTTTGTTACTATGTTATGGCCCGAATTTGCCCAAAAATTATATTATTATCAATGAAAAGAAAAGAAATATTCAGATGGATCTGTAAGTGTAACATCCATACAGAAGCAATGCTACACAGTTTTGTGTCCCAACGTAACTTTCAAGATAAGGACTGGAGCGTGGTAGTTTTATGTCCCTTTTGTAACCATATTACCGTCGCTATCCCCAAACTTATGCTGCAGTATTACATGCATATCACTACGCCAAGACCTATATAGCTCCAAAGTTATATTACTATTTTCATTACTATGCTGCGGTCAGTATTAAGAATCTGACATTGGAAACATAACAAGGACCAGAATGTCTGTGATGTCAGAAATGTCGCAGTCAGATTCACGCTTCCAGCTACAGTCCTTAAAAAAAAAAAAAAAAACTCCATCTAAACAACGCTGGCCTAGCCGCCCCCACCCCCCAATTTTTTATTTCATCATTTCGTTTAGTCTTTCTGGCCTACTGTGAAAGATGTCGGGAGATTGAAAGGGAGAAAGAGGGGTTGGGGGTTGGGGTGCCCTAGGGACTGGAATGGAATTGCTTGGCGTGGAAATTTGGGGTCCGGCGTTAGGTGCAGTGACGTCTTCGATTTGCTGGCACAGACCTAACAAGGGGGGGACCAAATTCTCAGAGTAAATATTGGTGGCCTGTCGGAGATTTACAGAAAGTTGTTGAATTTGCCTTCATGCCCTTCCATCTCAGTGAAGTGGTCTAGGGGTCAAACTCCTATCAACGTCTGTCTGATAGACTTATCGGGCGTAACATTATGTTACAAACTTATGTAGCCTATATGTATATAATTCATTAGTGAAATTGAAAGCGATAAAGTAAGTAACTTTTTACAAATTTTTTAAAATTCAAGTTGAAACTCTTCAGAGAAGTATAGCAATGAAAAGTAAATAATTTAAAAAAAAAATCTGTCTGCTTGTTAGTCTGTATATCTGTTCAACTGTCCTGTTATGCCTGTCCGGCGTGCGTGATTTTTTTCCGTACGAGCTTTAGCAAATTCAGGAGCGTGGCAGCAACACACCCCCAAACACAGGTCATCAGCTAAGGGATTTCTCGTCCTATCGAACACTGCCATGGGTGTTGCAATCTCTGGACTGTGCCTGGTATGACTCTGAACGTCACCGAAAATCCCTGAGATGTGTTGGAGCTGTCCTGTGTTTGGGGGTCTGTTGTTCCCCGGCACCTGAATTTGCCAAAGTTCGTTCGAAAAAAAAACAACAAAAACACGCGTCCTGCCTCAACAACAATATATAAACAGCAAGAACAACAATAAGTATAACAATAACAACAGCAATCAAAAACACAACAACAGCAGTTGACCGGATTCATTGCAACATTTCCCTTCACGTAACGAGGAAGTACTATGTAATTTCCGGTATGGAAAAGCGCTCTAAACTCTCTCTCTACCCCCCTCCCCCCTTCCTCCCCGTATCAATTTCTTCCTGGCGTCAAAAATTTGGGTGGAGCAGTTCCACACCCATATACCTCTTCTACATCCTGAAAGATCTCCAGTTTTTCTGAAAATGGAGATAGAACAAACAAGAACTAAGGTGGAGAAATAGAGATACTGACTGAATTCAGGAGCTATGAATTCATAATTATAGTTCTCCTATATGCAAAGGCAACTTTTTGAAAAAATTATTTGTTCTCCTACTGCGAGTGATAACAGCATCTCCACGACCTTCCATTTTTGGCTGTGCACGCTGTGTTTGCTTATATTGTCGACTGTTCTTGTAATACGAAATTTCTTAATAACTCGTTCAGTTGTGCTTCTCGGAGCGTGTAACAATGTAGAAATGTCATTGTGAGATTTTTCCTTTTCCTGTACTGTTACCACAATTTTATTTATGGTAATAATATCTCATTCCTTTCACGGCCCTTCCATGTTGATTTCATCACTAAAAAAATCCTCAACCGCCACGCGCTAAAAATGCCGGATGTTTACATCGTTTGAACACAAAAAAAAAAGAACATTTCCGGTGATACATTATTTATAGGGGTGGAAAAACAAATATTGATTATACAATCATTCTTTTTCCGAGGCATCTCATATTTCACTGACGCCAAAAGAGCGTAAGTGTCTAAATGTCTTGTTTCACGTCACTGTACATATTTCATCCCCAGATTTTTATTTTGTATGAAGGCGCCTTTTTTTTTTTTTTTCAAATTTAACTCCTCACCCTGATTCTGACAATATTTTGACATCGAGCCTGAACCACAAGGTGCCGGAATGGCGGACAAATCTTGACGTAGGTGAAATTAAATTAAAAAAGAGAAAGGAAGGAAAAAATTGCCGAAGAAAAAAAAAAGTAAGATGGTGTGAAGAAAGCTGAGTAATCTCCCCTAGATCCCGAGGGACGAGATTTTCCCTGGGAGACATTTGCAGAGAGGACGATAAGAGAATTTGTCGTCTGCTTGAGAAAATGGCGCCATTATACAAAGATTTGGTTTGAAATTGGGCGCGTTTCACGTTTGTGAGGAGGGAGAAGATGGCTTGGAAATGCGAAAAACACTGGCCATCTGACTGCTTTACTGGCTGGTGATGGATTCGGCGGCCCCACAATGGTTTAATTGTCGAGCTTTTATTGCTAAGTTGAGCTTTGCGTCTCACCGTAATTACGCGAGGAGTAAAAATGGAAGAGACTGGGAGGGAAAAAAATGCTGATCATTTGAAACAAAATTACAGAGAACTATTTAGCCAGGGATAAAGATAGAATTGGATGGTGACCAAATGGCTGCGAAATGTCCATTACCCCTGGCCAGGAGGTGGGACAGAAAATATCCAAATTTACAATGTGAACAGTGTCAAGGCTTGCCAGAAAACTTGCCAGATAATCGATACTCTGACGTTCACCATACACAACTTTCTTTGCTTGTATTTTCTGATGGTTGCACACGATTTGGACACCGTAAACAGTTATATAGCAGCAAGGATGTCGTAACGCTGACGTTGGCGGACAAATGGTAGCCAGGGAGAGAACTTGTCAAAATAGGAGAGCGATTCTTATGGGTTAAATACACGTCCGTCCAGACTGGCAGTAGTGATGAATCTGGGGAAAAATATTGGTGCCTGAACTTGAGAAGAGAACACCCATGAGCTAAAACATCGTACCTAAACTGTGCGGGCTGAAAGGTGCAGAGAGTGCTTGGATGTCTGTCCATTCCCATCGATGCCACACCTTATAAGTAGGTGATATACACACATGCATCACATGCCGTCATTCCATTTTCGACCCTCCCTCCCTAAGTGAAGAAACCAGCCTTGTCATAGTAAAGCGGTTTTTGTTTATAAGTATAACCCGCCTTTGGTCTCCATCTCTTTCTCCCAGTCCCCAGCGGTTGGCATCTGTTCTGTTTTGACATAAATTGTCCATGTCACACTGAATTATGAGAAGGATTTTTCTTCTGTAGTTCCGAGAAAACAAACGAGTTGTAGATTTCCCTGAAATTTTAATGTGGTAGCTTGTGTTCGTGGACATTAATTTACTGACAGCCAGACAGATATGTGCACCTGTACTCATGTACACACCTGCCTGTCGATGGTTACTTCTTTTTGCCAATTTTTGACTTTGGTTTATGCCTTTGTGGCGACCCCATCGTTTTTCTGTGGTTTTTAGGCTATAATATTTCATCCGTCCCTTGTTGCCTGTGTGGACACACTGTACTGTCTGGCCAGCAACTACACTTGCAACGTTGACCGCCTTCAAAGCTGACATAATTATGGTGTTGGATCTGAGAGAAACTATAGTTGCTGCTGTTGTCCACGCTTTTTTTTTTTCAGTTTTACAGTGTGTCAGTTCTAGAAAGGGTGTATTGCGCTCTGCACGGTTCATTGATGAGAAGCCTTATCGTTATAATGCACAAGATGCGAAGTAGCGTTCTTAAAGTGGGAAATATATGCGTAATCCAGAATCGGAAATGTCTGAAAAGAAAGAGATGTTTTATTATGCCTCAAAAGGGCTTAAACAGGCCGAAATGTTGAAATCAGTGATGTTCAAATCTTGTTGCACAGTCCAGTGTCCCGTACATATGTTACTGTTACCTTGGATATGCCGAGGGCAAAGTATTCCTCCATAGACTGATATTTGACTGGCTGTCTGCAAACTCTGGACACATTATCAGAAAACGTGCAAGTGTGAAACAAATAGTAGGGGGGGGGGGGCGCACACAGAGTGGATGATCTTCCCCACAAACTCGATGTTATTTGTGTTGCTGATGTTGTTGGCGTTGTTGATGCTGTTGATGTTGTTGTACATGGTATCCCCATTCCTCAGTTGGATTATAAGACACTGGGTAGAGGAGTCAGTGTTACGACAACAACAACAACAGCAAAAAAGCAGAAGGGTGGAGGTTGCTATCAGTCATGTGAATATTTGGCCAATTGTTTAGAATTCTATGACCTGGACGGCAGGCTTTCAGACAGATAAATGGGAACAGTTTGCAAATGATGGAACAACAAGGGACAGCTTGAAAGCCAAGATTTGTGGGGGGAATTCAGAGCTAGGAATTGATCAGTATATCCGTATGTCAGGGAATAAATGGAGGGCGGTTAAAAAAACACAAAAAAACAGCAGTAATATATCGGTTTTATTCAAACAGAAAGCGAATTGGAATTTACAGGGGGAACGGGATATGTGCGCTAGTCATTACGGCTTCGATAGTTATAATTTTCATCTTCGACTCATCAAGACGTATGGACCTGGAGGCTGTCATCTGCAAAACTCTCATTGATGAGAAAGAGAGGCTCAAAGTATCATTGGTAGTCAGACAGACAGACCAGCAGGGTATTTGGTAGACTGGTATCCAGACGGACAAACCATAGCTCTGTACCGAACGGGGTAGATGAGAAGATAATAAAATTATGAAGAGATGGAGCAACGGCGAGAAAAAATAACGCAGGCCCTATCATGAAACTACTAAAGTGTGTGTGTACTAGCGCCAATGACGACTCTTCTTTTGCCAAATATTGTATGAACTCGTTGAAGAAATGTTTCTATTGATCTAAAGAGAGTATAGGAGTATACAATCTGACTATAGTGGATCTAGAGGCCGAACATGTAAGCACCTAACACTTTGTGATCATGTGACCAAAACATAATTCTGAAACTTGGTGTACTACCACGATTTTTGATGGTAAATTACGTGGAAACATCTGTTTGGGACAAAATTCAATCTTTCATATTGTTTACTTACAAATTATTTTAGCCACAAAAGAGAGGCACATTTTTATCGATTAAAATCTAAAAATATGAAAGGAAATTTCGTTCTGTGCCTCTGTTTACAATGTTTACACATTGCTAGCTGGTCCAAAATCAAGTTTGTCACATCTGTGTATTCTGCAAGGAATTAGGATGCAACAATAATTTCTGTTCATCTTTGCATCAAATCTAAATGCGGTTTTGAATGGACTTAGATCTAGATATACGGTTCGGTTTCCTACAAAACTTTTGCAAGATCTATCTTGCCCGGTGTCACGAGCAGAGTTAGGGTCTTGGGGAGCATTCGACTGCACGAGAGGCAGCTAACTCACACTCGGACACAACCACACAAGAAAAGTATTAAACAACTAGAGTATATATATATGTCAGGCCGGTCAGGCCATGTTTTACATAAATATTAATAAACAAAACAAAAGACAATAGAGGTATATTCAAAGCAATAAATTCTAATTACTAACTTAATCTATGATATTTCATGTAATTATGGTTCCTTATTGGATGTACTGCAATCAATAGCAAATAGGTATATTATACGAAACTAGATATCAATTTAAAGTGACAGTTGAGTCGCCACTGGCCAGTCGCCAGGCAAACTCTCCCTAAGTCATATGGGCTTGAATGTTAGGAGAGCCCAGTACGTTCCAAGCCTACAGAAGCACACTTCGGCTTGTAGGTAATTACGCAGTTGCAAAAAAAAACTATTTATATATATGCACAATCATTATTCAATTCATCAACAATGTGCCATATTACTTCAATCATACTATGGAAATAATTCTATAACACAGGCCACTCGTCGTCGAGTGCCAGCTGGGGTTTCCTTAGACTTCCTATGAGGCTGTGGTTCTCTCTCTATCTCCGATCTCTATTATGCTTGAACAAATAAGATATATTACCATTGGTCACGCCTACTGGTAGGCGCGAACATCAAAATAGCGCAGCGTGGGCTTTCAAAGGTCAGCCCACTCAGACCTTTCTTTCTAGAGCTCAGTCAGTCCGCTAGCAAGGACTTCTAGTCTTCAAACCACACAGTTCAGGTACTGGCCAACCGGAGATACTTCACGACACGATGCTTCTGCTCGTCTGTATTCCCTAAATCTGAACGTTACACGATGTTATATACTATCTGGCTACCCAGCAGTGCTAGTCCGCTGGCCCAATTAGTTCAGCTATCTCATAGGTCGAAACCTCCCACCATTTTAATTGTAGTAATACGTCTGCACTATTCTACCAGCCAGTTAACGTGCAAAAACTTGTCTAGTCATACTTAACAAAGTCAACTATCCCCACCTTGTTTCACCCCTACTCCATTACTTATTAATCACGAACATTAAAACCGACAAGCGTGCATCTAACAGTTTAACTTTACATTTATTTACTCACCAACTATAATTCGCGAGGGCCGTTCAAGGCCACCAGCCAATTTCTCATGGCCCTGATAAAACAACAACAACTCACTCTCTGCGTGAGTTTTAACAACATCTGAATGATGACACCCGGGTTGGCGAGTACAGTAAAAACTTTTTTTTTTTAGCCTCTTCTGTAAAATCAGGTCATACTCACTTTTGCAGTTTGATGATGGGGTCAGCGATACAGTTGCACTGCATGGACGAACTGAACAATCTAGAAAGACCGAGTAAGGGAAAATGTAGTACGTAAGAAGCAATGAACGACAGAGATAAAAATCTGGGCAATTTGACTGTAAGGACAGAGGCAGACTAGTAGGCCATCTATACAATCAGACCGGCGGGCCAAAGAGAACCAATTTGTTTAAGCAAACGCCAGCCGGTAATAAATGGTAGAAATATCATGGTTTTCCAGATGAGAGAAGAACTGGCCTTTCTCACAGTACTGGGCACACCAAGTGATAGAACCTGCGTGGGAAATGTTCACCAACATGATAACTGCAGCTTGGATTTCACCATTCGGCACTCGACGAACGAAAATACTTATAAAGACCAATGTAACTGCACGCATTGTCAGTATTTATTATGAATGACATCCAGTGTAATAAATAATCTTTTTTTCATGCTGTGCTACTTTAAACATTAAGAATTTTTTAATACCATTGTGACGGCAAGCATTGTCAGTATTTATTATGAATGACATACAGTGCCATGTTAACATCATTATGGGTCTCTGGGCAAAGCAACAGGCTGCGACCCCCCCCCCCTTACGCAACTATTCAGAAATGTGTATGCATGGGGCCTCTGGGCAACTCTCCAGTGTGCTCACGCGTTAAGACGGCTCTGATGGCATATTATATTAATGACTTTTTTTTCCTTCACACTGTGGCGTTTAAACATTAATGACTGCGTGAATGGTCGTCTCCCTACATAGATATTTTAAACATGATTCCACATACCGTGTAACGAATGGTGGTTTTCCATGCCCTGACATTCAGACATTGAGAATGATACTACAATATGAGCGATAGTTTTCCATAATCATGATACTATTTCTAAAATACTCGTATAAAGGCTTGCAC